>CM052436.1:153580394-153642558 GCA_028533085.1 Varecia variegata | reverse complement strand
TTTTTGAACAATTGATTTTTAATTCTGAGTCAATATAAGCAAATTTTGTTTCATCATTCTTGCTGATAATGGAAAATAGAAACATTTGTCATGGCATAGCAATTCTGCAAAGAAATTTCTCCCATGACTTGCCATATGAAATTAGAGGAAGCATTTATAGGTATTATGACACATTTAATATGACTACAACTGAGCTAATTTTAACCTTTCATTTTTAAAGATAAAATTCTTACTAAAATTACAAAAATGTACATTATTAAGGTAGGATTCATGCATAGTGTCATGTTTCTGAACTAAAATAAATGGATAAAGATGAAACTGAACAAGTATTGCACATGTAATTCGATACTTAAGAAAATTACAAGTGATTCAGTCTTAGCTTAATTTTTAAAAAGATTATGAAATCTTTATACAAGACGATCTTAACAAACTATTTACCTCAAACAACTCTTCACTTTATTAATATATATATTTTTTCTATTGAAAATGGCTCCTAAAGAACAAACCAGTAGGGGCAGGCACAGCGGCTCATGCCTGTAATCCCAGCACTCTGGGAAGCTGAGGCGGGAGGATAGCTTGAGGTCAGGAGTTTGAGACCAGCCTGAACAAGAGCAAGACCCTGTCTCTACCAAAAATAGACAAAATTAGCTGGGTGTAGTGGCACACGTCTGCAGTCCCAGCTAGTGGGGAGGCTGAGGCAGGAGGATCGCTTGAGCCCAGGAGTTTGAGGTTGCATTGAGTTATGATCATGCCACTGTACTCTACCTGCGGTGAGAGAAACTCTATATGCAAAAAAAAAGAAAGGAAAAAAAAAAAAAGAACAAACCAGTAGAGAGAAATATATCAACAAAACATTTAACCAAATTCCTCTTGTATTAGGGACAAATATATAGAAAGTAATGTACACTAATTTACTCTGCATCTTGTAATTACCTCTCACAGCAGCAATTCTTAACATCATGGAAACTCTCCCCACAATAAGCAAACACCAACAATATTTTGCACATAATTTTATAGGTTCTTGGGCCTCCAAAAGTATATTCATGGACTCCATTTTCAAAAATGCTAACAATTTCCAGAAATTGACCCATTTTCTCGCGTACATCCTAGAAATGCCACCTTCTCATAATCTTCAACTTATTTTATAAGCCAATCAATGTTACCAGTTAAAAACTACCTAGAATACTAATGAACAAAACACATCCAGTGTGAAAATATTTTATTAAACATTTGTGGACATTGCCTCCTACCTCTTAAGAATAAAAAATGCATTTCAATAAAAACAAATCTATACTGAGATCATTTTCCTTTATGTGAAGACATATGAATGAAATGTACATGAATGTTTAAAAGCAAAATATTTCACTGCCAAAACTTTAAATATCTCAAGAGCACAACAAATTTTAAACACACTTAAAGATCACATAGTTATTTCAATATTCTTAGGAATGGTGGGTGATTAGCTTATCTAAGGCTTAGGATTTGTTTCCATGCTTGTTTCTTGAGCTTCTTCTACCTCTGAGAGCTTTTCATCATCTGTAATTGAGAAAGAAACATAAAGCTTAGTTGAATATGCCTAAATTTTATGTTTAATAAATACATAAAAACATGTTTAGCCTTTATTAGTTAATATATTTAAGGCAAAGATGGCAAAATGGCAGCCTAAAAATGTGGTCCATGTAAGTATTCGGTTTTAAAAGTGACACAAGGAAAAAAAATGCTGTTTTGGTTGTTGTTATGAGTTGAATCAAAATTTTAAATCTGTGTGATAGATTTCACCCCCAAAAAAGTCTAGGTCTTAGGCTTTTCTTGAAAACAGTCAGCAGATCAGGTAACACACAGAAATTTCCAATTGTCTACAGTCAATACAAAGAGCCAGTCTCCAGTTCCCCAAAGCACCCACCATTCACTGGGTGTGTAAATGTTCTTATGTACTTACTATCACCTGCCTGGGTCCTCAGCATTACTTTAGAGTAATAAACTATTATAAACCAAGAATAATTTCAAATCTATCATTCTTGAATGTTTCTTAATTTAAACCACTAGGTATGTATTTAAATCATGTACTACTATAAAATAAGAATTTTCTACACATATTCAGAAAATTGAACATGAGTGCTTTCTAATGTCATCCAGCTATACTCTTGTTCAGAAATTGAAGGTTACTCCTCTCTCTCCAAGATGTGTATTCTAAAAGGCCTACCTGGATATGAGGGCAATCTGGCTGCGACATCTGTCACCCCATTGATCACTCGGGTTGATTTGGTTGATATGGCTGGCTAGGCGGGTGTCTCCTTCCTCCCTCACTACTCCATGTGCCTCCCTCCTGAAGCTGCGGGCTTGGTCGAAGAGGACGACCTTCCCAGATAGAGGAGGACCATACAGGAGGACCATTCTTCGGTCAAGGGTATACAAGTAGCAGCGCTTCCCTGCTAGAACCACCAAACAAGCTCCCAAAAGGCCTACCCATGAATCATTTAAAAATCTTCATACGCATTCATTTTGAGACGATTTCTACTTACTTTCTAGTGTTTGCTGAAGTTCATGGATGGTACTAAGAAGAACGTGAAACTGTTTCCGTCTCAACTCCAGCTGTGTTAACAAAAAAAAAATTATACAAATTGATCTATAAACATATAGACATCACAAAGGCTAACACATATATGTAAATACCTTATCTTCAACGCTTTCTTTAATATGTGAGAGATGCTCTAATTCTTTCCCCAGAGCCTCTAGTTCCCTGGAAAAAACAAACGTGTTATATTTTGCTAATTGGGGGAACAGAATTTATAATTAACATCTAACTTTTTAGTTACTAAATAGAATTTTAAAAACAAAAAAAGGATAAAGAGTTTTAACACTCCATTATGGTAAGACTTTTAAAGCTGAGGATGATTTCTTCTTTAATTTCTAAATTTACATTTATTTTCATTAAAATAACATTTTTAGATAAATTTTTAAAGCATAGGAAAATATAGATAATACAATAACAAGACCCCCAAATTTTGTCATACTGAACTGTAAGGGTTTTTTTTTTTTTTTTTGGTAAAAGAAATAAAACATTGCCAATTAACTTGAAATGCCCTTTTTGAACCTTGCCCCAAGTCCTTTATCTCAGGCTTTTTTCCTCCTCTACCTCCCACTCAGGCAACCCTTATATCATTCCAATCCTTTTTTAAGGTAAATATTTGTATCCCTGAATAATACAGAGTACTAGTATATAATATTTTAGGAAAGGTTCTAACTTTTATAAATGGTTATTATTCTCTATGTAATTCAGAAACTTGGGAATAATTTAAAATTCATTATCTTTTTTTCCCCACTGATTATGTTTTGAGATATGTGTTTAAAAGTGCATATCTAGTTTATTCTAACTGCTATTTAGTATTCTACTATATGAATAAATATGAATAAATCACATTTTATTTATCCATTTTCCTAGGATGCATATGATATGCATTTATTTTAGACCTAAAATATAGGCAGTTAGGTGAGAGGAAGAAAAAATCTAATCAAGCATTATTAGAATATATAATATTGAAGATCTGATCCCTCCTTTTCAAACATATTATGTATTTCTGTAAAAATGAAATGCATAGGCCAGTATTTGAACATAGGCTAGTATAAATGTTAGTTCCTTTCAAAGTAAAGCTCTAAACTTACTTTAATGTCTCATGCCTGTCTGGATGATGTTGGATCACTTTTGCCAAAGCATCATATTCTGAAAGGCAAAAAAATATTTTCCAAACTAAGGTTTTATTGGACCTGGATTATCAAAACAAAATGTATAATATCACAAATCTCTCCTAATCAGTTTCCTAGTACATCAAGAAATGAAAACATTGAAAGATGGAATGAGTATTGCCAGCATTACTTGATTCAGCTATAATTGTAATGATACATGACATCAAAAGTGTTCCAAACAGGGATTTTAGCTCCCAAATCAGTTTTTCCATCTGTATGTCCTAGACAGAATATAAGAGATCAGCATAAGCATAAATGAACTTAAGTCATTATTGATCATCAAGTACACTGATTCTGAAAATGTCTTATTCATTATTTGCCCAGAAAAAAAAAAAAGATCAGTGAACTAAATATATCCTACCAACAATTTCAGATATTAGTCAACAGCAAATTACACTTCTCACTAATTCTAAAGATAAAGATTTCAGAAACTTAAATAATTTAAAATTTAGGTCCTTGTTTCTGCTCCACTAAGACCTCTAAGACAAGTCATGTAACTCCTTGTTAACCTTTCTTATGAAATGATCAATGTCAGGATTCACTTAAAACCCTCATTAACCAACAAAACACTGTTTACAAAATATTTTAAAATTATTTTAGAACTGATAATTATTAATAAGTTGGTATATCTTGCTGTAAATTGGCCATTGAAACTTCACCACACATATTTTAGACTAAATGCAAAAAACCAACTTT
This sequence comes from Varecia variegata, assembly GCA_028533085.1. NCBI lineage: Eukaryota > Metazoa > Chordata > Mammalia > Primates > Lemuridae > Varecia > Varecia variegata. The sequence goes on along the minus strand of CM052436.1, from coordinate 153,638,118 downwards.
TAAAAATATGGAATTAAACTTCATCTTAATTAGCTCATTAAAAGGTGAAGTTCTTTGTTTTAGAACTCAGCATATTAATTCAATAATAGTGTGATTTTTTTTAAATAAAAAAAATTTGGATTACAAAACAATATATGCTCAGTGTAAAATGATATAAAACAAACAAAAAACGAAAAAAAAGAACATAAGCTATAAAAACCCACAACCCCCAAATCACCAATAACATTTTCTATTTCCTTCTACTTTTTCATATATATGTCACAGTTGTGATTACACATTATGTTTTTTATTTTTATTTTGCTCCAATTTACAACATAGGAGGAGCAATACCTCTGGCATTAAAAATTATTTTGAATTAGTTTTTACAAACTGTGGAAGGACATATCCTAATTTAAAAACAAAAGAGATTAGAATGAAATGAAACTTTATCCTTCTTATTAGATATTGAAGCAGCCTATAAATGTTTGTTGGCTTTGTACTTAATAAAAACTCATTGGGTTTAAATTCTTTTTCTTTTTTTGAAAGTAGTTCCATTAAACAAGCAAAAAAACAAAACCCTAAATCTAGTGTATTTATTATGTAAGTCTTCTCTGCTGATTAACCATAACATTATTTAGGCAGCAGAGTCTGGAGATAGTAAAAAATTAATACTTAAGAAATACTTGGATTAAAAAAAAGAAAGAAAAGAAATACTAATCAATACAATCCAACAAAAACATTTTTTTCAGTATACCCTTCCTTCTTCCTTATCTTAAAGAATAATATAGTTTTAAAGAATTAAATGTAGTTCCTAATTCTTTTTTATAATTTAGATTGATTCTGGCCACAGGTTTTACCTCATAACATTAAAAACTGCATGAAAATACTAGTCGGTAATAAAGTATTTGCACACTAAATCCCTCAAAACCCTTACCTTGGCGATTTTTTCGTATTCGTTTTGCTTGAAGAATTTGCTTTTTGCACTCAGCAATTTTTTCATGTGCTCCAGCAATGCTGCATTCTATATAAAAAGGTTTTTAAAGATAGTTATAACAACATCTATAATCTCCATCCATTTTCAATTTGAAAACACGTTTCTAAATTGAAGTTTCACTGCTAACAAAATAGACACTGGCATTTAAAAAAATGGCTGTAACCCAAAGTACTGTATCATATCAAAATATACATTTTTGTAGTTAACATTTACTATATTGTTTCCATTAACATTGTAATTGTTGGCCGGGCGCAGTGGCTAGGCTCACGCCTGTAATCCTAGCACTCTGGGAGGCCGAGGCAGGTGGATCGTTTGAGCTCAGGAGTTCGAGACCAGCCTGAGCAAGAGCGAGACCCTGTCTCTACTAAAAATAGAAAGAAATTATCTGGCCGACTAAAAATACATATAGAAAAAATTAGCTGGGCATGGTGGCGCATGCCTGTAGTCCCAGCTACTCGGGAGGCTGAGGCAGGAGGATCGCTTGAGCCCAGGAGTTTGAGGTTGCTGTGAGCTAGGCTGACGCCACGGCACTCACTCTAGCCCGGGCAACAGAGTGAGACTCTGTCTCAAAAAAAAAAAAAAAAAAAAAAGAAAAACATTTTAATTGTTGTTATTTTTTACCATCGACCAAAGAAAATTGTTAGCAGGTATTTTTCCCTTTAGACCATTAAATATAAAATTACAGATAGAAACATTAATTACTTTAAGTTTCTTTACCTATTTCTTTGTAAATTTTTTCATAATTTTCCATTTCTCTTAGATTCATGTCATATACCAACAAAGTTTTGCCCATTGAAAATTCACATTGAGACAGTGTGCTCAGCATGCGTTGGTACTGGCTGTATCTAATGAAAAAGAGACAAAATCAGAATAAAGATGTTTGTGGGTTACCAAAGTTGAGCTATTATAATGTAGCCAAGGATGTGCTACTTAAATTATACCAAATTCTAAGAGAATCATTTGCTTTATTTAAAACAATATAGAGTATCTGTCCCTTATGTTTTTTTCTCTCCAAATGTGCTACACGTAAATTTATAAACTGCTTTAGTTATAAATGCAAAGATGGGACTGTTGTTTGCACCAATACAGGCTTAATTCAAACAATTATCTGAATTTTGTTTAAAATACTTTCAAAATTATTTTGATTAAGATGGTTTATCTTCACAATTCTGTTCTCACAATTTTTTCACTCTATGCAATTATTTATTTATGTGGAAAGCCAGTTCAAATGAGGAAAAACTTTCTATGTTAAAAAAATTATTAAGAATATATATATACACATATTGTAGCAACTTTTAATTGTCAACAAAGGAGAAAATTTCTTTAGATATTTTATCTTACCAAAGATTTACCTGCTAAAAGGAATCAAATTAATGAGCCTGAATTTAATATTTCTTCTTACCACTCTGCCTTCTGTACATTTTAATAAACATAAGGGAGGCCTCTGAAGAGAAAGCCAGAAAAATCTACTCTTGATTAATCAAGAGTAGACTCCACTGGACATTTAAGGTGAGTGAATATTTAAAATATTAACACAACCTTAATATATGATCTAAAATCACATCAGGACATTGGTATTGAAACAACAGTGAAATGAAATACCCTTCTTCCTGGGATCCAGAGTTGCACCATTTAATGAAACTCTTTACCAGCAGATTTATTCTCCGATCATCTCCAGCACCATCTCCATCAATTAGGAGACGTTTCCTTATGACTTCGTCTAGAGGAAAGAAGGGTAACGTGAATTAAAATGACCATCTGGCTCTTGGTAACTTTCAAGCACAAAATAACTTCATTCAAAAGAAAATTACTGAAATGTAAACATGCCTAACGTCAATGAACTGTACACTTAAAAATAGCTAGCTAAAATGGTAAATTTTGTTATGTATATTTCACACAATAAAAATGTTTATATATTAAGGAAAAAAGAAACACTATTACACATCTATTGTATGTCAGGCACTATTCTAGGGGCTGGGGTTATAGCGGTGAAAAGCCTTGTCCTCACAGAGTTGGCATTCTACCGGGTGGTAGAGTAGAAGTAATTTTCAGGTGCAATGAAGGAAATAAGCCAGTAATTCTGAGAACAGTTTTTGAAAAAAACCTGTCCAGACAGATGTAAGACTGGAATGTTCATGTCCCTGGCTAGTGAGAGACACTGGTAAGAGGAATAGAAAGAAAAGATTTAAAAGATGTAGTGGCAAAACAGGAAAAGAGAGTAAGATGGGTCATAGAAAAAGGAATGAATTTGTTATATAAAAGTATAATTTAGTTATCCTATGTGTAATATTTCTTTCCCCATTTGAAATTTTTTTTTTTTAACAAGACTGTCTCCCCTTTTCCCCCAGAGAAAAAGGAATAGAAAAGCAATGCAGATGATGATGATGAGTAACAAGTGGGGTCCCAGCCTGCCTGCCTGGCAGTCCTGAGCTTGTGTTCTTACCGGGACAAAATAATGCCAGATCATAACAGAAGAAAGGCAAATTAAAATAGTAACAAAATATCATTTTTCATCTACCAGATTGGCAAAAATCAAAAGATCTGATAACCCATAATTCCAATTCTAGAAATGCATCCTATAGATATATAGGTACCCATGCACAGACATAAAGGGATGTTCTTAGTGGTGGTGTTTATAGCAGAAAGATTGTAAATCTAAACATTCACAAGTAAGGTGAATTAGGAAATATTCATGTAATGTAATAGTATGTAGCCAGAAGAGTGCAGGTGTATATACTGATGCCAGAAAAATATCCTCAGATGTATTAAGTAAAAAAACAAAACAGGTGCAGAGAAGCACATACGGTATGCTGCCACATGGGAAGGAAGAAAAGGAGGCTTTGACTGTGTGTGCATGTGTGTGCACATCACAAGTGTATGTGTGCATTAAGAGAATATCTTTGGAAGGATCCACAGGAAACTGGTAATAGTGATTATTTCTGGCAAGAGGGACTACAGATAGAGGTGGGAAAAGATGTAATTTTCCTTCGTGCCTTTGTAGAATTTTTTTGGTGTTTTGTTTTGTTTTGTTTTACCACATGCATGCATTATTTTTTTAAAATAAATTTTAAAGTGTGAATAATTCCTGGAAAGCCTGCATGATGAATCAACAGCAAAATCTTTAAACAATAGTTCCTGTGTGGGGGCAGAAGTATTTCTGAGTGCAGGTGCAATGGAGATAAACTTTGGAAGGCAGATGGGTCCAGTTTTAAAATATATTCTATGATAACATCAGATAAACATTTTTAGGATTGGGTTTGGTTCTCAGAGTCAAGGCTTTGACATACTGCTCAAGTAACAGATTCATCAGGTGTTTTCGTTTTATATTTTAAGAATGCAAACTAATGCTTTCAGTTTTTAGCCACCAACATTATTTGAAGAGACTGAGACAAATAAAACAGTCTTTGTCTTTGAAGAGATTAAAATGAAGAAAATAAATTGATTTTTTTTTTACTATAAATGTTTTAACTTTATTAAAATAAAAGGAAACATCTAGTGAGTGAGGCAATCTGGTGGCATTGATGCTATTCAACTCTTGCTAGTCTTCTTATCTCTGCTCAAGTCCCCAAGAAATCCCATCTTCTTCCCAGACGCTGGGGCCTCCTCCTACTTTATTGAGGACTGGGAATTTCAAACGTAAATGCATTCAGGGAATAGCAAATAACATCTGAGGGAAACTGGGGAGTGAATGCCCTGACTGAGAGAGAAGCTATTACTAGAACTGATTTTTCAAGAGATTTTTAAAGTTTAATGCTATGGTATGAATGTCTCCCCCAAAACTCAAGTTGAAATTTAATTGCCATTGTGATGACCTGAATAGACATTTATCAAAAGAAGATAATACAAATGACCAACAGGAATATGAAAAAATGCTCAATATCACTAATCAGGGACATGCAAATCAAAGTCACAATGAGATACCATCTCACCACAGTGAGAGAATGGCTATTATCTTAAAGATAACAAGTGTTAGAAAGAACTTGAAGAAAGGTGAACCCTCATACACTGTGGATGGGAATGCAAATTTGTACAGCCATTGTGAACAACAGCATGGAAGTTCCTCAAAAAGTTAAAAATAGAACTACCATATGATTCAGCAATCCTACTACTGGGTATATATGCAAAACAAAATCAGTATGTCAAAGAGACATTTGCACTCCCACTATTCACCATAGCCAAGATAGGGAATCAATCTAAATGTTCACCAAGGGATAAATGGATAAAGAAAATGTGGTATATACATACACACAATGGAATACTATTCAGCCATATAAAAGATGGAAATTCTGTCATTTTTTGACAACATGGATGAATCTGGTGGATATTATATTAAGTGATAAGCCAGGCACAGAAAGAAAAATACTGCATGATCTCACTCATATGTAGAATCCAAAAAAGTTGATCTCGTATTAGTAGAGAGTATAATAATAGTGGGTACCAGAGCCTGGGTTAGGTAGAGAGGGGAGAGATGGGGAGATACTGGTCGAAGGATACATAATTACAGTTAGATAGGAGGACTAAGTTTCAAGAGATATTTTGTACAGCAAGATGACTATAGTTAATGATGATACATTGTATTCTTGAGAAAAGTAAAGTGAGTGGATGTTATGTGTTTTCACCACAAAAAATGTGAGGTAATGCATTTGTTAATTAGCTAATCATTCCCCAATGTATATATATTTATGGAAAATCATGTTGTATGTGATAAAAACATACAATGTTATCTGTCAAATTAAAATACATATATAAAAAAAGAAAGAAATCTACTGCCATTGTGACAGTATTAAGAGGTAGATCCACTAAGAGGTGATTAGGTCATGAGGGTTTGGCCCTCAAGGATGGATTAATGTGGTTACTATGGAAGTGGATTAGCTATCCTGGGAGTGGGCTCCTGACACAAGGATGAGTTCGGCTCCATTTCCTCTGTCTCACACGCTCTCTTACCATGTGATACCTCCTGCTATGTTATGACCCAGCAGGAAGGCACTCACCAGATGTGGCCCCTTGATAAACTCCCCAGCCTCCAGACTATGAGCTGAATAAACTTCTGCTGTTTATAAATTATGGAAACAGCTTCGGAACTGGGTAAATGAGTAGTGTCTGGAAGAGTTTTGAAGTGAGTGCTGGAAATAGGTTGTATTGCTGTGAATGGAGCATTAAGGGCAATTCTGGTGAGGGCTCACAGGACTCCAGAACTATGTAGAGTCTAAATCTTCTTAGGGATTACTTAACTGGATGTGATCAGAATGTTGGTAGATATATATGGACAGTAAAGTACATCTTGACGAGGTCTCAGATGGAAATGAGGAACAAGGTATAGAATTTGGTATAGAACAAGGTATAGAATTTGGAAGTTACAAATACTTATTTACAAAAGTCACAAAATCCTACTAAAGTTAATCCAGAATTATAATGGCCATTATATGGAATGCTCCAGATGAGAAAGACTGTTCATCTAAGAAGTACACTGGAACCCCAAGCCTCCAGAATTAGGCAGAGAACGGGAGTTTTATTGGCATTCAGAAGCCTCAAAGAGACAACGTGATTCTCAAATCACCTTTTAAAAAGATTCACTGCAAAGAGCTAATGAAAATGCAAGATATCCCTCATACCGAGACAGTAAAACTCAGGCAACTCCTACGACTCCCTTCTATCCTACTTTGCCTGAATATTCACAGTCTACCAACTCTGTCTGAATTGACTTTCTTCCCTGAAAAAACAGTTCAACGGTTTCTTTATAAGAGAAATCACCTGAAAATTCAGGAGATAATCCCTGAGTGACTTGCAATTCCCTGGACAAAAATGGACTTCAGGGCCATAGTTTTAAATTTTCCTAAACCTAAGAGAAAAGCTTTAAAAGTTTTTTGAAGAATTCAGGGTCTTAATTATAACTTATGGCCTGGGATAACTGACCTCTGTCAACGAATACACATGTTGGTGAGACCCAGGTAGGCCCAGAATGAATAAAAGAGGCAGAATGGTATTCTTCTAAGAATGGTAACAAGGACCCACAAGCTCCACCGGGACTACTTATGGGACAGGCAAAGCTCAAAATATCACAGAAGACCTTTTCAAAGCCATTCCCAAGGTGTTTCATCTCCAAGACAACAACCTGAATGATATTTAGGTCTGTCCCAGGGCACTTTTCCAAATAAGCAACCCCTAAAACAGGAGTTTCCAAAAATGTATTGCCATTTGTGCAAACAATCATGACACCGGAAAAAAGACTGCCTGAAAAGACTTCGAGGAAAGCCCCTAAAAACAGGATACCCACTCTCTGATTATAATCTCCATGTTAACCATCAGGACTGGCGGGCCTCTGAGGGAAGTTCCAGTAAGTTTCTACTGGTTATTCTTTGCCCTATTCCTTAAAGGGCTCCAACCTGAGGTTGATAAACTAATTAAGAAACAAGCTAAATTGAAAAGACTGTCGGCTGGGCGCAGTGGCTCACACCTGTAATCCTAGCACTCTGGGAGGCTGAGGCTGTTGGATCGTTTGAGCTCAGGAGTTCGAGACCAGCCTGAGCAAGAGCGAGACCCCCGTCTCTACTAAAAATAGAAAGAAATTAGCTGGCCAACTAAAAATATATAGAAAAAATTAGCCAGGCACGGTGGCGCATACCTGTAGTCCCAGCTACTCGGGAAGCTGAGGCAGTAGGATTGCTTGAGCCCAGGAGTTTGAGGTTGCTGTGAGCTAGGAGGATGCCATGGCACTCTAGCCTGGGCAACAGAGTGAGACTCTGTCTCAAAAAAAAAAAAAAAAGACTGTCTATGGAACTAAGGTCTCCAAAATACAACTTTCTGACATTTACCTAGCTATTTTGAAACTCTCTATAAAAGAAATTTACATCTAAAAAGGAAATCTCCCTTTGTAAGATTGTCTACCTCTCTGCATCTAAACCACTAGAAATTTTTACAATGGGAAAGATGCTAAAAGTTTACAAAACCAACTTTACCTTTGTTTGAGGAGCTTATCCCATCCATCTTGTCTTAACTGGGCCTCTACCTATGTCTTTCTTTGTTCCAGCAAATAACAGTGTTTAGATCTAAGTTCTGTAAATTATCTACCTTGTTTCATGTGGGAGCCATCCCTTTGGAAGTGCAAATTTAGGGTTGCCTGGCTAACAACTATTTAGAGCAATGGAACAAGTAATCAGAAGATTGATAGTCAAAGGAAGGAGAATAACTATTTGAAAACTGGCAAATGAAGCTATAAGATCTGCTTCTGCCTGGGTGTCTGTATGTCTATATGTATATGTGTTATGTGTGATATTTCTCTATTAATTAGAGAGAGCTCTAATTAATTTGCTTAAAGAAAAAAGAGCTTAAATCAAATGCTTTATCAAAAAATTAGAACCTAACTCAAATGCCTTTTAGTTCACTTGAGTTGGATAAATCTTGGTAAATAATATGTTCTCACTAATAAGTGGGAGCTAAACGATGGATATACACAGGCACCAAGAGACATAAAGGACATTGGAAACCATAAGAAGGCGGAAGAGTGGGAGGGACGTGAAAGATAAAACCTAACCTATTGGGTACAATGAATACTATTCTGGTAACAGGCACACCAAAAGCCCTGATTTAAGGATTATACAAGGTAACCATGTAACAAAAACATTTGTACCCCCTTAATATTTTGAAATAAATAAATAATCTTGGGTAAATAAGATTAGTTTAATGTTGTTGGTTTAATGAAAACAGCTGTGTCTTCTGATCAGCAAAATACTCATATGTATATATAACTTTAGGATTCTTGCTAAGAGACAACTGCCTAACATATGCATGCTGGAAAAATGGTCAACAGGAAAATAATTTGAGATAATGGCTAGTTTTATTGAATGTCTCATTAAATTTTCAGGAATAATTCAAACATAATTGTTAAAATTAGGTAAATTAGGTAAATATAAATGGCATAAATATTTATAAATGAATTTTTTATGATGTCCAAAAAAAATCTTTTTAGAACTTAAAACCTGAAAGTGAAATTAAGTAATAGATACTCATTAAATGTTCAGGTCTTTAAGTAAGTTAAAATACTAACGCATTTATTATTAAGCATAAGCTTAAAATTTATATCTTTGGCATCTTATTTTATTAATATATGAATAGAAAAGCTAAATATATTTGGATCTCTTAGTAAACATAAAAACAATTATTTCTGTGAAGAAGTACATATTTCTAGAAATCATAAACTCTATATTCATAGAATGTTGGTATGACAGTTCAAATTGCTTACTAGGTTTGCACAAAAAATTAAGGTTACTGAGTATAAAATTCTAACATATGTAATTAAAACTACTAGAAAGGAAAACAATTTTGTATGCAAAGTATATGAGGAAAGTAAGATGTGGTTTTGGTGTGGAAAACTGTAAAAAGACAAGAGGATATATTTTTTGTTTAAAAAGAGCAATTTCACCTCATTCAGAGGTTATTTAAAGGTTGTTATGGATTTAAGAAGGAAACAGAAACAAGGCAGGAAGGAACTATTAAGTAGGAAAGATATGAAAAAAAAAAGTTGTAAGCATGAGGATGTGTTTTTGGTAAAGAAAGATGAAAAGGACAAGTAATTTTTTCCTTCGCATGAGAGAGAACTTTGTGGTCAAAATGATATGGGGAAAAGGAAAGTCAATTTTTGTCCTAAGGTAGAATGCCAGTATAAAAAAAGGAAGTAAAGGACAAAACTGAAGGTTTAAGCAAACTGTAAGTTTGTGGAAGATTAATCTCATGAAAGAAATTTTACGTGTGATCAAGCTAGCTAAAATTAAAAGGGAATTACTTACAAGTTTTTCTAAAATCTGGGCACTAATATCAAAAGTACACTGATGCAAGGCTGGAGTTTGGGCCCTTGTCTTGGAACAACAGGGATCTCTCAGAGCATTGATCTACAAATAACATGCTGCCTTTGACCCAACAATCCCAGATATACCTGCACATATGGAATATGAACATTGGAACATAAAATATTGGAAACAACCTGAATGTCCATCAACAGGGGACTAACTAAACAAATTATGGTACAAGAACATGATGGAATACTATGAAGCCATAAAAAAAAGGATGAGAAAGTGCTCTATGTACTGATACAGAGTGATTACTTAAGATAACTTGTTAAAGAAGCAAGGAGAAGAGCAGTATATATGATATGCTCCCTTTCACATAAACATGGGGGGAAATAAGAACATATATTTATATGTGCTCATATTTGCATAGGTACCCTGGAAGGATATACAAGAAACTAATAAAAAGTTTTATACCAAGGGAAGAGAAAGTATAAGTCAGGTAGATGGGGGATAGGATGGAAGATGGTAGAATATCTTTCGATATTATTTGATTTTTCGACCACATGAGTACTCAAAATATGTTAGCTGTTGTTGTTTGAAAAAGAAAGTAAGTTCAAGTCTTTTCCTTTCCCCAACCCCAGGCAGGGAGAAAGCTGTAAGCTCTAGCAGAAGTGGGGGAATGAAAGGCTGGATCTGGAGGACTGGTATACTAGAACACCAGGAAGGCTGGATGAATGAAGACAAATAGCAAAGACTAAAGATACGAAGGCAGTTAGGGGTCAGATGGTAGGAGTCTGGACTAATAAATACCATACTAGTAAATGCAAACCTTGCCAGTAGGCAACTGACAGTTCATAAAGATTCATGGACAGAACTTTTTAGGAGAGTCAAACTCAAGGCAGTGTACAAAATAGATTGTAAGTGGGAAACCACAGAGGCAGGGAGGCTAGTTAGAAGGCTACCAAAGCACATGCAGTTAGGAGCTAAAATGGCCTGAACTGAAAAGAGAGGAAATTAAAATCACAGGTCCTGGAAGGCAGGTTAGAACTGAACAGAGACTTGGTTAGGAAAAGGCAGGGGCCAATGCCAACATTGGGGTGGCATGAGTGGGAGTGTGGTATGACTAATTTTGGCAGCACGGCAGATTCCCTGTCCAGGCATTCACAGGCTCTCTTTCCACTTCAGCCCTATCCCTCTTTAGTTTAAGTACACCTCCTTACAGCCAATACCCTGGGCCAGAAATCAAAACCTAGAGCCAATGTTTTGGTTAGCCCACTCATGTTTACTTTGTGTGTGCATGAGTGTATATGCATATGAGAGCAACATTTTGTCTCATCTGTAAAATGGGAACAATACTATCTACTTTGCAGGATTGTTGTGAAAATTTATGGAAATAAAAGTATATGAAGGAATGCGATGGCTAGCCATAGTAGGAAAACAAACAATTTATTATCCTTATCTTTATGTTAAATTTAATCCACAACTGGTATCATCCTAGAAATGTTAAAGAGTAAATGTTGAAGATTTATCTATGGATATATCTATGTAGATACATTTATATACACAAAATTTTCCCCAGTTATGATTCCTCACAAATTTGCTTCTGTCTCAAACTTATTGCAAGGTCACAATATTTCTATCTTAAACAGTGTGTAGACAGTTGCTGCCAAGAAAACTCCCTGTGGCTAAGAATTACTGAAATAAGGCCAGCCATGGTGGCTCATTCCTATAATCCTAACACTTTGGGAGGCTGAGGTGAGAGGATCACTTGAGGCCAGGAGTTCAAGACCGGCCTAGGCAACATAGGGAGACCTCATCTCTACAAAAAATAACAAAAAAATCAGCTACGTGTGATGACATGCAGCTGTAGTCCCAGCTACTCAGGAGGCTGAGGCAGGAGGATCACTTGAGCCCAGGAATTCAAGGTTGCAGTGAGCTATGATTGTACCACTGCACTCTATCCTAGGAGACAGAGTGAGCCCCTGTCTCTTAAAATAAGTAAACAAGAAAATAAATAAATATTAATTTAAAAATAATTACTGAAGTAACATATGTAAAGTGGAGAGCACAGCTCCAAAAGCAACACAATAAAAATGTATGTTCCCAGTTTGAGAACAGTCTGTTCTTTTTAAATTTAAAGATGGCCTGCTGCTGACAGTTTCTAACACATAATGGCATGAGCATTATTATTTTTAATGACACCTTAACAATTAGCTCCACACTGAACACACCTAGAACATATGTTGTTTACTATACAAACATACTTCATAAACTATCATGCTTGAAGCCCTCTGTAAGCACTTTGAATGCTTATATTAATAATTCGGGCAAGTCTTGGTCCCTCCTATAAAAACATTAAAGATGGCTTAGAAACTATTTTATCGATGTTATCAACATTACTTACTCCTTAGTTGTCATGATCACTTTCTTTACTGATTATAAGGATCAACATCATCTGGAAAGGGCTTTTAAACCAAAATATTTAACACTGGCCCTGAGGATCATGGTTTTCCACCTGGTTTTAGTCTTGTAGGAAAAGGGCTGGGTAACACTATGCATTTAGTTCCTGGAAAGACTATGGAGTGTGAATCTGAGTCAGGAAAAGGAGGCAGCAGTTAACTTATATTAATTCATAAGTAATATCACCACTAATGGCTAATATATATTGTACAAAAGGCAGGGGCATGAGAAATATTTTTGCTCATCAAAATTCCCCATATCCAATACGCCTAACTGAAATGTTAACCACCAAAGACATAAAATTCAGGACTGGTTTAACAGGAGACTATTACCACAGTTATAGAACTTATGATTTCCTATTGTATTCAGTTATATGTTGTACCACAATTATGCATACAAAATATGTCATTCAAAACCACTTTAAAATCAGTTATGATACGATTATGCTGAAAAGTAAACATTTACTTGCAAAATTGAGATGTATTTTAGACCCCTTCTTGTTTCATATGCCAACATATACCTAGAAGAAATACAAAATTACTTAAGACACTAAATAAGCTTCAAAAGTCCTTTCAAGGGGTTAGAGATGCAGGAAGAATAAACAGAAAGTCAGAAAGAAATGACTTCTTTACAGTCAATAGATCAACTCTTCCAGGCATCTGGTCAGGTAATAAAGCCATTTTAGCTATGCTCTCATTTAATTGTGAAAAGGATAATTTCTCATAAACCCAGGCTAATACTCTTTTCAACTCATAATTGTTATTCCCCTACAGTTGCTATTAAAACCTTGATTACAAAACATCTTGGAGCAAATGTTCAACAAAAGGAAAGAGGACAACAATTTGAAAGATAATGGCGGGTCAACTCCCAGAACTGCTTTAGTGACAGGTCAAGGCTTGACAACAGCCTCACTGTTATGTAACTTCCTCCTAGGGCTAAATTTCCGGTAGGGTCAAATATGTATTCCTTTGAGAGTGGGCTGCAATCTCACCTGCTTTTAGGAACTAGTTATCTTGTGATCTACCAGTGAGAATTAGCATTTCCTTTCTAAGTGCTGTTTAGCAAAAAGTTCTGCAGGTATGACAGCCCATGAATGGATTTTTCTTGGTGTTCCTATACGCCCTAGATCAAACTGAAAACCACAGGAAAGGATAACAATTTGAGACAGGATTATAGTAGGAAAAAACAGCTGGCTACTAGAACTAAAAGTTAACTTGCCCTAAATTAAACATCACAGGAAATTAGGAGTAGAACTGGAATTCAAACTCAGGAGTGTGGTTCCAGAGAAGGTGCTTTTTACCTTTTATAGGCATTAAAAATCATTCTGGAAGAGGTAATCATAATGATTACCTCCAGGGAGAGGGGATTATTTTCATTTTGTATATTTCTTCTTGAATTTTCTGACATGTATTACTTTCTTTTCTGAAATATTACCAGAAGTTAACTAGGTAGTCAGCTTATCGGTCATTATGAGGTATTTTTCTTCATTTTTTCTGTATTAAAAATTCTACTCTATGTTGTTTAACAATGTTATGATCTGTTAACAAGAAAAAAAAAACTGGCTTGACTTGACCTATTTTAAATTAAGACGAGGAGAGATTAAGGCCTTGTAAAAACAATGCTCAAGCAGATTCCTGTTACATTTATCACTGGATCACCACACTGCTCATGAGTTATTAAGATGAATTACATATAACCCACTGTGTTAGATTCCTTAAACTAAAATAACACCTGGCCTCTCCTTTCAAGAAGCTTAAAATCATTAAAACAAGTTTTAATGTCAACAATATAAGAAGACACATAACAGGTGGGTGGAAATAACAATAAATAAGATGATTAGATTCCTCTATGTAAATATCCACCTCTCCTGAGATACTTGGGACCAGTCTAAATAAATTGTTGATGCCAAAGTACATTACTTAAGTCAAAATTAAATTTAAAAAGTTACAAAGAAAAGCAGAAACACTGTTTAGGTTCTTTGTTTTTCTGTTTGTTCAAACATTTACAGTATGCTGCTGGGGTCACAAAGGATGAAACAAAATGGGCAAATCCACTGGTACTAGTGAAAGAAAAACTAAATTAACCCTGTGCCCACAAATGTCTAATCAGCATTGGATCAGCAAGTGAAATAGGAATAACAACAGCAGTTAACACTTATACAGCGTTTATATACTCCTACTTGGTGGCCACACATCCCATTTGTTTCCTTTCATTCTGAAAAGTGTCCTGGTTTGCACAATAAATTAAATGGTCACTCAACTTCCAAGTGCTTTACATATATTATTATCCTTCATTCTTGAAACAACTCCATAAAGTATATACTATTATCCTTTTTCAGATGAGTATTGTCACCTCTGCATTCACAGAAAAATATACAGAATTATATTATTAGAAAGTCAGTACAATTCCATTATTCTGTCATATAGGCATATTAAAAACAATTATTTCAAATTTCAACAAGCATATATCCATGCATTATACTTTTCTAAGTTTTAAAAAAGCTACTGTCAAACCCAACAAGTCTATTAAGTGGAATGTAGAGCCACATCTCACCCCACTGCCCTTCTCACGTCTCATCTGTTGCTCTGGCATATCCATATATCTACCTAATGTTCTCTGTCTTTCAAAAAGTGCTTCTGAAATGATTTCTATCAGGGTACCAACACTGTTTAACACCCTTTAAATTAATACATACAAAATACAAACTGTTAAGATAGTTTAACAGTGGCAACATCTAAGCTGTTTTTCAATTAGCCAAAATGCTAGGGTGGCAACAAGGGAAGTAGAGAGAATGGCTTTGCCATAAACTAGCTGTGTGACTGTAAGTCACTAACTGCCCAGGACCTCCATTTTTTCATCTATAAAATAACAGTGCTGGTGATAATATCTATAGTCTACTAGATAAATGGCAATATAGTACCTCTTTCCTTCTGAGTCAGGGCAGTTCCTCAACTTGAGTACAGAAAATAAATGGCTTCTTTTCCAAGATCTGCCCATCCAGTTGGATACGTAGACCCATATGTAGGGATTATATGAGGGCATAGTGATCCAGGCACCTCAAATCTGTAAGAGGACACTGGCCCTCATCTAAGCTCCAGGGACAGGTACTGGTACTCCTCCCAGAGCTTTTCAGGAGGATGAATGAGATATTAAGGACATTCCCTTCTCACTGTCTTTCCACTAACATTGCTCTAATTCAAACCCACGTCTCTCATTTGGAATACTTTGCGTTGGGTTCCCTGCTTCTGATCTTGCTTTCTTAGAATCCTTTCTCTACACAGCTACTCAGAATGATCTAAAAGATGAATTGGATAACTAACTCTGCTGCTTAAGATGCCCAAATCGTTTCCAAGTGCCCACAGAAGACAGTCCAGTCTCCTTTCCACAGCCTATTAACGCTCTTCATGAGCTCCCCTTTACCTCCTTCTGTACCACATGCATCCTGGCCCACCTGGCTCTAGTCCCGGCCCCTAGATCCAGCCCCACTGGCCTTCTTTATCCCTCCCCAAAAGGTTGCAGAGCTTTTTGCCTCAGGCCTTTGCACTAGTTGTTAACCCCTATATGGAATGCTTTTCTGGGCTCTTCACATGTTTGATCCCATCGGGTCTCACTTTAAATGTCACTTTACAGAAAGGTCATACCTGATTACTCTATTTTAACCTAATAGTTGCCAGCCCTCCCCTATTACTCTGTCATCATTCCATCAAGTTTATTCTCAGAACTTAATTTCAGTACTTAATTACATTCTTTCTCAGAAATTATCTTATTTACTTATTTGATTGCACACTATTGCTTCTCTCCCCCAGGCAGGGGCCAAGGCCCTCCTCTGTCTAGTTTACTGTATAACCAGCAATCTTACATTGTGCCTAGAAGGTATGCAATAGATACTTGTTGACTGATCACACATACCACTCATTTCAGCTTGATTTTTTTCAAAAGCTCAGTTGAGGAAAATCATATTTACAGAGGATTGTCTGAAGAAGCTGTAGTTCGTCTTTTCCTCTATGGTCTAGATAATCTTAAAACAAACAAGCAAAAAAACCTCGATTTGAATTATACCAAACCAGCAGAGCTACCCACTATCCACCTAAACCATATTGTCTATTGGCTTTAGAATGCCTTACTAAATTGGGATTTAGCCTTCTTTGACCTAGCAAGGGATGTGTTAAGTAACAGCTTTACGATACTCAATGCTAAAAAGAGATTAAGGATATGACACTGGCTTTTCTTTATAAGGACTCCAAAGATGAGAAACTCTTTTTCTCTAGAGTTTAAATCACAAAAAAACTGTTTGTCCTGGGTATGTCATGGTGCCTTCTCTCATGAACACTAGATGACAAAGTAGACTAGGTTCTGCCTCTTGGCATGGGCTGCTAGAGAAACAGGTTACTTACAACTTAGTTAATTAACATACTAGACTTTACCTCTTGCATTTTGAGGATCACCCCCACTTCTGACTTCCCTTTGTTTTTCTTAGTCTCAGTGGTCCTTTTGCCCTGTTTTCTCATCCATTTAATTTTTATGTTTCCTCGTTACAGTGAGTTCCCTTAAGTGTTTTCTGGCATAAGGCATATAAATAAAGTATTGAGGGCTATAGCAGCAATATGCATAAAATAATACGGTTACTAGGTCAAAGGTCAACTAGTTCTAGGAAAGAGAAGAAGGAATATTCGAGGTAGGTCTTGAAGAAAAGGCAGGAAACCGCAATCTGTGCAGATTTAAGAGATGGAGAAGGCACAGTCCACATCAAAGGAAAGTGGAAGAGAGATTAGTAAAACAACTCTTATGTTTAATAGTATTTACTGAACACTACTACGTGTTGGGCTCAGTGCAAAGCCCTTCACAACTTTTAGTGCATTTGATCCTTAAAATGATATTCTGAGGTGGATTTTATTATTATCCTCATTTATAAAGAATGAAACCAAGGCTCATAGAGGTTAATTAACCTACACAAGGTCAAAGAGCTTGTAAGAGGCAAGGTGGGGATTCTTGTGGCCTCCAAGCATGTGGAAGGCACTTGACTGCTATCAGTACTTTTACTAGAACCCATCTTCCCTTCCTATCTCCCATCTGGCAAAACCTATTACTCCTCTGGACTTCTTCCTGTCAATAGATAAGAGAAGTAGCACTAACAGGCACACAGTCAAGTTAGAATCCTGGGATCATTATCAACCTCCACCCCGCCCTGCCCCCAGCATCTACTTAATCACTGAAGTCCTGACATTCCACTTCATACATTTCCCTCCTACTGTCTACTTCTCTGCATTCTCATCTAGGTAGGAGTCCCCATTATCTCTCACCAGGACCGTGGCAGAGAGACAGGATGGGAAATAGTGAACAGCAAGAACTCTGGAGCCAGTCTGCCTGGTTTGGAGTCTAGGCTCTGTAACTTACGTCCTTGGGCAAGTTATTTAACCTCTTTGTGTCCCAGTTTCATCTGTAAATTGGGGGTAATAATTAGAACACTGCCTGAAACAAGGTATAAGTACTATATAAATGTTAGCAAGGGAGGAGGGAACTTACTTAGCTCCTCACTTGCCCTTCCCCTCATCATTCTTCACATAGTATAGTGTGTGCTTTTTTTAATGCAAACTGATCACACTACACCAATGTTAAAACCTTTTAATGGTTTTCCATGGCCCTTAGAAATCTCTGGCTCATAACTTTCTAAATTCTAGCCAATACTTGTCAGCTCTGAGTTCTTTGGGGTCTTTGTACAAGTGGTTCCCCACCAGTCCAAATATATTTATTCTTCAAAAATGGAATTAAGAGTAATTTTTTTCAGGGAGGCTTTCCCATCTCTAGGAATGGATAAACAACCTTTGTTAAATGTTCCTGCAGTTCTTAACTTTGCACTTCCCTGTGGTAATATCTGCCACCCCTAAAACAATTATTCAATGTGCCTTTCCCACCAGACTGTAACCTCAGAGGGGGAAAAGGTCTTGCGTGTGGGTTCTAGGCTGTAATCCCAAGGCCTAGCCCAGGTAGGAAAAATATCTATTGAATAAATGAAACTGACATGAAGCAAAGTTAAAATTCCCCAAGAAGTTTCTGGGTCTTTAATAGCCTCCCACCTCCACTATTCCTTATCAGTCCACAAATTTGGGCCTATCCCTTGTTCTTCTCATTGCCTAGCCCCTTCTTGTGGAGACCCTGCTGGCCCTCAACTCTTCAGAAGTGAGCTCCACAGGCATCTATCTAGTTACTGGTCACCCTCTCCTCATATAGACCCAACACCCCTAAATTTGCCCTTCCCAGATGTCAAAGAACCTCCTGCCTCCTTAACCAGATGCCATCTAGGTTTTCCCTCCAGTTGCACATCATGTCTGTTCACCCTTCCCCAAAGTGTCGCCTTATTTCTGCTCTGTCTGTAGACCATCCCCCTTACAACTGTCCACAAACCCAGCCTCTGCTCCCTCTAAATCCATTCCAGCTGACAAACCACCCTCCCCAAGACATTCACACACACACAGCCCTTTTACTGTCTTGATCTTCCCTAGTGCCATCTTCCCTATGGTAGCTCCTTGCCTCCCATAAACCTTCCAGGTACACTTCCTGAGGGCCCTCCGGATACCCCATCCATAGTAGTTCCTTTTAGATGATGTCTCCAGCTCCCTATCCCCACCCACAATCCGTTCCTAGTTCAAGGACTCATTGCAATGCACTCCTTTGTCTGTGGGCCTTTCCCGATCTGCCCAGAGGACCCCTCCAGGTGTCACCCTCCGTATGCTGACATCCCTAGTACTCTAGTCTTGGAACTCCCCGTTTCCAGTTTGTCCTAGAAATCCTGCCCCATGCCTGGGGCCCCCACTTTCTCCCAGCTCTCCACAGGCCCTCCGCTCCCCCAGTTCCATGCTCTCCACCACTTCCTACCCTTCTCCGCTCCTGGGACCTCCCCACATCCCTAGACAAACCCGGACTCCCTCCGGTACCACGCGCCCGCCCGTGCAACTCTTCCAGCCGTCCCGGCCCCCCACGTGTGCTCCCAGCCCCCTGACGATCCTCCCAACACACCCTCCCCGTGCCCGGCGCGGCCTCTGGGAGAGAGGGCCGGGAGTCCGAGGGGCTCCGAGGGGGGCTCGGGCCTCTGGCGAGAGGCTGAAGGGCTGGGGGAAGCGGCCGGGAAGGCCCGGGGCTCCGGGGAGAGCTGGAAAGGCTGAAGGGCTCGGGGGAAGCGGCCTGGGAAGCCGAGGGACTCCCAGAAGCGGCCTAGGAGGCCAGGGGTCTCGGGGGAGGCCGAGGGGCCGGGGAGCGGGCCGGGTGGCGGCGAGCGGGCCTCACCGTCAGTCACGGCTCCCATGGCGTGCGCGGCGGCGGCGGCGGCGGCGGCGCAAGCTGAGGCGGCGGTTGGCGGCTGCGGAGGTCAAACTCCCACAATGCAGCCGGGTAAACAGCCATGGAGGAGGAGGCGGCGGCGCCCGCGGCCGCCCGCTCCGACGCCTGAGCCGCGCCGCGCCGCCGCCGCCGCCGCCGCCGCCGCGGGACTCGCGCTCTCCGCGCTCCCCGCGCTCCCCGGGGGCGGCCGCGGCCAGCGCGTGTGGTGGCGAGGCCAGGCGGCCGGCGGCGGCCCCGGCTGCAGTCCGGGCCCCCGCCACCCCCCTAGCTGTCCCCGCCCGGCCCACGCCCAGAGGCCGCCCCGGAGGCCGCCGCCAGGTGAGCTCGCCCGGGCGCTGCCAGGGCTGCGGGGGCGCGGCAGGGTCTGCGGGCCGCCCGGGGTCGGGGCTCCGGCTCCTTCCAAGGAAGGTGACCGGGGCCCCCGCCGACCCATCCAAGCTGACGTTGCTGGGGGGAGGGGGAGTGTCGCTCCTTTGCGGGGGTGGGGAGGGCGACCCGGACGCTGAGACCGGGCTGAAGCCGGGAGACGTGGGACTAGGGGCACCCAGGGGGCGCGGCGCGGGGGGTCCCCGCTAAGTTGGCGCCCAGGAGCGCCGGGGCGGGTCTCGAACGCGGGCACTTGCGGGGGTGCGGCCGGGTATTAAAAAAAAAAAAAAAGGCCCCGGGTTCCAGGTCGCGCGGGTTCCGGCCCCTGCGTCCGCCCCCTTCCTTCCTGGGCTCGGGCGGGTGCAGGGAAAAAGGGTGAAAGAGAAACTTGGCGACCTCCGGGAGGAGTTCGCGGAGCGACCATGAGCGTGTGCCCGTCGTTCTTACCCGACACCCAGTTCCCCCACAGAGCCGAAATTTCGTCTGTGATCATGATGGAGTGCTATTATGTGTTTTCATCTTTGATTTTCAAAAAATGTCTCTGTGACTGTCCCCGTCTTAAGGGGAAGTTGAAGGGGGGGCGGTGCTCATAAGAAACGTTGCCTTGTGTATAGTGTTACGTATTTCTGGAGCACACTGCAAATTATATTGGCATCTCTTTCCAAAAGTCCCTTTGATCCAACTTCGAAGGCTTTCTCATAAATGGCAACGTTTAGGTGGTGAGAAAGGCAGGTGAGGAAACTGGCACCCATACAGCTAGCTGATTTGACCTCCATTGGAGATAGATACTGTTAGCACCAGGATCCAGTATGAATTTTGAACCCAGGTTTGATATTTTGTTGAACCGTGTCGTTATTTTCCAATTTTCCTGCCCCTCCCCCAAGTACCTTGCATCTTTATATGCGGGATGAAGCAGGTAGTTGTGTAGGGTGAATTTGTTTGTTTCAGTTTCCTTACTAAATTTGGGTTCATTCTCCCTGTTTTCCGAACCCAGTTCTCTCAAAAGAGGAAGAGTTGTGAATGCAAATGTATGATAGTGAAGTGTGTTTAACCTCTAGGGAGAAACGGTATATGTCAAATTTTATTCATATTATGCGCGAGCCAGTAACTTCAATAATATCATTACACTGCTCTCAAGAATTAGTAAGTGCTCAAGAATTAGAGTTTTGGCACAAAGGCAAAAATTACCTTGCATGAAGGTTCTGAGGTATATATAACTTGCCCTACCCTAGGTGTGAAACTTCCCTGACTGAAAAAATACGGGCCTAAAACACTTACTGTATGTGGGCATAAGACTCTGTTCATTTCCTTGGTTTTAAGAGAGGATGCTCTGACCAAAAGAAGAATCGCTTTAAATATTAAGTACTACAAATTGTAAAAAAAGAAAAAAGTGTCAGTTGATTATCTGTTTATAGCAAGTAGCATTTTGGTGGGGATAGTAATTGTTTAAAAATTGTCAAGTGGAGAAATGATATTCTTTTTAAGTTACTTGTTACTTGTTCTTGTCATCATAATACTGATTTTGAAACAGTAACTAGTAGTTTATTTTTAATGTTTTCATAGGAAAGTATTACTGCCCTCTGTAACTGTTAAATTTTCACAAGACATTCTATCAGTTATTCATAGATGAGTCCTGGCCAAACACTTTTATAAGTTCATTTGATAACTTACAATTTTGTTGGACCGTGCTAAAAATTTTCTAGAGTAATACGACCAAGAGGAATTAGAACGACTTTAAAGTTTCAGGTGTACCTTGAAAATAAACATGCGTGAAAGTTCTTCACTTGAGTGATGGAAAACACATAATTTGAGCCTTTATGAACTCTTTAAAATCTGCTTTGTCAGCCACATAATTTAACTTGTAATTGCATTGACATAGATCTGTGTATTGAATATGAATTACCTTTTCTTCACATCATATCTCATGTCTCATATATATGAGAGAACATCTTTTAGTAAATTTTAGAAGTGGTCTTCTTTTTATATATTAACCAGCTTAAGAATATTAAAGTAGGAAGGACTCAAGCTCTATGCCGTACTAATACTTCTTTCTTTTCTAGGGAGATCTCTGTGGGCAGAAACAGAAATGGAAGTAGTAGATTTTTAGCTATAACAAAACTGATTTGAACTTTGAATTTGTATGACTTTAGTGATTTACTCAAGTTATTAGATTCCTGGTTTCTTTGAGAATATGAGACTACTTAAGAAAATTAGTGCTTTATTTAATATTTGCCTTCTGAAAATGTAAAGAAGGATGAGAGAGCTAGCTGTATGTTCTTTATCCTGGGCCTGTGGAATCATGATGTAGGCATTTCTGTAATGTACTTTTAGAGTGAGTGTTATCCTGGGATCTGTGGACCTCCAGGGGTCCATGAATGGGTTTCAGGGGATTCCTGAACCCCCTGGAGTTGTGACCAAAACTTTTTGTGAATGTGTATTTTTCTGGGAAAGAGGGTCTATAGTTTTATAAAAGAGGTCCAAGACTCAAGAAAATTAGAGACACATCTTTTTATTAAAATGAGAGTTAGAATTATCATTTTAAGAGAAAATAAAAAGTAGACCCCTGTGCTCATTACTTGCCTTTTAAAGTTGTCTTCAGCCTAGTATGTGGTAAGGTGCAAAAGTAGTACCATTTTGTCCCACGGCAAAGCATTGCCTGTCAGTTGATAAGCCATGCACATACCTAAAGGGCAGACTGGCCTGACATGTTAGTCCTGGGTGCACTGTGGCTGGTTTTTGATTATATATAAAACTTCAGACCAGATAGATTGATGGTGGGTAAGCAAAGATTTGAGCTTGACACCAGCCCTTGGAGTAAATGGTTCATGCAACTCCATTCTCTTATTTCTCTCCAGAAAATTTGAAATTTGACAGGGAGGTAAGCATTCCAAGAAAATGTATTCGTGCCTTGGCAGGAAAACAGAACATGACAGGAAAAAACAGTTTCTGCGTCAAAACAGACTTAAATTCAAATCTGGGTTCCTTCATTTACTGTAGCTACTTAACCTGCTTGACTCTCCAGTTACTCATCTTGATAATCCCTAACTAGCAGAGTTGTGGGGAGGCTGGCTAGAAGTGTCCTGTATAAAACTGAGTCCTTCTTGGCCCACAGGAAGGGCTTTGAAGCCAGATTTGGGCAGCCATTAATAAACAACTAAGCAAATATGTATAATCATGGTACATGATAATGATGTACATTATTTCCAAATAGGTATGGTGGAAATATTAGCACTTAAAACATTTTTGGAAAATGGTGGTGCATTTGGCAAAGTGGAGGACATAGATGCCGAGCAGGGAGAAACAATATCCTCCCACCAGCATCGTATCTCTCTCTGTGGGCAAGATTCCATTTAACATTTGCTCTTCACTTAATAAGTTAAATTTAAAAATCTAAATTTAAAAACTGCCCACATACTTTTTAGTCCATCACCCCTAAAAATGATTTACCATTCCCTTCTTTTTGGGACCCTTACAGGTACCCTAGGGACTTCATAGGTGGAAGTTATGCCTATAACTTTGGCCAGCTTTGAAATGTCTCCTTAATTGGGTACCTTTGTCTGGGGGTCCCCAACCTATGGCAAGTTGTATAATTGTTTCATTATATATTACAATGCAATAATAATAGAAGTAAAGTACACAATAAATGTAATGTGCTTGAATCATCCTGAAACCTTCCCTCTCTCCCACGCCACCCACCCCCCAATCCGTGGAAAAATTGTTTTCCATGAAACTGGTCTCTGGTGCCAAAAAGGTTGGGGACTGCTGTCTTTGCCTATTTTTCTGGACAGGAAAAAGTGTGGCAGAAATGAATCCTATTTTTCTTTAAATGTTAATGAAAGAGAATGCATTATGATTCAAAAGAAAGTGTGAGATTCCTTATTCAGGCTTTTTTTTTTAAAAAAAAAAAAGAAAGTAAGTATGAGATATATGAATAAAATACTTATAATGCTCACAGCCATAAAAATAAACTTGCTTCTAACTGTTTCTGTCGTCTTTCCCTTTTCCTTTCATTTATTCGTGGTGAGCCTTTATGCCTTCTGCTTTGGGGTTGGGTAAAGGTTATGAACACAGGCTTTATACTTGAACCTGGGTTTGACTCTAATTTCCTGAGCTCTCTGGTTGTGTTCAGCTTGGGTCAGTTAGCCTCCCTGAGTCTGAAGGAGATGACCATTAAATGGGATAATACAAAAGACTTTGCTCAGTCCTAGGCTGCTAGCAAGTACTCAGAATGTGATAGCCATTTTGAAGATAGTTTGATTCTCATCTTTAGAAGGAGATATCATACATTCCTTCAAACAGAACACTTTTAATCATCCTCATTCCTACAGAGACCTTCTGAGACCATCCTACTTTCAACTCCAAAAAGCCTTTTACATCTTCTGGTTGTCATGGGTAGGTATCCCGGCATCTATAGGACCTATTGGACCTATCCATTGTTCTTAGTAATGGGGTTGCATTCTCTATTGCAGTGGTCCCCAACCTTTTTGGCACCAAGGACCGGTTTCATGGAAGACAGTTTTTCCATGGGCTGGGGGTTGGGGGAGGGGGAAGGGGGGATTTCGTGGGTGGGGGGAGGGTGGTGGAGAGCTCAGGCAGTGATGGGCAGCCTGTTTCCTAACAGGCCACAGACTGGTACCTGGCCGCAGCCGGGGGTTGGAGACCGCAGCTTTATTGGGCTAGCAGGTTATGTCAGAAATTTTTGATATGTCAGGGGTCAAATCAATAAGCCTGCATGGGTTTGAAGCTGTGATCCATTCAAAAATTATATAATTTTATGGTCTAGATTAGAGGTCAGCATATTTTCTGCAAGGGACCAATTAGTGAATATTTTGGACTTTGCCAGCCATCTGAGTCTCTGTACCTATTTAGTTCTGCCATTATAGCAGGAAAGCAGCCATAGACATAAATGAATGGATATGGCTGTGTTCCAATAAATATTTATGGACACTGATGTTTGAATTTCATATAATTTTTGTATGCCACAAAACATTTTCTTTTTTAATTTTTTTTTCAACCATTTAAAAATGTAAAAGTCATTCTTAGCTCATGGTGTGTACAAATCTTAGCTAGATTGGCCTGTGGGCCATAATTTGTAGTAGACTCCTTGTGTACAAGAGTATCAGATCCATAGATTTGTGGCATCACAAAGCAACACCCCTCCCACCACCACCCATATACAAACACACTGCTATATGTCATCTCGAATAATCTGTGCTTTTGGTCTGGTAGCTTGATCTAATGCCTCTATCTCCTCCAAGAGGATGAAACTCCAGTCATTAAGTCGTTAGTCATAGTGTGCGTCCTTCTCTCCTTAGCACATACATTATACTTTGTTATGAGTTAATTTTATTTATTGCTAAAACGTGATAGTTTTGATCAGTACCTTTGGAGCTACCTTTTGCTTCATGTTCCTGGTATCCTCCTGTGCCCTGGAGGGGAGGTAAATGATACTGGTCCCTCAGGCTGCCAACTAGAGATTCTTACCTTAAGGAAATCTGTACCTTGGCCTCTCTCATCCCTTCTCTACATGATATATTTGGTTAAATGAAGTACACAAAGATTCCTCTTGTGTCCTAACCCCTGGAGATTAGCTCTAGGATTGGTGTGCACAGAGCATGTAGAGATATATATGTCTGTGTGTAATTTCATCTGGCCATCACTGAAACTCTGAGGGCTGCTTCTTTTAGTTTCACGTTTTCACTTTCTGTTGACCCTTCTCTCTTGGCCATTGTGTAGGATGCAGATTTGGTGACCTGATAACTGCTCTGATTGGTTTATTTTTTGCCTCCTTTCCTGCTTTTCACCATTCTCTACTGATTTGCTTGTTTTGGAGCAAGCATGGTCTTTTTGGAGTGGAGCTTTTCAAAATAACATCATACTGAAAATAAAACCACTAGAAATTATTTATTGGTTATTTTAGGATTTTTTTCCCCCTCCAAATGTAAACCTAATGCAGTATCAGGCATGAGTCAATATTTTAGACATTTGGAGATAAAATGCAATTTTAAAAAATTGTTTGCCATTTTATCTAGATATTAGAGATAGAAAATGTATTAATATTCTTAGCATTTAAAGGTTTCCTTTTAAAAAAGGTAAATTTGGTACATATTTTTTGGACAATAGCTTGGGCAGTCTGAATCCAAAGTCATTTAAAAAATGGTAAATCCACATTTAAGAATTTAAAGAAACGGTCAAGTGTGCATAGATGTGTATATCAGACTGCTCACTTCTCCATTTTTTATAATAACAAAACAAAATAATCTAAATACCCATTAATAAAGGAGTAAGTCATTTAAGGCCTATCCATATAGTGAAATACTGTGCCATCTTTAAAAAGGATGATGCAGTTCATTCATTGACGTGGAATGCTGTTTAGAAAAAAGAAGATAGCATGAGACTATGTATAATGTGTGTGTGTGTGTGTGTGTTTTTAGGCAGACAATAGCCCTATAAATACAGGCCTAAAAGAAATTATCTGAAAGGATATACACCAAATAATAGGAACTTATTATCTCTAGGTAATAAGATTATGGGTGATCGTTTTTCTTTATGTTTTCCTCATTTTTTTCTAACTAGTGTGTGCTTTTATAATAAGAAAAAAATGATAAAGCTATTAAAGAATAAGCATAGTAATTGAAAACATGTCCTATTTGTGGCTAAATGAGCCCTCATTCCCTGAGATGACTAATTCCCTTCACGGCCTGTGTTGTATTGAATAAAAAGTGAAATATGCTTCCTCATGTAACTTTAACAATGTTTTCTGTATTACAAATAAGCAAGAATATTTTCCCAACTTTCAACAGGAAAGAAAAAATTCTATACAGACCTAAATAACAGTTTTCAGAAGAAACTCACTGAAAACACATACACATTTACATTACTAAAGATAGTATGTTGTGTCTCATTTCTTACTGTGTAGTTTTTCAATTCTTGAAATTCCTATAAAATCATAAGGAATTCATCTGTATGGAGGCAGCATAAGATAGTGGTTAAAAGCCTGAGCTCCATGGCTTACCTTCTATGTCATCTTCTGTGTTACTTTTACCCAGTTAGGGCCTCAGTTTCTTCGTCTGCAAAATGTGGCTAATACTTTGCTAAGTTGTGAAGATTAAGTGAGACAGGTGCTTAGCAGAATGCCAGATACTTAGCAGCAATGGAGGAAGTGGTGAGGAGAGGGATAACGATATAAGAATAACAGTAATGATAGGATGATATGGGTAGTAATAATAATAGGATTAGCTAATACAAGTTGAGCATCCCAAATTCAAAAATACAAAATGCTCCAAAATCTGAAACTTTCTGATGCTGACTTGACACTCAAATGCTCATTGGAACATTTTGGATTTTGCATTTTTGGATTTGGAATGCTCAATCAGTAAGTATATAATGTGGATATTCCAAAATCTGAAATCCAAAATGCTTCTGGTCCCAAGTATTTTGCATAAGGGATGTTCAACCTGCATTTTTGCCCTTCCAGATGTAGGCCTGCATGGGAGAAGAACCTTTTCTTGCCACATTCCTCAGCCTGAACCCTCTAACCAGACCAGTTACCTTGACCAAGACAAGTGTGTAGTCTAGTTTCACCACCCAGTCCTGCCCCCTTAACCCTGGTTTCTCTGAGTATAATGTCTTAAAAAAGAAGAAGAAGAAAAAGTGTTCAGGAGCTAACAACTCACCAACATAGAGTTGGTGCTCCATAAATATTCGTTTAATTTATGGTGACCTAAAATAAGCATTTCTTCTTGACAATGTATGGGGAACTTTTAAAAGAGGGTTTTGGTCATCTTTGAAGTTTATGGAAGAAAATGCCAGGAACAAAAACTTCTAAAGGGGAGAAGCTGTTTTGAATTTTAGTTTTTCAATGAGTTATAGCAATTTTATTACATTCTTTCTTCTCTTAGCCAGTTACCTTCAATTTCAACTCAGCTATGCTTACACCTGCATCCTTGTGGTTTAACTATGATAATGTTAGCAAATTTTCACTTTAGTTTCATTTAAGGTATTTTGGCTTTGGAGTATATTCTATCCCCTATCACCCAAGTTATGACAGAGATACAGTTTAATGTTTATATGGAATTAGAAACATTGATCTAGCCATGAAGAATGAGAAATGTAACCACATTTGGCTATGACATAGTTACTCTTTGTGGACTTTGGGCCTTACAGAGTTTATTACAGGAAATTTTAGGAAATGCATATATTAATAGAATGTAAAATGTAGAAATATGATAATTCATGAAGCATGTCTATCAGTTATCTCTTGCTAAGTAATAGCCCACTCCAAAACTTTGTGGCTTAAAACAAGTACCAGTTTATTTTTTCACAATTAGGGCAAGACAGTTCTTCCACTGGTGTTGCCTGGCCTGAGGTCACTAATGTGGCTGCAGTCACCTGAAGGCTTGAGTCAGAACTAGTTGAGCTGGGTACATCTCTCTGAGCTCCACATGATCTCTTCTCCCAGCAGCTAGACCAAATTTTTTCACTTGGAGGTACCTTGTTCCAAGAAGGTGAGAGCTGCAAGGCTTCTTAAGGTTTAGGCTTCAGAGTCAACAGTGTCACTCTGCCACATTCTGTTGGTCAAAGCAAGTGACAAGGCCAGGCTAGATTCAAGGGATAGGAAATAGATACTACCTCTTGATGGGAAATACTGCCAAGTAATATTGCAGGGGACTGCCTACAGGAATGGTGGGAATTACTGCAGCTGTCTTTGCAAATAGCTGGCTTGCTTTGGTTTTATTAACCAAACTCCCCTTTTTTGTTGTGACTGATAAAACTCTATGGGAAGAACAGTGCTGAGTGGTTCCCTGTGTTATCTCTTGGGATTAACAGCACTGAAGGTAGGTACTGTTATCCCATTTTAAAGGTATGAAAAGTGAGCCTTAGGGAGATTAAGTAACCTCCCCTAGTTAGAGGTAGATCCTAAAAGTTAGGGAAAGTTTATCCCTGTGCCAGTGCTTTTTAAACCCATCACTAAAGAACTTCCATGGGGGTTGGAGGGAGGATGAGAAGTAGGAGGAAGCATGTCTTTCAAAATCTCAAAAGAAAAATCCAACATCTCAAAATTTTAGGTGAATTTTGTATTCTACTCCATAATATATACCTTTGTTTTACCATAAAATTAATAGTTTACTTGCCAATCAATTTAAATTTTATCTCCTAAATCTTTAAGAAAATGGATTCTTCTGGACTCAGTAGCTAATCAGCTAGAGGTCTTGGCTGTAAGCAGTAGAAACTAAAATCTGACTACTTTAAACAAAAAAAAGAGATCACTAGAAGATGTGAGATAGCTCCCAGAATCGACAGTAATGTTGAAGAACCAGGCCTCAGAATGGGCCAGATCTAGAGCAGTTTCAGGGATCTAGGCAGCAGGACTCAATAGAAGTCTTCTCCAGATGTAGGAGAACTAACCTCTCCAATAGTTTTGAATCCCATTCTCTAGTGAGAGCGTATCTCTCAGGCCCAGACTGGGTCCTGGCAGATGCCTTGGTTATTGCCTCACCAAGACAGAAACCCCTGGGGGAGTTGTCATTCCCCAGGAGGGGGAATGGATGCAGGGCAGGTAAAACCAACGGATGTCCACTGTCTGAACATTTGTGGACCACTATGAGTTGAGTTGCTTTGGGCATTATCCATCACATTGAATATTTGCAATACCCTGATGACCCCTGTTTCACCCCTTTCCTTCCCAACTCCACGTACCTCCAAGAGTTCTTAAATGCCAGTTTGGGAAGCATTCTGTGGCTGTACACTATCTATTTCCATTACAGTATATCAGTGGTTACCACTCTAAGTGTAATAACACATTTGCTTTTTACATGACAGTCTTTCCTAAAACATATTATACATTTCCCGATTTTTAAGGAAAAGCATATGGACTCTAGCTGAAGGGGCAACCTACATTTGTGTAGCCTTTATAAGTGTCAGTTAAACCACATTTCAAATGGTAAAGTGCTGTGCACATGCAGTGTGATTTTATTCATAGCATTTTCATGTATGTTCTCCTGTTTTATATTCTAATCCTTTGAAGTCAGGGAAGAGCGGATACTTCCCTATTTTTCAGCTTTAAGTATGGTTTAGAAAGGTAGATGATTTCTCCTGCAACATAAGACTGTTGGCAGGAGAACCCAAATGTTCTGTCAGCCCATGCCCTTACTGAGGATGGTTCTAGCACAGTGGTTTACCAACTGTAGAGGCCCCTTTGCTAGATTCTGAAGGTTCTGGACTGAGTTGGAGATGAGTAAACCAATGTTTGGCCTCATATGAGCAATGTCCCCAATTTGGAGGGACATTTTTAGTCTGTTCAGGCTACTACAACAAAATACCATAAATGGGGTAATTTGTGAACAGCAGAAATTTATTTCTTACAGTTATGGGTGCTGGAAAGTCCAAGATCAAGGAGCCAGCAGATTTTGTGTTTGCCGAGGGCCCATTTGCTGTTTCATAGATGGTGCCTTCTGGCTTCATCCCCACATGGTAAAAGGGGTGAACAAGCTCCCTTGGGCCTCTTTCATAATGTCATTAATCCTATTCATAAGGGCTCTGCTCTTATGACCTAATTACCTTTCAAAAGTCCCCACCTCCTAATACCATCACCTGGAGGGTTAGGATTTCAACATAGAAATTTTGAGTGACATAAACATTTAGACCATGGCAGTCTGTAATGGTGGTATCTAGTAGTCACCTTGGTAATTAGCAGCTGCTTTTGTTTATTCTTGCCTTTAAAGCCCAGTGTCTCTCTCCCCACTCCCCCAACCCACCCCTGCCTCAGATAGCCAGTTGAGGAGCCAATTTACCCCATCTCTTCTTGCCATGATTAGCTGGTTTTGAAGTATCTCAGCCCTTCAGTCTGGCTTTTTTTTTTTTTTACTTCCCCACAGTGTAATTACCACCTTGTGATGTAGTCACTTGTCATCTCAGCCCCTAGACCATTCTTTAAATGGTCCTCACTGTTTTCTGCTGTTCAGGTCTACTGCTACAAGAGGTTTTGAGAGGAGTACTTGACACTTTTGTTTAATTAAGGTCTCCACACAGTGTTTTTTTAACAATAGGGTTGTATGATGGGCCTTTCCTCCCCACCTCACGCCCCCATGACTTTTAAAGTTTCATTGTAGTCTGAACCGTAAACTTGTCTGTGGTAGTGATATGGTGGCTTTTGTTTAGCCAGACCTTTTTGTAAATAGAGACATCCCAAGACTTCCATTGCTTTTGGATCCTTGTTCTGACATTTGACACTAGTTTTAAAATTATCTTTCTCTAATTTGTTTCAGGCACTGGTTTCTACAACTTCTAACCATGTTTTATTCAGTACTAGTCAAAAAACTGTCTTTTTTTTCCTCTTACATTTTTAGTTGGTCTCATGGTTTTAGCAGACATTTTTAACCTTCAGAATCCTTGAACTTAATTCTGAAAAGAATGTTAGTAAAGTTCTACATTGAAAAATACATACTTTGCATTTCCTTATACTTTATTCAATGATGTTTTTAAGATTTAGCATACTGAACACAAAGGCATTTTTACTGTTCTGGTTTATAGCTCCTCTCAGCTGCTTTAAGAAGAGATATTTAAGGCTTCATTCCCTGTGCCCTCCACTCCCCACCCTGTTGGTTATTAGTGCTCTGGTATAAATCATTTGCAGATCGAAGTTAGAAAAGAGACCATTTACCATTACATTAAGACAGTTTAAGGGAATCACTTGTTCAAATTTACTGGCTTCCTGAAGCTAGTAAAGATGTTTATGGTTTCCAAGATTCCCTGTTAATATAATTCAATGCTATAAGACAGCAAATAACACATGTTCAGCTAGTATAGATTATGAGAAAATCTAGCTCCTAGAAAAGATATTCCAGTACTATAAATGGCACTAAACTGAAAAATCAGTTGTCATAGTAAACAACTGTCATGATCTGGTAGTAGGCAGGTTTCTTAGTGTGTCTGTTCCTTTAGCTAACAGCCAGCAACGATTAGCTTTCTTTTCCATAGATCTGGTGTCAAGTATTAATCAACTGTAGACTGGAAAGTTCTTATTGGCTGGCATTTGTAATGGAAGAAACACCAGTCTGTTTTATCTGTAGTCTTTAGCCATATAACTGCATATGAAATCATCTGCATGGTGCTTTTACAAAGAAAAACAGTTGCCTTCTTTTTCACTTGTATGAGGAGTACTTCAGAATTATTAAAATAGTGAGCTTTGACCAGGAAGAGTCTATATTATCTCAGTTAAGGTTGTGATGTGTACCAGAAAAAATTTACACATTAAATCCAACTTAGCATTCTTATTTTTCACATTTTGAATGGTTTCTTAATTTAAAAACAAAGTCTATAAAATGATTATACTATTGAAATGTCTTAAGATACACAAAAGCGAAGTAATTTGGATTTTAAGTTTCAAAAATTACATAAATTTGGTTCGTATTTAAAACTGAAATTCCTGAATGCTTACAGAGGTTTTGTTTTAAATTTTTTTTCTTGATTACAAAAATCATAAGAAATGAGAAAACTCAGAAAATTTCACAGATACACAGAAGGAAATAAAAGTTACTCATACTTCTATTACCCAGAGATATTACTATTAACATTTAATATATATCCACCCAGCTGCTTATAGAGCTTCCCAATAAAAAAATACTTTGAAATGAATACTTAGAAGTAAGGGTAAAAGAGTGGTAGAAATGGCTACATAGTGCGAACCACTTTTTGCTAATCCCACTACCTCTCAGACTGCCTGCTATGCGTTGCCTTCAGGCTGATGGGAGGGGCTTCTCCACCAGGGTGGAAGAAGAAAGCTGTCTGGCCCTTGGGCCAGCTTTGGCTAAAGTGTAGCAGAACATCTTTTCTGCAGACTGCATTCTATATCTGCCTGCGTCTTTATCTTAGCAACTCTTTCTTGTCAGCTCTGAATGCCTGCTGGTTGCAGAGGGAGACATTTGGAGTCCTTGTTGGAGTGGCCACATCAATTCTTATCAAACTCCTGGAAGAATTCTTTAAATCAGCTCTTGTTCAAAAGAATACGCCAATATTCAGAAATATAATAACTCCCAGATTACTTGCACCAACAGCAAGGTGGAGTGTTTAGAGACTCCCAAGTGATTTCAATTAACATCTAACCTCAAATCCAGTCTCATTGGTAAGAGAAAAATCCAGAGAAGGAGCTCAGAGCAGATTATGGTATAAGCATATGCCAGTCCTCTCCTGTGGAAGAGAAAAGTGCTAATCTGGTCAGAACTGTTAAAGAGACAGGCAAGGCTGAGCACAGCAGAATTTTTCTCATCCTGCTCATCTTTTGCATTAGTGCAGAAGAAAGATTTATCCTGGGATGAAAAAGAGAAAGAAGGAAGGATGGTGGGCAGGTGGCTAGTAATACAAGATGGTTGGCTCTCTTGCTGTCTACCTTGGCTAGTGGTAAGCAAATCCTCAGGTGTGAGAGACTAGCAAAGTGAAAGAACACACAGGGCAACTTCCCCAGGCAGTGATACAACTTCTTGGTATTTGCTGTGAAAATACAATGCTGATTTTGAATCCTTGCCCTTAGCCAGAGCAAACCCAGGAGAAGTAGGAGGAAATCGCATCTCTTTGTAAACATTTTATTCTTGACATGTAATAGACTCCTGCCTACAGAATTGCAAGTGTCAACTCCTCTATTCTGCCAGCTGCCTTTCAGGAGCTCCTGCAGTATTCTCCTGCGCTGACCAGTTCAAAAGGTGTCATTTCTGCCTGAGAAACATAAGAGCTTACATGCAGTGCTTGGTATGGAGGAATTACTCTGGAAGATGAATAACCATTGTGATAACTGCTCACATGCAAAGGAGGGAGATTGCTGATTTTGCAAATGTGTGGTTTGAATTCTTAGGTCTGGCAGGAAACAGTCCAACTCGGATGGTTCAAGAGACTTTAATGAAGGAAATATTTTCAGAGGGGTGGACAGAGTTAAGGGTGACATGGGGTTTCTGTTACCCAGAAACTGATGGCAATAGCAAGATGTTATCACTGTTAGGTCTCAAGGAGCAAAGAGAAGAAATAGGGTTACTGGAGTCCAGTGAGAGAGCTAAAGCTGGAGAGGAGGGGCTGTCAGACAGGAGCTATCATACTGGAGAGATTTAGCCACTGTTAGAAAATGCAGCCCAGAGCAGGGAGGGAACAAGGAAGGCAATATTTTCCTCCCTGATTTTCTTCCTTCCCTCTTTGATCTTTTTTCCAGTGGCTCCTACTGGCCAAACGTACCTGGAAGCTGGCCAGCAAGTAACCCAGTGATGCTGTCCATAGAAGTCAGCCTCTTGGGACACAGAGCATGGCCTAGAATGGTGGAAAATTGGTCTGGGGATGGAAAGGGGATCAAACAAAATTACTGCCATACCCTAATAGCATACCTTAATCTCACTGTCATCATTTTATCTCATCATCCTCATCTTCCAAAATCCCAAAATAAACTATAAAGCATGTGAACTATTGATTATGACTCAATTCTATCTTTTAATATAAATAGCCCAAACAGTTGCCCTACTCTTACCAGAGTATTAACTATTCAAAGAGAGAATGTGAGCAGTTCTCAGAAGAATTGGAAAATCACTGAAAGACCTTCTGTTGGGGCATTTTGTTCTTGGTTAAAATTAAACTAACATTTTAAAAATATGCATATGAACTATACAAGTCATTTATCTTAAAATATAAAACTTGGACTTTTAAAAGGCAAAAGATTTATACGATCTGAAGAGAAACCAGAGTATTAAAACGGACTTTCAATGACATGATGATGAAATGGTTTTTTTGGTGTGGCCCAGTGTGGTGGCTCACATCCTAGTACTTTGGGATGCCAAGGCAGGAGGATCACTAGAGACTAGGAGTTCAAGGCCAGCCTTGAAAAAAAAAAAAAAAATAGCAGAGCATGGTGGCTGTGGTGGGAGGGTCACTGGATCCCCCAAGTTTGAGGCTGCAATGACTTGTAATCATACCACTGCACTCCAGCCTGGGTGACAGAGCAAGACCCTATCTCCTTATCTCTTAAAAAAAAAAAAAAAAGAAGAAGAAAAGAAATGGGTTTTTTTGTTGATGTCAAAGTGCAAAAGGAAAGTGGAACTTTCTTTTTAAATCCTTGCATATTATCTCTTCAGATCTATATAAGGTGGGATGAATTAGGAAAATTCTTACTCAGCCAATCTAGATATATGAGAACAGTATTTTAGCTTATCAAAGAGAGAATCTGTTTTAATCTATGATTTTACTGAGCCTTGAGGTTTGAGAGATGATATTAAGATAAATATTTGCTCTCTAGAATTTATGACCAAACAGTGAAAAGAGATCTACATCCAACTATAATAATCAGTGATAGGTAATTTAATAAAATATCAGCTGTGGGATTAAGAAGAGGGAGAAATGGTTTAGTCTGTCTTTACCAGAGGTTCTTTCAGATGGCTCAGAAGTATTTATCAAAAGTCTGCAGTTACCAGGTCCTGGAAGTACAGATGATAAAGATAACAAATGTCCCTAACTCAGGGAGTTGGGGTCAAGAGTGAGCCATTCACTACTGTTTCATCAAGAACAGTCAGTCTTTTGGTGCCTTCCCATTCCTTAGAAGAAGGATGACATCCAAAACCTTTAACATGTCTTTCAGTGGTGCTCTGATTTTTGGCCCTAGGGCCTTCATCTTCAGCCTCATCAGATGCTCTGGCCTTTTAGTTCCTTGGACTTGCCATGCCTCCTCAGAATTTTTTCCCTGGAGGTTTTCTTTGTCTGGAGTGCTTGCTGCCACCTTCATTTTCTTAGCACCTCTTCTGCCTCCTGGTCCCATTTTAAATGCCACCTCTTTCTAGAAGCCTTCCCTGACCTTCCAAAGTCCAGTGATCTTGTTACTTGCCCTAAAGCCCTATGTATTCAGCCACCTTGCCCTCCTCTGAAGTACCCTTTCAATTTGTTTATGTAGAAGTCTTCCCTACTAGGATGTAAACACCGTGAGAGCAGGGTTCATAGCTGTCTGTTTACAGTTGTCTCCTCAGTGCCAAGGATGGTGCTCAATAGAGAGATACAAAAGAAAGGAAAAGGAACTGATTTCAAGCCCTGATCCCTACCACTTACCAGCTCTGTGATCTTTAGTATTCACTTCTTGGAGTCTCAATTTATTATTTGTAGAATGGGGATAATGATGATAATGGCTAGCTGCCATTTATTGAGCACATAGTATGTGCCAGACACTGTGCTCTATTTGCATTATCTTCTCAAACCTCATCAGGGAAGTAAAAAGAGGTCACACAGTTTGTAAGTAGAAAACAGGATTTAAACTCTGTTTTGTTGAATTCCAGAAAGGGGTTGCTCTCAGCCATTTCTTTTTGTGATTGTCCTGGGGGTAAATACCATAAGGAAAAAGTTTCTTGATACAGGGTTGTATCCCATGCTGACTTTGATGAGGGAGCAGGCTGGAGATCTCTTAAGCCAGTTTTAGGGAATCAGACTGTGGGGTTAACTCCACCTAGATAAAGAGGTAGATGACTTCTAAACTGACTCCTGAAGAAGTTAGCTGCACCTAGAAGCACTCTGTAGTTCAAATGCTCTGAGGCAAGAGAACTTTTAGAGCATTCTACAGAGCTAAGAAGCATAAGCTGGGGGCCAGAGACTGAATATCCTTGCAGGCTGGGCCAGGGAGTTGCTACTTTCTGCTAAATACAGTGTGGAGACTTTGTTGGGTTTTATTTGTTGAAAATATTTTGGAAGCATAAAGTCCCAATTTGGAATCCATTTTGGGGACAGAAGTCTCCAAAGCCCTTCTCCCAGTTTGTATTTCCAGCAAAAGACGCAGTTTAGCTGATTCTTTCATTCTACTGTCACACCAAGTATGACAGTGTTAGAAAAGGAATCAGCATTGTGAGGTGAGAAATGGATTTTTATGTTCAGTCGTTTAGTATAATTTTATTGTTATTTCTCTGTGAGGCTAAATTGTCTAGCCGAGATGGATGGCATCCTTGCACAAGTTACTTTACCCCTATATCGTGTTTTTCATCTGGAAATTAGGAATAATTAAAATATACCTTGTCAGCTTGTTGTGTAATATCTACACAGTGCCTGGTACAAAATAAGTTTCTAGGCAATGTTAGCTGTTACTAATATTACCTATCCATTCTGGCCCATGCCTCTTGAATGTTGTTTATGTATCAAAGACAGGATGATTGGGAAATGAGAACTGACATTTCTAAAGATCATGATTTTAGAGTTTTACAAAGATAGTATTAATAAAATTGGCAATGAAAAAAAGGCAATGAATGCCTTAATGGTGCAGTCCTGGTGTTTCCTAGATGTGTTTATGATGAGATGTGTAATGTGAACATGAGCCAATACTTAAAGAACCCATCTTGTGTGCCAGGACTGTGCTTTCCATGTATTCTCCCTGAGAAGTAAGTTTGATTATACAGTATCTAGTTTATAGATAAAGATCGTGATTTTTTTCCCAAGATGTTATTAAACAGCTATAGACATGGACACTGAACTATATACTTCTCTAAAGCTTTTTGTCCCTTTAGCTTGTAAAGGTTTGACTTACATCAACTTCAGCAGCTCTGCTGGAAGGGAAAAATGGAAACAGGGCCCTTAATTTTTTCTAATTATCAGATTAATTGGAAGCACTAGGCATAGTATGCCGCCTGGTGCATACTAGAAGCTCAATAAATGTTTATTGAAAATCAGATTGAGGGAAAAAGATTGAGAAAAACAGTATTAGATGCTGGCCTCAGCCTATTTTCTACTAAAGAAAAAAGTCTGAGGTCACTAAATATTTTATTAACATAGGCTGTTTAACACAGATTAGTAGTTTGGTTGAAATTTGAGTTGAAAATGGCACAGTGTATATTGCATGGAATTAACTCTAGTCTGTGCAATTTAGTTATCTCTAGAAATCTGTTCATGTCCCACTAGGTGTCCACACTGCCCAAGAAGCTCCAGTCTTTCCCCTTGTATTTGGCTAATTAGTTTATTCTTAATAAAGAAAAACTAGTTGTAACACTAAAATATGCAAGCCATAAATAGGAAGGTGTAGCTGCCATAAGTTATCACTAATGTATTACAAAGCCAGATCTAATATTTTTGTTTTTCTTTAGCTCAGCTAATTAAGAGTTGACATAAAGGAAAGACCATTTAATGGTAAGTGGTAGAAGAGACCTTATTGCATAGAACAGCAAACAAGCAGTTTTTAATTTTAGATTTGCTCTCTCTTCCCCCAACAACAGAAAAAAAAACTTTATTCTTTTTTTCTGGATGAACTTTATTATGGCATTTATTGGTCATATCAAACTTGAAAGGTGGCCAGTCAGATGGTAGCTTGATTACTAAGCATCCTCTTCATGATTTATTATGTTATGCCACAGAATGAAGATACTTAAAGAGATAATTGTGTTGATTTACTTTAGAAGTAGTTCATGTACTAATAGAAATTTTAAAGTGTCAAACATTAAAAGACTATTAAGACCCAGTGCCCAGATTTTGATTTCTAATACTATTCTTCAGTAAAAGAAACCAGACATGATTTGATTCTATTCCTGAGACAAGGAATAAAGAATATGGAGTATCTGTTAGTGCCAGAAAGCAGGAAAGTGCTAAAGATACATACACACACACACACACACACACACACCCCCCACACACTCCACACAATGATGGGGTATGTCAAAGGAACCTAGGAGTCAACTGAAAGAACCGCCAGTGGTCAAAGCAGCAACAATTTGAGCAACAAAAAAGCTTAGTATTAGATTATAACCCCAAATATGAAATAAATATACAATGTACATATATAATATAAAATAAAGACTAATATAAAATATATGAACACAAATAATTTGTAAATTTAACTATAAAATAATGATATAAAACAAAAATCCCTTACCTCACACTGATATAAATAAATGATAAATAAGCAAATGGGAGAGAATAGATAACTCTTTCACGTAGAAGAATTCCAAGTGATTTACACAGATAATCCCCCCTCAAGGAAGATGGAACAAAACTGCCCATCCCTTAAATATGAGCTGTGCATGTGCATAGTGACTTCCTTTCAAAAGATACAATATGGAAAGGAAGAAAAGAGAAAGCTTCTTTCCTTAAATTTTTATTTTTTTTAAGAGACAGGGTCTCACTCTTGCTCAGGCTGGTCTTGAACTCCTGGGCTCCAGCAATCCTCCCGCCTAGGTCTCCCAAAGTGCTAGGATTACAGGTGTGAGCCACCACTCCCAGAGGAGATAGCTTCTTGACACTGGTCTGGGCAATGAGTTTTTGGATATGTTCCACAAAGCACAGGTAACAAAAGCAAAACTAGACTAATTGGATTGTATCACACTAAAAATCTTTTGCACAACAAAGGAAATAATCAACAGAGTGAGGAGATAACCTACAGAATGGGAAAAAATATTTGCAAACCATATATCTGATGTTAATATCTAAAATATATAAGGAACTCAAACAAGTCCATAGCAAGAAAACAACCTCATTAAAAAATGGGAAAGGGCCTGAATTAACATTTCTCAAAAGAAGATAGGCAAATGGTCAACAGGTATATTAAAAAATGCTCAACATCACTAATCATCAGGGAAATGCAAATTAAAACCACAATGAGACACCTCCTCAGTCTTGCTAGAATGGCTTATTATTCAAAGGACAAAAGGTAATAAATGTTGGAGAGGATATGGAGAAAAGAGAAACTTTGTACACTGTTGGTGGGAACATAAATTAGTATAGCCATGATGGAAAATAGTATGGAGGTCCCTCAAAAAATTAAAAATAGGACTGCTGTATGGTCCAGCAATCCTACTTCTAGGTATGTATCCAAAGGAAATGAACTCAGTATGTCATAGAGATATCTGCACCCCATGTTTGTCACAGCATTATTCACGATAGCTAAGATGTAGAATCAGTTTTGATGTCCATCAATAGATGAATGGATAAGGAAAATGTGATATGGTATACAATGAAATGCTATTCAGCCTTAAAAAAAAAAGGAAATCCTCTCATTTGTAACAACATGGATAAACCTGGAGGGTACTATGTTAAGTGAAATAAGCCAGGCAATGAAAGACAAATAATGCATTATCTCACTTATATGAGGAATCTAAAAAAGTTGGACTCACAGAAGCAGAGAGTAAAATGATAATTGCCAGGGACTGGGAGTGGAGGGTGGAGGAAACAGGGAGATGTTGGTCAAAGAGTACAAGTTTTAGTTAGGATGATTAAGTTCTGGGGATTTATTGTATAGCATGGCGACTATAGTTAATAATGTATACTTGAAAAATTTTTAAAAAATGTGTACTTAAAAATTGCTAGGAGAGTACATCCTATGTTCTCACCCCCAAAAAATGATAAGTATATGAGGTGATGGCTATGTTTGATTTAATCATTTCACAATATATACATATATCAAAGCATCACATTTACACCATGAATATATACAATTTTATTTGTCAATTATACTTTAATAAAGCTGAAGGAAAAAAATAATAACATGTTTGTATCGGTTCATTAGCTGTGACAAATGTACCATACGTATGTAAGAGATTAATGATAGGGGAAACTGGGTATGGGTTTATAGGAACTCTCTGTATAATCTTTGCAACTTTCCTGTAAATTGAAAGCCATGCTAAAATTAAAAGTTTATTTTTAAAAAAAGACTATGACAAGATTCTGTAGTTCAAGTTTAATTTTCATTGTTCTGGGAGCCTGAAGTTAATAAAATAGCCTTTGGCATTCTGGGCTGATTATGGTGTAAAGTGGGACAATTCTTCCTTGCTTTTGTGGTATAAAGCCATGACAGTTTGTTTGCAGAATCAGAGAATGCAGTATTTCTAAATGTCCTCCTGTGGAATTTCCTACTGGCATGACTCTTTTTCCCCTTTGCTTCTGCCCAGTAGCAGTCCCTTGAGTGGCATTTGCTGTCCTAGTTAATCAGAGGGTAGGAGAAATGAAAAACTCTCCTCTTCCCCCTCCCATGAAGTTTCAATGGGCACTGAAAATGTAGGTCAGATTGCATCACTGTAGAAAGGAACGAACAGGAAGGTATTTATGAAGTGCTGCCAACCTCTCTTTAGATTCCGATTCATGATGAACCAGTGTTGAGCCCAGTTGGGTGTGAGATACAGGGAGTCTGGGGGTCATGTTTATGATGTAGTCCCAGAATGTTACATTTCTACCAGTGATAAAAAGATCTCTGTCTAAAACCCTAGTGAAAATAACTTACACGGCTTTGTTTAATTTGCATCGCTCAGCTTCTAGGATTCTTTTTGTCTCTTATTTATTATTGGCATATTGTAGTAATTTATATTAATTTAGAGAGATGTTTGAATTGTAGAAACAACTACCATGTGTACATAAGAAAAATCTATTGTTTGGTAATCACATAAGTTTAATGTATTTTCCATATTACATATAATCATATGCACAATTACATTTTGATTAACATACAAAACTCACAAAATATACTTTTTGTTTTGAAGTTATGTTTAAAGTATCTGTTCCTTGGCTCTCTGTTTTTTTTTTTAATGGCAAAATCTTATAGACTTTAATACATAGAAAGTCTTTAAATGTATCTTTTTATTTTTTGCATGCTGTATGCTACCTGTTCCTTTGTAAGACATGCAGATATTGGCTGCCAAAATATTCTGTTACTGACATTGTCATGAACAGTAAGCATTCTGACAGCAAAACCTACTCTCAAACCTCTATCTGTGCTTCCTTCTTGCCTCTATCAAGATAATTGGTAGTTCCTTTATGTACAAAATGGAAAGTCAGATGAAAAAATATGTTTGCATAGGCTTAGGTATTTTTTAATCTTACAAGTTGAATAAATTACTCTGTGAAATATGTTTATAATTAAACATGCTCTTTGCTATTTTTAAACTTTTTATTTTGAAATAATTATAGATTCACAGGAAGTTGCAAAGATAGTCTAGAGAGGTCCTGGTTACTCTTCACCCAGTTTCTCCCATTGATATCTTACCTAACTATAGTACAATATCAAAACCAAGAAATTAACATTGGCATAAAGTATGTGTATAGTTCTGTGTCATCTTATCTTGTGTATTTTCGTGTAACCACTACCACAGTCAAGATACAGAACCATTCCATCACCACAAAAAGATCTTCCCTGTGCTACCCCTTTTATAGCTCATTCCTGTTACCCTCACATTCCCTAACTCCTGGCAACCACTAATCTGTTCTCCAACTATATAATTTTGTCATTTGGGGAATGTTACATAAATGTGATCTTCTGAGATTGGCTTTTTTCACTCAGCATTTAAAAAATTTTATTTTTAAAAGAATATTTATGATAAACATTTTTTAAAGAATATTTATTTTTAAAAGTTGTTACCCAGAGTTTGATTCACTAATTTTTAAAACCATGTTTTTCTAGCTTGGGTGTTCCATACTCTGTGTTGCTATATTTGAGCAGCAGCTAAAGTTGAATATGCAGACGTAATAGCTGATTATAGCATTAATCTTATTGCCTACTGTTAAGGATGATACCGTGATGTTAAAAGGAAAATTACCCTGGGAAAAGTCCATCCCATCAAC
The DNA here is from genome assembly GCA_028533085.1 of Varecia variegata. NCBI lineage: Eukaryota > Metazoa > Chordata > Mammalia > Primates > Lemuridae > Varecia > Varecia variegata. Next base: position 153,595,671 of record CM052436.1, on the reverse strand, counting down.
AAAGTAGATATTACAGTTGATTAATGAGCAGAAATAAAAAGTCCAAATGTATACTTTAATTATATCAAATAAAGTAACTAATAACCACATTCATATTCCATTTCATTTTGAAATAACTCTTGAAAGGAGAGAGACTTTTTGGAACATATTTAAATGAACAGCAGTTGAAATATTTATATTAATTACCTAATGTAAAGCTCATGTCACAGAATTACCTACCATATGTTGTTAGTATGAAACGTCACCATATGAAATCCAATGTCTGCATCATGTTAATAAGATTCATCAAATGTGTTGAGTAGGAAATGGAGTTCTATGGACAAAGGCTGGGAGCAGACAGCCTCAGAAAGAACAAATATTCCTCAGATGCCAATGTGTTTTCTAACAAACTATAGAGAATATTCTAGGATCTGTAAGAAGGCATGTTAGTGTTTGGCTACAAATAATGATAACCATGGCTCTAGAGAATCCCATGTGGCCAAACCTACGGAACTGAGCAAATAGAAAGTGAGTCCCAGGGTACCACTTTGCAGCTCACTGGCAATGAAGGTAAGGGAATGAGCACTGGCTCCTCAGCTTCTCCAGAATTCATATTCCTAAAGATTATGTCAGGACAGATTTTTATGAATAGAATAATTTTGTGACTGGCAATTGATCTTCATTTGGCTCTGGCTGTTAACATTTTAGACAGTCTTCCTCCCAGTTAGGAAAATGTTCTTTGTAATTAAAATGATCCTCTACTTACCAGCTTAACATTTGTCTCTTGATCACTTTTGTTTCCCTCAAGCAGCATACTATTGTATTTCAAGTAGCTATTGGGATGGAGGAGAAGGAAAATTGATCATTTATTGACTATGGACTATATGCTGGTCACTGTGCTAAGTGTTTATGCACATTAATATATGTAATTAAAATATTGAAAAATTGCATTAGTGGTAGTCATTAAGTGATGTATGAAAGTATGAAATAAACAGCATACTAAGCAACTCTTCGTAGAAAATAAGCCAATTTTCTTGGTCAGATTTACTCAAGAGGCCTGTTGCCCAAAACACCATATATATATGTGTGTGTATGTGTGTATACACACACATATAGAGGGAGAGAGAGAACACATGTGAGAGATAATTTAAAGGATATAGTTATATCTATTAATTTGTATATTCATGAGGCAGGGTGTGAAATGATATAGAATAGAGAGATGTAAGTCCCACTCCCTTTCCTTAGCTTTTTATCCAAATGAGGGAAACAAATTATGAGTTCAAGAAAAATCAACTAACTACAGAATTGAAAACTGCTTAACCCATCAATGCAGCATGCATAATAAGGCATTACTTAATTAATTATGAAATAAATATTTCAGATTATAAATCCACTAAATGTTCACAGGAAGAAAACATTGATTTCTGACCCATGATTTTTTATCATCTGTAAAATACAGATAATATCTACTTCATAGTGAGAAGTTTGTAAAATAATGTATATAAAGACTTAGCATATTGCCTGTTACTTAGTATACCTTCAGTAAATTATAGCTATTTCTGTTGATAATGAAAATTAGGATGATAATAAGAATAACAAAAATAATACTGTATTAGGATAGGCCGACTGCCATGGCTATCCAAAATCTCAGTAGCTTAACACAATGCATGTTTATTTCTCACTCGAGTCATGGCTCAGTGTGGGTTGACAAGGAAGCTCCTGCTTCTCCAGTCATTCAGGTGTGAAATTTTATTGCTCAGCCTTCCTCTAGGTGCTTGGAGCCATCTCCATCTGACCAGCAGAGGGTATGAAAGACTGAGGATCAAGCCAGGGAGGTTTATATGGGCCTAGCCTAGATGTGGCACTCAACATTTCTGTTCACATTTTGGACTCAGTTGTACAGTTACACCTTACTGCAATGAATATTGGGAAATTTAGTCAAATTGTGTGCTCAGGAAGAAAGAATGTGGATATAGGTGAGCATTGGCAATCTCTGTCACAAATAATATTTAGAAAGGCTTAATAGGAGAGGAAGAATTTTCCCTGGATTTTTTTAGAGAGGAGAGTGAAATTTGTTATAGGTTGCCCAACCTGCCTTTAGTAGGTAGTGTGTAAAGAGGAAGGGTAGAAGAATTAAAAATCCTACTAGGTTTATTAATAAAAATTATACATTTATCCCTCTAGTCACTGCTTTTACTGTAAGCCATTTGGTAGTGACCTTGGGCAAGCCATTTATCTGCTACAGACCTCCATTTCCTCACTTATAAGTAAGTCTTTTTCATAGGACTGGTGAAAAGAGTTTAGTGCAGGGTCTAGTCCAGAGTAAGCACTGAGCAAAACTTGTTATTATTGGTAGTGTTAATAAGTGTGGCCTTAGAGTGAAATACTTGGTAGCTGTTCATTCATTTAACATCTTTCCTCAAGAACCATGTTAGACTAGCAAAGAATGACTTGACTGAAGATATTTATATGAATTTTAGAATTTTATAACTTCAGGCCAGTAAAAGGAGATTAATGTTCACCTGGAAGAATATTGGGTGAGAAACCTTCTCTTTTCCCGAGGCCTCCCTCCCTCTATTCAATTCCACAGACTTCCCACACACAGATTGATATGGTATATGATAGTGGAGAGAATTGTTTAAGCTCAGCTCTACTATGTGACTGCCCTTATTGGTGCCATCTGACAAGCCTTGGTTCTCTGTTAAAAGAGCACAGTATGAGTTTCTACACTGTAGATGTGAGGATGAAGTGAGATGATGCATGTAAAGGGCTTACTGTGTGTTAATACTGGGCACACAGTAAGTGCTCAGTAGATGTCAGTTACAACTACTGTTATCATTGTCACATGCTCTTGTAAATCGACCTTCAAATCTACTTACTTGACCAAGTTTTTGCACAGTTACAAATTGGAGAACTACTAGGAAATTTATTATATTTTTAGTTCTCTTTTAGGCTAATAGTGGAGTGGTGTACTGTAGTCACAACTGATGGAAAAAGTGGCTTGTCATTCTCTCTCGGCTAAAAGGAGAGGGAGCCTAGTTAACCCCCAGTGAAGCCTGGGAGAGATGGGGTTTGAGATGGGTGAACTGTCCATCCTGAAATGGCGAATGAGTAAGGGACAGCTATATTGAACCCACTTAAAGAGATGAGTAGGACTGAATGTTGTGGGGGTATGTAGAAGCTGTCAGAAAACGGAGGCTCCTTGAAAAATAACTTAAGACTCCACGTGAGGAGTTCCATGAAGGGCTGGAAAAGCTCTAAGACTGACTGCAGGGACTGAGATGTACCCCTGAAACCTAGGCCAGAGTTTACTGGAGCCCTTCCTTGTAATTGGCCTCGGCTTCCTCTTCACTGGTGTGTTTTCAGACATTCACTTGGTACTCAATGGAGTGACTCTGAGAGCAAGTCACTGTAGTTCAGTAGGTGCAGAAACCTGACTGACCTTTGAAGAGGGGGATACCCAGTTGCACCATTGAAAAAACAGTTTATGTAGAGTATAGAGTTTCATTCTTAAATTTATATTGCCAAGGAGAAAGCACGTCAGGGTGAAAGCAAGGTGGAACTGGGTTCAGAAGAGAGGGAATAAACTATGTACCACATCAATTTGTATTTCTGTAGAATGTTCCTGCAGTTGCCATATAACTTTAAAATTTTTTTTGATGGTGGTTTTTCATCTAGGAGAAGAGATTCAGGAAAACACAGGGGACACAAGCATGGCTGCCTACTGGAGACAGCCCTGGAAGGAAAATAAGTGATGCAGCCAGCTAGGTACTTTGGAAAGTACATGTCCGATGACAACAGGCAGTGCACAACACAGCATCAGCCCTGAGGCCAGATTTTTGGGTTTTCCCAGAGAAACCAGGAATTTGGAATTTTATGTGAATCTTAGCAACAAATTCATATTTTTTCCCCCAAGATCACCATGGAAAACAAACAAACAAAAAATTGGGCTATTTTAGGCCTGTGGACTTTGTGTTTGCAGTGCATATCAAAGGATGAGGAGAACAATGCATAACCTGGGAGTTAGGTGGCTCAGCTGAATACACTGCTGATTCTAATGCCAGCCACAGTACTTAGCATGGAGCACATTCTCAACATGTTTTTGTTGAATAAATAAACCAACTAAAAAACTTTTCTTGGTTTTCTGTCTTTTCATGTATAGAATGGAGAGATTGGAGTCAGCCTTCAAAGTTTCACATTTTTTTCCAGCTCTAACTTAGAAGGTAGATCAAAACTCCTTGTGTTGTCTTCCTTGTAGGGCCCACATCTCTAAACCTTTTCCTTCCCTCTCATGCCCTCCTGAAGCATTGTAGAGTTTGAGTCACACACTAAAGCTCAGTGGTTTGCCTAGAAATGAAGAAGGTTTAAGAAATGAAAGTAAGTTTGTATTGTTATGCTTCAAAACATGACTGACTTGGCTTAGTTTGTTTTTTTCTTTTCTTTATCATGGTTAGTAGGTTTTTGCTTAATTGCCACAGACTTGATTATATAACAAGAGGTGATCCAGATTATGCCTTAAATTTGCAATATAGGCACTCAGTCTTAAAAGGACACAGAAATGTTACTCCTAGAAAATAGCCATTTTCCCTGTAAAAGTCAATATAACACTACCCAGGTAGCAGTGTGGGCTTCTCTCTGTTTAAGGTGAATGAAGGGATTTTTCTGAAGCTTTGGACATTCTGCAATAGCTTCTTTTATAATAAATTCTGGTGATATCTTCACTTTTGTTTTTTAATGCAAAATTTTTTACTGTCTTGGGCAAGATTATTTTTGTTGCAGTTATCACAAATCAGTTAAAATAATTAAGTTCATAAGAAGGGGGATCATTTGCCCTAGAGTCTAAAGGGTTCTTAGAACTCTAGGGAAGCAAGTGCTTTGGGCCTCTGGGGCACTATAACAGGGACAGGAAACCCCAAGAACCCCGCCACTATTTCTCTCTCTCTCTCTCTCTCTCTCTGTCTCTCTGCCCTCCCCCCCCCCCATTAGGATAATGGAATTATGTGACCTCTTGGGTCAGATTCACTCTGAGCAGCACATTCATTCATTCTTTTTGCTGACTGCTTTTTCCTATAGACTGAGAGAGCACTTAGAGGTAGCTTTCAGCCTCAACCAAACTAGACCCTCTTTGTTCCAATACTAGTTGCAAGGAGAACAAATTGAATGTCTTAGTTTGAGTCCTGTGTCTGTAGTCATATAGTACAAATATGACTTGGCATGGGGTTGAGAATTACATAGTGCTTAGAAAAAAGGGTCCCCGTGAGCTAGGTAGCTCCTCTAGAAGAAAGATATCTTCCATAATCTCCTCTCTCCCTTAAAAAATGAGTAAATAAATTAAATTTGTGCTTCTCAGGACTTTGGAGAACATTCAAGTTATGTCTTCTTGTTTCCATTGCCTCTCCTAACTGGCCATCATTTAATTTTTTTTTTAATTTTATTTATTGTTATACAGTAGATGTTAAATGAATAAAAGATAACACGTTTTATGGTTCTAAGAAAAATTTCCCAGTCTATTTAAAACTATTTCTTTTTAACTATTTCTCTTTCTCTTTGCCAAACAAATTTAAGTTGTTTAGGCTGTTTGGTGTACTGAAAAGGGAACTAAATAGCACCAAAGGCCTGAATTCTAGTTACTGGTGATTTTAATACACCATTTATTTGTGAAGATCAAATGAGAGAATATATATACAAGCATATGATAGGGTTTTTTTTCCCCCCCTACCAAAGAAAGGTTCCTGACCTCTCTTCTAAGTAGAGAAGTTACTATTTTAAAATGCTTATTTTTAGTAACTGCCACTACCATTTTTCTCTAAGAATCAGATTTCCTGTAAAGCATTTTTAAGGTATGCAGGCTAGTAAATGGTGAATTCTTTTAAAGCCAATACTTTCTTGAGGGAGATTTCACAGTACCCCAAATCTGATGACTTTCTTGGATCCTTTGGAGAAACAGTTGGGTTATCCAGATGGAAAATTGAAAAATGGCTTGACCTAGTGAAATAAGATCAAGTACAGAGCCTAATCTCATGTCAATCTTGTTCCACCTCCACCTCCTATCTATTCTTTTGCCATCAGGAAAGTGAATGGCTATCTTGAATACAATATCTTTATTGATTGTCTCTATGATGGTAATGTGTAGCTTACTTTGAGTGATTTTGCATAGCTGTAAAATATTTAGGATGCAAAGAATTGAATTTTGGCTCAGGACAGACATGTTAAGCGAGATAGTGGCTTTTATTGGAAGTAAGGCAGAAAAGAAACACTAAAGTGGAAATCAGAGAAATTTTTAAAAAGAAAGGAAACCAGGAAGAAAGGAGAAATCTGAAGAGAAACATCTGGTTTATAAAGATTATAGGAATGATTTTAAGCATTACCGAGTAGCATTTTGTGGGTGAATAAGACTGACGCTGTTTTTAAAACGGAGAGAGAAAGGATATAACCTAGGAATAACTTAAAAGCCAATAAAGATAATTATGAATAACTGTTCAATATATGGCATAGAATTTTAGCCACTGACTTTCAGGGATGCTTTAGTAATAGAATCTCAAGCCACAGAAATATTTGGGTTACCATCATAGAGTATATGAATATAAATAAAAGTTGAGCGAAGCTATATTCCCACCACCCAACCTTGGCTTATAGCCAGTGAGGATTATAGGAAGAGAAGTGTATTAGTAGTGAATTTTTCATATGAAATCAGCCTGCTTTGTGTTTTATGCTTTGACAGCATCTGCCCCGTAGCTGTGTCATTGCCCATATTTGCTGCTCTTTCTCTTCTGCTGCTTGTCAAACGTGAAAACCAGCTTAATTTCTAACTCTGGATTGTTAATCTCCAGTCTCTTGATTCCTTAACTCACTCTTCCTCCTCAAATTAATTAAAAACTAGTCACATTTTACCTGAAATACATAGACATACAAATGTGAAGATAATAGTGTGCGTATTTTCCTCATGCTTTTTAGGAAGATGATTTGAGTTTTTGTTTCCTATTTGAAGTATTATGAATTGCTTTTACAAACTGCTGAATGATAAAGACAGAGTGAGCTCTCCAAATAATAATGTTATTCAGTGCATGTGTGTTTTTTAAATCTGTGATTCTGACAGGTTTCATAGGAGCAGGCCTTCTGAATAACCATTTTAAAAATTAAGTGAAAACTCATTAGTGGCAAATTACACACAGTGATTTTAATCCCCGGGAGACTGACTCTGTGTACATATTGAATAGTCATTTGTTCTTAGTTTATTGTAAATATAGCCAATTAAGTTCATTGTAAAACAAATAAACAAAAACCTGAATTGCATTTGTTGTAAAATTGGTAAAGTGTCTTGAAATTTAACAATTTGACATTTCAAAGCACATTTAATAATTTAGGAACATCTGGCAACTAATGAGGTTTCTGATTAGCTTTATCCACAGTTTCATCTCTTTTCCCTTTTTCTGTTTTTGTAGATCTAAACAGAATTAAGAAGAAAGAGCTTCCACAATCGTAGCAGATGAAGATCCACTTGTAAATCGATCGGGATTTTTGGCCTGCCCTCCCAAGAAAAGGTAGCTGGCTGTTCTGATATAGTGTAGTTTAATAAATGCAATGCTTCTTATTATAGAGTTTAAGTTTTACCAAAGGTGTTAGTTTTAAATATTTAAGGTATCTGAGTAAGATCTCAAATTTTGAATGTAACCCGGAATATGATCTTACTAATATAAAATGACAGTGATATTATTGGGTGTTTGTTTCTCAACAGGAAAACTGCTAAATAACACTCCCTCCAAATTTGTTAAAATTGCAGGAAGAGTTTAGAGATGGACTCCTTCCTCACTCCCAATCCATACCCTCTTTTTTTTTCTGGGAAGTTGTCCAAAGGTGTGCTCTTGTGTTTCTTTCCAGCTCCACTTCCCCTAGCTCCTGTTTTCTTCTCTCCTTGCGTAATGTAGACCCAGGTGCTCAGGGCAGGGAAGATCCTGAGCAAGATTCTAAAGCAGGCAGGAGTTCTTTAGGCACACTTTCTGGGTCCAGTGCCTTTGCCCAGGCCGCCAGACAGCTCTATGCTAATGAGCAATCACAGATTGTTACAAAAATAGCAGCCACCATTAATGGGGTTTCTCACTACATGTCTCCCATCATGCATTTACTGTTTGGGGAGAAGAGTGGCTAAGTTTCACACAATATGAAAAAGAGGAAATTGCTGGTGAGGAATTATGATTAAAACAAATGAACAAAAAAATCCTTTTATCTACTTCTGAAAGGAATGAGGTAGCATACAAGTTAAGGTGCAGTTTAAGATGAGTCATTGAAGGATAAAACTGAACAGAATCCGAACAGGAAAGACCAAAGAAGTTTCAGCCTCTGGAATCGAACCTTACATTAGGCAACAAATGAGATGCCACAATCAAGTTTCAGGCAACTGTAGCAAAAGTAACATTTCAGACAACATGTATGTTCATCTGCAAAGATAACATTTTTACCATTACTAAACTGAGACTGGAGCTTCAAAAAGGATGTGTCAATTCTGTTTAGGTGTTTAACAGAATAAGGGTCTGGGTAGCTATGAAATATCCAACTTCAAAATAGGCCCTTAAAATTTTCTGGCCTACAGCTGAAGGGCCAGCAATGCAGAGGTATCCTTTGGTGATTATCAAAGTCATCACAGTGGATGATGTTCATTGTGCCATGTCTGTAAGGTGCCAGAGAAGAGAGAATCAAGGTTTTCCTGTATGGTGGCCAGCCATTGTCAGTGGAGGGATTTGGGAAGAAGGAAACATAGAATGCCAAAGGAGCTCTTTAGTCTATAACTATTTGTTGAGTTTCTACTGTGTGCATTGGGATTGTCTCTGGGAGGAAAAAGAGAAGAATAGGAAGTGATTTCCATGGACTACAATTATAACTTATGTTATTGAAGCCGCAAGGAAGTCAGTTACTTGTCCTACAAAGATCCAATTATTGAGAAAAGGAGGATTGCCAAGGAAGAAAGGAATTTTTTTAGTAATGAAAGACATCTTGGGCTGGGCCACTCACGCCTGTAATTCTAGCACTCTGGGAGGCCAAGGCGGGAGGATTGCTTGAGGTTGGGATTTGCAGACCAGCCTGAGCAAGAGCAAGACATCATCTCTACTAGAAATAGGAAAAATTAGCCGGGCATGGTGGTTCATGTCTGTAGTCCCAGTTATTTGGGAGGCTAAGGTGGCAGGAGGATCGCTTGAGCCGGAGTTCGAGGTTGCTGTGAGCTAGGCTGACACCCTGGCACTCTACCCTGGGGGACAAAGTGAGACTCTGTCTCAAAAAAAAAGAAGAGACATCTTGTCAAGGAGAATGGGGGAAGCTGCCTCAAAGACTTAAAGAAGGGGCCACCTGCCTTGGGCAGGTCATAGTATAACTAATAAGGGGCTACAGGCATTGGCAGGGGCAGGTTATGGGGGCTGGTGAGTCTTGGAGTCAGGAAGTCTGCCTAGGGGACTTCAGAATCTCAACTCTTTTGTCTTTCAGAAAATCTACCATTTCTGGGAAACAACTCAAAATGGCAAATAGTTAAGGGAGAGAATTATAAAAAACATAGGAGGTTATTGAAATTTGTTCTTATAGCCAGTTACACTTACGCTTTTTTGATTATCATACCAATGAAAAGATTAATACAATACCAGGAAGTAAATGACAAGAGAGAAAGGAGAGGAGTCACGAACTCAAAAGTCTACAGAGACCAGAGAGACCAGATAGGTAGGGGAATAAACTGGAACTGTGAGAAACTGTCAAGTTCATGACCAGTCTAAAGTGGAAGCCCCTTGTCAGCACCAACAGATTGTAGGCCCAATATCTATTCTTTCAACAAATGTTTATTGAGTACCAACCTATGTGTTATGTTCTCTTCTGGGCACTGGGAATAAATGAGTAAATCAAAGGGACAAATGCCCTGCCATTGAGTTGGCATTTGCCTTTTTTATAATTGACAAAATATATATTTATCAGGTATAACCTATTCTTTTGAAATACGTATATACTGTGGAATGGCTAAATCAAGCTAATTAACATATCCATTCCTCCACATACTTATCGTTTTTTGGTTGTGAGAACACTTAAAATCTACTCTTTTAGCAATTTTCAAGAATATGATACATTGTTATTAACTATAGTCACCATGTTGTACAATAGATCTCTGGAACTTATTCTTTCTGTCTAGCTGAAATTTTGTGTCCTTTGACCAACATCTCCCTACCCCAACCTTAACCCCCAGTAACCACCATTCTACTCTCTATGAGTTCAACTTTTTTAGATTCCACATATAAGTGAGATTGTGTAGTATTTGTCTTTCTGTGCATGGTGTATTTCACTTAATGTAATATCCTCCAGGTTCATCCATGTTGTGGAAAATGACAAGATTTCCTTCTTTTTTAAGGCTGAATAGCATTCCATTGTATACATATACCACATTTTCTTTATCCATTCATCCGTTGGTTGATGCCAAAATTAATTCCACATCTTGGCTATTGTGAATAACACGGTGATGAACATGAAGTGCAGATATCTCTGCTTTATACTGATTTCATTTCCTTTGGATGCATATCTAGAAGTAGGATTGCTGGATCATATGGTAGTTCATTTTTAATTTTTTGAGGAACCTCCATGCTGTTTTCCATAATGGCTGTACTGCATTTACCTTTTAATAGAGGGAAAGAGTTAAGAGACAGCAAACATAAGTAAATATTACATGATAATAATTCATTAGAAAAAATAGGTCGGAGTAAGGAGAATGTTCTTGCTAGAGTGAACAGCCAGTGCAAAGACTTAAAGCAAGAGCCTACCTGGGCTGTGCAAGCAACAGAAAGGAGGAAGCTAGATCTGAGTGAATGACTGGAAGAAAATTGTAGGAAATGAAGTCAGACAGGTAACAAGGCTAGGGTATATGGCCTCATAAACCACCGAATGGGCCTTGGCTGTTTTTCTGAGAGAAGTGGGACACCATTGGAAAGTTCTGAGTGACTTGATCTGACTTCTGTTTTAATAAAACCACTATGGCAGCTATATTGAAATAGGCTGTAGGGGGTAAAGGTAAAAGCAGTGAGACCAATTAAACTGTGGCTATTGGCAATACTCCGAGCAAGAGACTATGATATTGCCAGACCTTAAAAATTTTTAAAGGAAGTGAAATCTGGACTTTGATGAATTTTTTCTTAAATTTCAAAATGTTAACTAATTTAAGAAAAGAACAGTTTGAGTCAACCTGAATAGGGCTGTAGGATTCTGCAGTGTGTTGACAGTTTGCTACCTCAGCTATGGAAGTGGTGAAGGAATTCAGAGGAACATGTGGACTTTGGGCTAAGCTAATTTGGGGAGGATAAAAGTTGATTTGGAACTCAAATGAAAGCTTGACTTTGTTTAGCATATGAGGCTGAAGGAAGGTAAAGATAATGGCATACAACTCTTCACTATATCCAAAAAAGTGAAAACAACCCAAATGTCCATCAACTGATGAATGGATAAACAAATTGTGGTTTATCACATGGTGGAATATTATTTAACCATAAAAAGGAATGAAGTACTGATACATGCTCCACCATAGATAAACCTTGAAAACATTTTTGCTTAAATGGAAGAAGCCAAGCATAAAAGCTACATATTATTTGGTTCCCTTTATATGAAATATCCAGAATAGACAATCCATAGAGACAGAAAGCAGATGTGGTTTCCAGGGGCTGGGGAGGGTAGGGAGAGAGTGACTGCTTAATGGATATGCGGTTTCCTTTCGGGGCGATGAAGATGTTCTGGAACTAGATAGCCATGTTAGTTGCACTACATTGTGAGTGTACTAAATGTCATTAACTTGTATACTTTAAAATGGTTGAAATGGTGAATTTTATGTTATGAATTTTTTTTTTTTTATAAAAGGTAATGGCATTTACCAAAACTTTCAGGGATGTATATTTATGTCAGGGACACAAATAGCTGGTTTAGCTAGAGTAGAGTGTTTGTTAGGGGGAGTGATTGGTGATAAGGGCATAAAAAGATCGGGCCAGGTAGTGAAAGATGTTGACTGGCTAAGGAGTCAACATCTTAAGGAGCTATAAAATACAGCAGCATATACTCCATGAAGAAGAAGGAAATTGAAGAGAGGTTGGTGCTTTGGGAATCCCAGCTAAAGAATGGGTTTCAAACAAAGGAAATGGCCTCTGATTTTACATTTCTGTGTTATTGCTACTCACCTGACAGAGATTTGTGACAATCTCACAAAAATTTATCTTAATATTAATTTAGAGTTTCTTCTTCTTTAAAAAAAAATCCTTGGTATAAAGGGATAATTATCCTTTTTTAAAAAATAATCATTCTGATTATAAAAGTATGTTGTTTAAAAATCTAGACATATAATTTGTATGTTAATAAAAAGCCTCTTCAAGTTTAAAGAATTAAAGCCCCTTGAATTCTTTTACCCCTTGCTTCCCATAAGATACAGTATTATCCAGATTTTATATGCATAGATTTAGCATCATCATTATTACTTTTTCACCAAAAATGGGCATATATTATTACATAATACTTTTTGCATAATGCTTTAAAAAACTTTTCTTGGCTGTCTCTCTGCTTCTTTCTTTTGGACCATTACATTATATGCTATACTTTCATTTGTAAAAACAAAAAAAAGCTGAAAAGTAAATGCCACATACCTCTATTAGAAAGAGGATGAGGTATTGTACAATATAAAATTAGGTAACACTTACTGAGCATTTACTATGTGCTAGGCACTGTTCTAGGCATATTAATTATTGAATCATAACAACCTGATATGGCAAATACAATCATCATCTTCCTTTTAGAGAGAAGCTAACTGAAGCAAAGACAAAAATGTCCTGCCAAGGCCCAGAATTAGGTGGTGACAGAGATGGTTTCAGGACCAGCTTTAGCTCTAACTCCTCAATCCCATGAGGGACGCTGTGGCTGATGGCATCCAATCTTAGGGCTTTTTCAAGAGAAGGCAATTGGGAATTCTTTTTTTAGAACATTCCAAGTTTTAATGTTGGCTTTAAAACAATATGGTTTTATTGAGATATCATTCAAATATCACAAAATTACTCTTAAAGTATATAAGTTAATGATTTTTGGTATGTTCACAATGCTATGTAACCATCACCTCTATTGAGGTCCAAAACATTTTCAGCACTCTTAAAGGAGACCCCATTCCATTAAGCAGTCACTCCTTCATCCTCCCCTCCCCCAGCACCTAGAAACCCCTATTCTGCTTTCTGTCTCTGTGGATTTGCCTATTCAGGATAATTAACATAAATGAAATATAATATGTGACCTATTAAGTCTTTCATTTAGCATAATATCTTCAGGTTTATTCATGTTAGAACATGTATCAGTGCTTTGTTCTTTTTATGGATGAATAATATTATTTGTATGGATATACCACAATTTGTTTATGCATTCATCTGTTGATGGACACATGGGTCATTTCCACCTTTTGGCTATTGTGAATAATGCTGCTAATGAGTATTTGTGTACCAGTGTCTGCTTGACTCTCTGCTTTCAGTTCTTTTGAGTATATACCTAAAAGTGGAATTATTGGGGCATATAGTAACTTTGTGTTTAACCTTTTGAGTAACTGCCAATTTGTTTTCCACAGTGGTTGCACCATTTTATATTCCCACTATCAGTGTATGAGGATTTCAATTTTTTCACATCCTTGCTAGCACTTGCCATTTTATATTCTTTTGTTGTTGTTTAATATAGCCATCCTAGTGGGTGTAAAGTGGTATCTCTTATGGTTTTAATTTGCATTTCTCTAATGACTAACGATGTTGAGCATCTTTTCATTTGCTTATTGGTCATTTGTTTTGTATTAATCTTCTTTGGAGAAATGTCTATTGAGATCCCTTACCAATTTTAAAAATTGGGTTGTCTTTTTTTTTTTTTTTAATTTATTGAGTTGGAAGAGTTCTTTCTACATTTTATATATGAGTCCCTTACCAGGTATATGATTTGCAAAAATTTTCTTCATTTTTTCCATTCTGTGTGTGGTCTTTTCACTTTCTTCTTCTTTTTCTTCTCTTTTTTTTTTTTTTTTGGGTGGAGATAGGGTCTCACTATATTGCCCAGGCTGGTTTCAAACTCCTGGCCTCAAGTGCTCCTCCTACCTCGGCCTCCCCAAGTACTGGGATTACAGGTGTGAGCCACCAGTCCTGGCCTTTTCACTTTCTTGATGGTATTCTTTGAAGCACAGCGCTTTAATTTTAATGAAGTCCAATTTATCTATTTGGCTGTTTTTTAAGAAGTACCTGGTAAGTCAGATTCCAGTGTACCAATCACCCACTTATGATTGTTGCTCTGCTGCCACTGTCCCAGGGACCTTTTGGAAAAATATTTATGCCTTTCAAAAATACCTGTTTTCTGAAATGGAGAGAGATGTCAAGCTCTGGAAAGCAGGAGAGGCAGATTTCTCACCAGGAGCAATTTTGTTTTGGTGGGGGAGAAGTGCAAAGTGGAGAGAGGATCAAGATCTCCAGGTCCTGAAGATTTTATGTTGGTCAAAAGAGAAAGTATGGGTTAAAATAAAAGGTCAGAAATTTTGCCTTGAGTCATAGGTGATGCCATGTAAAATCAGAATGGCTGTGAGAGTATAGTTAGTAATTGTGTGTTTCTGGGAAGAAAGGTACATCTAGAAAGTCATTTGGGTTAAGGTCTCAAATTTTATATGAGAAATTCTTTACGTGTGTATGTACTTAGGGAGAGGGAAGGACAGGGAACTATATTCATTCATAACCATTCATACACATGTAAGTGAAAAAAAAAATAGTTAAATCTGCAGCCTTTCTACCTCTATCAAGAAAAGGAGGATTTTACTTTGGAGGTAGAAAGGGAATGCAAGTTTTTGTGGAATGGTCTGTCCTTTGAGAAGCAGTACACACCCAGATAGGCTACTGGATCAGGATGCCAAGAAAGAATGTGGAAAAGTCAGGGGTGCTGTTTGCTGAATCTCTGGCTTTGCTTAGAGCTGGAATTTTGCTGAGGAAAGGAGGAAGAAACATCTGTGTTGATCCTTCCCTCTTGTACTAATACACCTGCACTGTTAGTACCTAGAGTTTAGCCTGAAGGCATTTTGCTGATAAACTTGGGGACCTGTGCACAACACATCTTATGGTTTGTGGTTCCAGGGTTCCAGGTTCCAAATGGCAGCCTTATGTTAAGAATGCTAGGCCGGGCGCGGTGGCTCACGCCTGTAATCCTAGCACTCTGGGAGGCCGAGGCGGGCGGATTGTTTGAGCTCAGGAGTTCGAGACCAGCCTGAGCAAGAGCGAGACCCCATCTCTACTAAGAATAGAAA
>CM052436.1:153464703-153579894 GCA_028533085.1 Varecia variegata | reverse complement strand
AGTACATGTGGTGCTTATTTTTCCATTCTTGGGATGTTTCACTTAATAGAATGGGTTCCAACTCTATCCAGGAGAACCAAAGAGGTGTCGTATCAGCATTATTTCTTATAGCTGAGTAATACTCCAGAGCATATACTTTTAACTCCCAATCCATGAAGTTCTATGATTTAGAGAGGGGGTTGAGTTCCTGTGTGCTTAGTGGGAGGGATGAGGAAAGATTTTCTTAAAGAAGTGGAATTGGAGGAAGGATTTGATTGAACACCAGGATTTCAGCTAAGGGAGGGAAACTATTATAGATGGAGTGACCTGTATGAGCAAAGAGCTGGGAGCTAAAGGCAGGGGAGCATGTTTGAAGCTCTGATTGGTCATTTCATCTGGACCAGGAGGGAACTGAACGCTGTAGAAGTAGTGAAGCTGAGGTGGAAGCAGACTGTAGAGGAATGCTAGAACAGTTTTTATTTATTTCAGCAGTCAATGGGGAACCCCTAAAGTGTTAGAGCAAGGACTGACATAACTAAAGCTATACTTCAGCAAGACTGATCTGATAGTGTAGTGTGGATAGATTAAAATTGGTACTTACTGTGTGACAAGCATGATGTTAATAATAATAGCTGACACTTACAGTGTGCTTTTGCACTATTAATTTCTTAATGTTTCTCATAGATATTGTTGTTTTACTCATTTTATAGATGAAGAAACAGACACAGAGAGGTTAAGTGACTTCCCCAGAGTTATACAGCTAGTATGGTAGAAGTGGGATTCAGCCTGGGCAGATTGGCTCTAGAACCCATGCTCTTAACTTCTGGGCCCATAGATGGTGATAATAACTGCTGTCAACATAGATGGTGACAGTCACTTCAGTAAAAGCTTTGTCAGTACAAAGGTGACATAGGAAATTATTTTTAACAGTGTGTTTAATCTTTGCATTTTATTATATGTGAGGCAGTGTACTAGAACTCTAACTATACAGTCACCCTCCTTTTATAGCTGAATGTTGGTCCATCTTTTCCATTCCTTTTCTATAACTTAAACCCTTCTATTTTTTTAAAAACTACTTAACCTAAAAACTATAAATCAAGATTTCAAATCAAGTTTGTCATAAAACTACAAGTCAATATTAAATCCCTAGAAACATTTGGGCATCATCAATCTACTACCTTTTATGTTATAATTTATTATAATTTATCACCATTTATATGTGTATTTTTACATTTTTTTCTCTTTTCAAGTAATTTACTATTACTGGTGAATATTGCTTTAGGAGAATTCATACATAAATGCACACATAAGATTAAGAAAACAAACAAAAATTCAAGGCTGTTTAGCAAACAGCCTTGTAGAATGAGTGAGTACGCATACAGGGTAAGTTTTTAAAAAGAGAATTATCCCTAGTCACCTTTAAGTCCCCACTGTTTGACCTATCCTTATTATTCCTAATTTTGCACTTGATTGTCAGCAATTCCAGCCACTGAGCTGATAGATTCAATTTACTCCTTCCACTATTCTCCCTCTACTGGAATACTGATGTATTCATGACAGGCTGTGAAGTATTTCACTAGAGGGAGCACAGTTAGGGAAAGGATACCTCTTATGCAGAATAGAGCCCTGACTCTCTGGAGAAGAAAGAAGGAAAAGAAGAGGTGTGGTCAGAGGAGTGAGAAAGAAAGATATGAACAAAGGCTCAGCCAATTTTAGAAGGATATAAAGAAACCAAAGCCAACACATTCCTAATTAAGCGGATCGGAGTTTCTTGTTACTCAAATGACTTCAGTCATTTGGGGTTGATAATGGAGAATCTCTGTTACCAACCTTATAATTTGCACAGATAAGTATACTATAGTTACTGGTTTTCAGGTTTATTAAAATGTTGTATTGGGACTGGTGGTTTTTTCCAAATAAAAAGGCTTGTGTGGGATCTTTCATCTTAGAAAAGTTTGGGGTAGTTTCATCCTTTTTACATTAAACTAGATTTAAAGACTGAAAAGGTCAGCATTTTTTTTTTTTTTTTTTTGCACATTATGATGCCCTTGGCCTTTGAACAAAGCATTTTGCAAGTGAATCTACTGTGCAAAGAATCCTTTTTGTAAAGAGAGACCTTGTTACACTTGGCACCTACTGTGAACATCCCTAAATTTGGATGGTGAAGTAAGACCGTATTTTAAATACATCCTTGGAAGAGATGAAATGTTCAGAATTTGGCAGCATTTTACTTCTGACAGCCCAGTTCTTAAGCCACATACAATCTAATTGGTGGTGACAGCTTTTTCCATAAGAACATTTTGATGAAATAAATTTTTTCCCCTACTTCTTACTTTTCTCATATCCTCAGCAAAATTACTATCCTGTGTTCATCTTGGTGCCTGCCTAGTAGAGTGTCTGATATGTGGTAGACTATCAGGAACTATTTGATAAATTGAATGCTCACTACTTAAACCTTATAAAACGTGTGTCACTTAAGTGTGCAAACAGATAGTGAAGTTCCTCAGAGTTATAAGACACCATCAGAAATATACTGGCAGAAGCACTGATTGATATCATACAAGGCACACTACTATATTGAAATAACTTACATTAAATGAATATAAATTGTATTTATATAAGAGGATACTTAGTATTTTTTCATTTTAAGCTCATTTTATTTTTCTATTTTTGGGGTGTGGAAGGGGGAATATTTAGGTAAGAGGTAATCAAATTCTTTATTATGGCCTGGTCAGTAAAACTAAGTATTTGGGTTTCTGTTGTACTCTTGTTTGTAAAGTGTTCTTTGTATAATAAATACTTTTAAATTTGAATATCAGATGCACTTTCTCAGCTTGCAGTTTTAACTTTTGTTGGTGACTCATACTATTAGGAAACCCAAAACAATAAGGATATCAGAAAATGCCATTTCTAGAAGGAGCTAGGACTTTTTTATGGGTGAAGAAAGAGTGTGGTTAAATGCGTTGGCTACAGCAAAAAAGAATTGGTTAGGGAGGTGCCAGGAATTGTCTTGTCAATCTCTTGTTCCCACATTCTCTTCAATTTGGTAGTAAATTTCCTAGATAAGGATTGAGCTGAATTGCTCAGTTTGATGTGATACTTATCTGTAGTGTTTATTTATGAGATACCTAGGACAATGTCTGGTACCTAGTTGGTATTCAATAATTTATAGTCACTATTAGTAATAATTTCTCTTAGTAACTGTCATAATGCTAAGAGGATACTTAGTATTTTTCATTTTAAGCTCTGCTTTATTTTCTTTATTAAACCAATCAAAACTTTGAAGGGAAAAAAAAAGAGGTAGCAAGTAGGAATTAGGACAGAAGTTGAAGTATTGTAAATCGTTAGCTTGATCCCCGTTGGCTAGAAGTCATATTAGTGAATCTTGAAATATTCATGTATAAAAAGAGGGAAATCAAGCAATGTCTTGAGGAAGTGGGACAGTACTTCATGTTTGCCATTCTTCCCCGTTTTTGTTCTTAATCTGAATTTTCAGGGATCCAAAGAGCTATACTCAACAAGCAAGTTCCCTTTGTCAGCTATTATGGCTGGGAGACCGTAAGCTTTTCTTTTCAATGGCAGCTCCAAATTACGTTAAAATCCAACTTTTTATTTATCTTAAATGTAGAATTTCAAAATTCAGAGTAATTAATAAATTGTGTACTTTAGGGAAAGAGAGAGGTTGGGTGTTATAATGTAATTATTCTGATTTTGCAGTGATTCAGAATGAATGAAAAATTGAAAATCTGTACTGAGGACATCTAAGCTATGTTAAGAGTTAAGGAAGGAACCCTATTTTTGTCAAGGGAATTATATGTTTTACCCATGCATTTTTCTCACTGATACTCTTATGTAGGAAGTTAAAGCTTTAGAAATGATTTTTAAAAATTAAATCCTTCTAATCATTTCTAGTTATTTTCATAAGGACAGGAAGCATCCATAGTTTTACTTTTGAAAAATGTTTTTATCTTTTATTTATTTTTATGTTTTTATTTTTTTAGAGACAGTTTTGCTCTGTTGCCCAGGCTGGAATGCAGTGGCATGATCATAGCTCACTGCAGCCTCCAACTCCTGGGCTCAAGGGATCCTCCTGGCTCAGCCTCCCCAGCAGCTAGTACTAGAGGTCCATGCCGCCATGCCCAGCTAAATTTTTTTTTTGTTTTGGAAATAGGGTCTCACTATGTTGCCTAGACTGGTCTTGAACTCCTGGCCTCAGGCAATCCTCCTGCCTTGCCTTCCCAAAGTGCTGGGATTACAGGTGTAAGCCACCGCACCTGGCCTATAGTTGGCACTTTTTGTACTTGTTTGCATGCAATCCAGGAAAAATTTTACACACTTGTTTCTAACTCCTAAAATAAAAATTCATGTGTGTGTGTGCATATATATATATACACACTTTTACTTTTGAACCACAAACCTTTTCTCCCAGAGGCCTGCGTTATGTTTGGGTTACAATAACATTTCTTTATTAATTTTTGTGCTTAGTTAAACATATTTGTGTCTCTGCAATTTGGACTTTGTTTCTTGGCCACTTTTGTCACACCAGATGTTTGAGATTAAAAAAAAAAACATGAATAAACGCGCCGCCTCCTTCTCATCTAGTCAGAGAAAGCACCTGTAAGCAAGTAGCTTTGACACATAGGAGTGCTGATATTACTGCAGTGTCAAATATGATGATCAGAACTACTGTTTTTATTTTACCATCTTTAGCCTATCACTTAAGCAAAAGCTCTCTGTGTGTCCACATGTCTGTGTGTGTTGGGGAGGGGTGCTAAGTTTTGTAGGCCAATGCTTGATTTAGTGAACAAAATCTGACAAAAAACAGCATCTTCTAAACATATTTTCTAGGAATTCTGTATATTCTCCTAAGCCCTGGGTTCTCACCCTACCCAAAAAAAGAGGGAAAGACTAACAACTCTAGTTAAGACTGAATCAGATTTTAAAATGGCAAGATATTTATTTTCGGGGTGAGCGAATCACTTTCAGGTTTATTTTCGGGGTGAGCGAATCACTTCCAGGAGCAATGAAAGGGGAAATACAGAAATTTGAGGTAGTGCCTCCAAAACATGTAAACGGATTAGAGTCCATCTCAGTCTGTTTCTCTCGCCTGTACTCTTTCTTACACTGATTTCATGGTCCCTTCTTTGCTGGACAAGAAGTTTAAGTCTCCCGGGTGCACACTGTGACCTTCCAGTTGTGGGTGCGGGGGCATATATGTGGGCAGCATTGCGTGCGCACTGGACTTTGGGTTGACACCTGGGCCAACACCTGGGCGGCATTTCCACGCCTGCTGGTGGTTTCCTGCGTGCCAGGCGTCCGGTCGGCTGCGGCTTCCCATTCATGCTTTTGACAACTCTGCGGCTGCCTGCGAGCCTTGAGAGAAATGCCCCTTGCACCATCCCCACTAGTCCCGGGCCCCGGCCCCAGGTGGGAGGGCTTGACTGGCGACGACACTCGGTGGTGCCCTAGGGCCGTTCGTCCGGCTCCTCCATAGGTGGCTGCGTTTCCGACTTCGCCCTGGCTCCACTCCGGGGGCTTGACGTGCAAACTTCGCCCGAGCGAGCCGAGAGGGAGGGACTGGCGAGGGGGAGGAGGCGGCGGGAGGCGCCTCCGCTTAAGGGAGCCGGCCGGGCGCCGCCGCTGGGACGGACGCGCGGACGGAAGGAAGGAGCGGGGCCGCCAGGCCCGGCCCGGGGATGCGAGCGGCCGCAGGGTGGGCAGCCAGAGGACCGAGGGTGCGGCTCGGGCCTCCCCGCCACGGGCTACCGGGGTGGAGCGCGGGGTTGGACCGCGGGCCGCTCCTGGCGCCGGCCTCCACGCCGGGTCCTCCCGGCTGAGGCAGGCAGGGGACCCAGCGCCGCGGTGGCGGCCCGTCCCCTCCCCCGAGGGGCCGCAGGAGTCGAAAGCGAAAGCAAGCCCGCGCCGCGGACTTTGCACCCGCGGCTGGCGGTGGCCCAGTTGTAGGCGGGCGGGGGGGAGGGGCTGGGCGGCCGGGGGGCGCTGTCAGCGCGCCCCACCCGGTCCGCGGGCCGCGCACGCCGCCGGAACTCCCAGGCGCCTCCTTAAATGCGGCCCCCGCGCGACTCTTTCCCCCCTTTTTTTGTTACATTGTAGGAGCGGAAAGAATGTCGGAGCGGGCCGCGGATGACGTCAGGGGGGAGCCGCGCCGCGCGGCGGCGGCGGGCGGAGCAGCGGCCGCCCGGCAGCAGCAGCAGCAGCAGCAGCAGCAGCAGCAGCAGCCTCCGCAGCCCCAGCGGCAACAGCAGCCGCCGCCGCCGCCGCCGCGGCGCCTACGGCCGGAGGACGGCGGCCCCGGCGCCGCCTCCACCTCGGCCGCCGCAATGGCGACGGTCGGGGAGCGCAGGCCCCTGCCCAGTCCCGAAGCGATGCTGGGACAGTCGTGGAATCTGTGGGTCGAGGCTTCCAAACTTCCTGGGAAGGACGGTGAGTATCCCCGCCCTCCTCTTCGCTACGCCCCCAACTTCCCTCTTCCTCTTACCCGTTTCTTCCCCTCCCCCCGTACCCCTGTCCGGTGACCCGCCCCCTTGGGGGTCAGAGATGCTATCGTTCGCTGGGTTGCGGAACGCGGAGGTGCTCACACCTACCCCGTGCGTGCGTGAGCGTGCGTCACACTCCCGGCCACTGACCTGCCTCTCCCCTCCTCCTGTGTGTGTATATCTCCTAGGGACGGAATTGGACGAAAGTTTCAAGGAGTTTGGGAAAAACCGCGAAGTCACGGGGCTCTGTCGGGAAGGTGAGTCCAGCCCCCTGATGAAGTTTGTGCGAACCCCTAGGAAGTTTCCTTGCTGCTTCACCAGGGCCAGGGACTTCAGCCCACCTAACCTACCCCCTCCCCCACCACCATTGGAAGATGCTGCCTGAGTTGAGGGAACAGCGGGGAGGATAGAGCATTTGGAAAATCTAGTTTGGGGGCTTCCTGTAATGGGGAGCATCCAGGAACCCTTCATTGGAGGCTAGGAGAGGTGCAGCATGAACAGCATTGCTTGGTGATGAGCGCTGGAAACCAGCGGGGAGCTTAACCTACATCCCTTTAGATCTGACCCCCTTTTGGAGAAACACAAGTGGAGGAAGGAATTTTCAGTTTTGGTGACATTTACACGAATGCTTAGGGAATGATGAAACCTTTCTACCCGAAATTTTCTGTTGGCCATCATAGTTAATTTTGAACTTAAAGATGCTTTACCTGTGCAGCCTAATTTTGTGGGATTTAAGATACAAGTTTAAGATGCTACAAAAGGATCTTCACAACTGAGGAGTGCAGTTGGTTACATTTTTTTGTGAGCTGCTAACCTTGGAGTGGGGATGGGGGGAAGCCAGAATTTTATATGGGTGAGCCTTTACTGCCCAGAGCTTGTGAAATCAGAGTCTTAATTATTGGTTAGTTTTAAGCTGTTTGGTAAAAGGATGCTTTAGGGAAATATCTGTAACTAAAGGTGTGCCTCCAAATGAAAGTCAGGCCAAGTATCTGGAAACTGTTAGACTTTTCCTTGAGATGTTCTTTTTCTTTGAAGAGTCAGCCTTTGCTATCTAATACCTGCAACAGGTCTGGGCACACCGTAGTCAGAAAGGACTTTTCAAGTTCAATGGACTTAGGCTCTGTTTCAAGTTATTCTTTCAGTGGTAGTAAGGACAAGACTTTGAGTGAGGTTTGATATCCAAAATACTGAGTTTATTATTCCCCGATACAATTTTATTTCTCACTTGTAGTCATTTATTTTGGCACAGTTTTTGTCCAGGACCCAAGAATAGGTAGAACCTTGGCAACTGGAACATTTTTAAGTCCAGTGGCCCATTGTTACTGTCTCCACATTTCTTGTTTTTCACACCTGCCTTTTCTTCACTTACGCTCTTTTGGTTGTTTGAATGGGCCACTTGTTGGCCTCTTGGCACTGCCAGGAAGAGTAATACCAGTGGCAGCTCTATGAGAGCTTCCAGTTGGAACAGATTATAGAGCAAATTGGTTGATTTTTAAAATGAGAATTGCTGTTTGAGAGCAAAGGAAAGAGAGGGAAAGCACAGGACTTGTTGGCGATGTTGCAATAGAAAAAATCAGTTGTTAGTCCGGTTTTAGTGTTGAATTGGCAGCCTGCCTGGGCTTAAAAAATTAAAATCACTAGGTGGCAACTCTCATAGGAAGCAATTGGAATAGGGCTTTAGAAGACCTGACCCACTCTTATTCTTAGTTTTCATTCTCTGGGTGTGTATACATTTCCAATAAAGGGCTTCTAAATCTGTGTGAAAACAGAATGTTAATTATTGGTGACCCTGCTGTAAGGGATGATTAAGTGTATTAGTGTTTCACTGAGTGCCTTTTTCTGGACTGAGACCCAACCAAATTTAGTGGACTGGACTCAGTTTTGTATTCTTTTTTGTTGGGATATATTCTTCATGTTTTCCATTGAAGATCTAAGACCTCTTAACTGTCTCCCTGAGGCCAAAGCGATCATGGATCTGGTTGCTTGTGCTTCTGACCTATCAGATTATTAGTGTTCATTAGAGGTGCCTTTTTTTTTAAGCTGCTCTAACCATTTAGGGGATGCTGTAGCTGCCAGGTCTGCATGCCTTGAGATCTGCAACTCATGCTTGTCTGTTTGAGTACAGACTGAAGTTTTAAATTCAGTCAGCTCTTTATTTGTTTGTGACTTTGTGGATTTTCTGGGGCAATTTTAAAAGCTTGATGACTTTCAGCACTCAGTGGACCTTTATGTTCTCCTAACAGCACATGTCAGGAGGCTTCAGAAATGAAAATACATTTAATATTATCAAAATTTATTAGACCATTATTCATTGTCTTTGGTTAAAATTATACAGTACTAAGAAAAGATGTTTGGGAGTTAAATTTGTACTGATTCCTCTTGTCAAAGAGATTAAATTGAGAAGAAATATGTAGATAAATTGATTGTATGAATGAAGCACTGAATGTCAGAAACTCCTCATCTTGGAAGATCTCTAGGAATATGCACCTGACTTGAATTCCCCAGTTTGCAATTGTGGACTTAGGGGTTAGAAAACCGAGATATGAGAGAAAGTTGTTTAACCTTGCATTAGTTGGAGAACATCTCTCTGAGTATACATACTTTCCCTTTTTGGAAAAGCAGATGATAATTCTACCTACTTTCTAAGGTTATTGTAGGGGTTGAAATTAAATTAGATAACATGTGTAAAATGACTCAGTACATACTAATTCCTTTCAACTCTTTCAACTAGTCATTATATTAGGCCTGACTTCTTAAGTTGATATTTCTAGGTCAGGGTTTTTTTTAACCTGTAACCTTTGAATAGGCTGTAGGGGGTCATAGTTCCCCTGATATTACATGCAAAATAATTTTATATGTCCATTTTCTAGAGCAAATGTCCATAGCTTCTCTTGGATTAAAGGATCATTTACGTATCCCCACCACCAAATTTCAAAATTGCTAAGCTAGGCTCTCCTTTTTTTTTTTTCTTTCCTTTTTTTTTCCTCTTGTCATTTACTTTGACCAAATCCTTCCTGGCAAGACTGCCCAAGGGTTAATGCTGTGGAAGAAGGTTGGAACTATTGATTTAGATGGTAGGGAGATTATTTGTGGTTTAGCTAACGTATCATCCCTCTTCTTCCTTTTAGCACAGGTGGGAAAATGTTGGGATAAAATTTCAGTTATCTTTCAGAGGTCAGCCTATTTTTCATTTGCATTCTCATATTTTTATTGCCTTTTTTTCCCTATAATTTGTAATGTTAGCTAATAGCATAATTGATTTTGGTGGAAAGAGATTGATAATACATTTTGACTTTTTTGAAATGGCTTAACTCAAAAGACAAATTGCCTTTTTCCCCAAGGTGATTTCACAAATTCTGGATTTATGAAATTTAACAAAATCATGTTTAGATTGAATTAATTGGTATGAATAACTGATTAGGGTTTCTATATTAGTGCCTGAACATATGAGGATCCTTAAAAAATATAAATTTTAAATACCTAATTTTACAGCAAATTTTAAAAAATATATGGTGTCATTGTGGGACTCAACAGTGGAATTGAAAAAAAAAATGACATTTTCTTTGGGAAGCCATCCATGACTTCTCTAAGTCCATTTGTTGTATCAAAATATCCTATACTTTTTCTTCCTCCACTCTACCTGTTACTATTTGAAAGTATGCATGATGTGATGGTCCTTTATAGTATAAGTTCCCTGAGGGCAGGGCCATTGTTGACCAAGGCATATTCAGCTCCTGCATACTTTTGTGCTCCGTAAATATTTGTCCCCAGAAAGAATCAATTAGGCTACTAGGAAGGTTGAACTGAGTCACTGTAGGGTGAATGGTTCAAAGGACCGATTTTCCCTTCTATTGTGACTCTAAAAAGAGAAGGTACCTATTCTGTGTGTGTGTGTATATGTAAAGCAGTCTTTTATGGCCTTAGGGGATGCCAGAGGCTGTCTTTCAGCACTTCCTGTTGCTCCGTCCTGTGTTTAGTGATCCATTTATACATTCCAGAAAGGCTGCAGACAGGACACCACCTCTCTTATCTCTGATATTTAGGCAAGGAAGTAGACTGGAAACCCAGGGTGATACCCACACTTGATGACAGGTGATTTCCCTGTCACAACAGGGACATAATTGAACCTGGGGCAAGATGGAATAGTGGTTGGTTGGCACCTACAGGCAATTAGGTTTACAAAATAAAAAAAGGCAGACTTGGGAGGTGGGTAGCCTCTGTATGTGTAGACTGAGTCAACACAACAATAGCACCTTTTTTCTTTCCTAGGGGAAAAAATGGTTCATAGTCAGTTAATGGAAATCAAATAGGTGTTTGTGTGAAGTACTCTGCTATTAAAGGTACTACATTGTAGGCATAAAACTCTCTCCCTGAGGTAGAGAGCATTTCTCTCTATTTTTCTCTATGGTTTTTCTTATCTGTTTTTCTCCCCAAGTTTTGAAACATACAAAAGTAGAGAAAATATTTTAATGAGTCTCCTTGTATCCATCACACAGCTTCAACAACTAGTGAGTCATAGCCCAATCTTGCTTCATCTCTACTCTGCTCCCCACAGTGAATTATTTTGAAGAATGTCCCAGACATCATATCATTTCTTTTGGTGTTCTTTTTTCTGCTTGCATGGATTTCAACTTTCCTGTAAAATGGAGCCTTTATGTGTACTGCATCTTTCTTTTGAGGCAAGCCAGGCTACCATTTCTGATCCTCTCTGAGTGTGTAAGCGTTCTGCAGGTGGCAGTGCTTGCAGTCTGCTTTCATCTTGAGTGGAGATCTAAACCAAGCCTCAGACAGGAATCAGTGAGATCTAAGTTCCCTGCCTCAGAATCACCTGGGTACTTGTTGAGCATTAGTGCACATTTAAGTAGCACTCAGGCGATTTATTTGCAGGTCACCCTCACCTGAGAAACACTTCCGTAGATGAGCATCCGTGCTGTTGTGATGGTGGGCAGTGTCCTTGCTGACAGCTCCTGTGCATGATTCCCTACTTGTAAGATCTGCATTAACCCATAGATGAAGGAGCACCTAGAGACCCAGACAGATACTCCTATAGAAGGGATTCTTTTCCCAGTTGTGGCACCTTTGATATTCTAATCAAACTACAACCTCTGGGCCAAATCCTGCCCAATGATTGCTGCATGATTGAAATAAAAACTCAAAAGGGGAAGATTTCATGACTCATGAAAATTACGTAAAATTTAAATGTCAGTGTCCATAAATGAAGTTTTATTAGAACCTAGCCACGGACATTCATTTACTTGTCTATGACTGCTTGCTGTATACAATGAACAGCAGAGTCGAGTAGGTACAACAGAGATGATATGGCCCACCAAGCCCAACATACTTACTGTCTGGCCCTTCACAGGATAAGTTTGCTGACCAGTGTTCTGATGATTTCCTCAGTTGATAAAAGGAAACTCATTCTGTGCGCTGTGATTCTAATACTCCTTTTTTTATTCTTTTTTTCTTTTACCAATTTCCTAAGAACTGGAATCTAGTACTCCTTGAACTTTCTATTTTGAAGGGGAGACACTTCAAAATAATAAAATTCATTACTCTTAAACCAAGGGTTTATTCAATATTGAGGTATCTTTAGCTAAAAGGAAATATATGGAGATAGAAATGGTTGCATGTAAGGTTTCTTTGTCCGCTCTTGTCAATTGCTGCCACTTTTTTATGGTGTACACCTGCTTTAGGGTAGTTCCTATACAGAACATTAACAGAGCAGTTATTGCTCTAGCTTGCAAGAGCCGTGCACCATGAGGATGGTGCTTGGGTTTTATTAAGACCCTGTATAGTAGGTAAAGAGGAGAAAGAGTCCAGAACTTTTATGGGATTTTTATTCAAATTTTTTAGAATCTCTGCCCTTGAGCTGGCTTAAAGAAGCCAAAGCCATGTTGGAGGTCTTAGAAATTGTAGGAGGGATTCATCAGGAAACAAATCTGCATTTTGATTGAAGAAGGAGGCAGACAGTGTCCTTTATATACCATATCTTAACAATTTTGTGTTTTCTAGAAAGTGCAACACCTGGCACAATTCATGCTGCATTTCTGAACCCTCAAGGCTTCACAGTTTGTGGAAACTATCCAAATATTACCTGTAGTAGAATGGGGTTCCCAAGCTATATCCCACTTACAGTTTTGGTTGGTTCTTATAAACTGTAATCTAAGGAGGGAAGTATGAGAAATTTACTCATCATATAGAGCACGACCTACCTGTGATGTAGTCTCATTTCTTCTTTATAATGGCATCCTTATGTCAACATGTCCTTATGTCCTGATATTTGCATCTCAGAATATATATGTAGACAGCTCAAGTTTGCTGGGTGCTTTTCCTTTGTCCCAGCTTATTTTTTACTTTAATCTTCACAGCAATACTATGATCTAGGTATCACCATTATCTCCATTTTACAGATGAGAAAACTAAGGCTCAGAAAAGTGAAGTAACTCGCCAAGATCACAAAACATGTAAGAGGCCCTATAACCCAGATCTGTCTTGACGCCTCAGCTCACATTTTTAACCACTCTGCTATGCTTAGCCCATCTAGAATGCATACCCATTTTTCGTGAGCTTGAGTATGTTACCCTAACCTTTGTTTTCCTCATCCTTGGCTAGAAATACTGACTTTTACAAAAAAAAAAAAAAAATTTTAAGTAAAGATGTCAGAGCCTTTTTCTTGCTGTGCCTTACAGCAGTCTATGTTGTATTTAGCTCTTCTTTTATAAAATCTTTTCTTTGAGGGGGAGAGGAAGTGTGTGCAGTTTGCATTAGAAGTAATTGGCTTTTAAAAAAAAGATTAAATGAAAGCTAAGGTTGCAGTAGATAGCAAACACAATCATCTGGGATTTGTGCCATTAAAAAAAAAAATCCTTTAAAAAGGGAGAAGTAAAATTTCAGTATTTAAATAGCATTTCAGTGCAAGATTGCTTTTAATCACATTGATATTCAAAGTTTATGGCAGTAATAAATGTGCCCCTCTGATTATTAAAGTATTTTTTGATTGAAGTTCTGAGGAGAAAAAGAAGCCTGTTAGTAGACTTAACGGTTGGAGTTACTGTACTTTTGAGAGAAAGGCAGAGGGTTACATTTATATTCATCTTGTACAGCAGGGATTATTATAAATGAGCAAAAGAAGAATGGTTTTTGCATTTCAGCCACTCATAACATAAAACTAGATTAAGTATTCTTGTTCCTCTTTGTAATAAAGACCCTGCTAACATGAAATGCCTTTTCTCTCATATGTAAGCATTTGGCAGGGAAAAAGTAATAGTTCATTAACAATTAGATTCATAATCTTAAAACAGGAACTATTCCCCTCCCACATTATACAGATGTTTTCTATAATCCTGAACTCCACTAATGTAATAGAAAAAAAAAATAATAGTGCTTTTAACCAGTGGTCCCCAGGCTTTATATTTCCATCCAGAAAGTTTCAGAAATAATTTGGGGACCCCAGACATAGGGTTGCTAGCATTTCACATACATTCTCACCATCATAAAGTATGACAGCCGCGGTTTGGGAATAAAGAACAGATCTTTAAATTTGAAAAGGTTTAGCTTTAGGAAAGACTTACTGCATTATTTTTATTTTTCTCATTTTGTTATGGACTTCTCAGATCTGTTTTGGTGTTTGAGAACCACAGCTTTAAATAATTTTTTCAAAAGTGTGTTCCAGGGAACCTTGTTTCTGTGTGTTATTAGTATGTGTTATGCAGAAAGGAGGTTCCATGTAGTAAGTTTGAAAAAGTCACCTTTACAGAGAAGCAGTATTGGGAACTCCAGTTGTAGAGTTAAACCTGGGTTCAAATCTCAGCTCTGGTGGGTGAGTGATTTGAAAAAAATTACATAGCTTCACCGAGCCTCAGTTAATTTATATGTTAAATGGGAATATAATGATAGTACCTCATAGTGGTTGGAAGGATTAAATGGTATAATGCAGGTTATCAGTAATCAAAGCACACTATTATAAGCATGTCTCTAATCAAGTGATCCACCAGGACTATCAAGGGAGCAGCAGAAGGTGAAATGCCAGTTTTCCTTTAGCAGGCAAGGTGGAGAAAGGAAACCTCAGCATGCTTAGGATGACAGAGTGTAGCGATTGAACCCTAGTTTCAAGCTTTCTTGGACTCTAGTAAGAATGAGAAGTGGGAGGTGACATTTTTTATTTCTTTCTTTAGCCATCTCTTTTGATTTGCAGAGAGAAGTACAATGTGGGTATTTACTTTGCTTGTACAGAGTTACATTTGCTCCTCTTTTGGAAGTCTGTAGTTTGTGCTTCTTTATGCCACTTCTTGTAATGTTTTTCAAACCCCTTTTTCTGGGTAAGAAAGGCTAAATTATAGGCAACAGAATAACATCATCCTCACTAAGTTGGGAGATGGATCAGAGAGAAAAATGAGGGTACTACTTATGTGATTTTTGTATGCATGGTGATAGTCATGGGGAGTTTCCTGCCTGATGAAGGAATTTGGAAAATTGCGTTTTCAATTCTTGGAAATTTCCATTTTAACTTGAGTAGTTCTCCATTTAAGTTACCTTGTTCTCTTTGGAAACTGTGTAGAAAGATTTGTTTTAGTGGAAAAAAAATTTATCATAATTATGGTAGTTAATACATGCTCATAGTTGAGATTTTACTAATAATGGAAATATGGAACACAGAAGCTATCATTCTCTGTAATCTCACTCTGGGCCAGGTTTAAATCTTCAACTACAGGATTTGGACTTAGAGCAATTCACACTTGATCAAGGACACCCATGTAACTACATTGAGCATTTATTGTCAGGCAAGACTCAAACTTGCCAACCTGGTCATTTCACTTCCTGACCAGGCCCAGATCCTGTCCTGTCCTTTGGCAGGCCTCAGGGTATTTTGTCCAGTGTGATTACTGCCTTGAGAATCCTCTGGCTGTTTGGCCTTAATTTTGTCCATTTATTTAGCTTTTATCCCACA
The DNA here is from genome assembly GCA_028533085.1 of Varecia variegata. Lineage (NCBI taxonomy): Eukaryota > Metazoa > Chordata > Mammalia > Primates > Lemuridae > Varecia > Varecia variegata. The sequence continues at coordinate 153,564,471 of CM052436.1, read as the reverse complement.
AACATTTGACAAGCACAGTCTCTCGGCCTCATACGGGGATAGAGTCTGAGAATACAACTGCAAATAAGGTGAGAAGGCACAGTCCTAACCCCAAAGTCAGGCAGTTGGTTACCAAATATTTAAGTGCCAGGTTTTCTGATGGGTATTGGGAATAGAGTAACACAAGTCACACGGAGCCCCTGCCCTCCAGGGAAATGAGACCCAGTAAACACACGAACATTTCCAAGGACTGCTGAGTGCTGTAAAGTCAGTAAAGTAGTTGGGGGTAGGGAGATTCTAGCTAACAGCATCAAGGAGGACTTCTGAGGATTTAAGAGCTGAGATCAGAGTGATAAGAAAGAAGCAGCCACCAACTCATCTGGGAAGGGGTCTCTGAGAGAGGAATGGGGAAGAATGGAGGGAAATAAGGCTGACAAGGTCAGATAACAGAGACCAAGGTAAGGTATTTGGGTTTACTATAAATGTAATGAAAGCCTCTGGGGGTGGGGGGTGGTAGCTTCAGCAAGGGAATGGCCTGATCTAGTTCCTACCATGTAACGATCACTGGCTGTTATATGGTAGGTGGATTGTGGGGGTGGAGAAACTGGCTGACCAGGTGAGAGGTGATAGTGGCTTAGACTTTGCTAGTGGCAGTGGCCATGCAGAGAGGTTATTCAGTTCAGAGTATGTTTAGAGGTGGAGGTTACATGATTTAGTGAGGAACTGGATGTAGGTGAAGGAGAAAGTTAAGAATTGGCATTTGGGGCTTGAGCAATTGAGTGGTACCATTTAATGAGCTGAGAGATGTGGGGAATATGGGGAACTCAGGGTCAGGAGCTCTGTTTTTGGCCCCCCTGAATTTAATGCACTTACTGGGCATTCATGTGCAGCTGTTGTGTCGGCAATTGAATATACAATTGTAGTGCAGCAGCCTGGGCTGGAGAAACTGGGTCAGTCAGCATCATCAAGGTACAGGGGATCTGGAAAGCTAGGGGACTAGGTTTGTTTCCTAAGATGTGAGTATCAGTAAGGAATTGATTAGGGCCAAGGGCTGAGCCTTAGTTTGCTCCACACTGAGGAGGTGGGTGGGTGAGGAGGAATCTCCAGTGAGCTGGAAGGGAATCCAGATGAGTGTGGTGGTATAGAATCCGAGAGAAAAATAGAAAATGCTTTTAGTGAAGATTGGTGGCCTGTGTCAGATGCTGCTGTGAAGTAGAGTAAGGCCAGGTCAGGGAATTGATCTCTGGCTTTGGCAGTGTAGAGGTCATTAATGACCTTAATCAGGAGAGGTGGGGAGGTAGATGCCTGGTTGTAGGGGGCTATAATAACCTGAACTGGAGAAATGGAGAAGGCAAGTGTGAACAGCTCTTTAAAGGTTTTGCTTTGAAAGGGAATAGAGACATGAGGATGGGTACATGGTATAAAGGTCTAAGGAAATGAAGGGAGGGTTTATTTAATTTTATTTGGATAGTATTAGGGCATGTTTGTGTGCCACTGGGAATGATCCAGGAGTGATGAGAGATAATTGATCACGTGAAAAAATGAATAACTGTAGAAAGATACCTCAAGTTGGTAAAAGGTCAAGTTGAGAGGTCATCTGTTGAGAGAGGGTAGGAGGATAATTTTGTCTGTTTTTTTTTTTTTTTTAAGTATCTAGCTATGGAGATAGCCAAGTAAACAGGCAGTTATGCATCCTTTAAAAGCTTCCCAGTGCACTTAGAAGGAAATCCAAACTCCCTAGCAAGGCCTGTCAGGCCCTGGATTGTGGAAATCTCAGCTTGGGGTGGAATGCTGTCACTGGGGTAAGGAAGCATGGGTCAGGTAAGGAAGACTTCCTAGAGGTAAAGGGGAGGCTTGGAGAGTTAAGCATTCTGGTGTGGAAGAAGCTTCTGAGTTTGGGGCACCTTTCTGTGGGTGCCAGGAAGTTGTTGCAGCCCTGGGAAGTGAGTAGTGGAGGGCAGGAGGTGGAGGTGGATGTGTTTGAAAGATCACCATGGTAGCAGTGTAGAAACTGGCTTGGCGGTGGCTATGGTAGAAGTTAGAAGCCAGTTGGGCACGTAGTCTGCCTCCTTAATGTGAAATCCCTGAATTTCTAGGTAATGATACATGGAGTAAGTGAGGATTGTATCTATCCTGGTAAAAGCCTTCAATGGTTTCTGTTCAGTCAGCATAGGTTTTTCGCGCATCTACTATGCACTAGGTATTCTAGCTTTCAGAAAATAGCAGCAAACAGAACTGCCCTCCTAGAGCTTCTATTTTAGTGGAGAAGATAGGCAACAATTTAAAAAAAAAGTTAAAAATATATATGGTAGGTGGTGATGAGTGTTCTGGAGAAAGATAAAATATGGGAGGTGCAATTTAAAATAGAGTGAGAAGGCGTTTTCTGAGCCATGACTTGTAGGTGTAAGGTCATAAACCATGTGGATATTGTGGACAAGGCTTCACGGAGAAGCAATAGCAAATCTGAAAGCACTAGTGGGAGAGGGCCTGGTACATTTGAAGAAGAGCAGGGGCCAGAGTGGTTGCAGAGGAGGCGTAAGGGGAATATAATAGAAGAGGTCAGATACTGAGGTTTAGGAGTGAGCTGGGGAGGCAGATCACATAGGACCTTGTTGCCCATTGAAAATTCACATCATTTACTGTGTTCCACAGGCTCTGCATGGTCTACCCTGCCAGGCTGTCCAACCTTGTCTCCTTCCATTCTCCACTTTGCCTACTATGCCTCACGCACAGTGGCTTCCTTCTGGTTCCTCTATCACACTGGGCCCTTTCCTGCTTCTGAACCCTTACATATGCTGTTCCCTTTGGCAGGGCTACTACTTCTCCTGCTGTCCCACCCCTTCCCTGCTGGTTTCTTCTTTTCTTTAGGTTAGGTGTCATCTTCTTAACGAAATCCTCCACATCACTCTATATGTTGCTTTATAGCCAGCCATTACCAAAAGTTGTCCATTACTATCTGGTATCAATATAAAGCAAGCCCTCACTCTTGCTAAAATGTGTTGTTATTGTCAGATTTGGGGTATGCTAGGTAGAAGGAATTTTTGTGACAAGTTTTCACATAGGTCTTGGCTAAATTTGCAAAATTGGCCTGGAGGGGGAAAACAGTATAGACCACCTATCAATAATATTCTTGTTGAAGGTGGGAGGTAGTGTTCAATAACATACCGTTTCCTTGTTGGTTATAGAGTGTGATAGGGCATTGTTCCTCTTTGTTTCCAATGTTCTAGCACCATTTTTTTGGTTGAGTAACAATATGCTGTGAAGAGGTGAAGAGAGAAATGGTTTTGGTTTTAGAATAACTGGTTATATACAAATAAATGACAGTGTGCCTGAATCCCTCTGTTACATCACTAGGGTTTTCTTTCACAAGATAAACTCTGTGCTTTTTTGCAGCCTCTGAATAGGATATTTATTTTCTCCCTTCCCTTTATTCATGTTTCAAGGCCTTTTTCTCTCTACTCTGATGAACTACTGTACTGGAGACAGACTCAGAGTCTACTGTAGATTTTATGTGCCACACTTTCTATTCCTCTTATCGTCTTTAGCCCATGTCTGATGAGCTTCTTATTGTTAACTGGCAGCTGCAATGGCTATTTCTTCAAAAGATCTTTTTTGGTAAATGTTTTCTTAAAAGCTGGTGGCTGTTGCTGAAAATAATCTGTGTTATTTGAGTTTATAATCTATTCATGAATCATATTCTTCTTACTGTAGTGATAGTTATGCCAGGGTAACAAATAAAACAATTAATTTTTTTATTCATCAAGTGCTGGGTAAGTCTTTGTAGAAGTTTCACAAAGATCCTCTTTTTTTCCTCACTAATAATTCTGAAATAAAAACAACTCCTTAAGTATAGTGTATAGATAGATGGCATTTAAGAATTATGAAAACATGACAAACCCTGATAGTTGTATGGTTTGCATACTGGTTTTATTTGAGTGGGAAAATGCTTTTAGAAAGTAATTGATAACTTTAAAAATTAAGCTTCTTAGCCAATACCTGGTAGCAAGTAATAGTAGTAATAATAGCTGTCATTATTTGAACACTTACTATGTATCAGACATGGAGCAAAGAGCTTTTGCATTGATTGCCTCACTTAATCCTTACAATAGCAGTGTAAAGCAGGTATTTATCCTTATTTCAAAGAGAAAACTAAGGCTCCGGGAAGTTAACTTGCCCCAGATCACACAGTTTAAAAGTGGCAAAACTGTGATTCCTACTCTGACTGACCCTGAAGACATACAGTTCCCTGAATTGTCAATTAAACAGTGGCCGATATCTCCATGTTGAAGCTGCCATTTAAGAGGGACATCTGGAATAGGCTTTAATTTATTGGTAAATGGGTAAAGTATCAAGCACACTCCAGAGAGCAGTTTAAAATCAAAGAAGTTGCTTGGTTAATAATGCTTTGGGGAATAGCAGCAATAGTGAATTTCCGGAGGAGGAGGAGGAGATTATCTTAGGACCTTGGGGGGTGTGTGTGTGTGTGTGTGTGTTTGTATGTATGTATGTATTAGGCCATGCAAAGATTCATCTAAAATCCATGGTGCACGTAATTTGTAGAATGCATGGTGGGGAAATGGTTAACTCTCAGCAAGTGATTCCTAATAGTTAGTTGAGCCAGGTAAAAACTATTTAGAAATTTCTTAAACATAACAGAGAAGTGGTATATATACTAACCACTTGGGACAATGTCTTCAGTGGAAAAGATAAATAAACACAACTAATACAAGCTTTTATTATAATACACAGAGGTCATTGTAATCCAAAGATTATCCAGGAGCCTTTCTTTTGAAAATCAGAATTATTAATTTTTACTATCTCATTCACCAAACCTTGCTCTGGTTGATTAAGTAGCTAAGTAGATTGATCTGACCTCTCTTTCTTTTGTTCTCATCTCTGCTTGCCCTGGTGGTAGCAGTACCCAAAAGGGAAGTAGGTTAAAACAACAACAACAAACAGCAGAACTTTCCATCGGAGTTTTTGTTTTTGGGTTTTTTTTTGCCTTGGTTGTGTTGCATTACTGTGGTCTTACCTGCATGTGACATGACTGGCACAAGGCAGATGAGAGTTTGTTGGAAGGCCAGGCGAGCCTGCTCTTCCTGGCCACAGAGCCCCTCACAGCATCCTGTCCTTGGCCCAACACACAGTGAAGTCGCGCTGCATGTTGCCAGTGAACTGACTGACAAGTAGAGAGGTGCCTGAGAAGCTCCCCCATCCATCCGCAGGAACTGGGAATTACCTGCTCAATAGTCTTTGGCAGGAATCTAGAGTTTTGAAATGGTTATGACTTAATTGGACACGATTTCATTTTTTTACATGAAAAATAGGTCTTAATGTATATTTTAATGGTTCTCAAGTAGTGCTGATGACTTTGAGAGGTCAGACTTTAGTGCTTGATTTCAGTAAAATTTAGCAGCTCCTGATCAGAGACAGCTTTTTCTTCCATTTTAAAAGATAACAAGTTTTTATTTTTATTCCCAAATCCCCAGGAAATATTAAGTGCTGTCAATTTTATGAAAAGGTAATTAGGGAGTGAGTAGGAAATATGTCTTACAAGCAGTTGGTTTGGCATCATCACTCAAGTTCTTATTTGCCTGATGAAAATATCTTGTAATAGGATCTCTTAGTGTATAGCCCCTTCACTGCTTTCCCTTGAAGGCCTTGGCCATAATTATGGCTATATGTGGGCACTGTCAAATGAAGAGGAGCCCAGAGTGGAGGAACCGCCACGGATCTTTTGGAAATCCCACAGTTTACAAAATTTTTAGTGGGTTCTAACATATCCATTTTGCTTAAGAGTTTTTGCACCAAGTGTTAAGACACTGGGCAGGTGACTACTTCTGTGGAGATATAAGAACTTATGCAGTGATTTTATTAAATATGGCTATTGATTGCCATATGTGTCATAGGAAAGTAGATTGGCACTGTTTCAAAGAACTGCTCAGGAATTAAAGTGAAACGCAGAGGGGTCTAAAAGAGGTGGGCCCTTAAAGCTGGAGTCCATGGAGTATAAAATGGAAGTTCTGACTTCTTGTTTCTACTGCCAATCTTTTGCTGTTACTAACTTGTAAGCACCCCCTAAAAAAGTGGAGGAGAAAGCATAGAGCTTACTCAAAAGTTAGAACATAACTCTGATAAAGGTTTGTGGACCACAGCTGTGGATACCCATGTGTGGAATCTATAGTTATAGCAAGTCTGGCTTTGACTAGGGTGTCAGCAAGAGCCCCATAGAGGGACTTTCTGTTGCTGCATAAAGCAAGCTGAAAACCCGTGGCCTGTGAGGCCGACGGTCTGATCCAGGTTCCCTTTTCCTTATGACCTTTTTGCCTTCTCTTCAGAAAGAAAGTACATCATTGCCACCTTTTTTTTTTTTTTTTTTCCAGTGCTCCAGACAGTATTTCTTCCGGCTTAGGTGGTCTCCTTTGTCCACTCGAACCTTCTTTAAATTGTCCCACTGCCCCTGTAACTTTTACTTCAGGAAAAGAGTTTTCATCAAATCCTACTTTCTTTTAATGTCTCCCATCTCATGTAGATGACATGGGTGACAGATGTAGGTCATAACTGTGGTAAACCAGTATCAAAGGAAAGAAAAGCCTGAAGTGTGGAAGTGGGAGTAGGCACATGACAAACTAACGTGTGGGCTTTGCAATTAGGGATTTTCAAACTGGGGTTATTTGAGCAATGGGAGGTCCTTGCACCACTTCACTGATAGATGCAAATTATTGCCAGTACTTGCATAAGTACAGTTTTCTAAGGAGAGAAAATATACCTTTCAACAGATTTTCAAAGTCCTTCATGACCCTGTAGTGTTTGGCACTACCAGTGAAAATATCCAAAGATTGTTGCAGGTCTCATTACTATTTTACTTGTAGTTAAAGCAGGTTTTTTGTTCAGGTTCTCGTATTCAAGGTAATTTTTACAAAATTTCTTATTTGATTTCTGAATTTTTTGTTTTGCTTAAAAATGCTTTCACAGCAGTGTTTTTTGTGATTTTCATTGGAAACATACAGTATTCTGGCTGCATAAAGGTTAAGAGTTAGAAGTGGGCCAGCCTGAGAAGATGACCATTTTTTGTCGTAGTGATACCACATGGGCATGCACCATTTCAGATAGACAAAAAAATTCAGTCCTACCTGAAGTTTTGGAACTGAACCTATTTGTAAACTAAGGGCAAATGGGAAACAGACTTAAGGATGTGAGGTGGTAGCCACGATAATTTTTCTAAAGCTCACATCTAATAGTGTCTTGCTCTGCTTAAATGACTTCATTGATTCCCATTGCCCTTAGGGTAGAGCTAAAACTACTTAAAGTGGCTGGTGGACAAGGTTCTATTTGCCCAAGGCCACCACAGCCTCTCAACTCTTTGACTTTTTCTTGAGGTTATGTGCTATCCCTGTGTAGGTCAGGCACACTTTCCCTATTTCCAGACACTTTCTCCTTCCCCTGCTCCTTTCCCCTGACTCCCTTCCCAACAGAAAGAAAATCACCCCTCCTCTCTTAGATCTGAGCTTAGACATTAATTTTTCCATGCTGCCTTTTCAGGCTTCAGGTCCAGTTTTATGTCTGCACCTTGCTATTTGTGTTCAGCCATAAGGAGATCTTATGTCATCATGGATAGCTCTGCCTAATTTTTTTAACTGCTGCCTAGTCTTTCATATTATGAATATGCTATTCTTGTTTACACTTGACCTCTGTGATTGGACATATAGGCTGTTGGCAGCATCACTGCTTTTACCAACAATGCTACAGTTAATGTACTTTTGCAAGTTTCTTTGCAGTAGTGAGGCTTTTATTACTTTGCTTGTTTGTTTTGTAAGTAGACCTAGACAACTTCAGAGTGTATATAAGGAGATAATGCCAAGATGCCCGCCAAAAAGGCTTTGTTAGTTTCAGGTGTCAGATGTCTATTTAGATGACAGAAAAGTATGTTTGATGGCCAAGGGCATGTTTCCTTTCTCTGTAAGTCTCCCCTTAAGGAACCAACTGGACCAGCTTTTTTCCTTGTGTCTTCTTCTCCTCAAATTTTGGTCTGTAGAAATTATAGTTTTCTGTCCTGTAGAAACTTAGAGCCCTGTGATTTGAAAATGTAGTCTGACCTTCAAAGTAATCAGTGTTGTTGTTAAAGGAAGAATTAATTATAGGTTTCCTGGTTATAATAATGTTTTTCATCTGAGAATCTCAAAGTACCTAAGACATTAGTTTTTTAATCAATACAAAATCTGGGGTGCAGTTTTTGCCACCTTGTTACTGACTTTCTTCATCTACTCTGCAAGCCCCAACTTCCACAGTCTCAAAGGTAAAAGCTGTTTTTGCCTCCCTCAGGAAGTCCATGACGATATGAACTATACATGTGGTGATGTCCCTTGTCCCCTCTCTAGATGAAATGGTATTCTTTACTGTGTATTGAAATAATCCTATGCAGAGTAGTTTGTTAGATAACCTTTCATGAGATGCAGAGGTTCCTGCTGAATGGGTAATAAAGTTGATGTCTCACAACTGTGACTACCCATTGGAGGGACTGGCTAGTTGATTTTCTTTTCTTTTCTTTTTTTTTTTTTTTTTTTAGACCCTGGGTTTTCCAAGAAAAGTGATTAGAAATTGTCTGATTGATTGATTCACAAATTTTGTGCTTGAAAAACTACTTAGGATCATCTTTGTTTTCAGAATCATCAATTGCCTTAACTCCTTTGCAGCTAATTGCCAATGCTATTTTTGGATTGAGAAGCCAAAGACTAATTCCTCCAGGACCTGGGGAAGTCTAAAACCACCCCCTTGTGTCCTGTTCTTGCATACTTCTTGCCAGCTGGCAGCCTCTTCCACCTCCCACAGCTTCTTCATTCTTGCCTACTCGGAGGCTATGATTGAGTCTGGCCTCTGTCACACAGTGTGCTGATGTTTTGCCACTTCTGGGAATAGGATTCACAGAGGGGAAGAATTTGCCTGGTTCTCTGGGTTCTTGGGGGCTGGAGATGTTTTTGTTTGTGCTTATGACAATTACTCTGAGCAATGGAAGGAGGAATCAGAAATCAGGCAGTCATCCTGCTTGTACCTCTTTCCAGAGATCAAGATTGGATGGGGACCACTGGGAAAGAGATGTCCTTTGTGAGAGGGAGAAAGAGAATAATTCTGGATGGGAACTGAGGGAAGAGAGAGTGAAATGAAGAGTGTTACATTCTAGTGACTCAGTTTTTTAAGTACTTCCTCTTTGGGTTCCTGTAATCACTGAGAATTTTGCAGGAACTTAACGTTTGTTGCACAGCAGCATCAAATTTCTGGATTATGGTCCCTGCTCCACTTCCCACAGACCTTGGGCAAGTTATTGAACACCTTTTTGCTTCAGTTTCCTCAGAATTGGCCATGAAGCCAGGTGCGGTGGCTCATGCTTGTAATCCCAGCATTTTGGGAGGCCAAGGCAGAAGGATAGCTTGAGGCTAGAACTTGGAGACCAGTATGGGTAACATAGTGAGATCCTGTCTCTACAAAAAATAAGAAAACTTAGCTGGATATGGTGGTGCGCACCTGTAGTCTCAGCTACTGGGGAGGCTGAGGCAGGAGGATCACTCAAGCCCAAGAGTTGGAGGTAGCAGTGAGCTGTGATTGTGCCACTGCACTCTAACCTGGGTGACATTGCAAGACCCTGTCTCTATGAAAATAAAAAAAAGAATAGTGGACATGGATTTGAATCATATCTCCCCCATAGATCCCTTGTAAGGATCCTTTAATTAATGCAGGGTTTCTCAACGTCAGCACTATTGACATTTGGGGCCAGATAATTCCTTACTGTGGGAGAATGTGCTATGCATTGTATGATTACAGTAGTTAATCTGGCTGTAGTTTAGCAGCCTCTCTGACTTCTACCACTGGATTCTAGTTGTGACATCCAAAAATGTCTCCAAACATTGCCAGTACTTCCTGGGGGCTTGAGACCACAGGTTTAATGTATGGAAAGCCCACAAGCACAGTGCATATAGAAATGTTCTCCAGTGTTTAATGTACAGTAGGTGCTTAATAAAGGTTGAATGGATGGATGAATCAATGGTGGTGGTGTTGCTGTTAGGCTGTTGGAAGAGTGCAAGCTCCTTCCTTAACAGTTGCATTATGGAAGAGACCCCTTATTGAGAATCTCATGACACTGCAGTAACTAAGTTTGGGTGATTATGGGGTGGGGGCACTCCCTCCCCATCCCGAGTTTCACTGCTGTTGCACAGTGACACCTGTGCTCTATATCCTTGCTTTCAAGATGCCTACTTTTCTCTTGTTTCAATATTTCTGAAATCAGAGTGGTTATAAAGTTGATGGGTACATTTTTTTTTAATTCTTCCCCAAAAGCTGATGTTGGCATACACTTGATGGCAGCTTTGAAATTAAGGAATGTGAATTCTTTAATTCACATTTCTATGAATACCTGGGCTTTGCCACTGGATTGGAAGCTCCTTATGGGCAAAGACTATTGTACTGTGCCTTTTTCCCCCAATACTGAGTACAGTGCCTCAAACTTTTGAACAGCCTGCACTTTCCTATGTTCTGTGGTAATGACCTTAAACTGCCTTTCATACGATTTTGGACCTTCATATAGCTTAGGACAACAAACAGTACAGTCTCTTACATGATGGTATTGGTACCAGCAGTGTTTTTTTCAGTAGTCGCTGTTTTGCCCTTTCAGCAGTGAGTTCGAGTAGTTACTTGTTTTACTGCATTTTGCTTACTATAAAAATGAATATACTACACAAACTGATGACCTGATGCTGGTTATAAGAAGCATATATCTCAGAGTTAATATGGCAGGGTTGCATATTAAGTGCTTGTAACTTAGGCAAATAATGCTATGTGCTGTTAAGAAAGAGAAAAATAGTGTGGCTAATTTTACCAGTCATTCAGTGCATATTGTTCTGAAATATGCTTGAAATAGGAGGTGTGAATCAACCAAGATGTAAATTCCATGAGGGCAGGGTTTTGCTGTTATATCTTCTTATTTAAAGAGTATTTTGAACATAGTAAGCACAAATAATTATGGAATATTGGTTGCTTTCCCCTTATTAGGTCTCAGTTCCCACAAGTCTCTCAAGGTGTAAGCGTCTCATTGTCCTGTGATTCTGGTACTTAATTACGTGGATTTTTTCCATATAATAAGGCCCCTAAATATAAGTGAGCTACCTCATCTAATAGAAAAGCCATCTATTCTAACAGTGACAAAACTGGCTGTGTGGGACATAACTGGTCAGCTCCATGTGGTATCTGAGATATTTTCTAGGATGATTTTAACTGACTTTAAATACTATAACTGAATCCCCTCTTAAAATGGAACTCCACTGTTAAAATCAAGACAGAGGAAAATCATCAGGCATGCAGAGGGGTATTACCTCAATAGTATGTTAAGTGGGCTTAACCTGGCCAAAGGACTGTTGTGTTCACCTTTGAAGTGTTGGAAATATATCCCCAGAGACTGAGTCTCAAAGGTGAGATCTAATTAGAAATTTTGTGATTTGAGGTGGGGCACACAGGAGCCCAATAATCTCTTGTTTGACTTTCTCATGTATGATTTTGTGTAGGAAAGTAGGGGACTGCCTGTGGAAAGTTCTAAGTAAGTGTTTGTTGATAGATTAAGCCTAGATTATAACATAATGAAAGAGATGAAGTTCTCCCCTGGAATAGAGCATGATTTTTCTTCATCCATGGTTCTACTCAGCACACATTTTGTTATTTTTTGCCTTTTGACTGGTTGTCCAATTTTCTAGTCTGCCCCTTTCCTTCCCTGTAGAATATTCTGATACGAAGAACACAGAAACATTATCATTTTCTAACTACTGTAATCTGATTTGTAAGTATTCTATAACTCAAACCCATTTAGAAAAAGGTAACAAGCCCCATGATAAGAAGTCTCAAAAGAGAAGACTGAAAGTGTTCCTGCCTAGCCCAGTGTAATTATTTTTGCTCTTTGGTTGCAAAGGCAGGTTGCCAGAAGATGGGGGTACAAATTAATTAACCAACTGTTGGCAGAGATATGGCCATGTCATTATTGATAAGCATGAATGTAAATAAGGTGATGTGTCGGCTGTTTTTCTGAAATGAGGGAGAACAGAAACATGTTGACTATAATAAAATAGAACAAAGTCTTAGTAGGGGAAAAGAATAGTTTCTACTGGTTTCTGTGTATTAGTACATAAAGTTCTTTTGCCCTCTTGTGTTTAAGTACTTCTTGATGTGTTGAATGAGGGGAGAAAATGTGGATGTTAAAAAAAAAAATACTTGAATACTTTGTACCTCAATTGGACATATTTGGATCCCATCTTCAACCCCTGCTAAAAGCATTTTGAATATAATTTGTTGTATACCATAATCTTGGGTGAGATTTATTAGGCTAGTGGTGAATTTTAAGTAGTATTATCTATAAAGAAACTTAGGTGAATAGTTTTGTACACACAAATGTCTTAAACATTTTTTTGTAATGTAAGATCTGTGTCACTTCTATAAGGGCTGAATGTTTTTATTTCTTGTTTATTCTTCCCTAGGGGCAAAACATAGTAGGATTCTTAGTAAATACTTGTTGGAAAAAGGAATGAAGCTCTGTGATATCATTGCATGCTGGTTTAGAGACTGGGTTCTAGTCAGCTAGATTTAACCTTTAACTGTACCTCTTGCCAGTTGTGTGATCTTGGGCACTTAATTTTTTCATGCCTGTTTCCTCGTTTGTAAACAGGGGGTTAAGAATAGTACCTATAGCACAGGTTCGTTGTGAGGATTATGTAACATAAAGCATGTAAAGTACTTAGCAGCACACCATCTGGCCCATTAAGTGCTCAATAAATGTTTGACATGGTGGCTGTTATTATATTTTAAACATTTGCCTGACCTTTTACTTTAGAAGCACTCAAGACAAAACAAATCTGGAGAGAAATAGATGTTTAACTTGAGACATCATTCTGAATGGTGGCTGCTCAGGGTGTTATCTGCCAACCACATCTGTTTGCATACGGTTGTGGTAAGGAGTACCTTGTTCAGGTATGTTGACCAGTTTCCCCTGGAAGGAAAAAGAATGAAACTGCAAAGTCTGAAGAAGTAAAACTGAGACAAGAGAATACATAAAACTTTCTTGTGAAAGTATTGCCATTAGGTCTTCTAGTTTTTGAAACAGAAATGAGCAAATGAAGTAACAATCAAAAAAAAAAAAAAAACTTGTCTTTAAGTATTTCCCAGTGGTAATAAACTTCACCTAATCTGTTTAAACAGAAAAAGCCTTTGTAATATTAAGAGGGATTAGGAGTAGAAGTAATTAACCAGCAGTTAATGCTCCCCTTTCCCCTCTTCAGTGTTGCCTTACAAATCTCTCTCCTTCCCATTCCAAACCAGAGAAAGCAGCTGCACAAATGAGTTTCATGCATAAAGTGAGGAAAGAAAATGCGTTCAGAAGTAAAAAAAATACAATATTCCAGAAGAGTTGGCATTAAAACCAAAAGGACAATTTGAATTTCAGAGACCTAGTCTGACCTATTTATTCCCAGCTATCTCCCTCTAGGTCTACCCAAATGCCATCAACTATAAGACACCATGAATATTTGTGGAATGAGTGGAGGAGTGAAGCAATCTGATTGATTTGGGTGGTTTTCACAAGCATCAATGAAAGCATTAAATTGACATATGTGTATAAGTCCTATAGAATCTTTCAGACACTGGGGAAATTTATCTTTATTTTTACTCTAAGTTTTCCTTAAATAAAGCTAACTTTGGGAAAAACTTTAATTCACTTGAGTGTAAGCAATGAGTAGTCTCAGACATTTATGCAGAGTTCCCATCATTCTTAGAACCATATTTTTAATAAATGAATTATTGACGCTTAGTGTAATGCCTTACCTATTTTTTCAGTACTGATTTTTTTTTTTTTTTTTTTTTGCATATGGTAGAAATAACACTTCAGAATTTGATTTACAAAGCATTTGCCTAAAATTAGGGGAGAATCTTCAAGATGATGGCTTCCTTAGTATCTTCTTGGATGTTTCAGAGATGCTTAGAATTACATCCCAAGTATATGCTCCTTGTTCTCAGACCTGGCATTCTTCCAGGATTCTTTCTCAGAGGTTAGTACCACCCATCCATCCTGTTCTGCAGGATGGGAAACATGGCATCATTCTCCTCATCAGGCATGTATCCAGGCTATTACCACGTCATGTCAACAGTTGCTTCAAAACATCTCTGAATCCTTTCTCTGCCATTACACTGCCATGCTCAAGTCTAAGCTACCCAGTGTCTCTTGCCTGTATTGCTGCAGATAGCTCCTTGACTGGACTCCTCACTTCCGCTTTTGAACTATGCACCTTCCTTCTCCACACTATAGTCTGAGGAATGTTGAAAATAATTATAAGCTGTGTAATGATATTATCCTCCATTACAGTGCATCTACTGAGCACTTCAAATGGCAGAGTAAGAAACTCTGAAAATTTGCTCTGCCATAAAAGCAATGAGCACACTGGCAAGAATTGTCAAAATCAACTTTTCATAATTTTGAAAATTAACCCCAAAGGCTTGCAAGATCTAATGAGCCAAATCTCTGTAAGTACAGGTAACTCTGTAGTGTTTTAACTAGCCCTATTTCAACTTCTCGTCCCCAGCTCCACAGTATCTTTGAAAATCAGTAGCCTCACAACTATGGTAGCTGTGAAAACCAGCTGGCTAGCAGCTACTGGAGGGGACAGAATGGGTTTGGAGCTCCCCCAAAGCCCTCTTCTCTGAGAATTGTCATTGTTTGACTTATCTGATAGCTCCCTAAAGAGCTCCATTCTCAAGACTTGTCTTTCTTTGGGCTGGCTCAGAGCTCATTCTGTGTCCTGTCCCCAGGGTATGATTGTTTAACATCACAGTTGCTTGAGGCCGTAATGCCTTTTGGGGCTCACAAGAGGCTGACCAGAAAAGTCAGTAGGAAATACTAGGGAACGATATGTCATTTGAGAGCTTTAAAGAGATCCAAAATATTCCTGGAAATCTAGAAAATCACATGCATGTGTTAGGACAGTGTTCATGCCCAGGAAAAAACTGAGAAGACCCTAATCTCTCACTTCTAGCTGACCTTGAGGCTCTATAAAAGCAGGAAGTGAAGGCTAAAGCAGAGTCATAAACTGCTTGCTGGAGCATTGAAGGCATAACCCAACACACACATGGCCCCTCAGGAAAGGCTGGGAGTCTTAACAGGGTCAAGGCATTTAAGGAAATCTCTGTCCAATAATTAGTTGATCACTAAGCTAACCAAACAGAGACTTGACTCATCACACATGTCAAAGAACACAGACTTTACACAGTTAGTCCAGGAAGGTCACCAAGCAGACAGGGACAGGTAGATCTGATTTCCAGAGTTGCCACATTGTATCAATTAAATCATCTAGTTTTAAGAAAAAATTATGGGACAAGCAAAAAAGCGGCAAAATGTGGCTGAAAATAGAACTATATCAAAGCAAAGTTTTTATATACTGTTGAAATTAAGTTGGTTTTAATTCCAACTGGGTTGTCTGAAGTTAGCTGTTGATTGTAATCCCTAGAACAATTGCTGAAAAAAAACTTACAAGAAAAACAAGGAAATTACAATGGTATACTAGAAAATATCAGTTTAACACAAAAGAAGGCAATTATAGAACGATAGAGGAACAAAAAAAGACATTATACATATAAAAAACAAATAGCAAAATGGCAGACATAAATCCTGCCCTAACCATTTTAAAACATAAAGGCGGGTCAATAGCAAATGCCGTTTCATGGTTAGTTCTGTTCTTAGTTGTATGAGAGCCACAGATTTTCTGCAGCTCATATATAAGATACCTGGTAGATGTGGTGTTGCAATATTGGCTGCCATTTGAACAAAGAAAGGAATAGTATTCTTAACTGAGTCATGAGATTATAACCATAACCACAATAATAATGATGATAATAAACACTGTTCTTTATTGAACCCTTACATACACTCTTACTGTGTTTAAACAGACATAGAACTAAGCATTTTGCATGGATTATCTTATTCAGTCCAACAATCAACTAAGGTTGGTATTATTGTTTTCATCATTTTTCAAATGTAGAAATTATGTGCCTAGAGGTTAAGTACCTTGCTGGAGGTTACAAAGTTAGCTAAGTGGTAGACTCTTAGAGCCCACATCTTACCATTAGGTTATACGGTTAGCTAAATGGTAGAAATGCAGGTAAGATTTAGTAAGGATTTTGTCCGGCACTTCCAGATTTAGGACACATAGCAATGAAGGCTTGGTTTCTGACTTAAGAGGTCAGAATTTACTGATGGTATTTTGGGAAGTAGCTTAAGGAACACGAGACAGCCTGTCATATGTACTGCCATGTTGGTTGCTATTGTCACCATACCTACCTTCCCTAACCCAGGTTCCTCAGGATTTTGATATTTGCCTTCTCTGTTCTATCCAAGGCATTATATCTCAATTTCAGTACAAGCAATGATAACATAAACACTTGTGACTCTTACTGTGGAGGGTCACTATAATAATATTGGCCTTTTGTAGTTGGTGATTAATGAATATTATACAGGAGTATTTTCTTTAGCTCTTTGGGCCTCTGGTGTTTTGTTAGTTGCTTTTTACTTGAAACATCTCACTTTTCTTTATTTAAATCTAATATTTATTGACTGCTTTGGTTCAAACAGGGCCAAACCTCACACATTTTGGCAGGTTGCTGATTGGCCTTTTTTATCTCTGGTTGGTTCTATCATTTAACTTTTTTTGATCAAAGAGAAATCCACTTCCCTTTAATTATTGGAGTAGATGATATGAATTTGGAGATGTGCTTGTGGAAGGTAGAAATTCTATTTTTTCCTTCCCCAGTTGAGACTCTAACACCCCTTTAATAGCAGTGAAAAACTTTTAAAATATCATTGATGCTACTTTTGGTTACCCACTATTGAGATCCACCAGTTGAAATAAATTTGAGACTGACTATGGTAAAACCTCAGGTATGTGGAGACCAGCCTTTCATGCCTCTCAGGTTATTTAGAAGTATTAATATTTCTAACACTAATGGGGCTGAGAGTCCTAGTATCTCAAGAAATCTCTGAGCAGCAATGAGAGCAGACAGTCTAGAAGTACCTGCAGAAGTCTGCTGTCAGGTAAGAACACCTTGATTGACTTTGATGAAATGAGACAGCAGAGCAGGGATTTCCTGGGAAAGACAGAGAAGGATTCCAGGTGGGCAGTGTGCAAGCAATGGAGGAGCTCATGTAGTGAGGTGGTAGCGAGCATGTACCTTGGAGTGGCCCACCTTCAGCTTGCAGCTCCTCTGTGACACAAGGCAGGCAACCTTATGCCTCACTTGCTTTTTTTATAAAGTGGGAATATCGACCCTGAGAGGTCAAATGACTTAATATATAGCACTAAACCTGTACCACAGGAAGCACTCAGTGATTGTAAACTTTTATTATTATATGTATTAATGTTTGTCAGGGTTTTGTTTTTGTTGCTGTTTTTGTTATTTTTGTTCACTGATATATACCCAATACTTTGAATAGTGCCCTCACTGTAGTAGCCATTCATTTATTCAATACATGAATGAATGAATGATGTATATAGAGTACTTGCCACGATACCTGACACGCAATACTAAGTAATACATAGTATTATAAGAGGTGGTGGCTGCAGCCCAGCAGAGTGGCCACCATATCCTACTGATAGTAAAAATAGAAATAATTATAACAGTATTACATACCTAGCACATGCTCTGTGCTAGACACAGTTATAAGGGCTTTTTGTGTGGTAATTCTTTTCATCTTCATAACTACCCGTTACGGTAGCTACCATTATCATCCCCATTTTCAATATGAGGATATTAAAGCAAAGTAACTTACCCGAGGTCACACTCCTAGTGAATGGTAGAGTTGGGATTTGAACTCAGGCAAACTGATTCCAGAAGCCATTCTCAAATTCTTTTGTGAAGAACCTACTGTGTACCAGATACTGTGCTATGCAGATGTGGATTCTGCCTTCATGGAGTTTAAATCTTAGAGAGAGCTAAAACTCAAATAAGAAATAGCTAACGAGAGAGAATTGCCTGAAGAGATAGGGACCGCCCTTAAATTGGGTGGTCAGGGAAAGTCTTTCTGATGAAATGTAAGCTAAGACCTGGAGCCAGCTAGATGAAGCATTCCATTCAGAGGGAATAGAATTAGCAAAGGCCCTTAAGTGGGATTGGTGTAACTGTCAAGGAGATCAGAATACTCGAGTGGAGAGAGTGAAGAGAACGCTGTGCCAAGGTTGCAGACATTAAGCAGGGCCTTCAAAGCATTGGTTTTCATTCTGACTACATTGGAGAACCACTAAGGAGATTAATTGGGTCAAGTGACATTTATGATTTAAAAAATCACTGTGGTTATTGATGGGGGATGTGGAATGGGCTTGGGGAAGCATAGCCACTTTTAGCTCAAAGATCAAAGCACAGTGATAGGCAAGATGATAAAAATGGCTCATACTTCCAAAGTATTTACAGTGTGGTGGTCATTACCATAATCATTTTATATAAATTCATTTAGTTCTCTCAGTAATCTGTGAGGTGTAGGTACTGTGACTTTACCCATTATAGAAGAGGAGACTGAGGTACAGGCTAGTAAGTAGCAGGGCTGGGATTTGAACACAGGCAGTCTGGCTTCAGAGGCTGTGCCTTTAACTGATCTCTGTGCTCTATTGCCATAGCAAACTAAGTTCTTCCATTTTGCGTCTCCAACCCTCCACGCATCTACATTGCAGCAAAGAAGGAAGAAACTACAGACTCATCTTTGGATTCCTCCCTCTCCCTCATCGCCACATCTGTGGTCTCCTGAGCTCTTTGCAGGGTCCCCTAGATCATGTCCTTAGTCTGGTTTCCCTCATCTTCATTGCACATGCTCTCACTGTCTCACTCTGACTTTTGCATTAGCCTCTGGGGACTACCCTCCTTACCTAAGTTGATCCACACTCATGCCAGAGTTACATTCTGGATCATTTGACTTCCTTGCTGAAAGTCTTGGGTGCTCCCTGGCTTCC
The DNA here is from genome assembly GCA_028533085.1 of Varecia variegata. Classification (NCBI taxonomy): domain Eukaryota; kingdom Metazoa; phylum Chordata; class Mammalia; order Primates; family Lemuridae; genus Varecia; species Varecia variegata. The sequence goes on along the minus strand of CM052436.1, from coordinate 153,545,482 downwards.
AGGGTGAAGCCACTGGCTCTCTGCAGCTGGAGCCTCAGCATGTCTCCTCTGCCTCTCCCCTGCATGGCCTACAGGGAGGAGTCTGGTCAGCAACTCTACTACCAGACCACATGAGAGTTGAGCTTGCATTGTGAAATAGTTGCCATTTGGTGTATACAGTAGCCCCCCATATCTGCAAAGGATACTTTCCAAGACCCTCCCTCAGTGGATGCCTGAAATCAAGGACAGTACCAAACCCTATATGTACTGTTTTTCCTATACCTACATATCTATGATAAAGTTTAATTTATAAATTAGGCACAGTAAGAAATTAACAACTAATAAAATAGAACAATTATAAAAATATGCCAACATCATTACTCTGGTACTTTGGGGCCATTACTTAGTAAAATAAGGGTTCCTTGAACACAAGCTCTGTGATACCAGCACCACAGCAGTCCATCTGATAACTGGTAACTACTAAGTGACTAATGGGTAGGTAGCATAGTAGCATAGACAGCATGGAGATGCTGGACAAAGGGATGATTCACGTCCCCGGTAGGATAAATTGGGATCGCGCAAGATTTCATCCTGCTACTCAAAACAGTGCACAATTTAAAGTTTATGAGGCTGGGCATGGGGGCTCACATCTGTAATCCTAGCACTTTGGGAGGCCTAGGCAGGAGGATAGCTTGAAGCCAGGAATTCGAGACCAGCCTGGGCAACATATTGAGACTCCATATCTACAAAAAATAGAAAAATTAGCCAGGCATGGTGGTGTGTGCCTGTAGTCCCAGCTACTCAGGAGGCTGAGGCAGGAGGATCGCTTGAGCCCAGGAGTTTGAGAGTGCAGTGAGCTATGTTTGGGCCACTGCACTCCAATCTGGGTGACAGAGTGAAACCCCTGTCTCAAAAACAAAACAAAAACAACTACAACAAAAACAATTTATGAACTATTTCTTTCTGGAATTTTCCATTTCTTATTTTTGGGACAACTGAAACTGCAGATAATGGGGGGCTACTATATGTCAATTTCCTGTGAATTTAGTTAGTGAGAACTGGGACTCTTGAGACAAACATTTCTAGTATGCATCAATTTTTTGGTTTTGTTTCTTTGGCTGGCATTTATTGAGTATTTACTGTATGCTCAGCACTGGGCACTCTCCATGGATTATTAGTTCATTCAGTCCTCACAGTAATACTTATGAAATATAAGTCCTGTTAACTGTATTTTACAGACATGAAAACTGAGGTTTAGAGAGGTCAAATAATTTAACCATGCTGACATAACTAGTAAGAGGAAGGGTGGGGATTTGAATCCCAGTAATCTGGCTGCGGAACTGCTCTTAGCTACTATTGCATGGGATACACTAGCAAAAGAATTTGCCAATGTGCAGATTCGAGAATGAGATACTGAAACATGGAAATTTTGTCAGAAACTGCTTCGAGGTTTGAGACCATGTGTTCAAGGAAGACTATTAAACTTTTATCACTGAGTGACATACCCAATTCTAGCAGATGATGACCATGTGTCACTAAATGTCATAAAGGCATAACTATAACTTTCTGACTTATGATGGCATCACAGGGACTTAATCTAATATTTCAATTATCATCCCTTAAGTAGTAGTTAACGCATATTTGTTGCTGCTTTCTGTCAGCCAGGTTAGGCACTATTAGGCATTGTCAATAGAGAAGTGAACAAGACAGATATAGAATGTAGTCTAGTGGGAGGAGATTAAGGTTCATACAGCTAGATGGATAGTTACAAATGGGGGACGGTGCTGTGTGGCAATGCTATCAGTGCTCTGAGACCATGTAACATGGGCCCTCTCTAGCCAGGTCTTCAGGAAAGTGACATTGAGGCTAAGACTGAATGATGTAAAGCAACAAACCAGGTAAAGATCTGGGGGAAGTGAGTTCTGGCAGGAGGAGCAAGTGCCAGGGTGCTATGACAGAAGAGAGCATGGTGTATTCCAAGGCCAGAGGAGCTAGATGCAGAGAGGCAGGGCCAGACCGTTCAGGGCCTGTGGGCCAAGTCGAGGTTCTTGGTTTTTAATCTAAGAGCAACTGGAAGATACGTAAAAGTTCCAAATGCTGGTCATTTACTTCTCAGACACAGTGAGAGCTCCCTTCTCAGGCTCTGTGCTAGGCAAGGTTAGGGGTCTGCTGTCAGACAGGGTTACAGAGGTTTTTATTTATAAATTTTTATTCATAAATCATAAAGCAATGAACGAAGAGCTGTCTGTAATGGAAGGTATGACTGGTATGAGTAGGAGCCTAGCAGAGAGAGCTGGATCTTACTGAATGGTAGGAATTCTCGGAAGGAGAAAGAAAAGCTTTCCGTGATGTAGGAACTGTTCTGGCCAAAATGTAGGATTATGGGAGAACAAGGCAGGTTCTGGGAATACCAAGAATCTTGAGAAAGGAGCAGATTGACTCAGGGTATAGAGACTGGAGGGGCCAGAGCGCTAGAGGCCTTGCTTGCAGAGAAGTAGGTCAGGGGTCCAAGCCTCACTTTGAAGCCAGCAGAGGTCTTCAAGTAGAGAAGTGGCTTTATTGCTTTACAGGTCCATGGCTCTGACAGCTAGGGGGAGGAGACTGGAGGAGAGAGAAACTCTGGCTTTGTTAGGAGACCTGTCTAGTGGAGGCCACCAGACCCTGACCTTGGGCACTGGCGGTGGGAGTGGCATGGAGGAAGCTGGTTCTGGAAGAATGCTGGAAATTGCCAGGGCGATGAGTCCAACAGACCTGGGCACTAGCTTGTGAGATTTCAATGTCTATGTGCTCTAGTTTTTTGACCAATACAATGGGGATGCATGACTTCTATTATACAAACTATGGGGAGACATTAAATGAGCACTTCCTAGGGCCAGGTACCCTTCTAAGACTTTGCATGTATTAACTCTCTTTGTCTTTCTATCCTGTGGAATATCCAGTAAAGTAGGTACTATGATCATTACTATTTGATAAATGAAGAAAAGGAAGTTCAAAAAGAACTTGCCTGAGGTTACACCTCTCTCTATCAAGGGAACCAGGAATCAGTGATAGACTGTGCCCACACTCTTAGCCACTCTGCTTAAAATACCAGTGATACAGAGTGACTAATTGGGGAGAAGAAAGGGAGCAGCCCTTTGAAAAGGTTGACAGCTGAGCTGAGACCTGATGTTTAAGAATGTGCCAGGCATCTTGTGAAGAGCAAGGACAGAGCCCGGCTGGGAAAGATTTCTGGGTCTGAGAAGAGAAAGGAGGTCAGTGTGCCTGGAGCAAAGTGAGCCAAGGAAGAGTAGGGAACAAGGGAATAGAGGGTGAGAGGGAGGCAAACACATATATGACAGGGCCTTGGGGGCTGTGGGTAAGGCCTGAGATTTTATTCCAGGAGGAGTGGGAAGCCACTGGGAAATTTTAAACAGTGGAGTGACATGATTTGGTGGAGGATTTTAAAGAATCTAGAGCCTTGTGGAAGGGACTGTAGACCACTTAGGAGACTGCTTCCATTGTTCAGTGGAAGGATGCTGGTGGCAGGCCCTACGAGAGTGTCCAGGGCAATGGAGAGAAGTGGACAGAGGTTTTAGAACAGAACTGACTAGACCTGTTGGTGGCCTGGATGTAATGAGGGACAGAGGTGTTGGAGATGACACTTGGGTTTTTAGTTTGAGCTGTTGGAGGACGAATAGTATTATTTACCCAAAAGGGGCAAGGTTGTTGGGGCAAAAAGTAGAAAGGGTCAAGAGTGAAGTTATCTTGGACATACTTGTTCTGTTTGAAATGTATATAAGAAATCCAGATGGCAATGTCTAGTAGGCAGTTGGGTATGTGAAACTAGACAGAGCTTGGGAGCAGTCTGGGCTGGAGATAGAAACGTGGGAGTCATTGGCATGTAGAAGCTTGGGATGTGTGGGAGACGAGAGACACTCAGAGTACTGGAAAGGTTAAATGCTTTGCTACGCCATTCAAATTTTCTTGTTGAGCACAGTCCTCAAAATGGAGATAGCAACACCAAGTAACTAAATATATTCACCATCATTTGGGGTCCGCTTTCTAGGGGAGGGCCTTTATTCTGCATGTGACCGTGGAGTTTCTACACACATGTGCTCATGTGTTGATGTGCTTAAACCCAGTCCCTTCTAGTACACTATTAAATTAATTAGACCCCAGACCACTAATTAGAACATAGGGGTGACCCAAATCCTGAGAAAGATTTAGGGCTTACCCAAACAATAAAATCTATTTTTTGAAATTAGTTCAGAATGCATGAATTCAAGTACAATTTTAATACTTTTCATTATTTTCAAGTACATAATTAATGGCTTAAGTTACATATCTCAGGTGTATTTTGTAACTTTTCAATTCAACTTTGTAACCTTTTTAATTCAACAATGAACTTGTTTTAACTCCATATTTTATTTTCCATTGTAAATGAAGCTTTTCCCTGTATTTGGGTGAGATATGTATGTTAATTTGCAGATGAGCTGATTGTGAATTTATGCTTTAAAAATAATTCAGAAGCATACATCTGTTTCTCAAACAAATTATTTCATTTCTTTAAGTTGCCACAACATTCCACACTTTGTTCCTGTTGCTAAGGCCTCTGGAATGTCCCAGTGCAGAAAAAGGATATAGAACTCCTTTTTTTTTTTTTTTTCCTGAAGAAGACATTTAAATTATTTTGTATCTTCTAGCTTACTTCCAAATATGGATATCTGAAAGTAAAGAATTTAGAAAGCTAAAATTAAAGTTACTTTAGAATTTCTTAATGGGAATGTGATTTTGTAGGGTAGCATGAACTGGATTTAAGTATGCTATTTCTTTCTGCAGGGTGTGTGTGTGTGTGTGTGTGTGTGTACACGTGTGCATGTGCATACATGTGCAAGATTTTTAGGGAGATACGATGTGCTAATGAGAGGTCATGAACTGAGGTTACAGGTCACACAAACCTGAGTTCTCATTGTGCTACTACTCTTGCTGGGTGATATTAGACAAGTTTACTTCTCAATAAATAAAATGAGGATTATATTTGAGGATTATTGTTAGAAATAGATAGGATAAACCATATATAAAGTGCTTAGACATAGTATGTCAATAAATGTTTTAGTTGTTTAGCATTATGATTATCATCATTGCAGTCACCATCAGTTGCAAGTCATCTTAAGTTATTGAGGAAATTAAAATTTTTACAGAGGTATAGATTCCTGGTCCCTTATAGAATAACACCTGCCCTTATTAGTTTTACTAGTCGTAAGTCTCACAAAAGGATCAAAAGAACCAGGGCAAGAAAGAATAATTTTCTACATAAACATCATGTGGCATATCGAATCCTTATTACTTGAAAGGATCAGTACAGTTTTTTGTTTTTTAAATTGCTTTATTTTTAAAAGGGTAGAGGGCTAGTCCACAGAAGTATCTGGCAAAGTGATATATTTTAAACAACATTGCTTGACATCGAGTACTGTGGGAAACCACAGAAATCACATCACAGAGCCCTCAAACTAAAGTAAGACCATTTATTTAATGCTATTTTAACTGCTATTTAATTAAGAAAATTGAGTTGATTTCATTAATGAAACTTTTGATTGGATACCTATGTCACACTTTTCAGTTATAAATTATGAATGTTACAGCATTTCTGCAATTTGGATTTTCCTTATTAATAGTCTGTGTCAGAGGTATTTAGCATAGGGGTATGTGAAATTTATAGTAAAATACTTTAAATTTTTATTTTTTAGAGTGAAATGTCATGTCAAGAAACTATAATGAAAAATGGCTTATTACATGTATATCATTGTGTGTATGTAACCTTTCCCCTTCTCCTACATGTACTATATTTAACTCAATGTGGGCATGCTTTCAAGGAAAATAACATATTGTTTGGCTCTTCGTTTTCATTAAATAAGCATAGTTACAGAAGTCAGCAGTCTACTGGAATCTTCTCTAATCAGTTTACACAAAGATGTTCAGCCCTGACATTCTAGTTTGTTGACGTTGGAATCTGGAAGGGATGTCTAGAAGTCATTATTCTTCTGGTCTTCAGGAGGTACCAAATCCAAGCCACATCATGAGTCAGAATCAAATCCTAGCTATTTACCTTACACAAAGTACTTTACTCTCAGTGAGTCAGTTTCCTCTTCTTTAGAGTGGGGATGTGATGCTATCTCCCCTAGATAATTGTGAGGATAAAATGAAGTAATAGCACATAGAAACTCCTTGATGCTCAGCTGCATTCCAGAATCATGTTGGGCCTTAGTACATTTCAGAATTATAGCTGTCTGTGCAATTCAGTGTACTCGAAACTGTTTAAGAAAATCTGAGCTGTAGCCCTGTGTAGACAATAGATTAGTAATTTGATATTTTAGAGATTATCATCACTTGACATCTCCTTAGGGCATTTTCTTCTCCCTTTAAAAACCACCAAGATCACTCAAGCTGGAGAAAGTGTGAAATTAAATCTTTATAGGAAAGAAAGGAGATGCTAATCACCTTTTTGATCTCCCCCGCCCCAAACATAGTATTTGGTCTACTCAAACATTTGCTTAACTGAAATGCACTAATAATCCACTCATTGAAGATATTCTAAATAATGCGTGTAGTATAAAATACTTGCTTAAAATCACCAATTTTTAAGTCTAGATTCTGAATCTGATCTTTTAGCTCTGTTCCTTAGATTATTGTTCATAATTAATTGTTCCTGGTTGGGACTTTTTAATTAACCATATTTACCAAATATCAAGTTACTTTCAGTTTCCATGTATATGCAGATAGTTTAGTTTCACTTTTAATTAAGTTGACTTCTTACTGTTGGAAAAAAAAAAAACCCACCAACTTGTATCCTACCCTATTCTAGTAACCAAAATAAGATTAATATGTGAAATGCCAAATTTGTACTGAAGTGACCTGTAAGAAAAAAAGTATAAGAATAATTTTCTTGTATTACATGCTAGCAAAACCAGCAATTTTACTCTTTAGTGAAACCTGTGCTCCCTTTCTTAACTGTTCTTAGAACTGAGGGACCAGATGGCTGGAATAGAATGCATAGTTAAACAGATAAAACCATTGGATAGATGGTACAGGTTTGTGAATTGCTAAGCATTTTATAGAGTTGCAGATTCTTCCTCATAACTCATAGTAGAGTTCATCTGATGTTGCTTTATTGTGCAAACGTATTTAATTGTTTGCATTTCAATAGATCTGTTTATTTCATCTCATGATAATGATTTTTGGTGTACTTTATTTTAATTCTTTGGAAAGTGCCTCTATAAGCCTGATTTGATTCTCCTCTTAATATTCATGGTGTGCCACATCGGTTACTTTTAACCTGGAGTGACATTTGTCCCGGAGCACTTTATAATAAGGCAACTCCTGTAGAAAGTATTGTTCCCCCAAATGGTTTTATATCAGTCAGAACCAGATGAGTGAGTGATATTCTGTTTCTTTGTTGCAGACATGCCAATATTTGGTTTTTGTCCAGCCCATGATGATTTCTACTTGGTGGTGTGTAACGACTGTAATCAGGTTGTCAAACCGCAGGCATTTCAATCACATTATGGTAAGTGCTTAACCATTTAAAAAATCATCATTAGAAGGTAAAGCAGGATTAAACTAAAGGACAGTGATGGCAGGGTAGGGCATTATACCCCTCCCCTATCAGGAAGTAGGCTTTCTAATTCATTGAATGGGTTAATACCTATCAGATGTTGGGTATTTTTTCATTTTTATTGAAAGTGATGTTCATTTTCTGGTTTTTATTGAAATTAGATGGGGAAAGTGTAATTTATAAAACCTTTCTTGAAATATTTCATCAGTATAGTTATAGGTTTGTTTCCTTTTAGAGTCCCTTGTTGTGAATTTAGTGGATTTTAAAATTTATGTATACAAGGCTGGGCGTGATGGCTCATGCCTGTAATCCCAGCACTTTGGGAGGCCAAGACAGGAGGATCACTTGAGGTCAGGGGTTGGAGACCAGCCTGGGCAACATAGTGAGACCCTATCTGTACAAAATATAAGAAAAATTAGCCAGTCGTGGTGGCACACACCTGTAGTCCTAGCTACTGGGGAGGCTAAGGCAGGAGGATCACTGGAGCCCAGCAGTTCAAGGTTGCAGTGAACTATGATTACAGCACCACTCTCCAACCTGGGTGATGGAGCAAGACCCTATCTCTAAAAAAGTAAATTAATTTAATTTAAAAAAGCTAAAAAATAAAATTATATGTACACTCACAACGTGGACATGTGGGCGTTTTTTTTTTTTTTTTTATTAAAGGAAATGTGATTTTGAAACTTATAAGTTCATTAGTTCTAAATTTTGGGTGTTAATCATTGAAGAGTCCAAATAAAATTATTCGGCATTGTCATAATGCCACCTACAGTGTTTAAGATAAGATTCTGATTTATACAACTTAGTTTTAGGCCCAGTTTGCTTCAGTAGCAAATCAGAAGTATTTGAGTACCCACCTTGTTTCAGGCACTAAGATTTTTACTTCCACAGATTTGCAATCTAATTGGAGAGACAGGCAAACTAACTAGATAAATTTTTTAAATAACTGTAAGTTGTTTACTCATTGCTCTTACTACTACAAATGCAAGCTTGAAGCAGAGTAGCAGTGGGCTTCTTCTGTACTTAGAGTGTTTAAAGAAAGCATCTTAGGAGGTGACACTGGGCCCTAAGTGATGAGAAGGAGCAGCTCAGGCAGTGATCTGGTATAAGAACTGTCGATACAGAGGGAACAGCCAACACACAGACCTGAAGAAGGCCAGTGTGGCTGGAGGGTAGTTAGTGAAGGGAGGTAGAAACTAGAGGAATCTAGCGTTATAGGCAAGACCTGATCGTTCACAGGCCAGGGTAAGAAGCAGCTTGGAGGCATTGGAGGGTTTATGTAAGGGAGTAGCATAGTTCCATCTCACTGGTTGATTTGCTGAGAGTAGATTGATGAGAGAAGTAGAAGCAGGGAGAATAGTTCAGAAACAAGAGATGACACTGGACTGAGAGAGTGAGGTGGGGCAGTAAAGCTAGGCAGTCTGCACAGCTTTAACATACATTTTAAAGGTAGAACTTACAGGGCTTGCTGTTGGGAGTACTGTTGTTTTAAGAGTTACACCATTATAATCATCCCACCATTTTTTTTTTTTCAAGGAATAAATCTTTTATTTAACCTTGAAAAGGTTCTTTGAGTTCCTGCTTCTGGGTGAGGCCCTGGGGTAGGCACCAGAGTGAGTACAAAGATGGATAAGATATTATCTACCTGCTTAAGACTTTCAGAGGCTAGCATTAGAAAAGGCAATTAGTCAGTTGCCAAGTATTTTGGAGTTAAAATTTTGAAGCCAGACTAGACTGGATTTAAATTTAAGCCTGCAAGAGCCATAGGTTAGTTCTTTGCCTGGAGCAAGTTATCCAGCCTTGGCTTCCTTTGTTATAGTACAGAGATGGTAATACCAACCTCATAGGTTCCTGGTGGGAATTAAATTAAGTAACATGGGCAAAGCCCTAATACAATACCTAGCATGCAGTGGACATGAGAGAGAGAGATAAAGATACAGCTGTAGATATAGGAAGGTGTGTGTCAAAAGTCATAAAACAGTCCAAGGTCTTAAGATAGGAGGAGCACAGATTGCTTCTTGATGAATAACTCAGAGAAGACGTCTTGGAGAAAATACCCTTCATATTAGGTTTTAAAGAGTAGAATGGATAATTTTTCCCATTGTAATTTTTTTTTTTTCAATTTTTAGACATGGAATACATGTTCATTGTGGAAAATATAGAAAGTATTTTGAAAAATCACCTATGATCCATTAAAATTAGAAGTGTTTTGATGGGGTTAGATAGCTGCCACATGTGACTGCACAGTTCGTACACTGAACAACCATATTTGGTGGCCCAAGGCTGGCAAAAGGGTTGACCTGAGGCAGGAAATTCCAGGCTGTCTGGAATGTGCTGCATGCATCCCCATTGGCCAGAGCTGATGTACCCATGTGGGGATGAGGAGAGTGCAAAGGCAGTATGGGACTAGCTCACGGGGGCTTCATTGCCCATCAGTCATCTTCCCTTGATGTGGGGAAGGAGGGAGACCTGTTGCAGATATTTTAGGACCAGAGTTGTGTGACTCAGTGGTGCTCCAGAGAATTGATGAGTAGAGTGGATTTTTTAAATCTTCCTCTGTTTTCCTGTTAGAATGTCAGTGTATAAGTGGGGAAAAGCTTCTTAAAATAATACTTCTACCTTTTCTCTCTACCAGTCTCTAACACAGGGTCCCCTAATAAGCTGTTTGTTGAATGACAAAGGGAAAGTGGTAACTTTAAGCATGTAAATGGGAAGATGTATATACAAGATTCACATATCCCAAGGACTTCCGTGGCTAGGCTGGAGATGTGACTCACAAAGCCACTGGGTGGACGGCTGTGATCCCTCTGTTGGCAAGGAAAATGTTAAAGATGTAAGTGAGAGAAGAGTCCCTGGCATAAAGATGAGGCCCAATGCTCTGAGACAAGGATTCTGCTGGGCAACGTAGGAGTTGCCTCTTTGAGGCAGCAGTGGAAGAGAAGGCTGGTGGAATTGAAAAGGGGTTTGGAATTGGATGGCGGAGTTGGCAGCGTAACTGCATGAAGTGGAGAGAGGCACCATGTGGTGGCCCTGGAGTGACACCCCACTCACTTGGAAGGAAGGAGATGTGGGCAGGGTCCCCAGGACCAAGAGCCATTCCCCAGTGCTGACACTGTCTCATCTGTCTTTTGGGGTCAGGAGTTGTGACAGGAAAGAATATTTTTGGAATTCTTTTTTTTGTTGTTGAAATTCCAGGAAGCCAATTCTTGCATTCTTATTTTCCATGGTTAAAAACACAGAATGTTTGCAAATTAAGAATCTTTCGGAGCGACCATTGTAGTTTGTTTATTACAACATTAGAAGAAAAACGTACCTAGCAAGGGAGGGATTGTATTTTCTTATCTTTCAATGAAATTGGTGAAAATGTGTGGGCAGTCTCCTGTGAATTCATGTATTGCTGATATTCATCCGTTGAGTTTTATGAATAAATGAGCAGTTGCTACAAAATCCAGCAAGGCAGTTCCTTTAAAACTACTGCTGCCAGGACTGGAAAAAGATGCTACAATGGCAGCAAGGCTTGTAAATCAGTTAATGGTGGTGGTAAAATTATTCTGAATTGGTGAGTGGTAAGAGGACCTGTACTTTTTCACTAGCTGTGCTGCCTTTTGGGGAATTAATGATTAACCAGGATTTCCATTTAAGAAGTGATGGTGAGTGTTTGTAATGTCATTTTGGCATTTCCAGTTTTTTATAGTCTGATTGTTTTCATAGTATGGATTGATTGCTTTCTTCCTTGGAACTACATAGTAATACCATAACTTTCTTGATATTGTTTTAATGTTCTGAAATACTTCAGCATGCCTCATGTTTCTCTTCAGCTACTCAATATTCAAAGGGGAGCTTCCTAAGTGGGCAGCTTCCCAAGGCCCACTCCAGACCCGTTGAATGGGAATCTCCAGAGATAGGACCCAGGAATCCGCATTTTAAACAGCTCGCTGGGCTGGTTCTGACTTGCAAGCTGGCCAGGATGCATTGCTTTCACAGCAGATGTAGTCCCCTTTCATGGAGCTGCTGCTTTGTCCTCCCAGGGGCTGGCATAGTGACTGGCTGACACATATCTGCACTAAGAGATTTGTTGAGTCTAGGAAGGATCGCAGGAAAGGAGGTCCCTATTTTTTAAACCGATTTTTAAATCTTTGCATTATGTGCTGGAAATGTCACATTAATTGCCTTTAAAACTTTTACGTATGAAGGAGAGCTGAGATGGTGCCATTCCCTAGGGCCAGTAACACCATTCTTCTGAAGTGAGAATCTTAGTTGATTAGTTTAGTGATAAATGTGTTGGTCCTAAACTGGCTACTGAATAGCATAAACTGTGGTACTATTTATTTACATTTACTCTGGATCTGAACAGTGGGATTAGCATAGGATGATGGATAACTTTGTGTGGTGCCTTTGGGGTTATATGGGGTTGTATGCTGCGAGAACTTCCCATGACCCGTGATTCTGATAGACTGCACGTTTGCACTGCTCTGTGCTCTACTGTTTTGGTGAGTTGGTTTATGAAAAATAATTTCTCTCTCTCTCTCTTTTCTGCAGACATACCGGTGATCTTACTTAGGGGAAATAATGAATGGTGTTAATTCATTTTGGATAGGTACCACATTTAGAACCTGTATAACGAATTGAAACCCTGCTCAGATATCAGCCATTGAAGTATTTGCCTCGATTAGTTGGGCTGATCCACTTATTCACCTTGTGGCTCAGCTTGAGTCTCTGAGCAAGGCTTGAGTAGTGACATGTGGCTCAGCTACCTTTTCCCAAACCTTAATTGCGGTCTAGCTTTATTATTTGCTGACTTAAGTCTACTTATATTTTTCTTTAAATTAAACCACTTTTATTTAAATAAATCCATGTGTAAAGAAAACCTTATTGGAACTATAAAGCGAAAAACTGGTATTGTTTACCATAAAAAATGGTAAATGTAAAAATAAATGCGGTGAAAAGATTATTTAATTCTGTGTTGATGCTCTTGCCTGTGCTGGCCCTGAGCCTGAGGGCTTGCTCTCTTTGATAAGGAAACTAGCACATTTTAGGCAATGTTAATCCACACAGTAGTGTGATGTTATCAGAAGAATTGAAAGAGATTTGGAAAGGGATCACATTTTTACTTGTGATTTAATGTTATTAATGTTAGGGAGTGATAACCTATTTCATGTTTTGGGAAACACCAGCTTAAGCTCTTGAATTTAGTTTCCTCATTTTAAGGAGCTAGCTACCGAGGCCAGTTCTAGCCCTGGGAAATAACAGACTTTGAAAGCAGAATTCTAGAACCTCCTGTTGATCTGCAAAAAAGATCACATAAGACAAATACCCTTTGTCATTGTTAACTGCTATTATATATTGAGCCACTACTGGTCACTGTGAGTGGCATGTGAGTCTGTTGGTGACTTCAGTGTAAAATATCTGCCTTTCTCTCAGATCTCTGTTCACAAATGGAAATGTCATAAATCTGGCTTTTTCATGACTTTATGAAAGTAGCTTTAGCAGAAACACTGCTGTGATCTTATAGCTTTCTCCACTTGCAGATATTACAAATCCGGTAAAATTAACAGCTACACACATTGCTTGGACTTAATGTTCCTTGACGTGCATTGAGGTGGTTTGGATTCTTTTAGATGCCAGCATAAATTATATTTTCTAAAATGTCATTTTTATCAGAGGATGAGTAAATTACTCATGAGAAATTGCTCATACTTTTTGAGCTAATTAATCAGTTTCAAAGAATGTTAGTAGTGTAAGAGCAAAATAATCTCTTACTCTATGAGGTCTGATGGGCTGGTTTTGGCAAAAATGCTGGTTCTCATTGTTAACGTTTTACATAGTTGTGACCTTGTGACTAGCTATTGCCATCATATAATTAAGTTAATTGCATCACAAAGCAGTGGTTTTACTATTTAATAAAGAACACACATATACACACCCCTTTTACTATCTGATCGACTTAGACCTGGAAAGTAACAGCTTCAGGTATCTTTTGAATCCATTGTTTCATTTGACTATTAAGTACCTAACTGGTTTGGGATAAAGATAAAAAGTTTCCTTTTTCTCTCAAGTGTGCTAAATTTGGCCACTAAATTTTTATAATCTGGGTCTTTTTCTACTTTGAAACTTTCAGTGATAGTTAAAGGATTGGCATTCATTTGAAAGTCTACTGACTAATAACTTTTGGAGGGAGGGGACAGGGTCTCTCATTTTGTCATACCCAGGCTAGAGTATGGTGGCACAAACATAAATCCCTGCAACCTCAAATTCCTGGGCTCAAGTAATCTTACTGCCTCAGCCTCCTCAGTAGCTAGGACTACAGATGCGTGCCACCATGCCAGACTAGTTTTTTTTTTTTTTTTTTGGTAGTTTCCCTATGTTGCCCAGGCTGGTCTCAAACTCCTTGCTTCAAGTAATCCTCTCACCTTGGCCTCCTAAAGTTCTAGGAGTACAGGCATGAGCCACAGTGCCTGACTACTAATGATAACTTTTAATAGTTCTTGGTGATTTACAAAGCCTGTTTGCATGTGTTATCTTATTGCTTGTTAACAACCCACTGAATGGATTTTATTTTCAGTTTACAGATCAAACTCCTAAATTAAATTTTATTCACAGATACAATGTACCAACCAGGCATCTTTTCTGCCTACTAATATCTGTTTATTTTGCATATAATAAGGATGCATAGAGTTAAAAGAAAATCCAGAGAAGATATAATGAATGCTGCATGTTACAAAATATCATTAGTGACAGATATTTTAGCTCAAGTAGAATTTTAAATTTGCTTGGAGTCACTGGATTAGTTTTGTAAACTGGTTACTTCAGAGAGAACATTTAGCAGTTTGAAGATGTAATGATAGCAGGTAGATATTTGATTTAGCATAGTCATTGGATTTCTCTTCCCCTTCTTCTACTTTAAAGCATAGTAGCTATCCAAAGCCAAACTCTTCTTTTTGTATGAGCCTGGTATTTTTATAAAGCTTCTTTATAGAATTGGCTGACATATTTATTTTTGTTGTCAGTATAAAGTCTGAAACTTGTTACAGAGCAAAAAATACTTCGTTCTTTTGCTTCAGAGACACATACCAGGCCTTTCTCTAGCTAGCAGTTGGGAAATGAGCCAGAGATGGGAACTAACCAGAACAAGCACATGAAAACATGAATGATGTCAAGGTAGACATTAGTTTAACTCTGGAAGAAAATTCCAACTCTTTGACTCTTTGACCTAAACTTCTTGTCACTGAGTAGCATGATGTGAAATAAATATGGTATATTCATTTTTTTCTTTGCTGCACGCCAAATAATGCTAATTAAAATTTTCAAATAACATTAGTACCATCAGATAAAGGACTGTGCTCTTCCCAGCTAATATAGTTTTATGTTGTTTTCCTTAGTTGTATCATAAGCAGGTATCTTTAAAATGGTGCTATTTATGCCATTTGTAAAAGCAATGTTTAAATTTCTAGCAACAAAATGTATTGATTTTTCCTCTTACTGGTATCTGTACCTTTATTAATGTCTATGCCCTTGGGATTGCTTTAAAAAGAAACTAAATAAACTGGCAATTGTATTATTCATACATTTAACAAATATTTATTGGGTACCTACTATATGCTAGGCATTGCTCTCTACTAAACTAG
Organism: Varecia variegata; assembly: GCA_028533085.1. Classification (NCBI taxonomy): domain Eukaryota; kingdom Metazoa; phylum Chordata; class Mammalia; order Primates; family Lemuridae; genus Varecia; species Varecia variegata. The sequence continues at coordinate 153,530,287 of CM052436.1, read as the reverse complement.
AAGAGCAATGTCTTTGATTTCATGCAGCTTATATTCTGATTGGGGAGGATGGAAAGAGAAAGATGAAATTGAGTGAGATAAGGTTATTTCAAGTAGTGAGCAAACTAGAATAATGTGAGAGAAGGACTGGGACTGGTCACTTTAGATAAGGCTAGTCAAAGAAAGCCTCTCTGAGGACTTGATATTTAAGCTCATGATGAAAGAAAGCCAAGCCCATTTGATCTGGAGGACTAGTGTTTTACACAGAGGAACTAGCAAGTGCAAAGATCCTAAGATGGAAATGTGCTTGACAGAAAGGCCAGTGAGGATGCCAAACAACAGTGTGTAAGCAGGACAGGAGTCTAGGTTGAGGTTGAATTAAGGGGAGGCGGGTGAGCCAGGGCTAGATGACACTGGGCCCTGCAAGCCATGACAGGAATCAGGATTGAACAGTACAGGTAATGCGAAGTCACTGGAGGATTTTGTGCCAGGAGGTGCCATGATCTGATTATGGTTGCTCTGCAGAACATAGTGGGCAAAGTTGGAGACCAGTTAGGGGGCTGTTTTGCACTAGTTAAGGCGAGAGCTGGATCTGGAGAGAAAGCTTAGTTTAGGATTGCAGTAGCAGGGGCAGAGAGGTGTGGAGATAATGGAAATCTGCATCGGAAGTGTAAAGGAAGTATAAAGCCAGCAGGGCTTGCAGATGGACTGGAAAAGGAGGAGAGGAGGAATGACTCATGGGGTTTTTGGCTTAAGCAGCTGAATGAATTTACTTTAGCTTATGGATCAGAAGGTGGTTCTTTCAATTTGTATATGGGCATTTATTTTTAATATGGTGCACTGACCTGAATGAAAAGCCTTGATGTATTATATTCAGTCTTTAGACATTTTCTAAAGATTGTAGGGGAAGAAAATAATTATTGCAGTGATGCCAAGTTTTGGGGTCATTTATTCTTTTCAATGTTTTGTTTGTTTGTTTTTAGTGTTACAGTACTCTAGTAGTCATATAAGCCAGGAAACAAAAGAGAATGTGTTCCCTCTCCTAGGACTTCCCATGTTTCATTGGGTAACAAGAATTTATTGATTAAAAAAAATACACATATTTTTATTTGTTTTTAATTATTAAAGTGAAATACATTGTAAAAGAAAGGAATTAGACAGTGATAACAGGATAAATAATGCAGTCAGAATGACCTAAGCTCCTTCGTCTTACTTTTCAGGGGTGCAGTTTGACATACCATTGGAAGGTTACTGGATCCTGGACAAAATAATATTTACCTGCATACTTTTTTCCCCCTCACACACGTGAAAAATTATATTTGCTATGAATTTACCTTTTTAACTTAATAATCTTTAATAATGTATCTTAAATATTTTGCCATGTTAATGCATATTGGTCTCTTATATTCCTTTTAAAGACTGCCTATTATTTATTCCACTTTATTAATGTAATTGAACCAGTCCCCTATTGATGGACATTTAGATTTTCAATATTGTGTACTATATACAGTACTTTCAAGACCATTCTTCTTTGGGAATGGCTGTTAGTATTTTAGAATATTGATTCTTAACATGGAGGCTGGTCACAGCTGCCCTCCAGATTTGTACTACTAGGATTTAATGAACTACTTCAATAGCTCTCATTTGGGTCACCAGAATAAGGCAGTGAAAATTTGAGTTTTTGGCAACATCAACAAGTATTAATATATATAAATTGTTCACCGTGTGTGTGTATATATACTAATATATATCTCAAAACATCACATTGTACACTGTAAATATATATAACTTTTTTGTCAATTATACAGTAATAAAGTAGGAGAAAATAGTTGGAATTCTTTTGTAAAAACAGTCTTGATTAAAAATTAAACAAGAAATTAATGTTAAAAATATATATAAATTATTAATATTCACCAGTGCCACTCTTGACTTGTGTGCCACATGTAGGAATCATTAGCCATTATAAGATGGCTGTGCTTCAGAATTTAAAGGGGACATTTCAGGATATAAATCCATATTTTAGTTATATTTGCAAAAAAATGTTTTTCCTAACAGTCATTTCACAAGACTAATTTGTGTGTTGACTATTTAATATATACAAATCTATTAAGCTGTGGTCTTACATATGACCAGAAGAGGGAGTATTTATCACTTCTTTATGTTATAGCACCTACTACCTGGCTGGAATAATTCCTCCAATATATGTGCTAGTCCAAGCCCTTAAAAAAACTGGTTTGAAACAAAGGGGGCACTAGCTAAATTTAGCTGTTTTCCTCCTTAATCCACATTGTGTATACAGAAATCCCAGTCTTTTTGTTTACTTCTACATTTTCTTTTTTTCAGACAACAATTCTCAAAACAAACTTCAAAGTAATTTTATACCTTTTCATCTTGTGTGTTTGAAAATTTTTAAAAAATCAGAGAAAGTAATTATTTCAATTTAAAATAGGTTAAAATACAAGCAGTAAGCCCTTACACAAGATAGAGTTTTTGATTTCTATTCTTTTCAGCTCAAAAAAAACCTTTGGAATGAAATTTGTTTTATTTCCTTTTATGCTTGATATCTTAAAGAAGATTGTTAGAACTCTTCATACTGAAGATTTGTAGTGAGTTTTAGAAGGTTAAGATGTTGTTTTGCCAAAGTGGCTAATAGGCCTTTTTCTGTGTGATTCTTAACTGTGCTCCTTCATGCTGCTGGAACCTCAGTCTGCTCAGCTACTCAAATGAAAGGAGTGATATAATCAAAGTATACTTGTTTGATGTAATACCAGAATTGAATGTTTCTTAAATTTTTCTTCTCCCTTCACAGTGCATTTTTACAACAACAAAAAAAAATTGCCAAACTAGTTTCTTTATAGATTTTTTGATTGGCACATGCATATATTATAATAATATATAAATATATAATTATATAAACAATATATAAATATATACACCCATAGTGTACTTTTACATAAATACACAAATGTATAATCCTCAAACATACAATTTTTCGCGCAGCCTGCATTTTATTTCATTGGCTCATTCTGCCTCTCTGCCTTCTCCAGCTATCATAGGCCTCTCTATCCTGTAAACCATAGTACACATTCTTAATGTATAATTTAGTATGCATCCTTCTATATTTATCTCATGCTCATAACGTAACAGACACATAGAATCATGTATTTTATTAGTAGGGGCTTTTGGTAATAGTTTTACAAAAAAATGGATCCCATTATACACACTTCTTCTTGTTTTCTACTGAACAATACCTCATGGAAATCCATCCACATCCCTGGATAACACTAATCCCCTCTGTTTAATGGTTGCATACTGCTCTAAGGTGTGGCTATGCTATACCTTTCTCAGACTTGCCCTCTGTGGACATTCATTTTGTTTCTTGCTTTTTGCCCCTGTATAAAACAGCAGTAACCATTCTGCTTATATATCTTTAACTACAGGTGGTTTGGTTTCTATGGGATGGAGTCTCAGGTAGGGATTCTTGGGGTCAGAAAGGTAGTTATTTGCAGTGTTAAGAGCTGTTGCTAGATTACTTTCCAAAAAGGCTGCAGTACTTTATATATCTACCAGCCATGTGTGAGAGTATTTCCGTCAGGAGTAGCTGTTGTATTTATTTTTCTAAGTTTCTATTTAGTTTTCTAAAGCCTCTTACAGTTCCTTACTTACACACAAATATAACTAATTTTAATTTAAAATAAATTTCTCAAACAACACAAATTTTACTACCAGCGTTGCAAATGTCTTCTAAGTCTGGATAATATTTAATAACATGAGTCAAAAAGATCTTTCAAAATGAGTGGTGATTTTTTAAAATATTCATTTAAACAGCTACAGGCAATATCCCTGGCATCTGAGGGAAATTTCTCTTCATTCTGTATGGAATTTAGGGAAGAAATTTAGGTCTCTTAGGCTGGGATTCCTCTCTGCCAAATGTGTAGCTTCTAAAAGGATAACAACTTTGGTTGCGATGCAGGACCAAGGAAAAACTCGTCTCACTATCCTCCTTACATTTTGTAATGTAATTGGTTCCTTTTAGCAGTGCTAATTTTGTGTACCAGGTAGTAACTGGGCTGAGGTCAGACCTTGTTTAACACAAAGCCTATGTAAATCAGGCCATGAAGATGTATTTTATTTGCCTGCCTTACACACATGAAGTGTGGCTGAGCCCTGATCCACCAAAAGATCAGATGATGCCAGCTAGAGGAAGGCTGCTGCATGGTTTTAGCCCCAAGGTGAATTGCCTCCTTTTAAACTTCATCTCCTACCTCTCCTAATCCAGCATGAGTACCTAATGAGCACTGGATAATAACATAGCAACATTTCTTGGTGAAGCTAATCTGATTCTGGATAGCAGGGTTCCAGGCCCACAGCTGAATGAATTGCTTGGTATTTCCAAGTTTGAAAATACTTTTTTCCCCTTTCAAGTGCTCCTTGGCAGCAGGTAAGGAATGTTAAAGCTCCTCTAAGTGCCAATTAAGGCCAATTATAACTCGCCCGGCCTGCTGAGACAGTGAAGTGGAGTTAGTGGAGACTTGTATTCCTGTAAAATGGAGAACCAGCTACCACCGATGACAGGAACACGGTATTTCGTAACTGCCAACAGCTAGTTTGTTGCCCTGTAGAATACTGAATGACACCTTTGCTGGCTTCTCAGGGATTCAGTTTAGGAAATCCTAAGATTTTTCTGGTACTTGACTAATTTCTATAATAGAAACCTCTGTCATTCTGTCTTACTGTTTGACTCCTTTCCCTTCAAATGATGTTGTCCATCCAGTTTCTCCATGGCTGTAATCATAATAGCTAACACTGGACATTTAAGAAGTGCTGGGCATTGTATTACATGTGTTATCTTGATTACTTTGCACCCCTAACCCTGTGGGAGGAGGCTGTTTCAGCTCCCAGGTGAGGACAGAAGTCTCTTGCCCAAGGCTACAGAACTAGAAAGTGCTCAGAATGCAGGCTGGCTGCCCCCTGAACCCAAACCCTTGCTGCCCCTCCTAGCTGCTGCTGGCTTGCTTGTTTACTTCAGATGGACTCATTCACAGAAGAATTTTTGTCAGTAAAGAACTCCCCTTAGTGCACCAAAATAAAATTGACATGTGCACACCATCCAGACTACAGCCGATACATATAATTTTTGGTCTGTAAGGCACAGATCTTATTCTATTAAAATGATATTTTAGTGTGTAGTCTTTTTTTTTTTTTTTTGTCTGTAGTGTTACAATTTTTTTTCCTAGGATAAAAGAAATACGTCTATGGCCCTAGACCTAGACACTTAAACACAAGCCTTCATTGGGAGATTGAATATCAAAATAAACTTTATTTTGATAGAATATTGGGAAGTGGTTTTGAAGAAAATGGTGCTTTCTAAGCAGAACAAAAACAGTATTTGCTTAAACATTTTATTCAGGGCATTAAGAGAGGCATATGTGATTGTTTATAACTGTGAGCTTTATTCCCATTTTTTGTGTATTTGTGTATGTTCTTAGTATACAAAATTATATCTTCCTGGCTTATGGTACCATTTTTCCCTTTTCTGGTGTAAGTCTTAAAAAGTGCAAATTGTTTCTTCTTTCTATATGAAACTTAAGTGTAGGCATGTGTTTGTAGCATTTAAGAACATTTGCTAAGTTTTCATCAGGGCTACAGAAAGACTTCATTCCCAGAACTGTCGTTGATTGGCTGGTTGTCATAATGATTTTTCTCCCACTAATACTATCACCATGTGCAAAAGGGAACATTAGAATAGCAAGCATTTGTGCTAGGAGATCAGCAAAGACTCCGGTGTCCTGTCTGACAGGTGCAGTGATACAGAACTGAAGCTTAGCCTGAGAAAGGTCCTCTTAACCCAGTTCTGTTCTGCTATTCTATTCTGCTATCAAGGAAACTCCTCAGTTGCCCATCAGGGAGGGCAGGTGAGGTGCAATGAATAATACCAAGACCTGTCGCAGTCAGTTTTTATAGCCATGGAATATTTTTTTTTTCTAGCTTAAGAAAAGCTTCAGTGAATTAACCTAAAATGCTTATTTCTGCTAATGAACTTTTGAAAAGATTTGGGAGGAGTACCCTCATCCTATGCTTCTAAGACCTGCTGATGGCTCTTCCTTTGTGTTCTTTTAGTGTCTTTTAAGGGCCGTGATAGTTTTGGATTGTATGAATACAGTTGTAAGAAATCTGGGGGAAAAAATGAGTTTCAACTCCCTAGACCTTAACATTGTCAACGTGGTTGGAATCTGAATGCTTGCCGTGAAAGTAGAGCAGTATAGCTACAATTCTTCTGTTCTAGAGACAATTGCATCTTTGCCATTATTATCATAAAACTCAGAGCAGTTGGCAGTTAGTTTAACAGTATAAGATTTGTCCATTGACCAGAGAGGGAGTATAATAGGGCTGACATAGAGAAATAGCCAGACCAGGAAGACACTGTTTATAAGAAGCCACTCACTTGGAGAAATGTTTGGATTAAAAATATAAGAGGTTCCCCAGTTTTAGTCAATCCTCCAGTGATTGAACACCAAACTCTGGACAATCAGGTGGATATGAAATTATACATATTTTATAAATATGCACAGAAAATGGGTTAAGATTTTTGTTACTAGATTTAGGAAGGAAAAGCATGCTTGGGTATAACAAAAAAAACCAAACACTATTTTTTAAAGTTTTGTAAGTATAAATAGTATAGAGCAAATCAAACATGGAAAAAGGCAGCTAATATTTATAGAAATTTTTAACTTTAAGACTTCTAGGCTCTGAGACTTAAGATGTAGGTTTTCTAATGAATCGTGAATTTTCTAATATACCTGGCAATACCAATGTCAGTTGAAAGGTATTCAGAAAATCAGAGTATGAGTAATACACATTTTAGCAGGTTAAATTTATAAATTCCACCTTCCCCCGTTTTGGCAAGTTGCCTTTCAAATAGAAGGATTAATTTACACCGGCTAGGACGCCTTGTATGACCATATTAGATGAAATTAGACTCCACCCCCTGTTTTCTGTTGATCTGCCAGGACCTTTGTAATTCAAGTGCTTTTTACAGTAGTAGCAAATGTTACATAAGCCCAAACATGGAGCATATTTGGAGTTGGTGGGCAGACCCAAATCATGATGCAAGGCTGCAGTAGCAAATGTGCAATGAAGCACAACCAAATTCTGTGAATGGAAGGTAACAAGACGCCTCTCCAGAGCAGCCCTTCCTCTGTGCAAGGGCTGAAAGCTCGACTGGGTAAGTTTTCCGAGGCAGTTTTCAGAGGCTGGGCTTGGCTCAGGGCCCAATTCTGGATGAGCCTGCATAAGGTGGGTTAGGTCTTTGCTAACATTACATAGAACCAAGCAGAGTTGGGAAGAGTTAGTGCAGGCCTCCTTCCTCCTGACATTTGTCCTGCCCTGCCAGCAGTCCAGGAGGGCCATGCCGATCAAGTGGTGGAGGGAGGGAGCTCTGCAGAGCTAGGGGATCAGAGTGGGTAATCGCAGCAGGAGGGATTAGCTGCAGCAAGCTGTCCACAGGAGCCATTCTGAAATGTCATTTGAGTGATCTGGCCAAAGTTCAAATGCAGACAGGAGTCGAGTTTGCTATTAACTCCAACAAAGTGCTGAGGTTTGCACCAAACCGTTCCCATATCTCAAAACAAGGAGAGCACTGGTTACGTCGCTCTCTAAAAATGGAGGGACATTGTAACACGCTTTAACTGTTTATTTTTTATCTTGTGGTAAGTGAGGTTTCATGACAGGCAGTTCTCAGTGTTTCCTGTAGAATGTGTTTGAAAGCTTTTTTGTCAGATACTTCAAATCCATAGCAAAGTTTCAAACAGAACACTGCGTCAAGAGGAAGAACAACTTCAAAATACAAACAGTAACCCTAGGAAGTCATTCAGCAACTTAAATTGAGTGTATAAAAATTTAATTATGGACTGACTGCCAGAAAAGACTATTTTTTTTTCAGTTGTGTTATTAAGGTAGCCAGCAGAGCTAAGCTGATTCTCCTTGGGTAGGGGGGTGGCTGTTCTCAGGGTTACTTTACCTATCTCATCCCCTCTGTCTTCATGCAGGAAAGTGAGGTGACAGTTGAGTTCTTTAGTTTTCACTGGATTCAAATTTCATGGCTTCTGCAATAAAGAACTTGACCAGATGGTTTTAATTGAGGTCGAAATTTAGCTCCCCAGTTATAGGACTTTAAATACAAATAGATCTTAAACCTTTACTCAAATTGCTGTTGATTCCCTATAATTGATTTTTCTAAAAACTCTTGTCAGGCAGTTTTAGTTTTGCTGTTTCTGGTTTCGTTTTTGCATATCACTTCTGGTGTTTTATTAGTTGACAGCTCTGGCCTGCAGGTGGAGCAGATACTGTTTCTCTCCTCAGAAAAATAAACACGTGTTGCAAACTCATTGAAAACATTGGCATTCTTAAGTAATTAATCACCCATTCCTTATTAACAGAATGTACGATGAAGGAGGCTTTTAGACTGTGTTCTGAGCATGAGATTTTTGTTATTCCCATGTTCCAGTCTTCGGGTCTTCCCCCCTCCTGCACCCAGAATAAACTGAAATAAAAAGGATACAAAATTAGTGGAAAATGGCAGTAAGGATTGTGACTGATAGTCTCAGCGCGGCACTTTTCAGCACATGCACCTTGGAGCTGCTGTTCTTTCCCAGCCTGGGAACTTGATGCTCTCTCTTGGGATTCCTACACAGACATTCCAATTTTTAAAAATAAACAAAAACAACCAAATAAAAATAAGACAACTCCTGTAATTTGAGTTTTAGCAGGTTCCTTTTATTCTCACTCTCTTTATGTGTATATATAAAAATTGGATTGGAGTGGTAAAGGCATAATTTTGTTTTTTTAATTCTTTTTTTTGAATTTTGATGATGGCCCTGTATCTTTCATTTGGGAAAAACGGTGACCCAGACCCAAAATGTGGCTACAGAGATGGCTTGTGTAAGGACTGAGTATGCTTGATGCTTGAATTACACATGATATAACATATTGGCTGGCTAAACTTGTAATGGTAAATTGCTGAAATTGTAGGGTGTTTTTTTCCCCCCCTAATAGAGGATTAAATCTAAAGTAACTAGAGACCAGTGGATTTTTGGTTTTGGCACATTTTTTTTTCTTCTGCTGTGTTGGTACCTGAGGAATGGAAACATTTCAAGTGAATGATGGCATGAGAGGAACACAGGGGAGTGAAATTTTATAAAATGTTGTGTGTCACTCAAATAATGAGATCATATTTGTTTCAGACAGGGCGATTGATGCTGTACTCTGTCTGCATCATTTGGATATCACTGCTTCCTGGGGATGGCAGAGAGAAGTCCTTATGGCTATTAGCAAAGTAGAAGTGTCCTCGAGCATATCATTCATTGCATGATATCTGTAGTCAGAAATGGTGACACGAAGATCACAGAGATGGCATAAACAGTTTGGTGGCTATATTTTGCTCAAAGTAGTAGCAGCCTTTTTCCCCAAAAAGTACTTTGAGAGAGAGAGAGAATGTGTGTGTGTTTGAGAGGATGATAACCCTCAGGTTAAAAGTTTGCACCTTGAACAGGATTGCAGGAGCATAGGAAGAGCACCCTTTGGGAAATAAACTGATCACTCAGACCATTCAACTTTCCTTAGGACAAATTGTCTATGACAGTCTTATGAAGAAGAGATGTTATATTCACAGCTGAGGTGATCAACTGTTACAACATTCGGTACCCCCTCTTTTTCTTTATCATTCCATCTCTTTCAATACGGCATTTGGATTTTTTTTAGAAGCCTTTTACAAATGTTTGCAAAGAACTACAAAGTTAAGCAGGCAGGGAAGGAATATTCTCCAGATAGTCAATAAGTTTTTCATATTTCTCGCATACTTGAAAGCAAAGTTCAGAAAGAACAGTCCTCTTGGGAAGAATTCCTGGCAAGAGGATTATTTGAGGTTGCCATATTTCTGCTCTTTTCTTAGCAACATTATTTACAATCCATTCACGCCTGCCCCTTCCCCCACAAGAGTGGAGTTCTCCGTTGTAATCTGCCCTTTGTGATCTGCTCTCTTTCATGCAGCCAGTGTGAATGGGTATGCTGCCGTGCACGCCCTGCCCAGAGACGTGGAAATGCCAAGAGACCCAAATACTTTAGTGCGCCCTTTATTTCTGTCATAAAGCACTGACTTGAAGAGCTTGATAATTTGATTATAGACCTTTGGTGAAAAGTTGTTTCAAGTGGCCCAAGTGCTGTAAATGACTCTCTTTTCTGCACATTCCCCTTATGTTTTAAAAGCACCTTCATGTTAGGGGGAGGAGAAATGCATTTGGCAGAGGTAGCAGTTGGAGACTAATTTGTTAGGGCAGCTAGTTTGAAATCATCCTTTTCAGTTAAATCTCTCTAGTGGAAATGATGCCGAGTGCTTTGTGGTAAAGACTTTTTCTTTCTCAGTGTTTTCCAGTGCCATTTGTAACCCACCTAAGCATGCTCCAAAGCTGCCTCCCCGCTTCAATTTTGGCTAATTGTCCTTTGAGGAACTGCATGTCAGAGGTCAGCTCTGGATTTGCCAACTTGAGATTTGAATGTTCCAGGGACAGTCCTACCAATTTGCTTCCTTTTCAGCAATTAGAGTACACCCAGCTCTCTCTGGAATAGTTTCATCAAGTGCCTGGGGAACCTAAACAAATTAGATCAAAGAAAAAGCAGATTTAGAATGAAAAAGACCCTGTGACAACTGAGAGTGGATGGAGTAGGACCATATTTGCTGATAAGGCATATGTGAGTGCTTTTAAAAAGAAAAGAAAATTTACAGGAAAAAGTTGACAACAATAAATATAGTGAGAAAATGTTAAATGCCTAATGTCCATGTGTAGCCTATGATATGATTTTAAGTGGAATGCTAAGTATTTTTTAATAATTATTAGGGAAAATACACATATAACTCCAGTGTCAAACCCAAAGTCATTCTTTCACAGATACTGTTGCTTAGGACAATTCTAAATTAGAAAGCTCCTAGTCAGCCACTGAATTTTTAAAAATATGTTAAGTAAATAACAGTCCACATATTGTGCAGATTTGGTGAAGGATTCAAAATATGATTCACTTGTGAATGACAAAAGTTTAGGGAAACCGCTGGTGTGGAGTAAAGTAGATGTGTAAGAAAGAAGTCCTGAGATTTAAAAAAAAAAAAAAAAATGGAATCTTGATTTATAGTGTGCCTCAGGTCCTGCTCTCGGATGTTTCTTAGGGGTCATAATCCTTGTGAAAAACAGTGGATGCCAATTGACACCTCATGAGTTGTGTCTGGTGACTTGAAAGTGAAGTATGACAGTTTGGGCTAACTGGGAACTATATGATAACACATTGCAGTTATTTTTCAACCTGAACATAAAAATATTTAATTAATTCCATAAAGGGACAACTTAATGAATGACCCAGAGTTTCTAAACTGAGCTTTTGATATAAGCATTGTTACTTGCTATGCCTGGCCAAAGACTCTGTGCATCTTTATCTGTGTTTTACATTTTATAGCCATGTGTAAGCTTGATTATTGAAAACCCTTGCTTTAAATAGGATCGTGATTGTGGGGTGTTTGTGGAATGGGGCTGCCAGAGGCCGCGGGAAATCATGTATTCTTTGAAGTGTGCATTGGTGTTTCTTAAAAGGCCTTTTTGTGCAGAGTGTGCACTCTGTTTAACCTTACCTGACGGAATGTATCTAAAAGTGTGCGTTTCGTTTAAGGAAAAATTTGTGGATTTTAGGAATTATTACTTTGATAATCTGCCCCAAATTTCCACCCTTGGATCCATAAACTGAATTTGAGACTTCATCTTTACTTTATTCCTTTCCACCTGCAGTTCTTTCTGAGTATCTCCCGAGTTGTTAGGAAAATGAGCCAGCCTTTTATTTATGAAATAATTTTGGCTTGAATGAACTTTCTTTCTGTTTGGTATTAATTTGTTCATTTTTAAGTGAACTCTAAAAGTTGAGCTCCTATCTGAGAAGAGCTTAGTTTCTTCCTGGAATGACATCTAAAAATATATGAACTAAGTCCTTACCATGCTGTAGAACATAGAGTAGAGATGGTTTGATTTGTTCTTAACTACTTTCTACCTGCTTTAGTAATCAGGAGGTGTTATAAATACTTTTCTGTCTAAAGAAATGAGTCTATAGCAGGCATCAGCTGAACTAACAGGGAACATCTGTCACTGTTGAGTTCCCAGTACCTGGTCCATAGTAGGCCCTGGGCCACAGGCTTTGCAACTCCTTATCATTTAATCCCCAACAGCTCTGCAAAGTAGACTTGGCAGATGAAGACTCTGTCAAGGAGGATGGAGTGGGCTGGTTGCCCAGGGTCACCCAGCTAGTAACTGGCAGAGCAAGGATATGAACCCACATAACTCTGACTCCAAAGTTCTTGCCCTTTTCAGGCCATCTATAGAGTATTTTCATTTGACTTTGGATTCTATTCAGGCTCATTATTTACTCAGCCGGTGCATATCAAGACTGTGGCCTACAGGATCACTTGAGCCCAGGAGTTTGAGGTTGCTGTGAGCTAGGCTGACGCCATGGCACTCTAGCCCGGGCAACAGAGCAAGACTCTGTCTCAAAAAGAAAAGAAAAGAAAAAGACTGTAGCCTACAGCCCTGAGTCTCTGCTGGGAAGGTGGCCATAAATAACCGGAGAGTGACTAGAAGCATGCATAATTTTATTGGTTGATGGGGTCTAGCCTAATACTATGGAACAGGTATTTGCTGCTCTTCCTGATGGTCCTTTGTAGATAGAACATGTTCATCTGGGAACTGTGTAATTCGATTCCTTTTAGTCAAGCCAGGAAGACAGCCCTGATTGGTCCTTCCTACCACAATTCATTCTTCAAAGCATCTTGGATAGTGTAAGGACTCCTGAGCAAAAAAAAAAAAAAAGCAACAATTCTACGCTGGCTGACACACCCATAACTGATCTTTAGGAAAGCGAAATGGAAAGATGACATTTAAAACAATTTGGTTTTCCCTTAAACAGACTCTGGATCCCACCCTGAATTTACAAAAACACTATCATCAATGACCTTCTATGTTCAGCCTATGTAGACTTTTATGCTAACAGTTAGCCTCCTTTTGCTAAGTACTTGGAAGGTGGGTGTCTTACAGATTTATGTCCCAACCCTCACCTTTACCCCTGCCTTCTGTCTGCCTTTGGATCATGTATTACAGCTTGCGATAATAGCAATGCCATTTAAGAGCAGGCGAGTTGCTGTGTGCTTTCACTTGGGTGCTGAAGTCAGCCTGCCTCTTAACTAGTTGTGTGACATTGGGTAACTGACTTGAGTCCTTGAAAGCCTTTACTTCCTCATCTAGAAAGTGGGGATAATAATATTGTCTACTTTGTTAGAAAGATGGTCAGGATTGAATGAGATAATCCTCTTAAAACCCATAGCATGGCGCCTGGCACATGGTTTCTGCACAATAAACAGTAGCAGCTGTTGTTGATGATGTTGTTAAAGGTGAGACTTCTCATTGGTCAATTGTTTGGATTATAAAAAGATTAGTAAAAGGTATAATGAGATACAAGAAAAGAGCCCAGAGTAAAAGTTGTTTTGTGGGGGTTTCTTAGTCGTTAGCCACTCTTACATGATGCCCGTTGGGAATGGCACAAATTGACACTGTGCTTATGAATGATAGTATGCTTTGCTTTATTTTGGCATGTGTGAAATTGAGACCAGAACACCAAATTTCCCCTTTTTAAAAGTATGTATTAATATTTGATAATCAAATAAACTATATCATAGAAAACCAATAGGCTCATAATACCAGGGATAACTGTTTTTTAAAAAGCTTGACATACATCCCTCTAGATTTTTTTCAATCATGAATGATAGCATTTGAAGTTACAATTTGTTTTGACTGGTTTTTAGGTTTGTGCCCTAACTTTGACACTTGGTACATTATAAATTATTTTTAGTTTTCGAAGCAATATTTGTTTATGACATAAAAAGATCTAATTATTTGCTTTGAACTTTTTTTGGTTTCTACCTAAGTGTTAATATTTATATTTTTTAATCTCAGCATGAATTCAAAATTACAAGCACAGTATTATTGGTTGTGTCCATTTTGGAAGACCTACAGAGAGCTGTCCTCTCTCCCACCCCACCCCCCATATCCTGCCCTTGCCTTCAGCCATGTCACATGTTGGAGCCACAAGGGGGAAGAGAGGCCTATGAAGCTCCTTCTCTGTCTCCCCTTCATCTCTTCTTGCCCCTGCACCGTGTCTGTCTGTCTGTCCCATCATCCCCACACTCTCACACACACACGCACATACACACACACGCTCTCAGGCATGTTTGTCTGTCTTTGTCCCTGCTCTATCCCTATATCTGTACTTGTCTATTGATCTGCATGCCTGTCTCTCCCTTGCTGGAGCCATGCACAATGCCCTCCTCATTCAGGGACAGAGTGTGCTTTCTCTGGGCTGGTGCCAGATCCTGGAGAGAGGAGTGCTTTGAAAACTCAACTTGGACTCCTCAGCAGACCACATTGCAGTTATGCTTAGCATCTGGCCACCACTTTGTCCATTTAATATAGGATCCCTAACCCTACCCATAATTTGCCCATTTCTCTTTTGATCTAGGAACACTTTTTTTTAACCTGGAAGACATGTTAAAATCTTATGAAAAATAAAGACCCACAGTGAAAGGAAGAGGGGAGTCCATCTCGACCATAATTAAATTTGGTTTTTCCGCCTTGCTTTCTTGTGAGGGGAAAGCCAGATGCTGTCCTTGTCACAGAATAAGTTACCAGTCGATGAAGTAAAGGAACAACTTAATTCAGTAGCATGACAAGAATTTGAGCTGGCACTTTCAGCCAGGATCTCAGTTACTTACACATGCGCGTGCACACACACACACACAATCTGTTTCAAGTTTAAGTGAACGAAAGACATTCACGATAGAGTGCCATTCTTAGTTTTAAAATACTTTTATTGTTGAAGTAGAAAATAGAATTTTTTTTTTTGCAATATTAATACATTAGCATACTTTCAATGGTAGCAAGGTTTAAATCTTGATTTTTCTAGTGCTGAATCCCATAGTAAGAGTTAATAGTTAACTAAAGAAAACGGGGAGGGTGGACCATAAGGGGAATAGAAAATTGAAAGGACAAGCTTAAAGTTAGCCAGTTCTACTATAACACAACATGCATTCCTAAAAAATTACTGCATTATGCAAAATTGCGCAATAAAAAACCACATGAGGCTTATTGGGAAAATGGGGTTACAGCACAACACTCAAAAACTTCATCAGTGACACACACAGAAAAAGACAGAAACCTAATGAAAACAGTAGCACAGTCTTACATATCTTAAATAGTTTAAAATTACGTAAATACTAGAATAAACATGTAGCTTATCTCGAAAAGACCTGGCGTTTGCTTATTGTAGTGGGTGTGGGAAGGGCTGCAGCTTGTGAGTTACTATGAAGTGGTGGAAGGAGGTTATCTGAAATTGGGTGGAAAGTTGTAAGCACCAGATGTGGATGGGTATGGTTCGTAACACCCATGGTGAACTGAGGTGATGGCGGATGTTCGAGGGGTGTGCGTTTTATGTATGCCTACATGGCTCAGCTCAGCAGGATGTAGTTTTCTGCATTGACCTAGTGTTTTTTATAGACAAAAATAACCAAAAAGCAAATACAAAATCACATTATGCTCAAATTGTTTCTTAGTGTATCAGTGGCTTTGAAATAAATTTGCATTCTCAAAACAAGCTTTATAGCAGAATTGACAGTATTTAATTACATCGGAAATTTTACCATTTGATCTTCAGAGAAAATACATCCCATTTGCTCTGAGACACCTGAGGGTGGTGGTACCCTGCTTCACCCTGGGGCCCACCTGGAAGTGGATTGGGGAGCAGTTTCAGGTTATCTCTGGCAGAGGGGCCCTACATGATTAAGTGGTAGGGAGCCAGGAAGACTAACCATCCTGAAGTCCTGCTGAAGAATTGTCCTGTCCAAAATACCAATGATGACTCCATGAGAGACTGGTCAGTATTAGACTGGGAGGAAGACAAAATGATAGAGTTGATAATTTAAATTAAAATGTTGAATAAAAAAAAGTATTTTATGTGACTTTGATAAAACAGTAAAAATAGTTTGCTGTTGATGTAAGTTTGAAAAACACTAGTTTAAGATAAATAGTAGCAGTGAAATTTATTTGCCAAACACGTATGTATAATCTCTGAAGGAGGTACCTGTGCGTAAATGTTTTTTTTAAGTCTCCTTACTTAGGTTATTCCAGTATGTAGCCGAGGTTGACAACCACTGGTGTAGGGCCTTTTGAAAATCACTCCTTTCACAAGAAAAACTATACCAATCATGCAGATGTTAATTGAAGACCTACTCTGTGCCATGCCTTACAAAGGAAGATTACTGAGACATGGCTCATGGGAACTCTGAGGCAGGTGACAAAATGTAAACCATTTGCAATTCTGGCTGACAAATGCTGACATTTGGAAGTATGTTCGGAGTGTTTTGGGATCACGGAAGAGATAAAAACTAAATTAAAAAAAAAAAAAAACTCCTCAGATGCCAAATTTGAAAAATTATTAAACTAAACTTACTTTAGTTTTCCCTTCCTTACATACAGCTTTCATACTTGGGGGAAAGGAAGGGGAGAAGGCAAGAAGCACTTATAAATTGCAAGCCATTTAACCTTCCTAGCTTGATTGTAGCCTTTGTGTAGTTGAGTTGGGGAATTTGAATTTTGTCTGTCAGTAGTGTAATATTGTTTTCCTGGTGTAAAGTAGGCTTTTAAGTACCTCATAAAGCATCACTGAAGTAATGTCCTTCCAGAATAAGTCACCACAGCTTCACGGAGAGGCTCAGGACTACTATAAGAAGACCTTTGGAAATATACCATTTAAGTGATACTTGTAGTCATTGATTCTAATATGCTTAATGTTTTAAATACTCATATGGCTCCTATATTGTGATGTCAATGTTGGATCATGTACATTTCAAAACTTAGAGTTAAGCAAATGTGTAAATTTTAAATTATAAGTTTAATTAAAGGCAGCCACTAAGGTACTCAAGCGGATAAAATTACCAAATAATTTATTTGTTTCCAGTAGTAACATTCTTCAACAGCTCTTGATTTATATTGGTATGGATTGCCTGACTGAGAAAACCTGATTCTCTGGTGGATAGGTTTATTTTCAGCTAAACCTTTGTAGTCTGTACTTAACCATGAATTACTTCCTGGTTTAAAAAACAGGCGTAGCTATTTGTGGTATTTTTGTCTTGCGCCTTTGGCATCTTAGTGGTGTGAACCAGAGCTATGCCATCTGTAGTCAAGTAAGATTATTAAAAAGGGGGGGGGGGGTGAAATGATTCACTGGAAAATTTCAGCACAGATTCTTGAGGAATGATAAGATAACTCTACAAACAATCTTATTTGGTGTCATATGCTGGTGGGTAGTGACAGAAAAACAAAGAAGGTACAACTTGTTTCTTAAGATTTTGCTATTTTGAAAATCAGAAAGGTGCTATGAGAGAAAGAAAGAATTCCGTGCAGTGTGAATTAGCAGAGCTCTGCAGATGAATGAATAATTTTCCTCTCTGAGTGCAAGTTGGAGCCAATGAGGTTCATTTCTAACGTGCAAAACCCAAAAGGCAGTATTTTCATGTTCAGGATGGTGGTTTAATTTCCTAATGGGTATATGTGATAAACCTGTTTTATGCTGAGATACTTCAGAAACAGAAGGACCATTTCCTATAATCCTAAGTAAGTCTGTGAGACCTAGATAAGCTATGTGTGAAAGGGCTGAGTTTAACATATTTTCACTTAATGATACATGTTTTAACCTAAATATGTTGATTTCAGGGAACTCTTCTGGAGTTCCATTTGAGATGTGCCTGAAACATGGTGTCTTTTTTCTCTATTTTCTTTTTTGTTTCCAGAAAGAAGACATAGCTCATCCAGCAAGCCTTCTTTGGCCGTTCCTCCCACTTCAGTATTTTCCTTCTTCCCTTCTCTGTCCAAAAGCAAAGGAGGCAGTGCAAGTGGAAGCAACCGTTCTTCCAGTGGAGGTGTCCTTAGCACATCCTCATCAAGTTCCAAGTTGTTGAAATCGCCCAAAGAGAAACCACCACTCAGGGGGAACACCAGGCCAATGCACCCCATTCAGCAGAGTAGAGTCCCCCATAGCAGAATGTGAGTATGGCCAAAAAGGTTTCTAAAGCTTACCTGCTAGAAATGGAACTGTGTACACCACTGGCATCTGGCAGTATCTGTGAGTAATGTGAAAGAGAGCCCACTTTGGGGAGAATTCAAATATATGTTGTTGGTTCTTTTTTTCCCCCTTATCATATCTTAGGAAACTTTTCAGAGTAGTACTAGCAATAATAATAAGTTTAATAATACTTATTTAGTGATCCTTTATTATGTGCCTGTTATGTGCCTGAAACAAGGCTGTATATGTGTACTCATTTAATGATCACAAAAAGCCTATGGGATAGATAATGTTGTTATCCTCGTTTTCCAGATGAGGAGAAGGAAGCTTAATGAGGTTGAGGATCTTTGTCCAAGAAAACCTCAAGACAGCTAGGCCTGGATTCAAATCCCACTTCTGTCACTTACTTACTAGCTGTGGGGCTTTGGGCAAAGCACCGTTGCTGTCAGGTTGTAAAAGTAGTCACTGTGCAGGGTTATTGAGGGAATTTAAGTTAATATATGTCAAGCACCTGTGGTGGTGTCTGGCTCATAGGAGACAGTTAACGAATGGATGTTGGCCCTCTTGCTGCTGTCGTTGTTGATAATCGTAGTGATAAAAAGGTGAAGAGATTCCCAGATGCTGCTCTAGGATTTTCTGGGGCCTGCAAAGCAAATAGGGAAGCAGGGCCTCCTCCCCTGAGCCTTGGGTTCATGTCACAGCAGTGATGAGGGAAAACTGAGGAAGTTCACACCTGCCAGGCAAGTCTCTGGCAAGTTGCCACAGTGGCTGTGTAGGTTGACAGGCTCCCTGAGGTCACGCGAGGGGGCGGCCATGCACTCCCATATTATACACGTATCTTGCCTCCTCGTGGCAACCCTCAGCCTGCTGGTGGATGGCTTTTCCTGGGCCTGCCTCCCTTTAGAGGGTATGCCACACATCTGGGTCCCAAGATCTGATAACCTGGTTAATCTCAGGGCAGGGTCCAGCACCTGATACCGCTCAAGGACCTTGCCATCTGGGAGAGGCCATGATGTCTTGCAGTATCTCCGCTGCTGTCAGGCTATTCCAGGTACACCCATTTGGGGTTATTTGCCCTGGCTGCTAAGCCCCCAGCCCCTGCTCTTTTGTCAAAAAGTGCAGTACAGCAAGCTTGGCTTTCATTCCAGGAGTTATCTGAAAGCCAAAGAAAATGGCAGTGCAGCACATAAGTCACTTGCCAGCTTAACAGTTGTTAGAGCACTGACTCTACTGAAGAAAGTTTATATAACAAAACCCTGTCTATCTAAGTCTGTATTATTTGGAGCTAGGGCTTTAGAGGGGGACCAAGCCAACTATTAGCTTCCTACCTGCATCTTTAGTTTTACCAAGCAAAATGATAATCTCAGTAAGATTCTAAGAGAATCAGTTCTTTGTTAGTGGCACAGATATTCGGCACTCACCAACTGTGTACCAGGTGCTTATATTCTAAGCTTCTATCATAGAAACTTTTTTCAGGGACTGGAGAATGGCCACTTTAGTGACACAACATACATTAACTAAACATGGGTCTCCCTCATTGACAGAAGCAGAGAGTCACCTCCTGGGGATAATGTTAGGCATGTTTGAGTTCTCACAAGTTTTTAGTGGCATTTCCTGGAAGTTTAGTGTGTTTTGATGAATTCTTTCTTAAAAATGGCATTTCTCAAAAGATATTCTCTAAGGGTTCTGCAAATAGTCTTTGGTCCTCTTAGACCTTTTCATGTTTTGCTTCTTAGAGAAATTGCATTGAGTACCAGATCCAAGTCTCCCATAGGCTCACGTGTAAGATGTTTCTAAAATGATAAAAAGTCAGGTAAATTTGATGGCCCACTGAGAGTTTTGCCTCACCAGAAGGGCTTATCGGCTTGATAAGTGTGAACCTTACTGGTTTTTCTGGATAGTGCTAACATAATTCATAAGTTGCCTTCTAAGAGGTTGGCCCTGTGCAGTGCTTGGGCAGACCCAGGCGCTGCCCTTATTCCTCTGTCTCCCCATTTACCCGGGGTCCTTGGGGTACTCAGACACTGGTGTTCTCACTTCTTCCTACCACAGCATGACACCCTCTGTGAAAGTGGAAAAGATTCATCCCAAGATGGATGGCACACTACTGAAATCTGCCGTGGGGCCAACCTGTCCTGCTACTGTGAGTTCCTCAGTCAAGCCTGGCCTTAACTGCCCCTCAATACCAAAGCCAACCTTGCCTTCACCTGGACAGATTCTGAATGGCAAAGGGCTTCCTGCACCGCCCACTCTGGAAAAGAAATCCGAAGACAATTCCAATAATAGGAAATTTTTAAATAAGAGATTGTCAGGTAACTTCACATTTTCTTTCTTAATAACGTTTCTTTGGATATTCGGTGGGCATTCATGGGGAGCAAATCAACTGCTATCTGTAAGTCCTCTGTGTAATACTAGTCAACTTCAGCTTTAGGAGGAAGTTTCTTAGCTAGTGTGCTTCTCTTCTTCACTCTTGGTTTTAAAGAGTGTCTGTGTGTGTGTGTGTGTGTGTGTGTGTGTGTGTGTAACATAAAAATAGCTTTCTAGTGGTGTGTTTCTGCGTGTAGCAATGAGGTAATGCTGACTTAAACAATATCCTCCCTGCTATCTGATGGCCATAGTCATCCCTACTCTTTTAGTGTTGCTGCTTCCTTGCAGTGCTCACACGTTATATATTTTGTATTTATTGATAGTTTGGTGGGTTTTATGTAAGCTATAATTTGTCTAACTATCTTGAAATTTCCCCTATTTTCTTATTTACAAAATACATAGAGAAATGGGCACGCTTGTAGCTCCAACTCAGGTGGTGCAAAGGCAACATATGTAACCTAAACTTCTGTAGCCCTGTAGCATTCTGAAATTAAAAAAAAAAAAAAAAATACATCGCTGTCATTGAATACTCGGAAAAAAAAATAAAATAAAATAAAAAATCAAAAAAAAAAAAATACATAGAGGAGTGTTTGGCAAGCCCATTGTAATGTCTGTGTGCTTTTGACAGAAAGAGAGTTTGATCCTGACATCCACTGTGGTGTCATTGATCTTGACACCAAGAAGCCCTGCACCCGGTCTTTGACATGCAAGGTAGGTGGCTTCCTGCAGGTAGAGCTAAAGACCCTGATAAACACAGGGAACTGGGTTGTTTGTACCTCCCTGCTCCCAAAGTCTTTCTAACCTGCAGGCGATGCATGCCCTGTGGATTGTTCCGAATTGTGTAAATGTGGAAATAACTTGGTTCTCAAATTGACAAAATGTGAAGTATGTTATGATTATAATCTTGACAGAGATTTTGTTTCTAATGAGCAGTGTTATATTCAAGGGAATAGTGTTCTTTCCTAATCCTAACCAATCTGTTACTTTCCAAGACTTTTAATATTTCCACATAGAAATTTAATACAAGAGGCTACTGTGACTTAAATTATACTGACTTAAAACCAGTCTAGGGATGTCTTTTGCATATATATAAATATTTTTAAAATGTATAATCCATGGTTCTTAAATTTTAAATGACCACTTTTTAAAAATCTGTGACTTTGAGATTGCCTTATTTTCTAGTTAAAAAAAAAAAATACTAGATAAAATATAAGCCAAGAAAATGTAACTATCCTCCTTTCTGAAGTCTTCCTTCATTTTCTTTAATATGCCAATATGCTAATAAGAAGATGGTATATTTGCTATAGAATAAGAGTTATCAAAGTGGGGATGGCTTCAGGGCATCAGTGGACCCCTCTGCATAAATGAGCATATATGTTTTATATGCATTTCCCCAGCTGCCCTTCAGAAGGTTTTAAGAAGTATTAAGAATCACTGCTTTGAAGTATGTAATTTAAAAACCTATGTTTGGGGAAGGGGGTAAAAATTACAAAAGTTAGTGTTTATTTCTAAAAGTTAATTAAATTGTTGATGTTCTATTTTAAATTTTACCAAGGACTATATTTGAACAAAAGATTTCAGGCCCTTACTCCACCCTCCAACCAGAGGAGGAATGTTATAATCTTCCAAAATAAGAAATTTTTATTTTTAATTTGTTCTTATTTTAATTTAAACTTTGATTTATTATAATTTTAGTGTGTAGAATTTGTCATACAGCAGTGGTTTTGAACCTTTTGTGGAAAGGGGTTCGTCAAGAGTGCCTTTAAATATCTCATTTTTAAAAATATCAGAGACCTTCTTCCCAGAAAAAAGATAGTACATACATATAAATATTCTGCATTCAGTATGATACTAGCTGTGGGTCTGTCTTATATGGTTTTTATCATGTTGAGGTAAGTTCCTTCTATACCCAGTTTTTTGAGAGTTTTTATCATGTAGGGATGTTGAATTTTATCTAATGCTTTTTCAGCATCAGCTGAAATGATCGTGTGGTTTTTGTCCTTCATTCTGCTGATATGATGCATCACATTGATTGATTTGTGTATGTTGAACCACCCTTGCATCCCTGGGATGAATCTCTCTCAATTATGATGACTAATCTTTTTAATGTGTTGTTGAATTTGGTTTGCTAATATTTTGTTGAGGATTTTTGCATCTATGTTCATAGAGATACTGGCCTATACTTTTTCTGTTGTGTCTTTGTCTGGTTTTGGTATCAGGGTGATACAGGCCTTATAGAATGAGTTTGGAAGTATCCCTTTCTCCTCCATTTTTTGGAATAGTTTAATAAGTAGGATTGATATTAGTTCGTTAAATGCTTGTTAGAATTCAGCAGGGAAACCATTGGGTCCTGGGTTTTTCTTTGATGGGAGACTTTTTATTATTGCTTCTATCTCATTACTTATTGGTTTATTCAAGTTTTGGATTTCTTTCTGGTTCAATCTTAGTAGGTTGTATGTGTCTAGGAATTTATCCTTTACTTTTAGTTTTCCAATTTATTGGCATATAGTTGCTCACAGTAGTCTCTAATGATCCTTTGGATTTCTACAGCATCAGTTGTAATGCCTCCTTTTTCATCTTGAATAATTTTTTGGGGTCTTCTCTCTTTTTTTGTTAGTCTAGCTAAAAGTGTGTCTATTTTGTTTATCATTTCAAAAAGCCAACTTTTTGTTGCATTGATCTTTCATATTTTTTTGTTTCAATTTCATTTATTTCTGCTATGATCCTTATTATTTCTTCCACTAATTTTGGGTTTGCTTTGCCCTTGTTTTTCTACTTCCATAAGATGTGTTGGATTGTTTATTTGAAGCTTTTCTACTTTTTGGATGTAGACACTTACTGCTATAAACTTTCTTCTTATTACTGTTTTTGCAGTAATACCCTTATATTCTGAATTTTGCATTCTATCGTGAGCTAATGGACACCCCCATACCCCAAGCACATCCTCCCACCCTTGGATCTCTAGCTTGAAAACTCCAATCTCATATTCGTTTTTTCTTTCTTTCTTTTTTTTTTTCCTCTTACCAAGTTGTGATTTGATCTCATATTTATGTTTCATAGGATACTAATTGCACACATATAGTGGTATGTTGTTGTTGAAGATAGCCATTTGGGCTCTGTAGAATTATGTCACAGTTTCAGTTGCCCCTGAGGGAATTTGTGAAAGCATGCCTGCATGATTCCACTTTTGTTAGGTATATAAAATAATCAAATTCATAGAATAAAATTAGAATGGTGGTTGCTAGGGACTGAAGGAGGAGGGAAATGGGAAGTTACTAATCAACAAGCATAGCGTCTCAGTTAAGCAAGATGCCCTGTTCCACATCATGATCACAACTTGGTGATGAACCACATGTTTTTTTTTTTTTTGAGACAGAGTCTCACTTTGTTGCCCGGGCTAGAGTGAGTGCCGTGGCGTCAGCCTAGCTCACAGCAACCTCAAACTCCTGGGCTCAAGCGATCCTACTGCCTCAGCCTCCCGAGTAGCTGGGACTACAGGCATGCGCCACCATGCCTGGCTAATTTTTTTTTCTATATATATTTTTAGTTGGCCAGATAATTTCTTTCTATTTTTAGTAGAGATGGGGTCTCGCTCTTGCTCAGGCTGGTCTCGAACTCCTGAGCTCAAACCATCCGCCCGCCTCGGCCTCCCAGAGAGCTAGGATTACAGGCGTGAGCCACCGCGCCTGGCCAAACCACGTGTTTTTTTCCTTCTTTCTTTTAAGATTTTGTTTTATTGTGGTGAGAAAAAAAATATGAGAACTACCCTCTTAACAAATTTTTAAGTGTGCAGTACAGTACTGTTCATTATAGGTACAATGTTGTACAGCAGATCTCTAGAACTTACTCATCTTGCTTAACTGAAACTTTATGCACTTTGATTAGTAACTCCCCATTTCCCTCTTTCTTCAGTCTCCAGCAACCTCCATTGCACTGGTTTATTCTATGAATTTGATTATTTTATGTACCTTCATATAGGAGGAATCATATAGTATTTGTTTTTCTGTGACTGGCTTATTTATCTTAGCATAATATCGTCAAGGTTCATCCTTGTAGCATATTGTAGAATTTCCTTCTTTTTAACACTGAATAATATTTCAGTGTATGTATATGCCACATTTTCTTTGTCCATTCATCTGTTGACAGACATTTAGATTGTTTCCATATCTTGGCTATTGTAAATAGTACTTCAGTGAACATAGGAGTGCTAATATCTCTTTGAAATTCTGACTTCAATTCTTTTGGATAAATGCCAGGAAGTGAGAGTGCTAAAAGTGTTTTTAGCTCAGAATCTGCAAGGAGTATGACCATCATTCTTCCTGTGCCCTTATTGCTGGGTGAAGTTTGTATTGATCTGCATTTTTCTCCCATTTTCCTTTTCAAATGGTATGTACTCTGCTTATACTCCTTTAAGGGTGTCATTACTGTCTGTGGCATGGTGCTAAACCTGTCATTGCATTAATGTATCTTCAACCCTGATTTGTCATGAGGTCAGCATAGAACTGGCAGAAAATACAGCATCCATCTGACCTGCCCTTTCGTGGGATGCCTTGATTTTCTTCCCTTCTGTTTGTCAGTTCTTCTCCCTTTTCTTGCCTTCCCTTTGGCCTGTATTAAGCTGGTGTAGGGTGACTGGCTTATTTATCTTAACATAATATCCTGAACATACCTGAGGGCTCCTACCCTGAGTGTTCCCCAAGTTGCTACCAGGTCTCTTCTGTCTTAGACTTAGAACACTGTGTTTTCTCGTCACCATCAGGGGATTTGTTCACTACCATTTTTTATTCCCTATTGTCTACCTGCCACCCTCACTGCCCCCTCTTCACTTCCTCATCTGTCCAGTATCCCATCTGATGTCCTCTGTGCCTTCCATGCAGAGAGATTTGTGACTCTGGTAGCCTTTGTCCATGGAGTCATTGTAGAACTTTTTATTGCATGCATCTGTGAGCACAGGCCTCATTTCAGGTCCCAGAGAATAAAGGGTTTAGCACAATCAAGGCGTGTTTTCTATACTTGTAGAGCTTACAGTATAATGAAAGAGATGGAGATTAATCTAACAATCACTGAGATAAGAGTAAAATTGCCACTGATGAGTTATAAAAAGGAGAGAAGCCTAAGATATAAAAGCCTGCAGTGGAGAGATTTAGCCAGGGAAGGCTTTATTGCCATAGGAACATTAGGCTGAAATTGGTATGATGATTTATCTGGGCAGGAAGGGGTGGGAGAGGCAGGCGATGGAGAGGAAACGTGTGAAGGCTCTGTGGCACCACAGAGCAAACTCCTTGGATCCTGAAAGGCAGCCAGGTGGCTGAACAGCAAGTGGGAAGAGGAGGTACCAAAGGAGCAGTGAGCAAGGGTCTTAGAGTGTGCAGGGCCCCAGAAGCCTAGTTACACAGTCAGGCTTTACACCGTGAGCCTTGGGCAGCCCCTGAAGAGTTCTCACTGGGGGAGTGGGGGAAGGTGATCATCAGATTTCTATATGGAATGTTCTTCAGAGCTCAGTGGAAGTCCTATTTACTCTTTAGACTGAGCTGGGAAAATATTGTCTCTGCCTACTTTCTTCATTTGGCTTTACTGTGCTAAGCACCAGGGGTCATTCAAGAGGAGGAAGGGTTTATACATCTGTCTGAAGACACAGACAGGTGGACAGTAACATTTAGGTAGTCATTCATTCTTTAAACACATACTGGAGGGCCATTATTTTTATATACTTTTTGTATAAAGTATTTTTTGAGTGCCAGGTGCTCTTCTAGGTGCTGTTACAGCATGAACAAAACAAAATTCCTGTCCTCATTTAGGTTACTTTCTTGTGGATATATTACATATTAGAGAAAATGAAGTAAGAAATTGAAAAGAAGCTAAACACAATCTAATCTGTGCCAGGTTAGATTTTGGGTGGACAAAGCTTGCAGTATGTCTAGTAAGGAGATAGGTTATGATATTGAATTTCAAATGGAAGTTAGAAGCATAATTCCACTTTTAAGTCCCTTAAATTGTAGCAAACATGCTGTATAAATCTGTAGAGCAACACGTTTGTATTATGTGTAGGGGCATGAACACACATGAGGTATCATTAACAGTAATTTGTAATATAAAAGAGGAAAGGAAATATGTAGATGAATTCATTTATGTTTATGGATATGTGATTAGGCTCCATTGTAGTTAATGTAAACTCATCCATTCCTGAGGATTATTGTCTCCTTGGATTTTTACAGACTGAGACCTCAGCAGTATGGAGTGGTCAGATTAAGTTGACCTGCACAGTCATTTCACAGAGATTGGACTTGACGGCCAGTAAGATTTGCCCAACTCTGACCACTTCACACCTATACATTCAACTTTATCTTCTGCTAGGAATAGTATTAGGTTTCAAGTGAGCCTTAGTTTCTTGGGTTTTTTTTAATGCCAGTGATTATCAAATGCATTTGGAGTGCAGACATTTTGATGTGCTTCAATCACAGTTTATATTGATTGTCTTCTTAAGGCAAACCCTAATTTAACTTTTTTCCCCTATTTCTTATTTCTGAAATTAGACATTGTTTCCTTGGTTTCCACAGCCAGTGTGTTTGCAGGATTCACTCTTCTTTATGTCTCTTCCTGTTCATAGCCTTTCTTCTCTCAGCCTTATCTTCTTTACTTCTCTCAAGTTTTCCTTGGTTGTAGCAGTGTCTGTCTCCAGAATGCTTTGGGCCACTTTCTCTGTTCACGTGGCATTTTCATTGGAATAGAGAGAAGCAATTGTGTTTAATTTTTACTCTCCAGCAGTTACCAAAATAACACTTTCTGATACATTTTTTATAGAATAATGGTTTCTTCCTTTTAAGTTAACATTCAACATTTTAAATGGTCTAAAGAGGAATTTTTCTAATGGAGTTGATAAGATTCCTGACAAACGAATTGCTATTGTAGCACAAAATATGAGTACCTGTCACCTGTTACTACCGTTTGCCACTCACGTACCAGTTGGCACAACTAACATTCTTTTTTCTGATAGAAATAACGTCCCTAGATTGTTGTACATTTAGAGTCTAGAAACATACGCTTCTGGTCTAGATAGGGAGAAAAGAATGCGCTATTAAGATTTTTAGCTTATCAGATGCTGAGCAGTCTTTGACTATGCTAATGGTCCAGATACTTTTTATTGGGAGAGTTGTTTTGGGATATATGACAGACAAAAATCATTCTTGAGATTCTTCAGGTTCTACATTTTTTTGGTCCATAGACACATTCCTTAACTCAGCGGAGGGCTGTCCAGGGTAGAAGAAAACGATTTGATGTGTTATTAGCCGAGCACAAAAACAAAACCAGGGAAAAGGAATTGATTCGCCATCTGGACTCTCAGCAACCACCGCAGCCTCTCAGGGACCCGCATCCCGCCCCTCCTAGAACGTCGCAGGAGCCGCACCAAAACCCTCACGGAGTGATTCCTTCCGAATCAAAGCCTTTCATAGCTAGTAAACCTAAACCTCACACCCCCAGTCTTCCAAGGTAAGCCACACCCTCCAACTCTTTCTCCCTCCTTCAGAGATCAGAATTGCAGACATTGTTAAAACCCTAGTATTGGTCATGATGTCAAAAAACATACTTGGCAAACAGCTTCACTTCACCTCATGCAGTTCAGGGGAGAGCGTCCTTTATTCCCGAGCCACCTGGATCGGCATCTGTTTTCCCCTAGTACTGGTGGTGGAACCCGGGCCTCCCAAAGGTGGTTCTGGATACGTTGTTGTATCTGGGTTAAGGTGGCTGATTCCCAGGTCTGTGATCTGATCCGTGCTGCACTTTCTACTCACTAAGGCCTCCAGGCTGCCCTGCTCAGCAAGGTGGGAGTGCCCCCATTGACCCTCCTCCAGTCCATGAATCTCCACACCCTCCCCTGCCTGCCACTGAGCCAGCTTCTCGGTTATCCAGTGAGGAGGGCGAAGGCGATGACAAAGAAGAGTCTGTTGAAAAACTGGACTGTCATTATTCAGGTCATCATCCTCAGCCAGCATCTGTAAGTTCCACATCCACCCCCTCGTTGACCCTCCCCGCACAGCATGGACAGGGCGTTGCAGGGGGGCATGCCAGGGACCTGGGCATGCCCGTAGGTGTGGGATACGGTCTAGGTATGAAAGCAGCTCAGAACAGGGTGCCCCAGAGGCAGCACGCACTCTGTCCAGGGACGTTGCCTGCTTTTCCCTTTCTCTTCCATGAAACTCAGGGATAGGCACAGGCATCGTCACTCTCATGCTTCACAGCCTCTGGCGCTCAGAGTCAGCTCTTTCCTGATTAGCTCCTTTCCTGAAGGATAGCGAACCCTCGTGGGCGTGCCGACATGACAGTTAGCAAGCAGGAGCCGCTGTGTTCTCTCTTTCAGTTTTGCACATTTGGGAGCCGGCAGATTGGAAGAGGCTATTACGTGTTTGACTCCAGGTGGAACCGGCTTCGCTGCGCCCTCAACCTCATGGTGGAGAAGCATCTGAACGCGCAGCTGTGGAAGTGAGTGCCTGTTTGGTTGTGGGGCAAGGAGCCGACTTTACTCAATGCTGCATCTTCTTTTCTGTATTTCCTGTGGGACTGATTTTATGAAGATATGCTTATCTAAGTGAAAACATGGCCTTTGACTAGCCTTGAGAAGAAGGGGCCTTGTTGATTACTTTACTCATTCAGCAACAACTGTTCTGGGTGCCAGGGTTCAAGGCAGAAGAACTTCCACATATACGGAGCTCACAGTCTAGTTGGGAATGGGGGGGGTGACAAAAACTAGTCTACAGAAAAATAAGGCAACTACAGCTTGTCATAAGGGATGTAATGGAAAGAATGACAATCACTAAGACTTACTATATACCAGTCAACTTACTAAATATATTTAATTTTCACAATTTTGTCAGGTGGCCATGATTATCCCTCCCCCCACCTTTTTTTAAACAGATAACAAAACTAAGATACAAGCTCATGTAAGAAGTTAGTGGTAGGGCCAGGATTTGAACCTAGAGGTAGTTTGTTTCCAAGTACAGAGCCAAGGGGTTCAGAGAAAGCCTTGAGCTGAACTGGATGGAGGAGAAAGAGCAGCCATTGGGGTGGTATGAGGGGAACGGTGGGATCCAGGCAAAGGGAACCAGCTGCATGAAGGTCTGGAGTCAGAAAGAAGACAGTTTGAGAAACCAGCAGGGCCAGGTGACATTGAAATTAATTCTGAGTGCAGTGGAAAGCTGATGAAGATTTTAGGTAGAGGAGCCATGTGTTCTGATTTACAATTTAAGATATCTTGTATGGCGTTGTATATGCTAGTGTTTCCCAAACATGATTTTTAGTGAAAGGAAGTTTTCATAGCCAAAAAGGTTTAAATTGTTTACATTACTGCAGGACTTCTCAGAGCCTTTAATGGGCACTGTGCTTTGCAATTCTCAAAGCAAGGGATGCCATATATAATGTGGAATGTCTCCCAAGCTCTTTTGATCTGGGAACCTTTTTTAAGGCAGCATCTTGGGGAATTAGTGTTTGGTGGGACCTACTTTGGTGACCCTTGAGCTTCTAAAGTAAAAGAATTACTGTCCAGTAATTCTCTATTGAGGTATCATTTACTAGTGCCTCCTTGAATGGACTCTGCTAATACATCCATTTGCCCACCTGCCTTGGTTTCCTAATGAAGTCAGAAGAAACTGTTCAGAGACCTTGGATAGTCTACAATCCAAAGAACCATCTCCATGATCGTTAGGACTTACATTTATTCACTTAGAAAACCAGATCCAGAACAGTGTTACTCTGCTTTTCTATTTCATATGTCTTCCTGGTTCTTACTAATAAGAGGCAGTTCTTTATAAAGGAACGTTGTCCCTGCCAAGAAACAGAATCAGGGGAGTGGCTTATTGGGGCTCTGGTGGGGGTCAGGGGGGGTCTCTCCATATCAGAACACCCTAAGATACATGAAATCTCAGCTGCTTATTTCTTCAGACTAAGTGGGACTTGGAGAGCTCATTGAGCTCACTAGATTTAATGGGGATCGTGTATATTCCTAAGAGTTTAGAAGGGTCCTCCGAGTGCTTTTTTCTCATTATATCGATGAGTGGCTCATGACCAGCAGTTTGGGAGAAAATGGTTTGGGTTCCTAGCAGCTTATGTGGAGAGATTTTCTTCTTCGTGCGGTGAACTTTTGAAAAAGTAGGATCCTGAGGTTCACTCTGCTGTTGACCCTCTCTCTGTGCTGTTACAAAGCTGACTGCCTTATCGCTTGCTCCCAGGGAGAAGGAAACCATCCCTTTTCGTTAATATGACCTTTGGTTTTAAAAAAGTCAATACTGCAGCAACAGATGTGTTGGCTCAGTGATAAGCTGGCACATAGGCTTGGGGCAGACGGGAACTTGGAGTGTGGTGCTTGTGAAAATGCTCCCCAACACGGGAGTGCTGTCGGCCCATTGGGGCAGCTTTTTAAGGCAGGCCCTGAGATTTGCTGGGAGGAGATCAGCACTTCTCACCCAGAGGAGAATTGTTCTCAGGTGGCGTCTCTAGGCACTCAAGTAAACTTTCACAGTGGTCATCTTACTGCTCAGTCAAAAATCTTACCTTCCAGAAAGAGCTCCTATTTGAGTACCACTCTTCCTGGCCCCTTACCCTTTGATTGCTTATTGTGGTAAATTTGAGGGTAAGTGGAGGTGGGATCTGAGTATGAAATAAGTCATCTTCAGTTTGTGGAGTCTCCGGACAGTGGTGGGATTAGAATCAGCACTTCCTCTGGAGCATGGTCAGGACCCAAAGGGCCCTTTCCAGGTTCCTGTAACTTCCAGGAGTTACTTGCCCTCTATTGATTTAAGACCACTGTTCCACCTCCCCTAAGAAGGGCCAGGATAGTTTTCAAAGGTTTTTTGTTTGTTTTTTAACTTTTTGACTTGGTAATACATTCACTTGGCTTAAAAAAGAAAAATGAGTATAAAAAGGCACACAGCCAAGAGTCTTAGTCGCCCTGTCCCCTACACTCCTATTTCCTATGCCCTTCCCCACAGATGGAGCCATTTTTATTATTAATAGTTTCTTGTATATCTTTACAGAGTTTATTTGTGCAAACACAAGTCAATATGATTGCGTATTCTTACTTTGCCTCTTCTTTATACAAAAGGTAATGAATTACTTAAAAGAGCCTTTTTAAAAGAAACTAATAATGATTACCCTGAGGGATCTACATCCGTTCTCCTTTGGAAGCCTTTTCTTTCCCAAGGAGTTGGTTCCAGGCAACCTGGTCTTCAGGCCTGACTTCCTGAGCCACCTGGTGGCCATAAGAAGCCACTCACCCAGTGAGCTGTAGTACATGGACTTCATTTAGAGCAGGGCTTCATGTCTGAGCCCGTGAGTCACCTGGGGGCCTTGTTGCCATACAGATTCTGATGAAGTTGGTGGGGGGTGGGGCCTGGGAACCCAGTGTTTCTAACAGAGCTCTCAGGTAATGACAATGCTTGGCCTGCTCTGGGGGAGGGGGGGTGGCGATAGAGCCCGTCTTCCCAATCTTGGCCCCACAGTGGAATCTCCTGTAGAGATTTAGAAATGACTGATATCTGCCCCATTTCCCCCAGAGACGCTAGTGTCATCAGTGTGGGTGTGGCGGGAGCTGCACAGGTGACTGTAACACGCAGTAGCCAGAGCTGAGAAGCTCTAGCTTCAGGCCAAGGCTGCACTCTTGAATGGGGTTTGTCAAGCAGGTGCAAATGCTTGTAGTCATTCCTTCCTTTTATTAATAACTGTAGTTCTTATTTAAAAGCATCTGGAAAGCGCTTTGGTAGCAGTCTAGGCCAATTCTTGCTTGACAGACAAGGAAATGGAGCCCCAGCTGGGGTGGTGACTGGGTCAGCCAGGGCTGCCCCAGTAAGTCAGGATCAAGGCAGTCTTAGCACTTGCCTTCCAGTCAGGCCATTTTCTGTTTTTCTACCTCAGTTTTAGTTCTGCCATCAGAGTTTTTGAAATTTTGGTGCTGTCACATTTTGAAATCGGAGCTAAAATAAAAGGGGGCCTCCCTGGTTTGACTATTTAAACGGCTTTCTCAGCCCCCGATAAACACTTTGCCCAGGCATTATTAACAAAATACATTGTTACAACACTGTGATGGAAAATTTCTGGAGATTTTTGAGGCTTTATTCCATGTGTAGTTATTCAGGCCAATAGTTAGGACCCAGCAGTTGCTGTTAATTAGCTGTGCCCTTCCTTTTTTCCCATTCCTTCCTGAATTCTCTCAATGTTTACGGAGTGCTTTCTGTATTTTCCACACTGTGCTGGGCATTAGGGCTATAGTGGTAAAATAAGATGTGGATTGCTCTGTCTGCGTAGGAGTTTGTGATTAGCAATCACACATTGAAACCACCTGAAGTCTTATGAAGTCTAGAAACGGGACAAGGTGAGTCCTTGGGGAACTAAGCAAGTCGGGATGGTCAGGACAGATTTCCTAAAGAAGTGATGAGCAGAAACTTAAAGGATGAGCAGAAGTTGGAGTCTTGAGTCATGGCATTTTCCTGGAAGATCAGCGGCTGGAAGCTGGGAGCCGGGGATGGGAGGTGGAGCTAGAAGCTGGGGCAGTAGCAGAGGAGACACACAAACACACCATCACTCTACCAGCCCCAGGAGGCATTAAAGAATTTAAAGGAGAGAAGTGACAGGATTGGCTTTGTATTTCAGAGTGTTCACTGTGATGTGGGTACGTTTTTCAGTGTCAGAGGCAAAGGGGGTACCCATCTGAAAGTCTCCATGAATGGCTATGGTGAATGTCACTCACTGTCTTCTCCTGTTGCCAGGAAAATCCCACCAGTGCCCAGTACCACAACACCTGTCTCCACACGTGTTCCTCACCGGACAAACTCTGTGCCGACATCACAATGCGGGGTCAGCTATCTTGCGGCAGCCACCGTCTCTTCATCCCCGGTTCTGCTCTCATCCACCTGCATCTCCCCAAATAGCAAATCGGTACCAGCTCATGGAACCACACTAAATGCACAGCCTGCCGCTTCAGGGGTCATGGATCCTGTGTGCAGTATGCAATCCAGACAAGTGTCCTCTTCATCCTCGTCCCCTTCCACACCCTCTGGCCTTTCCTCAGTCCCCTGTTCCCCCATGTCCAGGAAACCTCAGAAGTTGAAATCCAGCAAGTCTTTAAGGCCCAAGGAGTCTTCTGGTAGCAGCACTAACTGTCACAATGCCAGTAGCAGTACCAGTGGTGGCTCAGGAAAGAAACGCAAAAACAGTTCCCCACTCTTAGTTCATTCTTCTTCCTCCTCCTCCTGCTCTTCTTCTCATTCCATGGAGTCTTTTAGGAAAAACTGTGTGGCTCACTCTGGGCCTCCCTACCCCTCAACGGTAACATCTTCCCATGGCATCGGCCTCAACTGTGTGACAAATAAAGCAAACTCGGTGAACATCCGGCACGACCAGTCAGGGAGGGGGCCCCCCAGCGGGAGCCCTGCTGAATCCATCAAGAGGATGAGTGTGATGGTGAACAGCAGCGATTCCACTCTTTCTCTTGGCCCATTCATTCACCAGTCCAATGAACTGCCTGTCAACTCCCATGGCAGTTTTTCACACTCACACACTCCTCTAGACAAACTCATAGGAAAGAAAAGAAAGTGCTCTCCCAGCCCGAGCAGCATCAACAACAACAGCAGCAAACCCACAAAGGTTGCCAAAGTGCCAGCCATGAACAACGTCCACATGAAACACACAGGCACCATCCCAGGGGCACAAGGACTGACGAACAATTCCCTCCTTCATCAGGTAGGAAATGGACTGTGAGCTCCATGGGAATACCCATTTCCGCTCCCTTGGAATCTTTTCCCAACTTGGAAATCTGTGTGGTTGGGTTGGTTGGTTTGCCTGTAAACAGATACCCTGCTTCATGGTATCTTTTTTAAAAAGGAAGAGTTCATGGCCATATGAAGGTAAAACAGACTCCTTTCTGCCAGAATTTCTGGTGTCTTTGGAAGATGATCCTAGGTAAGGAAGCCATGGTAATGCAGTTAGCAAATAGTGCTGCAGAAAGCACGGGGCATGACAGCAAAATCAGAATTGGAAGGGAATTCCTCTCCATAGCCAACAAGGTGTTGTCCCAGTGTTAATAATTGTGTGTCTGTCATACAGTGCTGTTGAGGAAGGAAGCAGATACTGTTTCCTGCATAGTAGTTTCCCAGCGTATTCTTCTGAAAAAAGCTGGGCTAAAATCAAACTGATCTAGAGTGGAGTGATATAAGGTTTAAAAAGAAAGAGCTTTTAATTCCAGATATTCTGGTTAAATCTCACCCTATATTTTCTCCTCCCTGTTTTTGAGTGAGGCAGGAAAACAGGATTCAGTATGGGCATAGCAGAAGACAAAAACCTCATTCTAAGCTGATAGTTTAAAAAGGAGTCTGAATGTGAACCCAGCGGAAGAGAGATGGCTAAGAAGGTGTTGCATTCATAATTAACCATGACTTTCTCTCTTATACTATTTGTCTCTTTGTCTTTTTTCCTCCGCTATTCTACCTGTTTTCTTTTTTCTCCTGACCTCACCTGTAGCTGTTTCTTCCAGCTTCCTTTGCCCTAACTTCCAGCTCATCTCTCCTCTTGTTATTTCATTCATCAGGATATCTCCTCACCTTGCTTACAAACAGGAATTTCAGCAGCATCACCCCAGAGCCCAGGTTTAAAATGTGAGGCTCTTTTTTGGTTCTCCCCGCTTCCTCATCTTCAGAACTTAATTCAAATAAATGCCAGGTTAGGACTTTTTCAGAAAACTATTAGGTTATTAAGTACGAAATGTCCGATTTCCTTAAGTACTAGTTTGATGGTTCACTTTGATGCTTCTTGTTTTATTTTTATTGTGAAAGTACATCCTCAGTCTTTCAAACAACACGTTTTGGCTTGTGATTATCTTTCAAATTTTTTTGTAGAGCAATTTTTGTGAAAACATGGATAAGTCAAAAATTCATGTTATTTTTGAATATGAGTTCTGTTGTGGAACCATTGCAGTGCAGACAGCTCGAAATATACACAAAGTGTTTGGGAAAGATGTGGCCAATGAACGCACAGTACGTCCATGGTTTGAGAAGTTCCATTCTGATGATTTTAATCTTGAAAATGAGCCACGTGGGTGACCTGAGACCATGGTGGATAATGATGAGCTGAAAGCTTAGTGGAAGTGAATCCATCTCAACCTACGCGTGAATTAGCAGCAAGGTTTGACATTACTATTCCAACAATATGGGACCATTTGAAACGAATTGGCAAGGTAAAGAAGCTGGATGGATGGGTTTTACATGAATTAAACAGGCATCAGCAGAGAAATCGTCTCGAAGCTTGCCTTTCTTTGCTGTCACGACATAAAGGGCACAAACAAGCTACGGCTAAGATGGCAAAACTGTATCGATAATTTAGGTGCATACTTTGATTAATTTTACTGCTTCTTGTTTGAGGTACAGTAAACACTTTATTGAAATTGGACATTTCATATTTAATGACCTAATACCAACAAGTTTCTTACTATGATATAATTTCCCTCCAGTATTTGTGTGAATTAACACACAATGCTGCTGAAGGTGTATGTATATCCATGAATTTAAGTAGTTGCTTAAATGATGGGCTATTTGTATGTTGTTTGGCTTTTTGACCAGGGGGCTCCTGGACTAACAATAATTGTGCTTTTCCTTCTTGGTTTGTAGTTACTCGTTATAGCTTATGGTAGCAGTGCAGTACAAACACAGCAGAAGATTATATACCCAATTTTTAAAAATGCCCTCTGAGAGTAGTGTCCTGATGAGATGTGACCCCCACAGGAGGGGTTTTCCAAAACCATTGTGCTCTAATGTCCATCTCACATTTGTATTATTGAGCACCCTCTGTCTTCGTTTAAACCTTGTTGCCCACAAGTAACAAGGGACAGGAGGAGGATGGGTGGGGTGCAGTAAAGAGTGACAGTGCCTACGGGGTCGTGCCCCAGGTGCACAAAGCATCTGCTTCCAACACTTGTTAGCAGCCTTAAAGAGAAACACAGATCTGAACTTGCGTGTGAAATTCGGCCATTTAAAAAGATATATATATAAGTTTTTTCTTTCTTTTTTCATTAAGTCTGGTATAGCCACACATATCTGTTGGCCAAATTAGGCTTATTACCTGCCAGTTTGCCACTTCTAATTTTTATCGTCAGGGGACGATGTCCCACTAGGAAGACCCAAATAGCCTAACTTTGGGTTTTTACCTTAAAATCAGTTTTGACATAAGTTTGTGTTTAAGAAATATTTTCTCTGTCTGATGGAATACTCTTTATTATGCTCCACAAATCCTTGGGGCGGGTGGTCATGCTAGAGCTCAGAAGATCAGTGAACCCCAAGAAATGTTACACATTTTTATGTCTATGTTCATTTATATGCAGGAGGGATCATATAGCTTTCATCAGACTCTCAAAGAGATCCATGACCCCAGAATGCTTTTAACAATGCTACTCTTAGAAACAATGCTACTCCTCAACTTGCTGTTCCTTGTGGAGCTGACTTTAAAACAGAGATAACTAAGCTGGTTGAATTCTTCTTAGCAAGGAAATGAAGTGGGCCATGCTGGGAAGCCTAGGAGCTGGGGTTGAGTAGGCACCCCACCCCTCTCCCCCAGCATGGGCACTGCCTTGAGTATGAGCTGTCACACCTGTGTGTGCTAGCCCATTTGCCCTTGTTCACTTCTCAGTTAACAACCTGGAATACCTTCAAGGACACAAAATCAGTAAATAAAACCAAAGGCAAACAGAGCCTTTTCCCTAAGCTAGAAATTCAGGCCTGCATCTCTTCTAGCCAGTTTTCTAAAAGTATATCTTCAGAATGATTTTGCCCAATGGCGGTGAAGGCTTTTAAAAGCTAAGGCCAAATTCTGTAGCTGACTGTTCCTGGCATCACCCAGGCAGTGGAGACATCAGTGGCATGTGGCCTTTGGAATATTCTTATCTAGAATCAGGGGAGTACAGTGTACAACTGCTTACTTACCTTTTCATTGTTTCCCCACCCTGTCTTTTTTTGAAAGCCAAAGGCACGTCCCTGACAGCTGAAAACAGCACGGGGAGGAATAATCCGGACACTTTTGAGGACAAGTTACACCTCTACTCAGCACTCTGGACTCCACGATGCCTTTGAGTCTGTTTTCCCAACCTCCTGTGGGCCTCAAGGGTAGAAACCTGCCGGGCTGTTGTTTTAACAAGGATTTTCCTGAAGCTATGTCTGTAGCAGTGAGTACTCATAAAGGACACTGGATCAAGTTCAGCCACCGAATTGCTTTTATCAGTGTTAAAGTGGTCTGGACTGCTTGCTACCAATCTGTGAGAAGTTTTTGTTTTTGTTTTGTTTTTAAACTTGCAGTATATCACGGAGCCACTCTTCAAGTAGATTGGCTGGGCAAAAGAATGTTTTGGCAAGAGCATTACTGTAGACCTTTCTCCCTTCTCCCTCTCCCTGCCTTTTTTTTTTTTTTTTTTTTTTTTTTTTTAAACACTGTCTTCTGTAGGTCACTCTCGGGCAGTTAGGCACCTTAACTGGAGACTGGAGACCTTCCAGAGGAGAGAGCTGCACCCTGAGCAACCCTCTGGAGAAGTGAATTTGGCTTTAGATTTTTACAGAAATGTTTCAGGAATGGAATATGGACATTAGCGCAAGGCACCATGACAAAATAGCCCAGCCTTTTGCAAGTAATTTGGGATAAGAAGCTGTCAGAAGTTTCTAACGTATGAACTGGTTTGAAACTGTTGATGCCCAGACAACAAGTATAAACCATTTTAGAGGCTTACTTTTCATGGTACAAAAGCAATTCTATGTGATGAAAAAAAAAAGAAAGAAAACACCAAGCCAGTTTTGATAAAGGAAAGCCAAATTGGGGGGAGGGGAGGGATGGGAAAGGTGAAATCACTATAGGGAGAAAAAACTTTTTCCAAAATTTCCAAAGAGATGGAATTTTCTTATCCTTTAAGTTTTCATGGTAAACAGTATGTCAGATTGGGTTGGTTGTCCTACTCAGTCTCTTTTTTAAATATTGCCTTTTTAAAGTGACATTGTTAGGGTGTACTTAAATGTTTCCAAGTCGCACTCTACATTACCCCCATTTTCCTCCTTGAGTACTGTCCTGGGACTAAGTGTAGATTTCTGCTTCGGGCGCTCCCAGCATGGTATGTGTCTGTACTCCCCTTCATGCCCCTCCAGATACTTATTTGGATGTGGTTGGGGTGGAGAACAGGCACGAAGGGAGGGGAGTTGGAGAACATGTACATGTCCCCCATACGGAGGTCCTATGTGATGCGTGTATAGGAATTCCCTGACACACACCCTCCTTTCTTGAGATTAGTGCCAGCCATCTTCCTGAGAGAGTTGTAGAGCCATCCAGGATATTTTTTTCTAATACCCCATCCAAAAAGAAAGAGCTTACTATGTTAAAACAGCATTGCTTGAGAAGGTGTCATTGAATTTTCGGGATGAGCTGGGCCTTTTAAGGGGTGATCCCACTACCACAGCTCCTGACGTGAGAATCAGGCACTTTTGCTTTGAAGAACACACAAAGTTGCCGAACACAGGGTAAAATTTCCAAGGCTT
The DNA here is from genome assembly GCA_028533085.1 of Varecia variegata. Classification (NCBI taxonomy): domain Eukaryota; kingdom Metazoa; phylum Chordata; class Mammalia; order Primates; family Lemuridae; genus Varecia; species Varecia variegata. Next base: position 153,491,207 of record CM052436.1, on the reverse strand, counting down.
TGCTTATTGCCCTGGCCAGGGCCTGAACAGAGCCAGTCAGTGCATCCTTTTTTTCCCTACAGTTCTTGGGTTTCAAACTTCATTTTCAGGGAATTTCAATTCAACAGGTAGAATGAAAAATACTTGGTTACCAGCCTAATAATGTGAATTGTTACAGAATTATTCTTATTAAGTAAGAAAACAAAAACTTTATGCAGATACTTTAGCTATAAATTGATGTAAAATATTGATCTTTTTTTTTTAAAGGAAGGGGAGAACAGTGTCCTGTTCACTTATTATGCAATCAAATCAATAAATGATACTATTGGCGAGGTTAGTAAGGAGAGAGCATGGATGGGCCCATTTGGTGTAGTTAGGAGAAATCAGTCTGTTCCATCCCAGTGTGGGGGGAGAGAGGAGGAGGTGAGAAGGAATCAGAACATACCTAGTTGATTCCTTGGTGACAAGTGCAATGGGGTATGGGTAGAATTTATTTTCAGAGCCAAGGGGACTTGATGGTTATAAATAAAGTTGCTTTTAGCGATGGAATTTATAGACAGATCATGTCGTTCCGAAAGATGTGAATAGGATCCACAGTAGCAAGTTGATTCAGAATAGTGTAGATATTTAGATTAGCGAGTATTGATCATTTGATTTCTTAGACTGAAGTTTTAATAGAATTTCATTATGTCTCCCGGTAATACACAGAGCATCGGGATTAGGAAATTAGCCATTTTGGATTCTGCCTGCCACAAACAGACCTATTCTAAACAGTGCTATTAAATTTTAGACTGTTGTTCAAATATTTTATTTTCTCCTACAAGTACTTTTTATTATGATGAACAATTAAGACCATTTAAAACACAGGAGTACAAGTATTTTTTTGAATTAAATTAACTTGCAGAAACCAAATTTGCAGTGGTTGGGTTGTTTCTAGACAGACTTTGGTATCAATTTAAAACCAAGATAATTTTTGTATTCTTTCCAATAGAATTTCATGACAACTCCTGCAGTTTTCTTAACCTACAAAAAAAAAAAAAGTGCTGCAATGATGAACAAAGAATTATACAAAACCTACTTTTGTATCTTTATTTTGGAATTTCTTGTTCTATTATAAATATGGAAGTATCCCTATTTCAGAAGACATATTTTGTTAAAAATGAATTGTACATATTTAAATATGTATTTTTGCACAGGTCTTTTTTTCTGATATCCTGTTTTGGTACAATTGAGATCATCTAGTATTTATTTATTAATTAATAAAAGTAAATACCTTTTTATAATTTGAAGTGGTTCACTGCCAAGCCAATAGTTCTGGAACCTGCCTCCTTTACAGTTTAAGGGATGCCTCTGTTCTGTGAAAGTCTTTGTCCCTTTTAATGTCTCGGGAGTGGATTCATACAGATGAAGTGGGCATTGCTTCTCCCTAGTTGCCTGATTACCCGATAGACTACACGTAATTAAGTGACACACTGCTTTTCTTTTGTTAGTGTTTGTGTATGTGTGTGTGTGTGTGTGCGCGTGTGCGTGTGCACATGCATGTGTGCCTGTGTGTGTGTGTATACTCTGAGCACATGTATGTTAGTATGTGATGTGGTTTAAAACTAATGGAAAAAACTGAAAGTGCCTGAACCTAGTTTTAAGCTTAGACAGAATCTCTTTAAAAAGACTTGAATGTTCAGTTGAACTTTTGGAGTTTGCTTTTTCCACCTAAATATTATTTCTAAAATTTTAGGGGAGGAGTTGAAAACCAATGCTGGTAATTTTATAAGGTATTTTAAAAATTCAGACCTTTTGGTTCACAGTAATTCAACTGGTGATGGATTGCCCAGTGGCACCAAGGGTTACAAATCTTTTTGTCAGCCAGCAACTTACACGATGTGTTTGTTTTGTTATTCACTCATAAAATACAGAGTTTAAAATAGAATATTTAAAATATTTTGTATTCCAAAAATATAATACAAAGAAGTACCTCTGAGAACATTGAAAAAAAATGTATAATTTGAAAAATGTAACTTATAAAAGGCAGCTGTCTTCCTGCAAGAGTTCTGTTGCCAAGGAATTTCTTAATGTCTCTCATTCTGTCCTGGGGGGGAGGGGGAGTTGGGCTTTGAAAAATTACTGTTAAAAGTTTCATTGTTTAGCAGAAAATAATCATTTTTACATTTTGTGCAAAGCATTTTACATTTTCAGATCATTTAAATGAGCACTACATACTGTCAGTGTGAATGTAGGGCCTTGAAAGCATTTTGCTGTTTTGTTTTTTTTTTTCGAGCTTGGTTGTAAAAGCAATCTCCTGTGTTAAAAATGTGTGAATAGTTTGATAATCTGTACACATAATCAAGAGCATCTCAGCTGGACTTTGTGTTGGCTGCTGTATAGAACATGAACAAATGTCAAGGGATAGAAAATTACTTTGGATATTTAAAAGAGAAGAAATATATAGTCTATTTGTTTTGTAACAAGTTTCTGTAAATAAAATAATTTATACTATTTATAAGAAAAAGTTGTGCTTTGCTTTATGAGAAATTAGTTTGTGGAACAAAGATGTTACTAAACGGGCAATAAAATTAGGACTTTTCAATAAATAAGGTTGGCTGCATGAAATATTTTACATGTTTCTGCCTCGTTGTGATACTAAACCCTTTCAGTCTAGTCTGAGTTCTTCATTTTTGGCATCAGACACTTATGAAGCACCTTCACTTTAGTCTCCCTCCTATGCAAGCTAAATACTTCTAAGGCCTCAGGATGTTTCCATTCTTGGGCACAAATCTTTGCCTTGGATAAATTAGTAACTGTGTAAACAGTGAACACTACTGTATTCTGGCCCTGCATGTGTGTGAAGGAAATAAGGGGAGTTCATGGATTGAGAAACACATTCTGTTCGTACTTGCTTATGTATAAATCTGATGACATGTTTTGTTTAGAGATAAGTTTTTTATCCAGAGCTGGTCTAATCTCTTCCTTGCTTTTTACATTCCTCCCTTACTGGCAATACAAGTGCATTTTAATATTATTCAGAGCACAACATAATCTTTTTATCTCTAGAAATCTGGCCAGTTTTACCATTTGTAAATAAATCATTCTAATAAATTAAAATTTATTTTTGTTGCTTAAAATAAGGGGAGCAACTGCTCTGTGTATTGAAAAAAATGTCCATACCTTACATGAAAGAGTTAGGCTGGCTTCAACCTCACTGCCCCGTGGATTTCCCATTCCCTCCTTAGGTCATGCAACTCCTCAGTACTCTACTGAAATCCAGTCATAAGCTCTCTGTGGATAAACCCTTTCACTGTGTCCTCAAGCCTCCCAGGAAAAGGTTCAGCCACTTGATTTCTTATCCTTTTTACTTACATTCCCTTTCAGGTAACCTGGCCGTGGGTAGCAAGAGACTCTCCCAGTTCAAAGAAGGAGGGTTGGCAGTTTTGGATCTTGGCATATGGTATTTCACCTGGCAGAAAGGCAAGGAGGGTAAGGTCCTTGTAGGCAGAGGAGCAAATGGGGTGAGTACCGGTCTGAAGTGAGGACTAGAGAATAATTCTCCTTAAAGCTTGCTGGGTGGGTGGGGTTGATGGGGTTGGAGAAGTTGATGTCCAATTGTCGAGAACCTTAAATATCATGGGATCTTCATTCTCAGGAACATATGGGATCAGGCCCAGATTAACCCAAATGTAACTAATCAGAGCCCAGAGATACTCATGGTCCAGTCCTAGCACCATGCAGCTGCCAAAAATCAAAGCCATTCAGATCTTTACTGAAAACTGTGGAAAAATCAAAGGAGCACTTAATTCTCTTTCCCTGTTTTTGAGTTTTCACTCTGGTCTCAAACATCTGTCTTTACCAGCCCCCCACCTCAAGTCCTAATCAAAAAGCTCTCCCTTTTAAAATCAGACTTACAGTCCTTTCCCTTCTCCTCTCTCAGTCTTTTTCTTATAAGAAACTCTTGCTCTTGTTGCTGATACCAGTTAAACTGGTCTTTCACCTTATGGGGCTGTAATTTTTGACATCTGTTATCCTCATTTTCCACAACCAAAGCCCATGGACCAAAGCTGGCACTACCAGAGTATCTCTTAGGAGGCCGGAGAGGGTGAAGCTATCAGCCGAAGAAAATATTTTCAGTAGGGAAGAAGAGTCAGACACTTATAATTTAATACTTAAAAAAAATCTCCATCACATAAGGCCCTCCAAAAACAATGGAAGACAGAATGCACAGGTGAGAACCTTTAGGACAGTAAATTACAAAGCTGTTGCACAATGATAATCCAGGTAAGTGCTATTCAATTTCCAAACTAAGGCTGACCATGGGGATAAAGAGGACTGATTCCAGAAATCTTTTAAAGGTAAAACCAACAGGCGTTGAAGTCTAATTATGTTGAACAGTAAGGGGAAGAGTGAGCCTAAGATGACTTCAGATTTCTAGCTTGGCCAAACTGATTGATGAGTTTTCAGTGAAATGATATGGTAATAGAGAAGGAAAAAAATTTAACAATGGATTTGAGTTGCTGGTGGGAAATTCAGGTTTAGTATCCAGTTGGCTATAGAGTCTGGATAGAGCTCAGGAGGAAAGTTTGAACTGTAAAATTGGGACGGAAAATTGTCTTTCACTTTTAAATGGTGAATGAGGTCATGGGAGTAGATGAGTTTACCTGGGAAAAATAGGCATTGATTAGATTTGGCTTATTATGTTAAGATAATACTAACCTAATTAGGTGTTTAATATGCCAGATGTTGTGCCAAGTATTTTATATGCATTCTCTCTTACTAAGCCCTGATAGGGCAGGTATTTTGATCCCAATCATACTGATGAGCAACTTCTAAGAAGGTGTCTTGCCTAAGGTCCCACAACTAGTAGGTGGCAGAGCTAGGCTAATGCAGGACTGTCAGATAAGTGGTTCTTAATTTTTTGTTGTTGTTCACAGACTCCAAGAATCCCATGAGAGAAGTTGTGGATCCTGTCTACAGAAGCACAGGCACACCACATTTTATATTCCATTTCCCGGATTTCACAAACCTAAAGCCCATCTTCCGTGGCCCAGAGGGAGAAGAAAACCCAGGACAAAACCCTGGAGAAAAATATTTTGGTGAAGACAGAGAACCAGCACTAGAATAAAAAGTCAGAGAGGTAAGAGAAGGCAGGGAAAGATGAGATTGAGATGGTTTAGAGAGTTTGAAGTTTAAAGACTTGACTCCATTATAATTATCAATGCAATCAACCTACTTAGGTAATATTTTATTTTCCTACTTCTTTCTCCAGGGTAATTGCAACAGCGGGTATTGGTTGGGTGGAAAAGTTAAAAGAACTTTTATAAGAACTGGCAGGGAGATTGCCAAGGGATTGAATATGAATGTATATTGTGGCTAAGTGATTGATGATGGTCTGCACTGGGTATTTAAGGAAGGGAACAGGGAGCTGCTATGTAGAATCTATGCAGGCACTCTTAAAGACATTAGTTTGACTAGAATTACCTTCTTAAGTCTTATGATCCTCCTTCCCCGTAGCTTTGTTATTAGACCAGCTAGGTGATTTGTTCAAGGTCACAGAGCAAACTCCATGTTCAATTCAACGTGGCCAATAACAATTATGAGGGGCTAACATACAAGGCACAATCCAGGGACCAGAGTGATCAAAGTGGCATCACACTTTTAGGACTAGGCCAGAGAGTAGAAGAATAGGAATTCCAGGGGTCATTTTCAAAAGTGGAGCTGTTCAGAGATGCTTGTGATTCCTAGGTAAGACCATGGCAGTGGATGGAATAGTGTGGAGGAAAAGAGCACTGGAATTAAGGGTGAGAAACTGTGAAGCCAGGGTATTGTACAGGGTATTGCATAAGTTGTGCATTTCAAAGTATAGTTATGGTTGAGAGGAAGACTGAGCCAGCTACTCAGATCTGGAATGAACTGGCTGGAGGAGTAGGGAGGAGTAACCTGGAGAGACTGAGCACAATGAGTTGGTCTGGTACTGCGGGGTGGTGGCAGCTTCAGAGAAGACGTTCCGAATGAGAGTGGAAACACGGTGGCCAAGAGCAAGGGACTAGGAAACGGTGGGACTTTATCTTGGCCCCAAGTTCCTGAGGTGTATATATGAATGCACAGTTTCTAACCCGGAGCATTTCAAGAAAAGGAGAGTCCTCAAAAACCAAGTATAGTTTATCCACACTGATACTGTACTAAGAGCATATACACAGTATGTTAGAAAAGAGGTCTCTGGTAACCTCTGAAAAGGGAGGGTTGGTAAAGTTGTCAGGGTGCCACCTACTGGCAGTCTTAACTAAACGGTCACATCCCCAAAGGAATGTCAGGATGGAAAGCTGGTATATATTGACTGGTTTGAAGGCTAATCATTTTTTGGCATATTGTCCCTTTTATTTCTAAAACCTAACCTATACAGGGAAAATTAAGTCATTACCAGAGATTTCTTAAATCAGAAGAAAAGAGGTTAGATCTCCCCTTTGACCATGTACTCCAGGGCTAAAATGGCCTGGACCAGATTGCTAGAAATTCTTCATATCTTTCGTATGTCTTCAGAAATACAAGCATCAGGCAAATCTGTGACTCTATGGCTTTGAAACCAAAACTAATGATTATTAGTGCTTTTCATGTTTTCTACATAGGGATTTTACCTCACTCCCCCATTGCCATTGTGGAGGTATGAGGTTTGTTACTAACAACTACAAGTTTGTGTAGCCTTGGTAAGGCAAGGGGGTCATCACAGACCCTTCCTCCCTTCCTCCCCATAAGCATAGTATTTCAAGTGTCAGCTGTTCATCCTCTTAAAAACAGTAAGTTAACACCGCCAACAAACATTCAGAATATGAAACTATACAGATTATTTGCTAATGATCAGTACCTTCTGTTGATCAATTAATAATGCTTAGTCAGGTTACTAAGGACTAAATGTGTTCAGTCATAAAATCGTAAGTGTATCATAGTATGCGTGCTCAGTGATCAAACTGTAGGCATTCTTTTAGCCATTTAGGCCAGGTAAAACTTCAACACAGATACTTAACAAAAATGTTTTTTAGGCTTTCTCTTTTCCCTTGGTCCCACTGTCATCCAGACTGGAGTACAGTGGCACAATCATAGCTCACTGCAGCCTCGAACTCCTGGGCTCAAGTGATCCTCCTGCCTCAGCCTCCCGAGTAGCTGGGACTACAGGCACGAGCCACCACACCCAGCCAGACTGTTTCTATTCATGAAAGACAGTGTTAATAAGATAAAAACTGATCTAAAGCTGTTGTTTCTAATACAGGAAATAGATTACCATAGTTTTATATAGCTTTTAAATATTTACCTCTTACTGAATAGATACACTTGATATATAATCAGATTTTATCGGGGTAAGAGAAACTTTGCTTTAAAAAATAATCACAAAAGATAGTTCATCTTGGTGATTCCATTTCATACTAATGTTGTCACCCAACTGGGTTATATTGCTGGCTGCACAGAGAAGAGCCAGTACACTGAAGCAGTCAGGGTTGCAATGGAGAAAGGGTTTAATTCCGCAGAGTGCTAAGTAGGGAGATGGGAGGAATCTCTCAGATCTGCCTCCCTGAGAATTGGTTAGGTTTGGGGCAAAGTTATAGGGGTGTGGAAATCATCTTCTTCTTGTGTTGAGTCAGTTCCTGGGTTGGGGGCACAATTCCAGTTGAGTCAGTTTCTTGGGATGGGCCGCTGGTCTGGGTGGGTCAGACAATCCACTGGAATGCGGGCCTGGAAGATATCTCAGAAACTACCTTTAGGTTTCCAAAAGGTGATGTTATCTACAGAGAAAGTTAAGAATCTTTATGACCACCAGGTATGTGACTCCAGAGTAGCAAGTAAAGATGAGTAAACAGGGGGACAGTGGCTGATTATTATCAAGCAAATGAGGGGACAGTGGCTGATTATTGTCATTATTTTTAGCTAAGCCTAAGCCTTTGCAGAGTTTTAGGCCCTTACCCCAGTTCTCGCCTTGCACCCCTTTGTTGATTGGTAAAGGGCGGTTTCACTAGTGTCCTATGAATAAGGCCAGAGTTGATAAAAACAAGATTGGTTGGTAAAAATAAGATTAAGTTTCCAACTTCAAAAGAAAACATGCACCAATATTAAAAAGGAACAAAATATAATTGTTTTAGCTGTATGTCACTTAGCAAATAAAACTATTATCATTTGATAATAATCTTATGTTTATGTTGTAAAGTACCCTTCTTGACTAAAACCAGAAAATTAAGACTTTCAAGAAAACAAGCTATACAAATAGAAGACACCAGAGGCAGGATGAAGATTAAGAATTCTTTGGAGAGATTCTCCTAGCTGGAGACACAGGAGGCCGTTGACCATCAGTCTCACGTGTACAACATTGGGGCTAGTGCAGGGATAACGCAAATGCCAGCAGGAGCCAGGCACATGGGCGGTGTACATTCATGCCACAGGCTGGTGAACTACGGCACACTGGAGGGCAACACATGCTTGCCACTTAGCTTGGTGGAGTGTGAGTCTAAACTTAGCCTCATCTATTCCTTTTTCCAGAGAAGCTAGATATGTCATTTTTACAGTTATCTCTCAACTTTTCCATGGTGACTATATTTTTTTCTTGAAAACATACTTAGGGGGTCCACTTGCAACCTGTGGATGACCAGTTTGCAACTTTGTAGCATCCAGAAGCCTGCTTTGCATTCCTGACTAGCTTTGGTTTTCTGTGGAAAACCAAAATTTTTAAAAAGCTGTTTTTCTTCAAGAAATTATAGTGATACAAGGTTTTATACATAAGCATTTTTAGAAAAGGATTTGTTCGGTAAAATTTGGATTCAGTCAAAAGGCCGCACTCAAGGGATCCACAGGGCTACAGGTTTCCCACCCCTGCTGGGCATATTTAGCATTTTTAAAGCCTCCCATCCAGCATACAGTGCCTATAGGAAACTGCTTTCAAAGCAGAGCTCTGGCCACATTGCTTTCCTTGGCACATAAGCAACTGTCCTTCCTCCAGTGTAGTGTAATACTGATGATAGTTACTGCCTTGACTTCTAAGGTAATATTTCTAATATTTTGCCATTAAATATCTTGTTTGCTGCAATAGGGCTTTGATTTCCCAATGTTTTATTCAGTTTACTGAAGAGTTATTTATCATGAAGAGATGTTGAATTGTGTCAAATTATTTTCAAATGAGATCATGTGTTTTCTCCTCTAATATGTTAATGGATCATTCCCATCAGCAAGTAAACATGCTCTTAAAAAAAAAATTATTCTTTTGTTCCCCATCCTTTAACAATAACACGCCATTTCCCATTCTCTTTAACTTGCTTACCAAAACTGCTCGTCAAGGTCACCAGCCAGCTTTTATATTTAAGTCAAAAAGTCTGGGATCTGCCTCCACTAACTTTCTCACCCCTTTCCCACTCTAATCTTTTAGCAAATCCAGCTGCTTCTACCATTCATGCCAACGTCATCTGGTGTCCCCTCCAGCTGAATGCCATAGTGACACCTAAAAGGTAAGTCAAATCAGGTCATTCCTCTGCTTAAAACTTTCACTTTCCATGTCTTTCTATGTTCTAGATATTTGCATGGTCTCTCCTCTCCCTCCTTTTTACCTAAATACCACCTTACAGAGAGGCCTTCACACTTGATTTCACTCTGTCCCCTTTCTAACTCACCAACTTTATAATTGAGAGACAAGGAACTTTGTTTTCCTCATTGCTAATACTATGGTCTTGTTTTTGGAAAAAAGATTCAATGTGCTTATTTATATATTATATAGGGTTTTTAAAAATCCATGTTTAGTAAGATTGGCCCTGGTAGATTCTGGAATCCAGATTATGCCAGCTTCCTAAAAAGGGGCAACTTTGTGTCTTGTATGGTTACTTGTTTCTGAGGGAAAGCTTATTTTACATGTTATGTGTCTTCTGTATACCAAGTGGGTAACTGTTCCATTGTGAGCTACTACGTAACACGTACTCTTTCTAAAATCAGGAGGCTTAAAGGTAAGAGAGAGATGATGGGCCTGTGTCATTATCCCTGTGAGTGAGTCAGGATCTGAACCCAGGTACTAAAGTCTCTGTGTAATCATTATACCATAAACCAGAGATGCTCAAATGACATATAAAATATTTTTCATTAATGAATAATTCAAGTGACATTAACATTACTGGACCCCATCCTTAAAGGCATATATGTTTTTAAAAAATCAAATTGAGAGAAACAATAATGCAGTATTTATTTTATACAGCTGAACTGGGCACACAGTGAAGTAAGCCATAAAAATTCCAAATAATTATCTCTAAAATAATTATCTCTAAAGGAAATCCTTTGTTACATGGCTTTACATATTAATTACTCTGGAAAGTTTCTGAACTCTGTTTAGTAGCAGATCTCCTTTCTTGATAGTTTCTTGGTACTGCCAGTTCTTGCTATCAGGTCTGTAAATAAAGTCAAGAAAAAAAATAAATTATTTAACCAGTCACATTACTCCATGACAATAGCTGACCTACTTCTAAAGGGAGGCACTTAAGAATGCCCCTTATTCTGAGCAGTATAACGAATCATACACAAAATAAAAATACCTGTTGGTTTCTACTATTTCATTCACTTTATCTATTTTGCAGTGTAGTCTCCCAGCAGCAATAAATCTGGAGAGTTCCCTAATTTAGAGGAGGAGGAAAAAAAAAAAAAGCATTAGCCTTATAGAGAAATCTTAGAAAAATACAAAATGCACTAAAAAAAAAAAAAATGCACTAAAATAGTCCTTCAAGGTAACATTTAGTTTCCCTCCAAGCCAAGGCTATTACATTCACAGTAGTTGGGATCATCCCTGGTGCACTGCAGGATTTAAGTCATCTACCAGAATAAACGTGACCCTGGAAGTTCATATTCAGATGGAACGTAGGTGGCAAACAATGAAACCATTCACATCGAGTCTTTAGAGCTACAGAAATGCTCAGAGAAAAACGTTAAGAAGGAAAATAAGATTTATTAGGGGAAAAAAACTGATACAACTAATAAATTATTTCAAACAAAAGACCTAAAACAAAATTATGGAACACAGCCCATGGTTATGTAAACATGTCAACAGCAGTAGTATTTACTGCAATAATGGCCCCTTCCCTCTCCAACAATATCTTATTGAGTCTAAGGAGCTAAGGAAGTGGGAAGGAAGAATGATAGAGAATTACTGTGTAGTCCATTTTTAAATTTTTAAAAAAGGTTCACCTAAAATTAAGTTTTGGGGCTGGGGGGCAAAATCCATAAATACTCAGACTTGAAATTCCTAGGTTTCATAGAAATGTAAAACAGGTTCTTTCTAGGTAACAACTAGAGCTCAATGGTACAACCTTTGGCTCTAGAGCTAGTCTTAGAACATGAAGGAAAAACCAAACAATTCAACCACCACCTGAAATGTACCAGGCTGCCCTGAATTCACTTGTCATCAAGAGGACTTAAAGAATACTGCACAGTGTGTCTACTTTCCTGCATCTCCTCATCTACAATTTCATTTGAACCTCACAATGGCTTTATCACCTCACCATGACAGTTAAGAACAAGAAGCCAGGCCAAGTCCTGTTTCACATGCACTGCTCACAACTACTGACTCATGAAATAATGTCCAGCCCCCATCCTAAAAATGAAACAAAACCTAGGGATACTAGCCTTATATTTGTGTGTTGGTGTCTGAAACCTGCTATGAAGTGGCTAAAAAATAAGATGAAAAGATATGTGAAAAGCAAATATAAAATGTTAAAATTTACTGTACAGTTCTTTAGAATCTTCTGCTTATTTGAAATTTTTCATAATAAAATGTTAGAAAAAACAAAACCACTAAAAAGCGAATGGTCTTATTTAAATGAATTGCACCTTCTTTTAAAATTACTATATAGCCATCACTTGTTTTCATTGTAGACCACTGAAAACTACATCATCAACATTTAAAAGACCTAACTTTGGGAACCACTGACCTGGATTCCACATGGACAGTACATATTGTGAATGTCTCTTTTCCCCAACTCTACTCCCACCACCGTAGTCCAAGCCGCTGTAACATCTCCTCCATGAACTACCTTGGTCTCTCTGCCAACTTCCTCTGTATAAATGAGACCTTGTCACTCTCATGGCTTCCCACGGCACCTAGATTAAAACCCAAGCTCCATACTATGTCCAACAAAGCCCTACACAAGCCTAACTCTCCAACCTCAATGTTCACAATTGGCTGTTCTGCAGCCACACTGACATTTTGTATTCCTGCAACATCTAAGCTTGCTCCTAACTCAAAGCCTTAGCATTTCCTACTCCCTCTTTTGCATTTAGAGGACTCCTTATGTCTCACTCGTCCCAATTCAAATCTCAGAGTAAACCTCTCCTCCTCAGACATGCCATATCTAGTAGTCTTTCCAAGGCACTATAGCATTTTCCTATAGACTCACTTCTATCTGAAATTACCTTTTATATTTATATGTCTACTTGCCATCTCTCTCCTACTACTGCAACAAAAGTCCCCAAAGATGGGAACTTAATACAAATATATAGTAATGGCTCATTAACTATTTGTTGAATTACTGATATAAGTGCTAAAATGTCCAACATTTAACAACCAATTTGACTAGAATTGCAGCAGCAACCTAAAAATTGGAAGTAACTATGAGAGGAAATATGACCAACTGTAAAAATACAAGAGATCCAAGTCATTACTGTAGCTGCAGCGTGGTCCTCTAAACATTATGCTGTAAGAAGACTACTTTTAATAACTGGCCTAATGACCTTTAACAGATCACATAACCTCATTACAACTCAGCTTTCCCATCTGTTAATGGAAGACACAGAACATGAGGAAAGCAGAGATATTTAGAAAAAAATTCTTGGTTGTTTTCTTCTTAAAATTGAGAAAGACTTTGCAAACAGGTAAAAAATGTATACTTCACATATTAAAATAAAAGGCAACTATAAAACAAAAATTAACATGGTGTTATTTAAACTTACTGATCAATGAATTCCACACCAACACCAAATGCTTCTGCCATATAGCCAAGGGTTAATGACCTGTACGATTCCAGCAGCTGGCTGTATGCATGAATTCTCATTTCTCTCACATAGTATCGATAATGAGGAGCAAAAAGCCAGTCCTTTTTCATTTCCTGTTCTACAACCGCTGCAATGAATAAGATGACAAATTATAAGAATCTCCTTTTCAGATAAAAAGACTAAAAACTAAAGCAATTCTAGTTGAGTCCAAAAGATAGATCAAACAATTAGAGAATTTCTCACTGCCCTCCCACATCATCCCATCAACGACAGAAGCAGCAGCACTGGTAAAGGAGAGGCCAGCTTCTCCAACATCGCACTGAAGCAGCACGTGGCTATTTGACGTCTTGTTTACAGATGACAAAGTTCATGTACCAATATTTTAACCATGGGTAACTACTTCTGCCTTAAGTAAAATTCATTTTACTTTTTTTTAAAAAACAATACTAACAGAGAAACAGCAGGTATCTGACACAGGTCAGTGACAGACTGACACAGACCAGAGAAACGTATAAATCAGACATTTTCAAAAGTAACAAAACTTAGAAGCAATAAAGGGCAAGACTGATGATTTCTACTAATGTCTATATAACAAAACACTATGAACAAGATTTGAAGACAAATGATAAACCAGACTTACAACACTGTAAGAGTGAATAGCCTTGATCTAGAAAGAGCTCTTATAAGTAAGAAATTGAATAGTAAAATGCACATAGAATATTTATGAGCAATCTGCACAAATAAAAATTATTTTACTGAATAACTACTGTACACCACTGCTCTAGATAGTGAAGATATGGCAGTGAACCAAAAACCAAGATCCTTGCTGCTATAGTAACTAAATTTTCAAAGGCCTGAGATAGATGAACAAACATACAAGATTATCTCAGAGAATGACAAGAATTGTGAAGAAAATAAGTGACGTGATAAGAGTAATGAGGAAGCCCTCCACTGGACTGGGGTGGACAGGGAGGACCTCTCTGAGGAGCTGGCTAGCAGAAAACAGGATGCACAGAGCAATGCAAATGATACAGAAGTTCAAAGGCAGGAAAAACATGGCTAAGCCCAGGAGGACAAACCAGAATGTAAGCAAGGTCTCAGCTACAGGGTATACAGAATGTGAACATGAGATAAGTAGTATGCATTCTCATAAAGCTGCCTGACTTCTATGCATGGAGAAAGTATTTCATGAACGCTGGGCCCAAACCCAATGCAAACAGAATAATCGTCATTTGGAGTCCTCCATTCCCATTTTTCATTATTAACTTTCTGAAATTTGCAGCATAAACAAGAGATTGAATTATTCAATCAATGCCAAGTTCTTTCAAGTTTTTGGAAAATCATTTGGGAAGGGCCCGTGGGCAAGCTAATTCTTTTACCATCTTAATAATTCATGGTCATTAGGAGGAAACCAAATGGCCAGAAAGGAATGGTACAAGAGGGGGAAAAAAGTAAATTTATGTAGGCAGGATCACTATAAACTAACTTTGGAGGAACACAAGTATTTTCAATGGATTATTTTCTCAATCTATAGCCCTTGAAAATGACTTGCAAATCACCACAAAGATTTAGCTATTGCATAAAGCAGCAGTCCCCAACCTTTTTGGCACCAGTTTCATGGAAGACAATTTCTCCATGGACTGTTGGGGGGGGGACTCAGGTGGTGATGCTCACCTACTGCTGTGCCCCCACTCACCCCCCACCCTACCCCACTTTCCTAAGTTTTATGTGAGACGATTTTTCCATGGACAGGGTGGCAGTGGGGAGCTCTGCAGCCCAGGGCTTGGGCACTGCAGACATAAAGCATAACCCATTGTTGAATTCCAGGCTCAGTTTATCTCAACCCAAAATCAGATTCAGAATTCCCTCACAGCTTTCCCCATGAAGCTCAATACTTATAACCATTTGCTCACTTCTGCCTTTTATCCCCTTAAAAAACCGTAAACCAGCGGTCTGGCAAAATCTTCAGCCAAGGGCCAGGTAGAAATATTTTTAGGCTTTGCAAGCCACATAGCTGTCACATATGCTTCTTTTTTTTTTTTTCAAACAACACTTTGCCAATGTACAAATCATTCTTACTCCTGAGCCATATAAACAGCCCACAGTTTGCTGACCCCCATTCTAAACAAAACGGGCCAATTAGCCATACTGATCAAAGACCTGCAGCTATCCACACACTCCATTTTTTAGATATGTGAAAAATCATCTTAGGCTATTTGCACACAGGATCAGGAGTAAGATGAAGACAGATAATCAAGATGAGCAACTCTGTCCTTACCTAATGATTGGAAGAAAGCTGAGTAACGACATTCATAGAGTGAAAACAGATACTGCCGAACTGCTGGAAGACTGTGCAATACTTCAAGAATCTCTGCTCCTTTAATGACCTAGGTATTACCAAAAAAAAAAAAAAAAAAAAAAAAAAACCTCTTTAATGATCTTTGTGTATTTAAATTAGAAAAGCATGGGGCAGTCTTTAAATATGAGTATTAAAGGTTCAGCCATTACCTTTTCCCTGAGATCTGGTCTTTCTAAGGCAATCATGCTGACATAAACAGTGTAGGTCACAAACGTTTTATAATCCATGAGTTCATAGGATGTAAATGTTGAAACAGTGTCAAGAAAGAGTTCGGCTGCCTGTTTGAAATCACGAATAGCCACACAATAAAGACCCTGATACACTTTTAGGCGGTTTCTTCTGTCCCAGTCTCCTCCTTCTTCTATTAAGCTATTAAATAAGAAGAGTAAGATCATAATCTGGAAGCAGACAATGCCACTTTTTAAAAGTTTTGTGTTATTTTCAAAGAGAAAACAGCTTTTAACAACTTGAACCTAAAGAAAGTATTTTACTAAATAAATTGTCATTTGACCAAATTTACTAGTTGTAAGCAAAATGGCAAATTTCTCATTTATATAGCATCATAATTTAGAGGGAATATATCCCCACTGTTTAAAAGTACCTTTTGGCTTTTTCTGTGTTTCGTGTGATGAGATCATTATCCATATAAAATAAGCCAATCCTAAGGAGATAGAATACAATATCCAATCGGTGACCCAGGGCCACAGTTTTATCATATGTCTTGCGAAAGGCTGTCAGAGCTCCCTCCTGTCAAGAAAGCCAAAGCAGTGGGTAAGAAAAGTTTATAAGTTTTCAAAACTATCACCTGTCTGGGATTTCTTCAAAGGGAGTGGAGGACAGGTAGGAATAGAAATAAAACAAGATGGCCCTTAATTGATAATTGTTGAAGCTGGGTTAGAACTACACATGGGTTTAATAATAAACTGTACTATTTTATACTTACATACAGTGCATTGACCCTCAAACAACACGGGTTTGAACTGCATGCATCCACATATACATGGATTTTCTTCTGCTTCTGCCACCCAGGACAGCAAAACCAAACCCCTCTCCTCCTCAGCCTACTCAATATGAAGACAAGGATGATGATCCGCTTCCACTTAATGAGTAATAAATATATTTTCTCTTCCTCGTGATTTTCTTAATAACATTTTCTCTAGCTTACTTTATTGTAACAATACAGTATATAATACATATACAAAGTATGTGTTAATCAACTACTTTTCGGTAAGTCTTCCAGTCAACAATAAGCTATTAGTAAAGTTTTTGGAGAATACAAAGTTATATGTGGATTTTCAACCACATGGGAGGCCAGTATCCCTAATGCCTGCATTGTTCAACGGTCAACTGTAAAAAAAAAAAAAAAAAAGAAAAGAAATACCTAACCTTTTCTTATATTCTAGAAAATACTAAGAAAAACATTGATAATTTATTCACAATTTTTTTTAAGTATTCTCTCCTTTGTTCCATATAGTCAATGTTTTTTCCTTTAATAATTATAATAACTTTACTGTAAATTATCTGTCATATCACTTAAAAGGTTTTGGAAATCTTATCTCAGTTACTATTAGAATATAAATCAATTTGTAAATACACAATTCTATTTCAAAGCATTGTGGAATAAAATGTTTCTGTTGCTTTAAAGACAAGAACATGAATAAAATCATTTGTTTATACTTGGTACTTTTCACTATGTGTCTGCCTGGTTTGTTTTATGTAATTATTAGTTATGCTTCATAAACTTATAAAAGGGACTGGGGCAAGACAGCAATGAGTGAACCTAGCACTCAGATCTTGGTTTCAAAACACTATGCCCCACTAAAGGGACCCAGGAATCCTAGGAGAAATGGATGATTCCAGGTTTGGAGAGTGAGAAGTAAACTACTAAAAACGATCCTAATTTTGAGCTTGTAATATCTTGTTTTATCATAAAATAAGGAAGACCAATGAAATAAAAGGACAAATTGTCTTGAAGGAGTCTGTACTAACAAACATGCAGCAAACTGAACACCACAAAGAATAAAGACTATCATCAGTGGTAACACAGTGAATAATGAATAATATAATAAAACCCATTAGGTAGTTAATAATATTAAATAAAAGAAAATACAAAAAGTAAAAAAGGGTAAATAGGAGAAAAAAAAGAAAGCTGTTCTTTTTGGAAGAATACTACTTAATAAACATAGAGGGAATATAGTATTAGAACATGGCCAGTTTATAATCCCCGGATTGACTCAAGCATGTCCTTATTGAAATTTTCTAAGCTCTGGATGAAAAGTTTGAAGTTTCTCATTCACACACAATACATTAATCTTTAAAACCAAAACACAAACACATACAACCTAAAAGTAAATGCAAACTATTGACTATTTTTAAACTTTTCTGTATTTTTGAAATTTTTACAGTGACCAAGTCTTAAATTTATAACCAGAGAAAAGACAAAAAACCTGTTTTAAGTTACATAGTAACATTTAAGCACTTACTTTGTGCCAGGTACCAGTCTAAGCTCTTTGCCCCTATCTTTAATCCAAATTAAGTATTAACTATCACTATCCCTATTTTACAGATGAGGAAACTGAGGGTTTAGTAAATCATAACAACTGAAGCTGGTAATAGAATCCAGACAATCTGATCCAAGAGTTCACACTATTTTATTTTTTATATTGACATCATGTCACCCCACATCTACATACTTCTGTGTGTATGGCTTAAAATTAAGAACATTCAAAGCCCATACTCTTAACCATTATTACACAACTACTAAATTAAGTTTAAATATCCAGTACGGATGAGTCCTCCTCTAGAACACTGAGAGTGGAGTATACATAAGCCAGTTGTTACATGGGACTGGCCACACATTAAAATAAATATTGTTCATTGTCCCAGAAATTTCACTTCATAGACTATATCCTGGAGAAACACTAGCATATATACATACCAGATAACATACATAAGCGTGTTTTTACAGCAGCTGTTTGTTAAAGCAAAAACACTAAAAACAACATACATGTTAATCAATAGCTGAATAGGCAAACTATGGCATAGCTCTACAGTGGAATATTAGGCAGCAGTTAACCAGAATGAGCAAGATTTATGCACATTAACACAGAAGTACCTCTCAGATATAATGCTGAATGAAAAGGGTAAACAGGACCACATGAGTATGCTATGATCCCATGTATGTAAAAATTTTTTTTAAAATACTACCTATTTTTTACCATTATATATACATGCATGTAAATGCACAACAGAAAAACTATTAATAAAAAGGCTATCTCTGAGCAGGTAGGGAGTAAAGAAAGATCAAACAGAACTTCAGCATTTACTATGATGATCTTGAGTCTTCCAAGGAAAATACTAAGTGCAAATTTTTAAAAGGCACCAGAACCAATGCTTCCCAACCAAGTGAGAAAAGGAAGGAAACACTAAAAATGATCCCAATTTTGTAAAAGCTGTAGACAGACAAAAATCTCTGCATGCACACCTGGGTTTTTATTGGCATGGAGAGAGATGCAGACGAACACAGACTTGGCTCGTTTGGCGGCAGATGATAGGGTATTGCAAAAAGACTGTTCTTTTACCGTTCATCTATACATTGATTCACTAGTTCAGGTAAGCATGGTTACCTCTGTACTTTCTTAAAAAGGAAGTTAATTTTTAAAACGAGATATTATTAACCTGGAATGGTTCTCAATTTTAGATTATACTAACTACAGAGAGGGGAGACCATCTGCACTCACCTTGTCACCTATCCTGCAGAGGTACTCGGCTTTTGCCATCATTGCATCTCGAATTTCACTCTCTCCCAGATTCTTCTCTGCATCTTCCAGCTCCTCATCCAAACGTTTCAACTCTTCTTCATTTGCCTTCTTCATTTTATTGAGTAGGTCCATGTCTATCTGCCAGTCGAGGGATTTGCACAAGGCTTCATAATAAGGAGCCATGTCTGAAAGCCAAAAAAGGGATGTATGAGTGGGGGCCACGTGCATCCTAAAGTCAGCGTCTGCCCACCTCTTATCCACAGTTAGGTCATCCACCAGTCCCCTACCCACTACTGGGAAGGAATGGAATAGAGCTTAATAAACGCTGGGCAAAACCTAAACGTCTGCTGGTGGGAGCTCTGCATGAGGGACCCTGGCAATGCCAACCTCTCCTAGGGCTGGGGGCTGGGGGCTGGGGGCTGGGGGGGGCGGGCAATCCTCTGTTGACTCTCGCCGGATTCTGTTCCAAGGGAATTTTCAAACAAGGGAACAGGCAAGCCCGTTTATGCTCAGATACGTATGTTCAATATACACCACTAAGTGCCATTCACTGCTAGGAAGGACAGAAAGAACTGAACCCAAATTTCCCCTTCACAGGGAAAGCTTCCTCCCCTACAAGGAATACACCTCGCCCGGGAGCAGCCTTGAGTAACAGTAAGTCAGTCACTGAGCCTGTGCTCTGGGTCTAGCACTGCGCTAAAGACCTCAGAATTTCTCCCAAAGCTGCCCTCATAGGGGAAGGACACACAGAGATGCAGACCCCTCTGAGAGTAAGGCGGGTTCCCCTAGGGCATCCCCAACAAAGGGAAGGCCCGAAGGGACAGAGAAGCCAGGCCTGGTTTCGGGGACCCCGTCAGAGGGACGCCTCGGAGGCCGGAGCCCCACTGGGGAAAATTCCCGCGGGCTCCGGAGCGCGGGGCCAGCCCAAGCCTAGGCCGCTGACTCGGCGCTCGCGCGGGCCTCACTGTTGTCTCGGACGGCGGCCATCAGCTCGTCGCGCACGGCGGCGTCCCCGCGGTGCTCGGGCAGGCTCAGCAGGAAGCGCAGCTGCGCGATGCGCAGGTCGGGGTTCTTGGGCAGCCCCTCTTCTTCCAAGTTCTCCAGCGGCATGACGGCGCGGACAACAGCTGGCGGGAGACGGTAACTCGGCTCGGAGCCGCGGCGGCACCGGAAACAGGAGGAGTCAGCGAGTGCGCCCGGCCGCCTCCGGCCCGGCTTCCGCTCCTGCCACCGCCGCCTGCGGCAGCGTCCCCTCCTGGACACCGCCGGGAAAGCCGCGCCCCGCCTGAGCGCCTGCGCCCCCGTGTGGTCGCCGGCGGCTTTTCCTCGCTCAAGGCCCCACGGAGTCCCGGGGGGCTGGGGGGCCCCGACTCCAAAGTTCGATTTTTTGAATCTCTTCCTTCATCCCTTTTTAGCTATTTTACTTTTCATTCCGTTTTTAATTGAGAGGAGCTGGCAATTTTTTGGAAAAATTTGAAAATATAATAATAATAACAGGCTCAATACAACCACCACAATTTGTGGAACCCTTACTCTTGCTCATTTCGTTTTAATCCTCTTAATGCTAGGAGGTAGGACTCTTGGCCCATTTTGTAGATAAGAAAATCGAGGCACAAAGAGGTTAGGGAACATAATCAAACAAGGTCATGTAAAAGCTATGTAGCAAGGCCTAAATAAAAACTCCTCTCTATAGCCCACATTCTTTCCACAATTCTGAGAAGAAAAATCAGCATCCAGAATTCCCCAGTTTTGATACAACAGCATCATCATTTTGTTTCTTCAGAAATTAAATCATTACATCCCTGCATTTTCAGCCTTCTTTTGTTCATGTTGCCCCAGAGTCTTCACGAATGGTAATGGTTACATAAAGTTCCACATAATGGATTTACCATAATTTACTTATACTCTTCTCTCCGTTAGAGGTGTCTTTCAGTTGACCAGGATTTTTATTCTCCTAATACAAAAACTAGAGAAAGACCTTTGGATGCATAGATCATTTCATATTTTGCATTTTTTTCCTTAGCATAAATTCCCAGGAAGTAATAATAGATAAAGGAAGGGTTTTGTAATTTGGGTACTCTTAATGTCAAACGGCTTTCTAAAAGAGTTGAACCACTTTGTATAGCCATTGAAACAGCTGGAAATTGCCACATTCTCACAAGCAATAGACATTGGCACACATTTTAAAAATAGTATTTGTTTTTGTCAAAAGGAGATAAGCATTTTGAAGACAATTCAAATAATAGAAAAAAGATAAATAGCAAAGAAAAAATTTCCAGCACTCTACCACTGTGAAACCTTTAGTGAAAAACTTTCTAAACATCTTTTGTGTATTCATTCAACGAACATGATGGCACGATTACAAAGTTCCGGGCACTGTTTTGCGCACCAGGGAACCAGCAGTGAAGAGTACAAAGCCCCTGTCTTTGGAACTTACATTCTAGAGAAGTTCACCTAGATACATCAATAGGGTCATTCTACACTTGCACTTTTTAAACTGCGTTTTGTTCTTTCTGCCATGTATTGTGGATATTTTGCCATGCCAATAAATATGGACTGACCATATAGGATTCCATTATATTGATGTACCAACTTCCCCCCCATCAATCCTTAACTGATATTAATTTGGGTCATTTTTATTTTTTCACTCTAAATATTACAGTGTCAGTTATCTGGGTGCATACATATTTTCACACTTGTGTAAGAGTTTCTTCATCTAAATCCCTAGAAGTGCAGTTGCTGAATAAGAGGGTATGAACATTTCACAGTTTGATATATTCTGTAAGGATTATATGAATTATTTTTCCATAAATGATATATCAATTTACATTCCCACCAATATTGAACAGAGGGCCTGTAGGGGAGAAAAAGTAGTATCTTTTCCTTACTCACTGCAAGACTGAGGCACCTATAACATTAATAGGAAAAAAGCATACAAATTTATTTACGTTTTATGTGACACAAGAGCCTCTGGAAATAAAGACATAAAGAAATGGGGAAACCTGTGTGGTTTTTTTGTTTGTCTGAGACAGGTTCCTTCTCTGTCACCCAGACTGGGAAGCAGTGGCTGGATCATAGCTCACAGCAACCTCAAACTCCTGGGCTCAATCGATCCTCCCATCTCAGTCTCCCGAGTAGCTGGGACTACAAGCACGAGCTACCATGCCTGACTAATTTTTTAATTTTTGTAGAGAAGGGGTCTTGCTGTGTTGCCCAGGGTATTCTCAAACTCCTGGCCTCAAGCAGTCTCCTGCCTCAGGTTCCCAAACTGCTGGGATTACAGGTGTATGCCACCACGCCTGGCCTAAACCTGTGTATTTTTAAGCTAAATTTGGTGAAGCGTGGACAGTTGTGTCGAAGTACAATTATCCAAAGGGGATGTGATCTAATCGTAATTAAGCTGGGGAAACTTAGCAAGCCCTGTTTTTCAGATTCTTCTCTGTGCCCCTGTATCTTCAGATATAAGGACATTTCTTTCCTTGGGGTCTAGAGAGGGTATCTCTGGAATGACACTGTTATGATCTACTTTAGAAGAAGGTCAGAGAATTCTTTCGTGACCAGTTTCAGTGGAGAAGGGTAAAAAGGTGAGGGTGACCTTCCTGCTTCTACTGTTTCCTCAAATGACAAGGTAGCATATTTTGGAGTTGCGTGTCCTGAAACCCATCAGACCAGTCTCCCAGTATGCCTCTATCGACCATCTTAAGCTTTGCTATAATAACAATGTCAGTGTCACCTTTCCTTTGTACTTCTTTTCTTATCAGTGAGGTTGATTTTTTTTTTCCTCACATTTGGACTAACCAGATACATTTCATTTTTTATGCAATTCCCATTTGGCTTGGTCAATTCTCTATGGAATCTTTCCTCATTAATTTGTAAGCACTCTTCGTATTTCCAGGATGCTAACTTTGTTAAGTGTTGCAATTTCCGCCTGGTTTATTTTTCTACATTTTTATGTTTTGTTCAACATAAAAGTTTACAATGTTTAAATAATTAATGTATCTTTTCAGATGTGTGTGACAAGAATTGGATATATGATCAAAAACTCATGTTTAAAGGAAAACCTGTGTAAATAGTCATGCAGTTTAAATTACATGTGACTGGTATTAATATATTCTGGCTTCCAATTCGTCCTAGTACAGAGTCGTAATCAAATTAAGGTTGCAATTGCCAGAAGATCTAAATTACAGAGAATTCTGTGACTCCTCGATATTCTAGGTGCAAATGACCTCAAGGCCAGACACAAAGCCCTGCTGTTGGCCTTTCACTCCACACAGATGAGACCAATTTCCGGTCAGATCTGTCTTTTTCTTTTCTTTTTAGCATCATTACCATTAATGGCTCAGAAATCAATGGAGCCCTGAACTGCTGCTGTGATTTGGTTTCCTGGTTGACCAAAGCAGCTCCTCGCCCCATATTGACAACTCATTATTGAACAGTAAATCACCCATTCCATCAATCTCTTTGTGGCCATTAACTCAATTTGACTGGATTAACTAGTTTCACAAAGCCCCTTCTGGAAGCTTGAATCCTGGGGGTTTTGTGGTCTCACGGAGGGAAAATAAATATGTATCTCTTGGTAGAATCCTGCCCCATGGGAATTAAAACGTTTAATGGAAACAGAATATGGTAAACTAAGTGCATGCGTATCTTTTTCTATTTGCTCTACTCCTAGGGCTTATTTTAAAATCACGCTTTCTTCATTTATGATCAGTGTTACAAGCCCTTTTCTATTAGAACCCGGTTTTATTTAGAGATCTGATCAAGCAGGGCCCTCTCCTCCTCCTTTTCAGCCTTTGTTCCTTCCCTTTATGTTAGATTGCTTGGCTCTGAAAAGGATGTTCCGGTTTAGGGCCCTGGATTCCTTCATTCTGAGCAAAGCATAGTCAGCTCCCTGTACTGGCCCTAAGGGCTGTTGATCGTGATGACTACCACACTTACTGCATAAAAAAATGTCCCTCCAAGTGTGTAATTAACTTTATCTACTTTGTGTGGTGATGCTCACTTTTAATTACATGCACTTGCAGCTTTTTCATTGAATTTCAAAGACTTTATGTGAGAGGCCCTGATTATAGCTTCCCTACATATGCCCAAGGTGGTTTCTGCAGGCAGAGTTATCTCTGCTCCTGCCAGCATCCTTCCTGTTAGGCAGTTACTGATTACACTGCCCAGGATGGGGACTTTGCATAGAGCATCTGCTTAAAACACACAGAAATTTCAGTGTTATTCTAGCGTAATGACCAATGGATATAGCATGCTCATTTCTTCCTCAGTAAATCATACCTTTCCAAAGGAGCATTCTGGAAGGAAAAGGGGCTTGAAAAATGCTGTTGTTCCTGGAGCAGGTCATCAAGCTTGAGTAATTGATGGAAAGAACACCAGTTTTCTTCATCCATGATGAGAAGCCACTTGCACATGGCAGGGAGAGTCGGATGTGTCCCAGGGGATGACACGCCTTAATGGAACCCCACTGTAGGTACAGAGCTCTTACTATGGGCCAGACACTGATCTCAGGGCTGGAAGTGCAGGACAGATCAGTGGTCACTAAACTCATGGAGCTCACATTCTGGTGGATAAGGGGCAGCAAGGGACAAAGAAACTCTACACCACTAAATAAATTACTTGGACAGTGGCAAGATTAGTGAAGACTTGAACACAGTCATGGGATAGAGAGGGTAAGGAGGGGCTATATGACGAGGTGACATTTAGGGTAAGATAAAAATGATGGGTTTGGGATAGGGGCTTTAGAGGAAGTTATTTGGTGCCAATTTTCTTAGTTCCATTAATAATTACCTCCCTTCACATACAAAATAAATGGTGATGAGAGGTTTTATAGCTTGTTTTGCTCTTCACAGTTTAATAATAAGCACATGGTCATCTCCATGGGCCTATGGATACCAATCCTGAGAACGTTATGTGGAAAATCAGGAACTTGCCACTGAACCTGTGTAGCTATTGAGAAGTGGCCGTACTCCCATTTCTAAATGCTACGTATCAGCCATGTCACCTGTCGTATCTCCAGGCCCAGCCACAACCCCTCTGCAGGGGCCACCCTGGGTAGACACAGGGCACCCAGGGAAGCAGTTTGCATTGCAAGTAATCATCTACCTGAAGCCCACCAGGTGCCCTGGCACGAGAAGTTTTGTCCCCAAGGGAAGATGTGGGGCACTCAGACCTTTACTGGTCAGAATTTGGATTAGAAACAGGTGAGAGCCATCAGCTAGCAGTGGGCATGGACCCCACACCCTCTGCCACAGTGGTCGTGGAATAGAGGGGAGGCTATCTGGAGAGAACAGTGGGATAAGTCAGAGAGTGAATAGCCTGCTGAGACCGTGGGCCGGAAGGGGTGGGAAGAAGAAATTTATGTCTTACAGAGCAAAGGAGCCAGGTGGTGATCTGAGGGGAAGCAGACAGGAAAGAGTCGAGTCACAAAAACCGATGGCACACAGGGGTGAATAATCATCAGTCTCTGTGATAAAGGTCAGCCTTCGATCTGGATCCAGTGGTGAAACCGTCTCTACAACCTCAATTTGCGCTACTATTCCTGTTCTTCCCAACCCATCTAGTTCATGCCTTCTGTCCTCGCTGACCACCCTATTTTCTTGAGTACTCATGAACGTGACCACATGGCTTATATTCCAGTATTTCTTTCTTTTTAAAAATTATCCTTACAATAAATGCTAGCCACTGATAGTTTCAGAGTGCGTCTCTGCTCCTAGGAAGAACCATTGGTAAAATTTAACAAAACTACACATGCATTCATTCACCCTTTGCCCCAGCAATCCTACTTCTGGGAACTTACAATTACACAAAAATACACATGCACAAAGTTTATTCACTGCAGCATTATTTGCATTTGTAAAATATTGGAAACAACCTAGATGCCCAAATATAGGAAAATGGTTGAATAAACTAGAGTACATAACACATGAGGAAGTATTATGCAGCTGTAAAAAAAAAGAATAAAGAAAACTTTATGAGCTTATATGAATGGAGTGATTTCCAGAAATCAAGGGTTATCATTTAACTACAAAAATGTTAAAGAGGACTGAGGGAGGAGGCACTATAAAAGGTATAAATTCAAAGATAACCACTAGTACATGGAATACCAAAAGATTTTTGTAATCCAGCGACTAAGACACAGCCACAGGACAGTAGGGTAAGATTGTATTACCAGTCAGCTAGAACATGTAGCAAGTAAATTGCAATTTCTTCTTAAGATCAGCTTGAAGAAATGACCCTGGGCACACAGAAACGGCGCTGTCTCAACCACTAGCAGGTGCAGCAAAGCAGAGGTAAGAGAAAGTGAACTTTAGGAAAGAATTAAAGAGGGAACATTTAAACGTGAGCTGTAGTTGAATCGTGGGACAAATCAGAACCGTGTTGGACTTCCTATTACTCATCTGTACTACTTAGAACCATTT
>CM052436.1:153359184-153464603 GCA_028533085.1 Varecia variegata | reverse complement strand
CCCCCCCCCCCCCCCAGTCCGCAGGGTTGGGGCGCGGCGACACCAGCCCAGCGAAGGGCAGGGTGTGCGCGACCGAGGCACA
The DNA here is from genome assembly GCA_028533085.1 of Varecia variegata. NCBI lineage: Eukaryota > Metazoa > Chordata > Mammalia > Primates > Lemuridae > Varecia > Varecia variegata. Next base: position 153,464,521 of record CM052436.1, on the reverse strand, counting down.
GCGACTCTGGGCGTTTTCTAAATCTCACAAGAGAAAAATCACAGGGGTAAAACCACTCATGTAAAAGCTGAGTATGTCCTTCCAAGCCCTGCCCTGATTTTTAGTAATAAAGGAAGCAAAAGATGCTCAAAGAACCTAATTTTAGACAGTGACGTTGGTGATCGCCTCGGAAAACAAACAAATCACTATTTCCTTCATTTGATTAACGGCCTAGTGGTTTAGCCTCTATTAACAATATGTGCTCAACTCAGTGTCACATGTCATGGGCAAAACACGTGGAAGACGTGGACCCCCTCAAGACAAATCTAAAGCGTCCTTAGAAAAAGTCCAAGTCAGTGAATTTTTTAAAAATGAGTTAGGATGATACCAATTAAGTATTTTAAAAATAATGTTTAACAAACAGGTGAGTAATTACCATTGGCCTGAGAGGCCAGTGTTCTTGATTAACTCAAACCACAGAAAACAGACATTTGAACCATGGTGGCGTCTAAGATGTGATTTATTTCTGATTTCCTTGGTAAATTAAGTTGTTCAAACTTACAGAGAAACCTTTACTTTACTTTATATTTTAAATTCTAATAATAATAATAATGGCACCAAAATCTTGTATACCAGCTACTATGTGCCAGGTACTTGTTTAAGCACACCATACATGTTAAGTCATTTAACATGTTCAACAACTATGAGATAGGTGTGATTATTACTCCATACTACAGAGGTTCAGAGAGGTTAAGCAACTTGACCAAGGTCACACAGCTAGTACATGATAGAGTAGGATTTGAACTCAAGTCTGGATCCAGACTCCACTCTTCTAGCCATGGTACGCTTCCTAGTATCAAACATTAACCACAACATACTCTTCCACAAATATGAACTTCCATATAGAATCAATTCACTCTCCCTCCCCTGAATTCCCACCTTCAGTCATTCTAGATTGATGGATTACCCCAGTCTTTCCTACCTCGTTCTACCTCGTTCCCGTCCTATGAAATGCCACGCCATGTCACATGAACCTTGACATCTGAGAGAAGATAGAATTCTTTTGTTGTTTGATTTGGGGTTTTTACCCTCAAAAGAACATCACACCCAATTATGACCTTTTTTGGAAACTCTTTGTTGATAACTTAAATGACTGGTTTTTATGGAAGCCTAATTAAAAATGTGTAGTGTAAAAATTAATCACCCAAGTTACCCAGACTCAAAACATCTGTCGTCCTCCCACCCCTTAGTCCCAAGGTAATCTTGCCAGGTCATGTGGCGGCTTCCTCCTGTACGTTCCCTAAAGTGTCTCCTAAATCTTCTTTTCCATTTCAGTAGCATAGCCAAGCGCTCCTTTTCCCCAGCCTGGGCCTTTATAACAGCCGCTCAACTGGTCTCCAGACCCCGATCCATCCCGCAAACCACTGCCAGATGAAGCTTCCGAAAGCAACGCTCTGGTCGGGTTGTATTTCTTGCTCTGAAACCTGGCATGGCTTCACCTGTCTGCAGAATTCAGCACTGAATCAATTAAGAGGTAGTCTTTCCACCCAGGCTCTGACTTAGTGTTACTACTCCCTGGTCTACAAAAAGACTTCATTCTGTAGGCAAATCATAAAGACAGAAGAGTAGAATAGAGGGTACCATGGGCTTGGAAGAGGGAGGATGAGGGGTTAATGCTTAACGGGCACAGAGTTTCTGTTTGGAGTGATGGAATGTTTTTGGAATAGACAATAGTGAGGTTTGCACAACGTGGTGGATGCAGTTAATGCCAGGGAATTGTGCACTTAAAAATGGTGAAAAATGCCAAATTTTGTTATTTATATTTTACCACAATTTTAAAAATTCAAAAAAAGTATACTTCATTTAAACTAGACCAATTGCTCCTTTCCCTCCATGCCAGTTTCCCCCTATTTTTTTTTTTTTTTAGCTTTGTACAAAGCAGGAAAAATAGTCCTCCATAGTGTTGACAACTATTTCTTGAACTTTGCAAGGCTTCCTGCTCCCTCCTCCTGATCAGCGAAGTATTGGAATAAAAATTTCAGAATGTCTCTGGTGGCTTTTATTGCTTTTCCATCACAAGTTTATAGGAACATTCTTTTCTTTCTCCTCAGTGAGCATAGGCCTTCTAAAAGCAGACAGAAATAGCAAGACAAGCTTATTTCATGGACTCTGCTTTCTAATCAGATGGTCTCTCGTGGAATATTGTCTCCAGGGAGTTTATAAATGCTCTCGCTGTTACACCATGCACTGTGGAGTCTTACCTTCCCCTTTTAAAAGCAAGCTGGCTGCTAGATTTCCTAGACCATGTACAAGCCAAATTTTTGTTTGAAATTTTTAGCATTCCTCCTCCTTTTTTTTTTAATAGAGAACACTTGATTTCCACACATTCAGCTTTATTTTAGGAAGAAATAATTTAGCGCCTAATCTGTTAAAAATGATGCTACAGTTACTGTACAACAGATTTGTTGTCACTGAGAGGTCTCTGCATTTGCAGAGCTCGCATCTCTAGAGGAAAGATCAAAAGCAAGCTTTGCTTAAGAACGCTAGGAGAGGGATAACGGGGCATGCTGGGGACAAGGCCACCAAAAAGCAACTCTCTTTGTCTCCATGCTCTCCTCTGTCTCTGCATGTCATGGGGTCCTCCCGCTGAGGCCTAAGGGCAGTGGGGTTCAGGTGAGGCCCTCAGCTCTCTGGAAGCCCTGGTGGAGAAACCTGGTGAATGTTTTTTCCTATGGGCAAGTACCTGGATACCAGGCTTGAGATGGCCTACCATGAGGACAAGAGAGTGGCAAATGCTGAAAAGAGTTTGACCTGCAGTCATCTGTGATTCTTGTGATAAAAGTTGACATGCATAATTTCTCCTGGAACTGTGCATGGTGACAGCTCTGGTCGATATTGTTCTCCCATCCCCCAGTTGGCCCCCTAGCAAAAAAAAAAACACACACATACACACAGTGAAAAACTCATCAGAATGGCCTAAGACTTCTCACCTGCAATACTGACAGCTAACACATGGCGGAGTCACATCTAAGAGACAGGACAGCCACCTAAGGATCCTATACCCAGCAAAGCCATCCTCCATCCGTCAGACTAACAGAAAGATATTTGAAGATAAACAAATAGTCAGAAACTATAACACCCAAATACCCCTTTCAAAAACAATAATTAAGACTCAAAAACAACCACAGAGGAACCAGCAGAGAGACCTCAAGATGGAAGAAGATGGCTAGGAGAGGCCAAAAGCACTGACTAGGATACAGAGGGCCATTTTGTAACCACAAAGCTGACATTTATTTATACAATATAACAGACACGGCATTTCTGCACCAAACTCTAGAAGCTAAATTCATAAAGCAAAAGCTGTTAATATTACAAATCCAAGGAGAGCTTAACAAAATTATTATTATAATCAGAGACTTCTAGATATTTTCTTAGATAGCATATTCTGCAAAAACAAAAAAGGGGGGGAGGAAGAACATAGAGGTAGACGGTTTAAAAAGATACACTTCATGTAACTTATAGAGCCATAAATTCCTTGAATAGGGGAAATACACATTATTTTCAAAGGTTTAGGAATATCTATAAAAAATGATCCTAAGCCAGGGCACATGGCTGAGGCAGGAAGATCACTTGAGCTCAGGAGTTTGAGGCCGGCCTGAGCAACATGGCAAGATCTTGCCTCTTAAAAAAAAGAAAGAAAAAGGTGATCATAAAAAAATGACATAAGATCATTAAAAAATGTCATTAAAACATAAGTTTTAATGACAATTAAAACCTTAAAAATTCAAAAACACTGAAATTTTACAACCCACAATTTTCCAATAAAATTAGATGTAAGCAATTTTTAAATGACCAAAATCTCACCCATTTGGAAATGAAGAAGGAGCAGCTGTTGATAACCTTTGGGTTAAAGAAGAAATCAAAATAAAAAAGTACCAGCTTTCTAGAAAGCAATGAAAAAAATTACACAGCATACAAAACTTGTAAGACACAATGAGACGAGTTTACAGCCTTGAATGCCTTCACTGCCAAAGAACAACCAAAAAGGTGCAATAGATTCACTTTTATAATTTTCTAAAAAAAAAAAAAAAAAAAAAAAAGATAAACCCAAAGAAACTAAGAAAAGGGATGAAGTAAAAATAAAACCCCAAAGTAATAAAATAGCATGAGTATATCTGCAGAGAGGAAAAATAAATCTAAACACTGCTTCTAGGCAAAGACCAAAGAAACAGATAAATCCCTTCAGATCCTGATTAAAGAAAGAGTGAGCAAGAGTGATAAAAAGGGAGCATGAACAAAAACAGGATTAGAAAGATGAAAGGAGAAATAAACACAGATATAAGCATGATTGCAATAATTTAAGAGAATATAACAAGCAGCTCTATGGCAACACTGTTCAAAACTTGGAAGGATGAATTCCTAGCAATATTATAAATTATGAAAATTAACCTAAGGAAAAAGTTTAAATTTTTGAATCATCAAAGAGAAGCTAGAGATATTAATAAAAGATCTGTTGTACATTTAAAAAAAAAGTCATAGATGTTTTAGAGACATTAGAGCTATTTGAATACAGACTGTATATTAAATGATATTTGGGGATTATTACTAATTTTCTTTGCTGTGACAAGTACGACAAAGCCCTTATTCTTAAAACTTTCATACTAAAATATTTAGGGATGAAATGTCATGATGTCTGCAACTTGCTATTCTCACACACCCACATATCCACGCACACACTCAAATATGACAATATCATTATAAAATTACAATAATCAAAACAGCATAGTATTGCCATAAAGACAAAGTGTTCAATGGAACAGAATAGAGAATCCATCAACAAACCCACACATAGAGACAACTAATTCAGGACAAAGGCACAAAGGCAATGCAAGCATGGTGAGTCACTTATCAACAAATGATACTGCAACAATTAGATATCCACATGCAAAGCTGTAAACTTGGATCCTTATCTGTCATATTGAAACCTAAGACTATAAAAATTCTAGAAGAAAACAGAAAAATATCTTTGTGACCTTGGGTTAAGCAAACATTTACTAGATATAACAATCCATAAAGAACAAATTTATAGGTTGGATTTCACTAAAATACAAAATCTCTGGCCTTTAAAAAAACATTGATAAGAGGACAAAAAGGCAGGTACCAGATTGTAAGAAACTGTCTGGAAAGTATATATCTGATAAAAATAAAAAAAAAGACTTGTATCAGATTATAAAAAGAACTCTGAAAATTCAACAGTAAAAAAGTAAAAACAACCAATAAAAAATGGGCAAAAAGTGAGGGCTTCAGGCCAAGTGAGAGAGATTAAAAACTTTCAGCTTTTTCATTCACAAAGGCATGGTTGGAATTCAACTGTTCATTTCAACTAGTGATTTTTATTTGTCTTATCGCTAAAATTCTAAAATCAAAAACTATAAAGTCTTTGTGTGTACATGTGTATGTTATATATTGTGTCTACATATACGTCTATACATGTTTATATACTGTCTACCTGTGGTACCAAATTAACTTAAAAATATATGTACTCACAAATTAAATAAATAAACCTAAATGCTTTTCAAGTTCATGTGACTTTAGTAATCATTGGCAAATAAAGATAGTTTTTAAATTAACACTAACATAAAAAATGGACAAAAGATGTGAACAGATACTTTGCCAGTGAAGATGGCAGACAAGCACATGAAGAAATGGTCATTAGTTATTTGGGAAATGCAAATTAAAACCTCAAGAGATGCCTAAGCAAATTGCTAAAATGAAAAAGCCTGCCCCTGCCCAGCAATGGCAAGGCTGTTGAGGAACTGGAACTCTGACACACTGCTTGCAGGAATGGGAAATGTTACAGCCCTTCTGCAAAGCCTGTGGCACGGTCTCAAAAGTTCAGCCTATACCTACCATCTGATCCGGCAATTCTACTCCTATTCACCCAAGACAATAGGAAATGCATGTCCATTCAAAAACTTGTACATAACTGTTCATAGAAGCCTTGTTTGTAATAACCTCAAACTAGAAATGACTCAAATATCAACAGATGAATGGATGAACAAATTGTGGTATATCCATACAATGGAATATTACTCAGTAATAAAAAGATATAATTCACACAGCAACATAGATGAATCTCAAAATAAGTATGAGTAGTAGAAGAAACCAGTCACAAAAGCCCACATAGTACATGATTCCATTGATATGATATGTTCAAAATATGCAAATCTATAGAAACAGAAAACAGATCAGTGGTACTTAGGGCTGGGAGATAGGGGGGTTGGGAGGTGACAGTGAAAGGATATTGGGGTGATGAAAGTGGTCCGAAATTGTCTGTGGTGATAGTCGCATAACTCTGTCACTATACTCAAAACCACTGCATTGCACGTTCAATGGATGAATTGCATGGTATGTCAATTATATTTCCAAAATGCAGTTAGAAAAGCAAATTAATAAGAGGAGAATCCTATTCCCCTATGTTGTCTTAACAGATATGTGACAGGCAACCTTATATAATTCTGATTATTCAATTTATGCATTCAAAAACTCAGCCCTCTACTCCATAAAACATTTTATCTTCCCTTCCCTAATTATTTCCTCTGAGCATTTCTTTTTATCTAACATACTATATATTTACTACTTCTCATTTAAGTGCCTGTCTTGCCCAATTAGAATTTCTACTCCTTGGCTGCAGGGATTTTCACTACTGTATTCCATTTGCTTAAACCAGTGTCTTGTACCTAACAGGTGCTCAATACATATTTGTTAAGTTAATGAATTAAATAATAAATGATTAGAATCACTCCTTCTGCATAGTGCCTCTGAAATAATGCCCCTTTTTGGTTGCATATGCTAACGGTGGTTTTAACCCCAGATTCAGGGGCACTCTATGTCTCTAAGGATCACAAAATTTGTATATTTAGGTTTAGCATAATGCACCATGTCTGAGAATGGGTGGGTCAGAATCTCAATAAACAATAGGCTATGACATTCCCGAAAGAGTGGTGATCCATGAATCGTATTTGCTGTTTCCATCCTCACCTTCAGGTTCTCACTCCACAGTCATTATGTTAACTAGGGCTCCGTGGTTATAAGAAACGGACTCTTGCAGACTTAAGCAAAACGGGAATGTATTCAAGGGAGATGTGGATGAACATGGGATGTAAGTCAAGCCTGGAGAACCAGTTTTATTGTGGTATCTCCAAGGAGTTCCAGCAATCTGGCCGGTTACTTCAGGGAGCTAAAGCTGGGATGAATTAATTCTAGCATTTGCTCTTCCTGATGTCACCTCTCTGTGGGGAGAGAGAATCCAATTGGCCCAGTTGGGTCCTATGCCTGTCCTTGGCAAGGCAAGCCCCCCGACTGACAGTCTTCCAGGACCACACACTTGGGGGGCAAAGTCATTCCTCCAAAAGGTAACAGGGTGTGTCACCAGGAAAAGGAGTGATGCTGGTGCAGGAAAGAGCAGCTGGGGTCACTGCCCTCAGTGCTCTGGTTGGGGCCTTTCCGTGATTAAGTGATTAGTGCTTTCATAGAGGATATGATCTTAAGTTCTACTCACCAAGCTTGGGGACAAAAGTTGTGTGATTGTCTTGTGAATTAATAACAATAGTGAAATTATAAAATAATACCTTCCTCTGAATCTGTATGTCAGTGATCTGGCAGGAATTCAACTGAGTCCTTATTGGGTCTGGGAGTCGGGGACAACAAGCTGGAGCCCCCAAGCCTAGGGCTGGAGCCCCCTTCTTGTGCCCGGCACAGCTCTCTCTCTCCCAGAGTGCCGAGAGGAAGCAGGTGACAAGCCTGCTGCTCCTCAAGCCACAGCTCTTCTGGTCTTGGAGAATCTTCTCCCCTCCTCTGCCTGCTTCCCTTCTGCCTCCGCCCCTCCCCTGAGAAACTCAACTTCCTTCCCTCTCCCTCAGGTAATCCTCTCCATGAACTTACGCTTTGGGGGAAGAGTCAGGGAGGAAGGCTATTTTCAGGCGGGTTCCACTTAAGGCTCTGAATACAAACCTCTTTGGTCAATGTGTATCAGGGTGCTTGGGCTGCCATAACAAAGTACCGCAGACCAAGTGGCTCAGACAACAGAAATGCATTTCCTCTCTGTTCTGGAGGCTGGAAGTGTGAGATCCAGGTGTCAGCAGGGTTGACTTCTTCTGGGGCCTCTCTCCTTGGCTTGCAGAGGACGGACCACCTTCTCCCTGTGTTCACGTGGTCCCCCTCTGTGTGTGCCTGTGTTCGAATGTCTTCTTCTTATAAGGGCATCAGTCATACTGGATCAGTGCCTACCCATAAGACTTCATTTTACCTTAATTACCTCTTTAAATACACCCCCAGATCTAGTCACATTCTGAGGTACCAGGGACTTTACCATATGAACTTGGGGAGGAGGAGAAAATACTCAGCCCATAACACGACAGGAACACAAAGTGACAGTCTTCTTGGAGCAGGAAAGGAAGAAATATGGCAAGAATGACACAAATTGCTATTTCTCAATGAATTAGCCTGGGTATAGTCTGTAACTGAGTCAGCAGTCACCTGGCCCCCCAACTTCTGAACCCTGCTTCGTCCTTGTGCTGTTTTTCTTCACTATTAGTCAAATTGGGGAACTGCGCATGCCTGATTGGCTGAGGCACAGGTTGTGAACTTAAAGAAAGCTGGGGTCAGGGGAGTTGAGCCTGGGTGGTGTCACTAACCAACGACAATCTTTATGCCCTAAAGACTCACAGAAACAATTTGCAAGTTGGTTCTAGTCCCCATTCAGTTCTTTAACCAGGGAAACTAGAGTACCCTAGCCTTAGCTGCCCTGTTAAGAACACAGGCTCTGGGGGGTCAGACTGTTTGCTTTTGAGTTTTTGTTTGTTTTGTTTTGGGAGTTTTGTTTTTGTTTTTTCTGAGGCAGGGTCTTGCTCTGTTGCCCAAGCTAGAGTGTAGCTTTGAACTCCTGGGCTCAGGCAATCCTCCTGCCTCAGCCTCCTGAGTAGCTACGACTATAGGCACACACCACCATGCCCAGAATAATTTTTTAATTTCTTTGTAGAGAAGGGGTCTCACTATGTTGCCCAGGCTGGTCTTGACCTCCTGGCCTCAAGTGATCTTCCACTTTGCTCTCCCAAAGTGCCAGGATTATAGGCGTGAGCCACTGTGCCTGGCCAGACTGCTATTTTTTTAAGATTATATATAATCTTTATATTTTGACTGACAGAGCTTTCTAGTCTAATTTTTACACATAACAACCCATATATTTAAACAGTCTCTGCACAGTATTTCTGACTCAGCCAGCAATAGAGTCACTGTAGTATATTGAGGGCAGAAACTTAGAGGCCTTCAGAAAATAAAGAACTTTTCCCCAAATAATTTTTAACTGTAATACTCTTAATTCCATCTACAAAAATAACCATTGTTAAAACCTGGCTCTATATTTTTCCAGTCATATATTTCACTGAAAATATAGACAATTTTCTTTTTATATAATTGAAATGATATATATTTTTTTTTTTTTTTTTTTTTGAGACAGAGTCTCGCTCTGTTGCCCGGGCTAGAGTGCCGTGGCGTCAGCCTAGCTCACAGCAACCTCAAACTCCTGGGCTCAAGCAATCCTTCTGCCTCAGCCTTCCGAGTAGCTGGGACTACAGGCATGCGCCACCATGCCTGGCTAATTTTTTTTTCTATATATATTTTTAGTTGGTCAGATAATTTCTTTCTATTTTTAGTAGAGACGGGGTCTCACTCTTGCTCAGTCTGGTCTCGAACTCCTGACCTCGAGCGATGCACCCGCCTCGGCCTGCCAGAGTGCTAGGATTACAGATGTGAGCCACCACGCCCAGCCTTGAAATGATATTTAACATACTACTTGGTAACCGTCCCTTTACCATGTGATATATAGATTCTACAATAACTTCTAATGGCTCAATAGTAATCCATTAATGATATGTTGTAAATATTTCATTAATCAACTAGTAAATATTTTGGTTATCTCTAGTTTTTCACTATTATTAAAAACAGTGAAATGAACATTTAAAAAGTAATGTTTGTGCACTGCCATGAAGATTAAATGGAGTAATGTGGAATTTCTGGGTCAAAAACATGCAAACATCTAAGTTCTTTGATTTGCGTAGCCAAATGGCTGACTGGGAAGGTTACATCATTGGGCTTCCTCCATTTTTCCATGTGTCAACAGTGCTGCATATTACAGTTAAAAAAAAAAAGTCTTTGAGTTTGATAGACAAAAATCACTGAAAACAAAATCCAGTTCTTGCAAGGTTTCCAGGCCTTGCACGATCTGCCTGGGGTCCACCTCTTCCACGCTATCTTATGCCTCTGCTGACAGCGCTTCAGGGCCATTGAGTTTCTTTAATTCCCTGAGTGGGGCACACTCTCTCCTCCTTTAGGGTCCTGCCGCACCTTTTCTTCTTCTACTTTGAATGTTCACTCCCCTTCTTGGCTAATATTTGGCTCCTTCTCATCCTTGAAATCCCAGCTTCTCATTCCTTAGGTCTCTGTGAGTTTGATGGGAAGGATGGATGGAGTAAGGCAGGATCACAGAGCTCATCTTCATCTACTGCTGAAGGAAGTTAATAAATCACATTTACAAATAAATCCAGATAGTTGACTCTTCTCTGCTCTATGTGATGTTCGTCTTCCAGAAATCCAACCTGGGCTTCTTCACATGGTAGACTCAGGATTTTGGAAGCATACAGCTTGGAAATAGCTAATTAAGTTAGTTAGAAGTGGTTACATTTAAAGAACAGAACTGGAGGTGGTGACACAGGAGAGTGACTCCCAATGCTGGGAGCCACTTGAAGTCCAAGTGGGTTGTTGGCTTCACGTAAGAAAGAATTCAGGAGGGAGCTGACAGTATAAAGTGAAAGCGAGATTTATTCAGAAAGTATAGAAAATCTACTCCACCGACAGAGTGGAGGCAAGTCCTGCCTGCAGAAGAGAATGGGTGGAGACTGTTTGCTTTGAATCCTGGCTTTGCTGCTTGTGGCTACTGTGTAGCCTTGGAAAAATCTGCTTCTCTATGCCTCAGGTTTCCTGTCTATAAAATGGGTAATTATGAAACTGCCCAATCCATAGGGCTCCTGTGCCAGTCACAAGTGATATAATATGACAAGTGCCGAGAACGGGGCCTAACAAATATTAAGTGCCTAATAAATGCTTGCTATTATTTATTACATAGCAACCAAAAAATCTTAAAATCCTACCTTAAAAGTTTAGACTCACAGGATGATTTGAGGAACTATTTTAGTCTTACAGTTGCTATATAAACAGAAACCAATACCTCCGTAGTGAAGGGCCAGATCTCTGAAGACCTAATCTGTTAAAAACAAGCAGTTAAAACAGCAATCACAGAGCTCTGTACCTTATAATATACAACGGTCCTCGGACCCTTACTTAGCGCTTACAGACTCTTGCTTTACGTACATTTCTAGCAACCTTGCCTCTTAGCCTTTCCAGAAGCAGTAAATTAGAAAGGAAAGGAGGAAGGCGCTTAGAAGCAGGCACACTGACAGTAGCAAGAAGTGACAGCTGACAGCTTGTCAGCTAAGGAAGAAGAAAGAAAATTAAAAAGCAGAGCAAACAGTCCCACATGGCCCCGTAACCCCTGAGGGCTTCCCTGCCCGGCACAATGATTGATGTCGGTAAGGGTGACCCGCAGACCTGCAGTCCCAGCTGGTAATGGCCCCTCCGTGCACTCGGCCACCCAACCTAGAAAAATCAGCCTCTGTGTCCTCAGCTCCGTCTTTCTTTCTTCCCACATCTTGTAAGTCACCAAGTCCTATTAATTTACTCCGAACGGTATCAGGAGGTTGTGGTGCCTGACGGGAGGGGATGGTTGTCCTGAAATCTGAACACACAGTTCCCAACACTCTGTTGAGATCCCCTTATGATTTCTTGCTGGACAATGGCACAAGGGACTTGTCCCTGGTCTTCCTGCCTCAAGCCTCCGTGTCTAAGGAAAGCATGATCAAGGCAGGGCTGGGGTGGGGCACACACAGTAGGGGTTACTGAGTGCCTACCATTCAGTTCAAATGAAAAATTAACAACTCGACACGCGCTGTTAAAAGTATTAAAAGTTGCTATTTTAAGTTATGTTAGAAAACAGGACTAAGTATAGGTATTCAGAGTGAATTAGAGGAAATGAAGTAATTAGCTCAATAATTCAGGTCCCAAATTTGCAAATCATCTGCCATAGCGCCGTGGCTGGAGGGACCTGCCAGACTGCTGTGCATTTGGCGTGTGTGCTGGTTTGCCGCTGAGAGAAAGCTGCCATGCAATGGTCTTCTGTTGCCGGAATCACCGAGTTCACCCTGCGGGAGGTCGCAGTGTCCAGGCTCACACCTGGGGTTATTTTTCTCCACTCACTTTATTGGAGGCTGGACTCCAGGAGAGCCATTAACGCAAATGTAGCAAAGAACTTAAGATGTGTATCTTAAAGAGAATCCTTATTACTTTCCCTCTACCCCGACACGGAAGTGAATGCAAATGTGCTTCATGCCTTCAATGCAGGCATTTCTAATAATCAGCGTGCTCCTGATCATTAGGTAGATAAAGTGCCTTCCAATTATGAATCTTAAATGGAGCATTCTGCCTGCTCTGAAGCCATTTGCCATTTAGCTCAAAAACCTTTTAGTAAGGATGTTAGTTGACTCCATTTAGGTATGTACCTGTTCTGGTTGTTCCGGGAAGCGCCCTTTATCAACAACTGCCAGACATTAACAAAATATTGCCATCAACACACTGGCAGCACCTCTGTCGCCCGCACTTATGGTGCGGTCCTAGATTTCCCTTTGTCGTCTGTGTGTGCCATGTAATTCTCCATTCTTGCTCAGAATCTCACTGATCTCTGGCATGCCTCGTCCTGAGATCGACAGAGCTTGGTGTTTGTGCCCTGATGACTCACTCAGCCACCTCAGACGCACCAATGCAACACCATGCATTGCCCTGAGACAGGCTGACCTGACAAGGTGACATTTTCCCTGCGATGTCTCACAGCTTTGAGGCGCATGTCATGGAATGTCACAGAGCCAAGTCAGAACACTGCTTCCCCACCAAAGCAAAGCGGTGGGTGGGCACAGTTCCACAGACTATGCATGCAACTGAGAAGAGGAGATTTTATTCTTAAGTCTATTCACCCACCGCCCACTCTCAGCCTTCTCTTGATTTCCCAGGATAATGCCTATTGAAACTCCAACCACATTCTGTTTTATTTTAATCTCTGATGTGCTCACATTCTGAGCAAGAGACTGAGAAAATAAGAACACTTCTTTTTTAAAAAAATTTTTTTCTTCCAACCCTTTGGGCCAATTTTATATTTATACATAGTGAAAATTGATGCAAATAAAGTATGTTTGCTTTGAATTGACAAGTTTTTTTTTTAAGTGTGGCTTTTGACCTGAATTATTCAAATTTCACAGACCCAGCTTAAGATGTTCTCAAACTTTTCAGAGATACTTATATAACCACTTTTGGTATGTTTCCATGCACAATTGCTTTTTTTCCTCGCCCTTCTCTCTTTTTTGTTGAATTTTCTCTTCTGATCCTTTTATAAACAATCTAGAACACATGGAAATGAAGCCAGAGAAATATGCACTCCTCCTCCTCTGAAAGCCTCGGAACACAAAGAAAATGGTCTCTTTCTACTCTTTATTAAAGAAACATTTTAAAAATAATATTTAATTTTTCTCATTAGATTTCTTGCTATTATACAAGAGAAGAAAATTAAAATTGTCTGAAATTCTACCTCAGAGAGATAATCACTGTTAACATAGTGTATAGCCACCTAGTCTCTTATAAATAGAGAGAACGGAACATGCTTTCTGCAAATATTAAAAGTCAAATTTAATGGTAAAATGAAGTCAAAGATTTGGTAGCAAATCGAAATAGCTCCAATAGTCACATAATACATTAACATGAACTTATTTCTAAAAAACTAAGGCCAGACTAATGGAACTGTCTGAGAAGATTACCCAAAATACACAACTCCAAACTTCTAATTATGGTATTTATGCTAAGTGTTTTCTAATAAAGATGAAACATTTAACCTCAAAAGAGCAATGAGTTCAGAAAGCTGCAAGAAGACCAGATGTATGTATCAGAAGCAGAAATTAGTGTCCTCTAAAAAATGGTCCACTAGGGAATTATTTTTAAGGCTACTTCTTCCACATATTACCATAAAGCAATTTCTTTCATATTTTTGGCTGATGCTGTCCTTAAAAGTAACTGTGGGCTGGGCACAGTGGCTCACACCTGTAGCACTTTGGGAGGCCAAGGCAGGAGGATTGCTTGAGACCAGGATTTTAATACCAGCCTGAGCATGAGCAGAGACCCTGTCTCTACAAAATATAGAAAAATTAGCTGGGTGTGGTGGCAACACATGCCCATAGTCCCAGCTACTAGGAAGGCTGAGGCAGGAGGATTGTTTGAGCCCAGGAGTTTGAGGTTGCAGTGAGCTGTGATGACACCACCACACTCTACCCAGGCTATAGAGCAAGACCTTATCTCAAAAAAAAAAAAAAAAAGTAATTGTGATCTCCTATTGGGAAAGATATGTATTAATACATCACTTTTCCTTTGAACAACTATACAATGTCAACTGTTCTTTCTTTATACAATTAAAACTGCTTGAAAATATGAGCACATGGCCAAAATTTGATAGAAATAGCTAATCCTTTTCCATTTGGGGGAGCCAGAGTATGGTACATATTCCTTTATGACTGGGGGATTTTCCGAGGATAGGCAGAGGTTTCAGTAGAACTTCAATGACAAAACACTTTTACCCAAATATCTGTTTGATGGGAATTATAACCCAGTCTGGGAAAGAATCTTGGTATTTTACACATATTGCATATCCCAAATAACAATTCTACCACTGGCTTACAGAAAAAAATTAAGCAAGGAATAGCATCCCTCCAGTCTCAAGCCCACATAATTTACTCTTTGAGGCAGTATCTAGGTAAAGATTATGACTAAGGATGGGTGCAATTTGGGAAGCTAGGAGAAACAGTCCATTATTTATACAAAGAGGATGTTTTAAGAGACATGTGGCCTTTTTGAATTGCACCCATACTTGATTTTTTCACACATTTACAGATGTAAATAATACTGCCTCTATGTAATAGCGACCCTCTTACTTAGGGTTACATGGCTGTGGTGACGCCTCACTCATCATCCCACAGAGCAAGAGCACCCATGGATTTCAACACCAATTGACTGGCCTAAGCAGAACATAACCCACATACAACTGGGATCCCACATGGCTGGGGCTCGGGGCTATGCCACGTTCAAAGAATTAGCAGTGTGACAGAAAATGAACATCAAAAGCCATGTAAATCTTTATGCAGTCTCACAAGAAAACACTAAATAGAAGAGATCATTTTTAGTGCAAAGTAAATCTCCCTTACAAAGCCTTCCCAGGGAACTCTCCACTTTCAAACTCTTTTACACTCCTGACTTCTACCAAAACACTATCTTCTTCCTCTCCTCTTCCAAAGACCTGCCTCCACCCAGACCCAAGGGCCCCTCCAGTTCTGTCCCCAACTTCACTTCCGGCCTTATGGCTTCATTACTTGCATCAGTTCACTCCTGCTTTCTTCTTTGTCCTTTGTTTTTCATTCCACCCATTAACAGGATTCTGCACAACAAAGGAAAGTCTAAGAGCTGACCAAGCAATTGAAAAGCAAGAATCCAAGAAACGTTCCTTTTTTGATGGCATTAACAGGGACAAAAATGATCAGCTTATAGACTTATAGGTATGCTTGTTTCCTATAATTGTGTGAAAAAGCCAACTTTCTTTCCACCATCTCCTCACTCCAGAGACACTGTTCTCTGAGATGCTTTCTGCCCATCTGTCTTCTGTATGGTACCGAATTTGTTCAACAAGCATTTTGAACCACGTTGCCATGCTGGACCTCATACTAGCTGCTGGGCTACAAGATGCATAAGTAATGTGCCAAAATGGTGACACATACAAATGGCCGTAAGAACTCGTACTATGTCCTTGTATCTTTATATTTATACACAGAGAATATGGGCCAAGTGTTGTGCCAAGTACTCAGATGGGGACAGGCATCTTGAAGGAGATGGCATCTAAGTCAGATCATGAAGAACACGGGAGGGAAAAGCGTTCTAAGCAGAGAAAACAGCATTTGCAAAAGCTCTCCTCTAGGATATGAGGAAGAAAGGCAGAGAGGGACACGATGATTATCTTCACATGCTTGCAGGGTGCCCACGCGGAATGCACAGGAGACTTGGTCTGAGTTACTGCAGGAATGAGAAATGGGATAAACAGGCAGGAATGAGAGAGGCTAAATTTACACAGTCTGAAAAGAATTTTTTTATCCATGAAACATCCTGATGATCGTGATAATAATAGCAAATACTCATATGCCACTTATTACATGCCAAGCACTGTTCTAAGTAAGATATATCTTTTATGAATACAGGAATATATACATACATATATGATTTATATTAATACATAATAGTATATATTATATATAATTTTGTGTGTGTGTATATATACACGTACACAGTTAATCCTCATTACAGCCTTCTGCTACTATTAGTACTATCCCCAATTTATAGGTACAGAAACTGAGATGTTGCCAAACTGCCCACAGGACTGCAATGAATAGTTGGTGGCCCCTGGATTTGAACCTTGGCAGTCTGGCTCTAGCATTGGTGTTCTTAACTACCCTCCAATATGCTGATGGACCAGCACCTTTCCTATCACTGAAGGTTTCCAAGTAAAGGTAGGCTGGCCCTTTCATAGCAATGCCCGAGAAGGGCTTTCCGCATGGATGAGGGGCAGAGCCACACCACTTCTAAGGCCCCTTTCTCCTCGGAACCTGTGAGGCTGGTAACTTAGCTCAAATTTTCTCTATAGATTCAGAACTGGCAACTTGTAACCACACTTTTTCAAGCTTCCCTTCTCTCTTCCTCCATTCAAACTGCAAAACTGTCTCAGTCCTAGAGGTTCAGTTCTCCCCTCCACATTCTCTTCTTGCTCTCTCCCAATTCTTGGTTATATAGGTTGACTCGGCCTTTCTGGAAAAGTCTCTCCACCCTTCCCTCCTGCCTGTCAGTTTCCTTCATTTATATTCTTTCCCTGTCCCCCTCACTGCGACTGCATCACCCAGACCCAGAAACGAGTCTGGCAAAGACAGGATTTACCCCCGAGGGTGTGTAGGGGAGACACCGAGAGAGGGAGCCGGCGGGGTGGGTGGGCGTGGGGTGCGTGGGTGGTCAGGCACTAACTAGTACTGCCCTTTCCGTGGCAGCGTCACTGTGTGGACACTTGACTTTTAGGACTAAGAACTGCTCAGGTTTAGAGAGCAGAGCAAGAGGACAGAGGAAAAGGAAAAAGGGAGCTCTGTGTGCCAAGCTTGGCCACTCAGGCTGGAGGGCTTTTAGCTGAAGGGTCTCTCAGACTTGGCACGCAAAGGGGCAGCCATTTCCCCCAGTCTCTGAAGAATCCGAAGAGACGTCAGACATTCCTGTTTGTCTCATGAACAGCTGGTGACTCCTATGTGAATCTAATTAAGCATCTTCCTGGCTGCAAACACTTCAAGTTCTATTTTTAAGATGAAGAACATTTTCCCAAAATGTATCTCAGAGAACGTTGGCTTCAGACATTTTATCCCCAACACACCATTTTGTGGTGCAGCCTAAATCTCATTATAGAAATTACTCCAACCTGAAGCTTGGCCAAGTCAATAATATTGATTGATGAACCCAGGATGTCAACCGTCTGAACACAATGCTTCAGAGCAGACCCGATGTTCTTTAACCTTGTCATATTTGTGGCTAATGCCCCTTCCCTGCCGGCCCCTCCCTAAAATAATAAATGTCGGAGAAAATGAAAACCGATTGCATTTGCTTCAGTCAAATGGGGCACGATGCAGCTGCGTTTCCTTCTGGAACCTGCGCTGGGTTCACTTCTGTCAGCGGAACTTGGGAGGGTTTGGGTGGTCACTTCTTTCTTTTTTTTTTTTTTTTTTTTTTTTTTGAGACAGAGTCTCACTCTGTTGCCCGGGCTAGAGTGAGTGCCGTGGCGTCAGCCTAGCTCACAGCAACCTCAAACTCCTGGGCTTAAGCGATCCTACTGCCGCAGCCTCCCGAGTAGATGGGACTACAGGCATGCGCCACCATGCCCAGCTAATTTTTTATATATATATTTTTAGCTGTCCAGATAATCTCTTTCTATTTTTAGTAGAAGCAGGGTCTCGCTCTTGCTCAGGCTGGTCTCGAACTCCTGAGCTCAAACAATCCACCCGCCTCGGCCTCCCAGAGTGCTAGGATTACAGGCGTGAGCCACCGTGCCCGGCCTTGGGTGGTCACTTCTGAGCGCTCCGTCACATGAGTTTCCAGCTCTGCTCTGTTCTGTGCGGCATGACATTCCAAGCAAAAGAGATGTGCAGAGAGCAGGATGCCAAATTTAAGAAAATATAAACTGGAACCAAAGAAAGACAATCACTGTTATGAAATTCCAGGGCTCCCTTGACTCTGTCTTAATCCTTGTAAATGTACACCTAATTCAAACGGTCCCTCCAGAACTCTGCGTGAGCCCCCTGCTGTCTGCTGCCACCTTCATTAAAGGGTGTAATCAGGTGGGAGCTCTGCGTACAAGGGAGCAGAAATCAAAGCCAGAGAGATTGCTGCCTACTAATAATACATTTTCCTACCTCCAAAAAAAAAAAAAAAAAAAAAAGGCAAAAAATAAATTAGTAAAGCAAGGGCTATAGAGTAAAATACGTATTTTTTCCACCTAAAAAAAGAGAAAAGTTTAATGAATTCAGAGTGGAAGGCTGTATATTAGGGGCCTCATATTCACCCAGAAAGAGGGTGGGGTAGGGGTGGGGCTGGGGGAGGGAAGCATCACAGAACTGGCACAAGGAAAAGAGAGCAACACGAGGGCACGGAGCCAGGCTGTAAAAAGGGGAAAATATAATAGTAAAAGAGCCTGAAATTCTTCTTCAAGAATTCTTTCTTTTCAGCTGAGTGGAGCCAGTGTTTGCTGTAATCATCCAGTCATGTGGCTGGCGTGGCTATGAAGTGGGGCTTCTCTTTAGATCGGGGAGGAAGGGGGAAGGGGGTCGGGCTGTAGCTGGGTCCTGTCTTGACAGCCAGGTCATTTACCAGAGCTCACTGGGCAGCTCACCCAAGCCGCAGGACAGGTTAGCCTCAGGACGTGAAGTTTAGGTATCCTCAGAAATTGCCAAAAAGGCCTTTTGGTGGGCAAAGCAGTTTTCCAGGACCGTGCCAGTCCATAAACCAGAAAGGTTAGTGTGAGATGCTGAAAAGTCAGCTCTGCCTTGGGTTGACATAACCTCACAGCCTTGGCTTCCGTCTGTTTTCCAAGTTTCTGTGCTTGTCTGTGAAAAGGAGCAGCCATCATATACAGAAGAAAGAGTACAAGACTAAGAAAATCTTTCTTTGGGTACAATGGAAGCAGAGTCAAAGAGGAGGAGAGAGATCAACATGGGCCAAAGAATAGGAGATCTAAATAGAACCCAGGGCCCAGCAAGGCCACTGCAAGAAGAGAGCAAGACATATACAAACCTCACTGGAAAGGATGGTAGCCACTGGAGACTAAAGGAAAGAGCGATCACAGTGAGGAATTGGCGTGAGCTACCATAATTAGCATTCTTGAGATCCTGTAATTGACAATTTGGCATCTTGAAATAATGGGCCAAGCTAATGGCCAAAGTCATTTGCATTCATATTTCCATTTATTTTCTCAGGGGCATGGAAATCATATTACAAATCCCCTGACCACAAACTCCGACATCTGTGTTTTTCTTCCCTTCCAATAAGGAACATCCACACCTAACAACTTCCCACCGCTATGGTAACAAAGCCTATTGCCCATGCTTTGTGCTCGCTCCCTCTGTCCTTTGACCAACACTGATGCTTCCCTGTGTGGCCCTGCATGGCGCTGTGTGTTCCCTTCTCCTGGGAACTGTGAGTAATAAACTCTTCTTTCAAAGGCAGTTGTCTCTGTGCCTGTCATCTTACTATCCCTGACTGAAATCCTGAGTACATTTTAAAACTGCTACAAAACACCATTCTGGATCTTCAACACTGTATGTGCTTCTAAATTGTGTTTGCACCAGCAATGGTCTGTGAGACAGATTTTGTCCTCATAGCCTATGTCATTTTTGAAAGCAGAGTTTACAAACCAGCTAATGATCATACAGCTAACCTGGTTTTATTACTTGCAAACAATGAGTACTGCACATGACTCATCTCATCCTCACCCCAGCTCTACGAGTTAGGTGCCATCATTATTCCCATTTGACGCAGGAGGAAAGGCTCAGAGAAGGTGACTAAGGAGCTGGAGATGACTCAGCCAGTGGGCTACGGAACTCTGAAGCAGTCTGGCTCCAGAGGCTGGGTTTCTAACACTGTCCTTACATTTATTCTTACCTCAAACCCACTCACTAGATCATTAGTTCTTTCTCATTGTGACTGTCACATAGTCATGAGCATCAACAAACATTTGCCGTGGCCAAATGCATGTGTCGCATTATCCTAGGCACCAGGAGAAAAATGAGCCCTGCTCTTAGGGGTACAATGAAAATACAACAGGCCAGGGTAGCTTCCATTAAGAACCATTGGTAGAGACAACAGGTACTTGCAAAGGTACGAGGGGAAAAAAATCACAGGCTCTAGGGCAGCTGGAAAAGTGTAGGGGTGGAGGTGATTAGCCTGTACCTTAAGGGAAAGGGAGGGCTAGAAAGTAGAGAACTGAGGGGAGGGCATTTCTAGAAGATGGAGAGAGGAAAGGCAACATAGAACAATTGTATGTGGCATGCTTAGAGTCTGGCTGTAGTGATCCTTTCTTGATTTGAGTGAGGGTTAGGTTAAAATTTAAAAGATTGTTGCAAGATGATGAAGGGTCTCCAATCGTGATGCTCAGGGATCAGTGGAAGTGCAGTGGAAGACTTGTAAGTAGTGGGGAGAAGGTTAGGATGGGGGTCAGGGAACACCCCTGGGAGGGGTAGGCCAGAAGAGAGGACAGTAGGGGGTCACTGAGGGGGGGAAGGGCTGAGCTAAGTTCCACTGGGGGCAACAGAGAAGATGGGGATGAGGCTGGAGCAACAGAAGGGGCTTGGTGTCCTGCATCCCGGGATGGATAGAGAAATATCTATAATTAGGATGACTGGTGTTACAGGAGCCAGTATGAAAACAATCACTGAAGTTCTTGCCTTCCTGCCATATTTCAATTCCTACTAGAGGCATTTTAAGAGCTGGCACACAGTGGAGTTCTGAGGACTTGGATTATTAACACTACATGCTAGTGTTATATTTATTGGTAAAGCTCTTGCTTTAGGCCATTTCTTTTAATTTTTATGTTTTATTAGATACATAAAAAGTTATTAAAGAATATAATAAGTTTAGGTATTAAAAAGGAATATTCTAAATTACATGTACTCCTACCAGCTGGAGATGACACTAATTTTTTGGTATTAACTAGCCTTCCAAAGATTATATATGTTATGTATATACATGTGTATGTATATATAATACATTTGTTTTATGAAGAACCAATCATAACTATACATATGGCTGTGTAACCTGCTTTAATTTATTCACCACAATACCATTATTGTATTTCTATGCCTATAATTTTATATGTGTATATATAAATAGTATAAATAAATGTAAATATAAAATATATTTTATATACATAAAATTATACATATTTTATGCATATAAAATTATATGTATATTTATATATGCATATATAAAAATATGTACATTAAAATATACATTTACATATATCATGTAAAAAATATGCATGTATGTTTTGACCTAACATTACATGAATGTTCCATGATTTGTTTAGATGTTGTACTTGTTTTCTTAAGTATTATGTACAATGTCACAGTAAACATTTTTGGACAATAGTTCTGTTCCTGTCTATCAGGTAATTCTCAAAAATAGATGAAAAATGTTATTTCTCAGACTTGTTCTCCTTTGTTGTTTTCACTACTTCCTCTTCAGCTCTACACATCTGTGGATCATAATTTTCTCTTTGGCCAATTTCCTCTTACGTCATCTCACTTGATAAATGACTACCAAAATCTCCCGCGATGAAGAATTCCAAATAATTTATGTAGATGCTCCACCTTCAAGGAGGGGAGCATAAATCCCTACTCCTTAAATGTGGGCTACACATAGTGACTTCCTTCCAAGGAGTATGGTGGGCAAGGGGGAGAAGAAGAGTAACTTTACAGCGTGTCAGCATGACAATAGGACCTCAGCCAGGTGACCAAGGTCAACACCAACAGCCACAGAGCATGTGGATAGAATGCACTCTCGATGAGATGTGATGAAAAGAGCACTGTACCTCTGTGGTCTTCTTCCCAACAAGCCGAAACACTAGTTTTAACAGGAGAAAAACATCAGACAATATTTCAATAGTAGAGCATCCTACAAAATATCTAACCAGCGCTCTTCCAAACTGTCCAGGGCATCAGAGACAAGGAAAGCCTGAGAAACTGCCACAGCCACGGGGCGCCTAGGAGACATGATGACTCAGTGTAATGGGCTATCCTGGATGGGGATCCTGGGACAGAAAAGGGACATTAGGTAATAACTAAGGCCATTGGAATAAAGTATGGATTTTAGTTAATAATAATGTATCAATACTGGCTCATTAATTGTAATACATGTACCAGACTAATGTAGATATTAATAACAGGGAAAGTTGGCACCAGGTGTATTGGAACCCTCTGTACTATCTGCTCAATTTTTCTGTAAATGTAAAACTGTTCTAAAAATGAAGTCTATTAAAAACGGGTATAAGAGCACCCTATACATGGTTAGAAAACACTGTTATTTCCTCAGAGCTGCCTGAAGACCCGAATGCAGAGGTGTGGACTGAACTTGAGGCGACCATAAGGCCTGGTCTGGCCTTCCCTGGCTTGAGGGGGCGGGAGGAGGGATGGTCCCCAGAGTCTGGGTGCAGTGTCTGACCCAGAGGGAGAGCTCCCTGCAGCCTCGCCAGCCTTCTTAGTTCCTCATGCTTTCTTCATTTCAGCCATCCCCCTCTCCTGAGTCCGGATTCCTTTAGATTTGAAAACACGTGTCTAACTTTGGAGATACTAATACAAAATTGTAGAAAGACTCCCCCCGCCCTACCCCTATCATCATCAGCCACCACTTACTCTTGATTTCAAAACAAGCAGATCCACAAACCATCCTCCTTCTGTGGTTCTTTCCAAAATTCTGACCCTGCTAGACGATGTGTATCTATCCTAGAAGCGGCACATTCTTTCTTTCATTCCAAAAGCACCAACGACAATAAAAAGAAGAATTCTCACAATAGAGCAAACCACCACTGATCTCAGCCAATGTTGCCAGAAACAACCACAGCTGCAATGGCTTTCTCTGCATTGATTTAACTTGCTCTCTGCCAAGAGGAAGCCTTGGACGTGGACTTTGTTTGCCCACAGAGCTACAAAAGCTGAGAATGTGGCAGTAGAGAGCCACCGTTAAGTCACACTCTCCAATCAGAGCAAACGATAGCAATAATGCCATTACCATTGCTAATGGGCACAATGTGTAAAACACACCAATAATTTACAGGTTTCTTTTTCGCAGGTAACTCAATTTTTAAAAATATGGACTATGTGGACTATTTCTAATAAAAGTAGCTAATACTGAGCACTTACTACGTGCTAGGCTCTGTTTCAAGCACTAAATGAGTATTTACTCATTTAATCATTACAACAACCCTAGGAGGTGGGTAATATTATTGTTCCCATTTTACAGATGAAACTGAGAGGCAGAGAGGTTAAATAGCTTATACAAGGTGTCACGGGAGGGAGAATTCACATGATGACAGTTTGATTCCAGAAGCCATACTCTCAACCTGTATACCATATAATACACATGTAATCTTACATACAGAGATGTACATACGTATACGTATACGTATACGTATACGTGTAAGTATGTATGCACACCTGTTTGTGTGAAGACACCAGAATATATTTTTATTATAAAACATTCTAAAATTGTTAAATTCCTCATAATATCAAGTTCTGTTTCAACTGAAACTCAAAACAGAGAATCATTGACTTTTTAAAGGTTCAGAGCTGGGCACAGTTGTGCACACCTACAGTCCCAGCTACTTGAGAGGCTGAGGCAGGAGGATTGCTTGAGCCCAGGAGTTCAAGTCCAGCCTGGGCAACACAGTGAGACTCCATCTCTTAAATGATAATAATAATAGTAATAAATAAAAGGTGTAGAACAACATTTGTAGATGATACTATACACAGATGACAGAGAGAAAATAATGGTTTGGTACTTAGAGATGAATTATTAAATAAAATGCCATTTTCATATTAGTTTTAGCATACAAAAGCCTTTGAAGATTATTTAAATGTTATCCAGAAGAAAAGAGCTCTCTCTTAGGACAACTATTACTAGCAATATAATATTTAAGTACAATTGGAAAATCCAAATCCCCTTGGAGTTGAAGGGAAGTGAATTTCTCTAATGAATGCTGTTTGAGATTCTCCTAAGAAAAATAATAAAGGCCATATTGATTTTCTTTCGAAGAGGCTGAGTAGGCATTTCTTAACCCTTACCCATAGGTAGCTGACCCCCGACTTGATGTTTCGAGTCTGTAGGTCACAGATATGTCATTTTCATGAATGCTTATGTAAATAACCCGAGAAGTAGACGCTGCTGGCATCTTGAAGCCTGGTTTTAATTACTATTTTTTAAATGATATATAATTTCAAATAACTTGAAGGTAGAGCAGAATTGTTTGAGTCATTTCTGCACCTGTTTTGCCTAAGTAGGGCAAGCGTCCACTCACAGTGGCCAAAGGAAGCTTGCGGGGAAGCATTTTCAGCAGCAAGAACGGGGCTGAGAATAGGAGATCTGTGATCTGGAAAGGGAGGCCGACTGAAATAGCAGATAGGAGGAAGATTAGAAGCAAAGATAAACAGAAGCGATGAGATTATTCCAAGCATCATATGCTGCACTGGTACACACAGTGGCTGAAATTCTCCCCAGGGGTATCACAAAGCTGCAGGTTTTCCCTATGTGATTAGGAGTACTGCTTCTGTTCACGTTACCATGGTGATACCAAGACTCAGAGGCAGTGTGGTTCCATGAGCATGTTTTCCTGTATGTGTGTATGCTAGGGGCAACACACACACACAATGCATGCACGCACAAGTCAAATCCAATTACTGATTCTTTTGTTGGGTAGGAATTTGATGCCTGTATTTACTTATTTTGAAACTGACTCCTTATAAGTGGGTCATCCGTTGGAGGTAGCGGAGGACATCCCATTACACAGAAATCTTCAGTGTAACTATGGGCCTCCCTGAGGCAAAGGTCTCCCTTCTCAAGTCCAAAGGTGAAATACAGGTTGAAGAGAAATGCCAGGAGAAATGTAAATATGAGGACTGTCTTAAGGATTTCTGTGTGTGTGTGTGTGTGTGTGTGTGTGTGTAAAGTCCATTGGAACTTCCTTGGGCAAGTCAGGGCGGCTCTTATTATGTGTATAGTTGTTACCAATTCCTAAAAGGAGATATTGTCATGAGATAAAGCAAATTAATTCATCCCCTCTTTTTTTTTTTTTTTTTTTTGGTTAATGAAATCTCCTGGTGGCCCAAGTTGAAATCCTCAGTTACCTGTGCCTTTATTCTTTCTCTTGCTCTCAACATTCACCCAGTCTCTAAACCTAGAGCAGTTCCTTCTCTTAACCTCTTAAATCTAACCTCTTTCTTCCGTTATTACAGTCACAGCATTAATTTAAGCCCTCATCATCTTTGCTAGGACTATTGCAGTAGCCTTGTAGTGAGCTTCTCTAGTCCTACTGGTCCCTAAGCCACCATCCACATGACCACCAGAAAGACATTTCTGAAATAGATACAGTTTTGTCACTGCTTTAGTCAAAAATCCTTTTGGCAGAGTACTCAAGGCCACGTACAATCATATTCCCAGGAGGTATTTCTCCAGTTAAATTACAGAGGCCACCCAAGGTCAGCATGTCCCTTAAGACTTAACCAAAATTTAGCTTGGTCCCCTCTTTCGAGTTCTAAGGATTGTCTAACATTTTCCCCAAGATTTTTCTAATTCCTGGGGTTTATGTTCTAGTCACTAAAGACCTTTCTGTATTCTATAGAGATGTAATACATTATACACTTGTTATATAGAAGGCACAGTGGTAAATGTTTTATTCATTTAACCCTCACAACAACCCTATGCTGCCCCTCTCTCTCTTTCTTCATTTTGTGATCATTTGTTTATTCATTTACTCATTCAGCTTTGAATGAATGCCTTTTGTGTGCCAGGTACTGTACGATGAACAGGGGCAGATACCAGGAAGAATAAGAAATGATCCCTGCTCTTAAAAGGAAATGGAAGCATTCAGTAGGTCATGATAGCACTTCAAGAACAGGGTAGACATGAATGCACCATGGCCTAGCTCAAGAGCTTAAACCCCCTCATCACTCTTTCCCTGGCGTCCAAGATCATCCATAACTTGCTCTCTTCTATCCACCTTCATCCACTCCGCTCTTCCAATACACGTGCCTCTCTCCTCCTCCCTGGTCAGCCCGGTTTTCTCTGAAAATACGTCATTTCCACCTCTATGGCCATAATCCCTGCCAACGTTTTCTTGTTTAGAATGTTTTCTGCCTCCCTCAGTCCTCTCTACTCTTCAGCATCCATCTCAAGTCCCACCCCTTCAAGGAAGCCTTCGCAGGTGGCCCCAGGCGACAATGATTTCTTTTGCTCATGTATCTGTACACAACACACTGTCCATTTGAATTATTTTCTCCCCTTGCTATTTTGTTTGACTCTCAGCCTTATTATCAGGACTTTTTTTTTCTCCCCTTGGGGTCCTTTGCAAGATTTCACCCATTTTCAGTAGGAAGGTGACATGGCACAATGCTTGACAGTTTTGACTGTTCAGCTGAATAAGCCCAAATTTGAATCCTCATCTCCCCCTTTCTCCCTGTTTTCTAGCTGTGTCTCTTTTTTTTTTTTTTTTTGTTTTGAGACAGAGCCTCACTGTGTTGCCCCTGCTAGAGTGCAGTGGTATCATCATAGCCCATAGCAACCTCAAACTCCTGGGCTCAAGCGATCCACCTGCCTCAGCCTCCCGAGTAGCTGGGATTACAGGTGCGCACCACCACACCTGGCTAATTTTTCTATTTTTAGTAGAGATGGGGTCTCTCTCTTGCTCAGGCTGGTCTCGAACTCCTGAGCTCAAGCAATCTTCCTGCCTCGGCCTCCCAGAGTGCTAGGATTACAGGCGTTAGCCCCAGCACCCAGCTTGTTAGCTGTGTATTTTGAAACATTTATGTAACTAAGTCTTAGTTTCTTCATCTGTAAAGTGATGATAATACATTATGTCTGCATGGTGTGACCCTCCAAAATGCACATGTGGAAATCTCCAATGTGATGATACTTGGAGATGTGGCCTTTGGAAGGTAATTAGGTCATGAGGATGGAGCCCTCATGCTGGGATTAGTGCCCTCTTACAACTTGCTTCCTCTCTCTCTCTCTCTCTCTCTGCTCTCCACTAAGTGAGAATATGATGAGGAGACAGTCATCTGTAAACCAGGAAGAGGACCTTCGCCAAGAATCTGACCGCGGTGTCACCCTGATCTCAGACTTCCAGCCTCCAGAACTGTGAGAAATAAATGTTGTTGTTTAAGCCACCCGTCTATGGTATTCTCATTTAGCAGCCTGAACTGACTAAAACATAGTGTCTACCCCATAGAGTTATTGTGTGGATTAAAGGTTGAATTACTTTAGAAGAAGCCAAGAAACACACCCACACCCACACATGCACCACCCAACTGGGGAGTCATTATTAGATGATATTTACTAGGTATATGTTTTAAATGAAGTCATAAAAAAATAAAGTCTAGGTAACATCACAATCAGGAGAGACAGAACTCTGAACATACAAAGGAAAATAAGTGAACACAAAGCAAGAGTTTACTCATGATTTGTAATCCTTTGGGAGGCTGAGATGAGTGATGCATGTAATACAGATGGCAGCTGGGTCACCTTGCTTGAACCAGACCTGCTTTTCATAGATTTTGAAAAGTCTAATGCTGTCCCCAAGGCTTCTCTCAATTCCTTGGGGGCCTTAGGTGGTGTCTGTGAATCACCCATTGCCCTGAGTGCCTGGTTCTGCTGAATAACTCCTCTGTGGTCTCAGTTCTCACACCATGTCAGTCCTTTCTTCTTCATTTCCATTAAGTGAATCACTCACCCAAGTAGAGCATTTTCCTGAAAGTCTTGGGAGTTCTATTGCAGAAATGCAAACTACTCAAAATCTAATGCTAGAAATTTCTGTTCCTTAAAGACCCACAACCAGCTCCCTGTTAGTCACCTGGTCTTTCTCTCACCTCTTCCCACCACTACTTCCACTGTTATATGGAATTCTTTCTTTCTTTCTTTCTTTCTTCTTTTTTTTTAGAGACAGGATCTCATGCTGTTGTCCAGGCTGGAGTAGAGTGGCATGATCATAGCTCACCGCAGCCTTGAACTCCTGGGCTCAAGCAATCCTCCTGCCTCAGCCTCCCAAGTAGCTGAGATTACAGGCACATACCACCATGCCTGGCTTATTTTTTTATTTTTTTGTAGAGACAGGATCTCGCTATGTTGCACAGGCTGGTCTGACCCATAGCCTCAAGTGATCCTTCTGCCTCGGCCTCTCAAAAGTGCTGGGATTACAGGTGAAAGTCACCACACCTGGCCTGCAATTCTTTTTAATACACTTATCTTTAGCCAACTGTTATTGTTTTTATTTCTGCCAAATCTATATTCTTATGACCTTATCTTTTCCCTTAAAATCACATCGAGATATTTTTCCAGAGACAGTTTTCTTCCACAGAGGAATTCTGATCTCTGCTACTAATACATTTTTAAACCCTACCACGTTTAAATTATTAAAATTATCCATCCTTATTAGAACAGAACATAGGCCACTTTAGCTGTATCTAAAGAAAAACTAGGAGATAAACAAGATGACTGCAGCTGCCCACCAAACTGTGTGTGACGATAGCACAGTGGAAAGATGAAGATACAATTAAGTCTGTCTGAAAGCAATTAGGGACTATAATGTTACCTCATGTATATGAACTTGAAAGTACACATATCTCAGTAAATCAAAACACGAGTCCAAGATTTAAATTTGTTACAATGTGCTCAAGAAGAAAGGTGAATATATTATCCATCACTGTGTAACAAATTACCTGAAAATTTAGCAGTTAGATCAATAAACATTTACTATGTCACATGGTTTTATATAGTTAGAAAGCCAGGAGTGGCTGAGCTCGGTGCTCATAGCTCAGAGTCTCTCCTAAGGATGCAGTCAAGCTGCTTGCTGGGCCTGAAGTCAGCTCAAGTCTCAACTGCAGCTGGAGGTTATGTTTCCAAGACAGCTCATGCGGGCAGCTCTTAGCAGGAGGCCTTAGTTCCTTGCTGACTCTCGGCAGAAGCTCCTCCGCACAGGCTTCTCCACAAGCCTGCTTGAGTGTCCTTACAACATGGCAGCTGGCTTCCCTGACATTGAGTGATCCAAGAATGAGGAAGGAGGAAACCACAATGGCTTTTATGACTGAGTTTCACAAGTCACACTGTCACTTCTGCCATATTTTATTAGTTAGAAGTGAGCCACTACATCCAACTCACATTGAAGGGAATGGGAATTAGGCTCCAGGTTTTAAAGAGAATGTCAGAGAGTGTGGGCATATTTAAAACCATCACTGCAAGAACATCCTTAATCTCATAGGACCACCTTAGGTGGGATAATTTTGAACTCCAGGTGAACATGGAATCAAACATTGTAAAATGTAGGGAGGACTCACGTTTTTTTCCCCTCTCTCCACAAGTCCTTGGGGAGTCCTGTCCCCATTATGCAGAGAAAATCTGACAGAGATGGATAGGAGACAGCCCGGAGGGGAAAAATAGGAATGTGGGCATGCCAATTTTTAATATTCAATGCCATCCAGAATTATGTCAGAAACAGAGTGAGATTAATTGTAGAATTAAGTTTCCTCCTTTCTTATTCTATGCCTCTCCCTCCCAAACCCTTCTCCTTAGCCAGGGAGGTTATCGAATGACACGCAGAGCTCTTTCCTCCATTATTCTTAGCGCTAAGGACCCATTAAGCAGCACCGATGTTTCCGGGGATCAAACAATCAATCACTTCTTTCTCTGAAATGGGGACAGAGTGATCACACATTTTGTTCTGCTTTTTAAAGGCTGCAGCTAGGGAGCTAGCACACACATGGTAAAAATACTTTCCAATTGATACACGGCTATTATTAGAGCTGGTATTTACTTAAATGGTTTATGTCACCATATTGCATTTACTGTATTGTGTCAACGGAAGAATGTTTAACTCCACAAACAGATTTCTTTTTCTCATGCTGCTAAGCTGTTCTGATTTACATCTGCAATTTTGGTCATGGTTTTCTCCTCCTAGAAAAGATAGCCCTCTCCCCCGCCCTCATTTTTTTTTTTTTTAAGTAAAGGTTTCATTTAAAGCAAAGAATTTTGGTTTTAAACCGAGTCCTAAATTCAGAACTCTTTCCATGTCTAAAACAACGATCTGGCCTCATAGATTAATTCATAGGTTTGCCAAAGACCTTTACTGTGAGTATTTAATGTAACAAGGTCTCAAATGAGATGCGGCTAGCCAGAGGAATATTCTTTTTAAGCAACGACTGCTGTGTAAGATTCAGTCATAATTTCCATGAGGAACAAAGAGAAGACTCACAGAATTAGGAAGGTAACGCTGACATTCCAACTTCTTTATCAGGACTCCTCTCTCATCTCCAGCGACTGCATCTCATACCATTTTAAAATGCAGTTAGATGGTGACTTGCTAAGTCAAAAGATCATCATGTCATCTCAGATGTGAAATCACATTTATGGTAATAGGGACTGACCCTGTAAAAATAACTCCAGGTCTGGAGCACATTAAAAGAAAGGAAAAACTTTTTAAAAAATGAAAAAGAAGAGCACAAAGGACTGGTGGTATCTGTCTGGATTCCTTCAGTGAATTGTAGCCCCTGAGATGAGCATCCGCAGAGGAAGAGGGAGGCCTGGGGAACAGTAAGGAGAGACCATCTGAGGATGACAGCACGCTTCTAGCAGCACTGAGTGTGGTACCTGGCACAGAGTGGAGGCTCATTAGATATCTATATATACTTTTTTTTTTTTTTTTTTTTTTTGAGGCAGAGTCCCACTCTGTCACCCTGGCTAGAGTGCTGTGGCGTCAGCCTAGCTCACAGCAACCTCAAACTCCTGGGCTCAAGCAATCCTCCTGCCTCAGCCTCCTGAGTAGCTGGGACTACAGGCATGAGCCACCATGCCCGGCTAATTTTTTCTATATATTTTTAGTTGTCCAGATAATTTCTTTCTATTTTTAGTAGAGACGGGGTCTCGCTCTTGCTCAGGCTGGTCTCGAACTCCTGAGCTCAAACGATCCACCCGCCTTGGCCTCCCAGAGTGCTAGGATTACAGGCATGAGCCACCGCACCCGGCCAGCTCATTAGATATTTTGTGAGTGAAATAAATCAATTTAGGAGAAATTAGGGTATTTGGGGCCCAGATCCTAAAAGATAAATATATTATTCCCCAAATATAAATTAGGTATTTTGGAGAAATCTCAATTATTCCAGGAATTAGGGGGATATGTCATTGCTATAGAAATCATAACATTGTGGAATTTCATAGAATCTCCCCTCCTCACATTCCTCATCAAATTTCAAGCCTTTGAAAATAGGTTCATTATTTAAGATTATAAATCCCTCTAAAGGCTCTACAGAGAGAATTTGAAAAATACATAAAAATATACAGAGTAAATCAACCACAATGCTTTCACCTAGGAACAGACATTGTAAACATTTTGGCTTATTTCTCCCCAGTAATTTTGTAAGCACATTGTTACAGAGCTAGGATAATATTGCATGTAAACCTTTTTGCATCCTGCTTTTCAGAATTTAAAAAATAACAGTTTATTCTTATTAAATAGTGAATACATGTCCATTGTAGAAAATCTGGAAAAAAACAGGCAAGTATGCAGCAAGGACTAAAAAAAGCACTAGCAATCTTGTCAGTTTACACAAGCACTGTTAACATTCTGGTGGCCTTCCCTTCTTGGGTTTTTAATTTTTCTGGTCCTTAACAAACCTGTAGACTTCCTTGAGAGAGTTGGGGCCATTTCTTGAGTGTCCAATTACCATTTAACCAAGATTTAAGTTAAAGACCCCAGGAAAAGTCAAGCAGTGTAATAAAAATTAAACTGATTTCTTTTCCCAGTTGACATTTTTTACTGTGACCCTTGGGGGTGGAGGGAAATCACAGCGCTATCTGGGGAAAAAGAGGCATCTTATCTTGAGTTGCAACCTGTCTGTTCCTCCCAAGTGGGGAGCCTGCATGTCCCTGCTTTTAGAGACAGGCTGGACCAAGGGAAAGAACTCTGGGAGTAAACAACGTATAATGAACATTTCGGGGCTAAGAGGCAGTTTGAGATGCTGTGAGAGCTTCTATCATCAATTCTAACTCAAAACGTCTCTGCTACCAAAAATTCTATTTAGCTCATAAAATTTATATTGAACAAAATCACACTAACCAATGGCCCCGTTTTCCTCCCAGGGGACTTCTTCATTGTGATAAGCCAGGATCAGATAGATTATTGCCAAGAGGAATTAAATGCAATGGTCTCATAAAAACCGAAATAAAAACCAAACAATCATTATTCTGAATCTTATGTTTCACTGAGAAGCGATTTTTATTAAGCTAGTTTCCAGGAGGCATTGCGGTATAGAACAGGCACAAATACAGCCCCGCTACATAGTGTGTGTGATCGTGGGCAAGTTACTCTTTCTGAGTTCTGGATTTATCATCTGTAGAACCGGCGCTAATTATGCCTTCTCTGCATAAGTAGTGAGAATATCAAATCAGCTAACATGGGAAAGCGTACAAAGGAGTCAGTGTTCATTAGTGCCTCGTTTTAAGTTCACAGACTGCCTCTCATGACAGCAGGTGCGGTGCATTGTGACGCACTGGTTACATGCATCAGTGTTTATTGACACGGGCGAATTTGACCATCGAGGATAACAATACTCTTCTGCTTATTGCAGGTCTGCAGATTTGTAGATAGCAAAAGAAGAGATCTGAGATAGGGGAAGATGTATTAGCTATTTATCTTTAGTAAAAGAAAATTTTATTACCCATGTAACATACTCATGTCTTTAAAAACTCACATGATACATAAGTATTTAAAATAAATAGTGAAGATATGCCACCCCTCATCACACACACTTCCATGGAAGTAACCACTGTTACCAATTGTGTGTACACGCTTCCAG
The DNA here is from genome assembly GCA_028533085.1 of Varecia variegata. Taxonomy (NCBI): domain Eukaryota; kingdom Metazoa; phylum Chordata; class Mammalia; order Primates; family Lemuridae; genus Varecia; species Varecia variegata. The sequence goes on along the minus strand of CM052436.1, from coordinate 153,431,162 downwards.
AACTCTTTCTATTCAACACACGCACATAAATAGACATACTTGTGGTTTCACACTATTTGCTCAGCGTTGTGGCAATTTCCCTTATGTTAGTGCACCACGGAGGCATCTGACTGTTTTAAACAGCTGCAATGGTTTTCCATAAGTTGGATGCACGATAATGAAAGCGACCAGTCTGAGAAGAGGAAGAGGTACAAATGCCAGTTCTTCACATGCTATTGGAGCAACTATGAGCAAATCCCTTCAGACCCTGCGAGACTCACCAACTTTATCTGTAAAATGGGCACAAGAAAACCACCGCTACCCATGGATTGCTGTGAAGAACCAATAAGTCAATATGTACCAAAGTATTTGACAAACTGTAAAGCAAAACACGATGCTGTCTTTTATTTAGCCCTGTATGGAGTGGGAAGGGGAAAACTAGAACCAGTGCCGAAGCAGGCACATTCTAACTGTTTATATATTAATGTTTAATGCTAACGCTCAAGGGAAGTCAGCAATGAAAAATTCATGATGACTTGTTTGATACCCAAGCGTATGCCTTAGTATTTCCATTTTAGTCAGTTCTGTACTGATACAACTCTAAAGACCTTCATTCTCCTAGTTTTTAGGGTGGTCCGTTGTTCACTTAGGCAGAAAGCATTGGGACCAGAGGGCTCTTCTTTACTCATCAAGAGGAAATGGCAAGAGGGTATCTCCCCGTCTGCCTTACGAAGATAATACAGAAATGAAGCTGGGTTCTTTTTCAGTGCCCTTCTGAAAGGAGGGCTGGCCATGCGTCTGGATGACTTAATTAACGTGGTTAATGCCAGTGAGAGGTGGAAGATAAGGGGCTGGAGGAACAGCCACCAGAGGTCAGATTAATAGGGCTGTTTCTGTGCTGTCTCTCTCCCTCTCTCGTGCAAGACTGCGGCATCTCACTTCTGATTCAGACCAGGCTATTCCACCCCCTGCCAATAAGACAGGCAGGACTTCGCCTTCAGGATGGCCTGCAGCCCTATCGCTCCGTCACCGGCTCTTTTGCAAATGACACCAGCCTGTGCCAAGCTGCTGTTTCGTTCAACTTCATTCTTGGATGTGGCATCAAAAAAGACAAAGACACAAAATCAAGGCTTTTGATTTTTAGGAGAGAGGAAAGAAAGTGAGGTGGGTCTCATTTCCCAAGTTACTAAGAAACACAGCCCACCAGGCTGTTCAGGTTCCAGTGTCACAAGAAAGGACATTTACTGAGAGGGTAGCTGAGACTCATGCATCAGTGAGACTGCACTATCAGTCCCTGCAACCAGCCTCTGTGAGCTAAAGGTCAGATCCAAGTACACTCTGAGCTGAGCAGAAGGAATTCAGTCATCAGACAAATCTCTGGTCTCGAAGTCAGTTGTCCTCACAGTTCATTAAGGAATACTTCAACTTCTTTGATTCTACCCTGGATAATAAATCTTGTATAATTCATACAATCAAAATACTTTTTAATCAAAATACTATGAATTACCCTAACTTGAAGCCCCTTTTTTTCCTCTACTCCATTGAGTGTTTTTCACTTATCAGTTGCTGACACCCAGGAAATACTTTGAAAATGTATTTGGGCTTTCTATTGGGAAAATGTTTCCATGAGCAAAATACATTTTTGCCAGAAACATTTTCCCATTTTTGTCAGGAACAGAAATCCAGGCCCCAGAGTGTTCTGCTAGCAGGGATGATACGCTCCTTCTGCCTGTGGGCCTGGCTCCCCTCCATGCTATATTTTTTTAAACCAGGGAAGTTTTCCTTAACTGGAGACTACACTCTTATCATAAATTTCAAGATGCTTCTCTGCTCTAATTCTCAGGTGTGGTATGTTTGTTCTGCCTCCTGGAAGGCAACTCTCAAACCCATTGTTCAAGTGTCCTTGGAATGAAGAAGACAAACCATCCCATCAAGGGAACAATAGTTTCCACTTAGGGGAAAAAATACAACTTGCCAATTTCAGTTTGCATTGTCCCAAACATGTTTATAAAACTCTTCATTCTGAATAATCTGTGATGCGTACAGTTAACCGCCCCCCCACACAAAATGACTAACAAAGGCAGATGCGAAACAGCTAGCAAGGAAAGCAAACACAAAAATAAAATAGCGTGCGTCCAGTCCCGTGTCAATCACAAGAAAATGTTTTACACATCTAATCATCAAATAATAAAGGCTGGATATTTAAGGAATGGAAAAGAGGATGTCACATAACAAATAATTTAAATAATAGGAGAAGGCAGTGAGGTGGGTGGGTGTGGGCAAAAAGAAATTTGAAGACAGACTTGGGGTTCAAGTACCATTTCTTCTATTATGACACAGTTGGGTCTCAGGAGGTCATCAGACTAGTTACTAAGACTCAGTGCCACCGCCACCATTTGTTTGTAGATAGAGATGGTGGCACCAACAGCTCTACACCTACTTTGTCAGGAACTAGCGAAAATCCAATGAGATAATGTATAAGAAGTAACAACACAGTGCTACATGAATGTCTGCATTTCTCAAAAGAAAGATGTCATTTGAAAGAGCAGAGGTGGTGAGTGAGTGGGTGTGGTTGTGGAGGTGGGAGAGCAGGGAATGACCTGCGCTCCAGTCCAACCCCCCTGCACTGCCCCTCCACGGAATCCCAGGGCTGGCTCAGCAGACCTTCCCAGCGAGTGCAGGTGGGACTTTGGGACAGGCCACTCAGCTGCGGAGCTAACCAAGGCCCTGGGATTTCCCTCTTCTTCACACTGAGAGCCCTCCTTTACTAATTGTTTTCAGGGAAAAATCAAGTGTGTTCCAACTTGAAATAATAATTATCGAGTTAGCAGCGAGCGGCAGTTCCCAACCCCAGCCATGCATCAAGAATCACTCTGGGAGCCTTTTTTTAAAAAAAGTACTGATTCCCAGCCCCCTCCCCACCTTACCAAATCTGAATTGTTGTGGCTGGTATCCAAGAATCTCTTTTAAAAATTATTATAATATTAAGGAATATTAAAGAATTATTATATTTCTATCTATGAAAAAGAGTGGCCCCAAATTCCAATCCAAAAACATATCGATCCTCAAATTTTTTCTTGTTCACTTTTAATCCCTGCCTAGGGGGCACGTTTAGTATTTTCATATTTTTAATATTATCAGAGAATTTAATATTCTACAATTTTCATCCACGTTATCTGATGCATACTTTCCTATTTCACTAGCGTGTTTTTATGTCCCTACTCCCCTTCCAGACAACCACTGTAAAACTGGTCATGTTTGTCTTCACACCTTTCTCTATGCTTATACATGATATACCAACATACACATGCACATTTTTGACCGTTGCTTCTTTTACAACATGTATCTTGCTTTTTTTTTTTTTTTTTTTTTTTTCACTTAATAATACACCCTGGAAATCCCTGCAGGTTCCTAGGTGTAGAGCTAACTCATCGGTGCATAATGTTCTATGGTGTTTTAGTCAGGGTTCTCCAGGGAAACAGAACCAACAAGATATGCAGGTAGAGAAAGAGAGAAAGAAAGAGAGAGACTGATTGATTTTCAGGAATTGGCTCATGCAATTGTGGAGGCCTAGTAAATCTGAAAGAGACCCAGGGAAGAGTTGCAGTCAGAGGCCAAAGGCAGTCTGCTGGCAGAATTCCCTCTTGTTCAGGGGAGGTCACTCTTTATTTTATTAAGGCCTTCAATTGATTGAATGAAACCCACCCACATTATGGAGGGTAATCTGCTTTTTTCAAAGTCCACCAATTTAAATGTTAATCTGATCCAAAAAACAGCTTTAGAGAAACAGCCAGAATAATGTTTGACCAAATATCTAGGCACACGGCCCAGCCAAGCTGACACATAAAATTAACCATCACACATGATATGGACATAGCCCAATTCATTCATTCCCCATTCATTTCTCTATTAAGGGACTTTTAGTTCGCTTCCCTCCCCCCACCCCCTGTGTTCTTTTTGCCTGTATAAACAATGCTCATGTACCAAAATCCTTTTATTTGCACTGCATAGAATCCCAGAAGAAAAGATTTTGGGGTTCAGCGGCATGGTTATTTATAATTTTAATAGATGTTGTCAGATCATGGTTCTTAGGGTGATTCTGGCACCACTGGGTCAGCTCTAAGTATTGAGAGTACAAAAACAAAACTTCTTATTCTCATGCCAATGTGGAAATGTTGACAAGAAACCTTCCCCAGGGATGAGACCTTGAAATCTTTCTCATTCAAGTGTGATGATGACTTAGGTTAACGTATCTGATCGCGATGTTAATAACTTCACATCACCCACAGGCACGAAAGGCAGAGCTGTGGGAAGAAGGCTTGGGGGTTCCTGATCAACCCAGGGCAAGGATGGCACAAGCTTCTCAGCCTGACTTCCCTGTCGCCTCTGTGACTGCCGGATAGTATTTTGAATATCAATTTATGAGTTATTTTCCCCCTCTCCTTTATTGAAGTAGGGCTCTTAAGGGAGGTATGTGCCAAAAAAGGAAGTAGAAGTGGCCTGGGAGGTTTCTTGTCTCATGCAGAAACTTAGGATATTTCCCAGGTGCTGAGAGGAAGAAGGGGGTTTGTGAGAAGAGACTAGATAAAGGGATTCTCCCATGCTAGAGGCAGAAAAGGAGAAAGGACTGTGGGTGCTGGAGCCCTAGATCAGTGAACTGCCCAAGAGAGAAGGAAGGACAAAGGCAGATGGAACCTCTGGCTGCCTCCCAAAAGATTCCATGTTCCAAGCATAGCACCCCCCACCCATCCTGGGCTCAGCCTAAGACCCCGGAATTCTGGTATAGATCTGGGTCAACACTCTAATAATAAATGACATTACTTGTCCTACCCACAGAATGGGAGGCTTGAAGTAGAAAACCACGTAGAGTTAAGGCCGGGTATCTCAACCTCGGCACTACTGACATCTTGGGCTGGATGCTTCTTTGTTTGGTGGGCCATCCTCAGCACTATAGAGGATGTTCAGTAGCATCCCTGGCCTCTACCCACTGGATGCAAATAGCAGCTCCCGGTTGTGACAACCCAAAATGTCTCCAGACATTGCCAAATATTCCCTAAGGAGCAAAATTGCACCTGACTGAGAACAACTGATTTCAGGGAAAATAAAGAAAGGTTGTACATCTTAAGTTTATGGGCCAAGATTCTTATCAGCTATATACACTGACATCGATTTTATTATGTGCTAAGAGAGGCCAGCAAGACATTGTGCTTCTCCCAGATTTGCCTTCCTGATAATGTTTTGCTTGGGCTAATTATTAAACATTAGCTTTCATTCTCTGAACTACTCGTCAACAAGGGGATGGCATCCAGAAATGGAGGGACACGCATCTTAATTATACCTGCGGTGGTTAATGGGCCAGTGAGGCATTTGGGGTGCTCTGAGCTCTTGCTGACTTCTCCCAAGCTGAGGCCTGTCAGCTCTATCACTGTGCCAGACTGCAACGAATGCCAGTTCTGGAAACCCTGGCTGCCCTTCAGGGCCTTTTAATTTGACACTAATAAGTCTGATTTGGGCTTTGTATTAAGGAGCAGCAACCAAATGTTATTGCCTGCAAGGGCAAATAGCTGATGTCAGCGGTCTTTTCCAGGCAAGAAATGAACGTGATATTTTCTCCGCCTCCTCTCTTCTCGCTGAGAAGATGATCCTTGGAGATAGTCCACTTGATTATCCACGGACGTGAACATAATTTGGAGGCAGCAATCGTGCCAGATGGCCAGCTGAAGCTGGGAGCCCTGCGCGAATTCCACAGCCAAATTTCTCACTCCCTGGAGGAGCAGAGTGGAGGGTGTGTGTGGATGGGGAAGTCCAAGCTTTTCATTTCTGGAAAGGAAGACTGGAAAGGGAGAGGCCAGCATGAATGGCCACTGTTCTTGCCAAATCTGTGTGGTATGACTTAGGTGAGTCGTTAAGAAAACTTCCTGACTGCCGGTGTGGACAAATCCTGGAAGGGGATGCCAAGGGCAGTCGCAGGATGACTTTCCCTGAAGGTCAGAGCTGCCTGGGTAGTTCCAGCACTCTTGCCTGACTCCACCAGCCCACACATCCTTGGTGACCCCTCAAGGTATGTTCCAACTCACTGGGCCTGGATCTACGTGGGTTCCTGGGGGTTGGGCAGGGATGGGACATGGGGTCAATGACATAGAGCTATGGGGAGTTGGTAGCTTCAATGAGTAATGAGGAACTCCCGACAAACTTAAGAGGCGTGCATCAGCATTCAATGGAAGGAAAGACAGAAAGGAGGAGAAGCAGAGAGAAAAGAGAACCAAAGAGAACCAAAGAGGGTGGAAGGAGTTTTACAAAGTCAGAGACATGGACAAACAGAAGATAAATGAAAGCCATCAAGATGATTACAGTGACATTTTGATTTAATAGAACGGAAGGGAAGAAAAGTAGGTTTCAGGATGATGGACTAGGCCTATTTCATCATATCAGTTTTTAAAATATGTATTTCTTTTTGATTGCTAATTACTGAAACACATCAGATTTTCATCTTTTTGTCTTGCAAATTGAGTCCTAGGGGAAACTCATTTGGGCTTTGGTCTTAGAAATCATGGTTCTGTCACTTAGAATGTGACTTTGGGCAAGTCTCGCCACCTCTTTGAGCTCCAATCTCCTTACATGTAAAATAAACATATACAATGTGTGGCACCTACCATGTTGTGAAGGCCTAATTAAAAAAAATATGTACAAACTTTGTAAAAGCTAGGTACAAAATGGTAATTATATTTATTTACAACAAAAATACAGTCTCCTTCAATTCATTCAGCTTTCAAAGTGAAAATCCGAAAACATATCTAATTAAGGGACTCTCACGATTAAAATGCTCCAGGGTTTCCTAAGGTTTTCTGGAAACAGTTCAAATCTCATAACTTAGCCCACACAGTCTTCCCAGTTTGGCTTCTGTGTACCCTCCTGGCCCCATCTTCTGCCAGCCTCAAGCCTAACCTCAACAGGGCCTCTATCCTAATTTGTCTGCATTGCATTCTCCCAAAGCAATTAATACTTGGTTTCCACCTTTTTAATCTCAGAGAGTCTCAGCGCAGGGAGCCTCCCATTGGTCATGATGGCAGAGCACCTTGGTCCGGCAGTGCAAACTCAAGTTCCCCCTGGGCCAGACAGAAACATCAGCACGGGGGGGCCGCTGAGGGTGTGGGCGAACAAGCGGGGCGATTACCACTCGAAGCCAGCTCACTCTCTCTCCTCGTAGAAACAGGGCCCCAGTATTGTCAGATCTTCAAGAGAATCCCCCCACAATCTAGATTTTTATATGAACTCTTGTAAAGTGTACTGGTACATAATATTTATAAATATTTATTGGGTACATATGATAGTTTGATACATGCATAGAATGTGCAATGATCAACTCAGGGTATTTAGGGTATCCATCACCTCAAGCACTTATCATTTCTTTGTGTTGGGAACATGTCACATCTTCTCTTCTAGCTATTTTGAAATATACTAAATACAGTATATCTTCATTAACTATAGTCACTCTACTCTGCTGTGGAGCATTAGAACCTATTCCTTCGATCTAACCGTATGTTTGTACCCACTGGCCAACCTCTCTTCCTCCCCCACTCCCACTCCCTCCCCAGTCTCTGGTAACTATCATTCTACTCTCTACCGCCATGAGATCCACAATTTTAGCTTCCACATGTCAGTGAAAATATGTAATATTTGTCTTTCTGTCCCTGGCTTATTCCACTTAACATGATGACCTCAAGTTCTATTCGTTTTTCTGCAAAGAACAGGATTTCATTTTTAATGGGTGAATAGTATTTCATCGTGTATGTAGATCACATTTTCTTTATCCATTCATCTGTTGATGGACAGTTAGGTTGATTCCATATCTTGGCTACTGTGAATAAGTACTGCAAAAAACATGGGGGTGCAGGCATCCCTTTGATATTCTGGCCCCCTTTGTTTTGGATAAATACCTAGTACAGGGATTGCTGGATCATATGGTAGTTCTATTTTTAGTTGTTTTGAGAAATCTCCATACTGTTTTCCATAATGGCTGTACTAATTTAAATTCTTACCAACTGAGTACGAGGGCTCCCTTTTCTCTGCATCCTTGCCAGTGTCTGTTATTCTGTCTTTTTGACAGTAGGCATTCTAACTGGGGTAAGTTGATATCTTATTGTGATTTGTATTTGAATTTCCCTGATTATTAGTAATGTTGAATATTTTTTATATACCTTTTGGTCATTAGTGTGTCTTTTTTCACATCCTTTGCCAACTTTTTAGTGGGATTATTTGGGAGTTTTTGCTGAGTTATTTGAATTCCTTGTATATTTTGAACATTCATCTCTTGTTGAATAAATGATTTGAAAATATTTTCTCTCATTCAACAGGCTGTCTCTTCATTCTTTTGTTTCCTTTGCTGCGCAAATGCTTTTTAGTTTAATATAGTCCTATTTGACTATTTTTGTTTGTGTTGACTGTGCTTTTGGGGCTTAGCTATAAAATCTTTGCCTAGACCAACAACCTGGAGTGTTTCCTTATGTTTTCTTCTGCTAGTTTTACAGTTTTAGGACTTACATTTAAGTCTTTAATCCATTTTGAGTTGATTTTTGTATATGGTAAGAGACAGGGGTCTAGTTTCATTCTTCTGCATATGAATATCCCATTTTCCCAGCACTATTTATTAAAGAGGGTGTCCTTTCCCCATTGTATGTTTTTGGCAACTTTGTCAAAAATCAGTTGACCATAAATATGTGGATTTATTTCTGGGTTCTCTATTCTGTTCCATTGGTGTGCATGTCTGTTTTCATACCAATACCATGCTGTTTTGGTTGCTATAGCCTGGTAGTATATTTTGAAGTCAGGTACTATGATGCCTCCAGCTTTGTTCTTTTTGCTCAGGAATGTTTGGGCTGTTAGGGCTCTTTTTTGGTTCCATACAAATTTTAGGATTGTTTTTTCTATTTCTGTGAAAAATGTCATTTGTATTTTGATAAGGATTGCATTAAACCTGTAGATTGCTTTGGGTATTATGGTCATTTTAACAATATTGATTCTTCTGATCCATGAGCATGGGGTATCTTTCCATTTGTTTCTGTCCTCAATTTTTTTCATCAGTGTTTTTAAGTTTTCCTTGTAGAGGCCTTTTATCTCCTTGGTTAAAAATATTCCTAGGTATTTTTTTTTTTTGTAGCTATTGTAAATGGGATTGACTTATTGATTTCTTTTCTAACTAGTTCATTATTGGTGTATAGAAATGCTGATTTCTGTGTGTTGATTTTGTATCCTATGACTTTACTGAATTTATCAGTTCTAAGAGGTTTTTTTGGTATAATCTCTAGGTTTTTAAAAATATAAGATCATATCAAGAGGGATAATTCGACTTCCTTTTTTCCAATTTTTATACCTTTTATTTCTTTCTCTTGCCTGATTTCTCTGGCTAGGATTTCCAGTACTATGTTGAATAGACATGGTGAAAGTAGGCAACCAGTACCAGTTAGTGGGGGAATGGCTTTCAACTTTTCCCCATTCAGTATGATGTTAGCTGTGGATTTGTCATATATGGCCTTTATTATATTGAGGTATGTTCCTTCTATGCTTAGTTTTTAGAAGTTTTTATCATGAAGGGATATTGAATTTGATCAAATGTTTTTGCTGTATCTCTCAAGATGAACATATGGTTTTTGTTCTTCATTCTGTTGACATATCAAGTTTATTGACTTACATATGTTAAACCATCCTTGAATCCTGGGATAAATCCCACTTGATCCTAGTGTATTATCTTTTTGATGTGTTTTTGGATTCAGTTTGCTAGTATTTTGCAAAGGATTTTTGCATCTATGTTCATGAGGGGTAGTGGTTTTCTTTTTTTTGTTGTGTCTTTGTCTGGCTTTGTTCTCAGGTTAAGGCAGGCCTTGTGGAATGAGTTAGGAAGAATTCCCTCCCCTTCAACCTTCTGGAATAATTTGAGAAGAACTGGTGTTAGTTCCTTATGCATTTGGTAGAATCTGCCGTGAATCCATCCAGTCTCAGGCTTTCCTTTGTTAGCAGACTGTTTATTACTGATTAAATTTCATTATTCATTATTGGTCTGTTCATGATTTCTATTTCTTTCTGGTTCAATCTTGGTGGGTTATATGTGTCCAGGAATTTATTCATTTCCTCTAGGTTTTCCAGTTTGTTAGCATATAGTTGTTCATAATAGTCTCTGATGATCTTTTGTATTTTCTGTGGTATCAGTTGTAATGTCTTCTTTTTCATTTCTACTTTTATTTGGATCTTCTCTTATCTTTTCAAAAATCTAACTTTTCATTTTGTTGATCCTTTGTATTGTATTTTCAGTCTCTATTTCATTGAGCTCTGCTCTGATCTTTAATAATTCTTTTCTTCTACTAATTTTGGGTTTGGTTTGTTCTTGCTTTTCTAGTTCCTTGAGTTGCATCATTAGGTTGTTCATTTGAAATCTTTCTACTTTTTTGATGTAGGTGTTTATAGCTATAAACTTCTTAGTACTGCTTTTCCTATATCCCATAGGTCTTGTCATGTTGTGTTTACATTTTCATTTGTTACAAACATTTTTTATTTCCTTCTTAATTTCTTCATTGACCCAGTGGTCATTTAGGAGCATGTTGCTTAATATCCATGTATTTATACAATTTCCAAAGTTTCTCTTATTGATTTATAGTTTTATTCCATTGTGTTCTAAGAAGATACTTGTTATTATTTTGACTTTTAAAAATTTGTTGATACTTATTTTGTGGCCTAACATATGGTTTATTCTGGAAAATGTGCCATTTGGTGATGAGAAAGATGTGTGTTCTGCAGCTGTTGGATAAAGTGTTTTGTAAATGTCCGTTGGGTCCATTTGGTCTAAAGGGCAGTTAAAATCCAATGTTTCTTTGTTGATTTTTCTGTCTGGGTGATCTGTCTAATTCTGAGAGAGGTGCATTGAAGTCCCCAACTATTATTGTATTGGAGTCTATTTCTTCCTTTAGATCTGTTCTGTTAATATTTGCTTTATGTATCTGGATGCTCTAGTGTTTGGTGTATTTATGTTTAAGATTTTTTATATCCTCTTGCTGAATTGATCCCTTTGTCATTATATAATGACCTTATCTATCTCTTTTTACTGTTTTTGACTTCAAGTCTGTTTTATCTGATATAAGTATAGCTACTCCTATTCACTTTTGGTTTCCATTTGCATGGAATATCTCTTTTCGTCTCCGCACTTTCAGTCTGTATGTCTTTACAGGTGAAGTAAGTTTCCTGTGGGCAGCATATAGTTGGGTTGTGACTTTTTTGGTTTTTTTTTTTTTTAAATACATTCAGCCAGTCTATATCTTTTAAGTAGAGAATTTAATCTGCTTACATTCAAGGTTATTACTGATACGTGAGGACTTATTCCTGTTGTGTTGTTAATTGTTTTCTGATTGCTTTGTATATCATTTGTTCCTTTCTTTCTCTCTTGCTGCAAGGGAGTTGGGAGATATAATCACATCACCAACTAGAATAAGATGAGGGATCAGTTTTAGAGGAAAAGTGGTTATTAGGTGGGCAATCAGCACTCTCTTCCATGTTTACTGACTTGTTTCCCTGCTTTGTTATTTTTCCCTACAACTCACTCTCCAACCATTGTTTCTAAATTGGATTATACTGTATTTCCCAATTTAAATGTCTTTAATGACTTTCATTGTCCTTAGGACAAGACCACAAGCTTTAGTAAGACCTGGAATACCTGTGTGATTTGGCACTGTCTACTCCTTCCTCCTCCTATGTTCCATCCTCTACCCTCTCGCTTTCATTCTTTGCTCTACCCACACCAGCATTATTTCAGTTCCTTGAATGTGCCAGGCTCTTTCCCTCCTCTGCACAGGCTGTTCCCTCTACCTTGAACTGTCTTCCTCCAACTCCTGATAACTCCACGTGTCAGCTGGAATGTCACATCTTCAGAGAGGCCTTTCCTTACCACCTAAGCAGAGCCTCCTCACCCCCATGCTTCTTGGGCCCTATGTTCTTGGGTCCAACCTCCCCACATTTCAGGACACTATGTTGATGTGTGTGATCATTTCTGATGGCCAGTCTTCCTTACTAGACTCCGTCTGTGGTAAGGACAGATGCTCCCTTCTGTATGCCTGGCATACGATCCAGTGCCTGACATCTTAGAGGCACTCTGTAAATATTTATTTCTCAAATCACTAAAATAAGTGTGTTTGGCCCTATGGAACTTAAATAGGTAAAGAGTGCATGAGACTCAGCCAAACATTTACAAGCTTCCCTCTCTCTCCAAATTCAGCACAAAAAATTATGAACTAGGATTATGTCAGATCCTGCCCAACTAGCCACTTATCAATGCCTAAAAGCATCTCCCCGATTTTCCCCTCACTTCTTATGCAGAATGGCCTTTTTATGCCTTCCCAGTTCAGCAGTTCTGTGCTGGGTAATGAATGCGAGGTGACTGCTTTTCCATCCCCAATTCAGTCATATGCATTAATCAAACATCAATAATTGATCACTTGGGGGGAGAGGATACACATTTGTTTACATTTTGGGAAGCCAGCTCTTTTGCTCTAAAACAAAAACTAAAACTAAAATAAAAAACACAACTTCATGAAACTATTTTCCTTTAAACCTCTGCCTCCAAAATGAAACAAACAAACAACACAAAGACAACCAAAACCCAAAACAGGAAGGGAATTCTCAAGGGATGTATTATGCAACTTTATCTGAGGATGCAAATTGAAGGTGAATGGGGAATACATAAACCAAAGATCTGGCAATGTTTGCAGCTGGGGCAGGGAGAGGCATATCAATTATTGATACTTTTCCTTCTCTAGATGTGTGTGATGCATTCCAATGCTGGCTGTAACATGTGCAGAGGAACAGAGGAGAGAAGAATGTTAGGATTCTCTCCCACTGGCCAGAGTGCTGACACTGGTTTTCTGCTCCAATTAAAGTGGAACCTTGAGAGTTTGGAGTGATGCTCTCTGTCCAGATGAACTCTGGCAATGTGCTGGAGGATGGGAGGCCCAGGTGTCTTGACCCCACAGCAGATGTCAACATTGGAATGGTCCAACTGAGCACAAGTTTATGCCTTTCCTTCTCCATGGGAGACCTCAGGAGATAGTATCTCATAGCCTTACACCAGATGCTAATCAGATTATATCCAGATGCTCTATAAACATGTGTCAGCAGTTGAAAAGACCTACTTTAATTGAGACAAAATTACTTTTTCCAATGCTGTAGGTACAATGCACAAGTAAAAATATAACCCTGTGGTTGTTTAAATGCACCCCAAGGTGCTTTGTTTTTCTTTAGCACACAGAAAGTCCAGGTTGAACAAATATTGTATATGCTTGCAAGAAGTCTGTTGGAGGGAGAAGAGTGGAGAGAGAAAGGAATTGGGCAGCCACTCCGGCTCCCTGTGCTGACAGATGCTATTTCTTAATGCTTTAGGATTCCATCATCTGATTTGAAGAATTATCTAGGTTTTAATAAATTCTTTCTCTTTTTTGTTTATTGAGGAGCTTCTAATGTTGGCAAGCATAACTTACTATATACCAAAGAGTCCCCAAAATGTTTTCTTGTGCATTTAGTGCAGGGCTTATGTTTTTCAACAAATGCATTCACTGCCATTTGTTGGGGGCCTACCTTATTCACTGGGCAGTGGGGAAACATCAGTGAACAGTGTTGTAGACAGCTGTGAGCTTTCAAGGAGCTCAGAGTGTTGTAGGGGAGACAGGCAAGTAAACAGGAAGTTACAACGCACATGGAAACTCCTTGATAGAGGAACCTTAAGTTGCTGTGGGAGCACAGAGGAAGCTCACCAGATGCAGCCTGGCTGTGGGGATGGTCTGAGAAAGATTCTAAACGGAAGAGATATAGAGAGAAGATATAGAGAAACCCAGGTGAAGTGGAGATGAGGGAATGGCACTCTTAAGGCACGGAACATGCCACCCACGACTATGCCAGTGGCTATAAATTACACAAATTCTGATTAGAAGATAAATAAATAAAAGTATAAAAATGGAATGGGCTTCCCTAGAAGGCAGCAAGAGGTGTGCAGAGACCAGATTAACAGTTTGGGGAATTACAAAAACAGATTTCTACTGGGTGGAAGGCTGTCCTGGCCCCGTATTCCCAACTTCAGACCCAACTCAAATCTCCAGAGGTAGAGCTCAGGAACGTGCATTTGTTTAAAAGCTCCCCGTTAGTCATTAGGCAGAGTGAAACCACAGTAAGACACCAGTTCACTACCATTAGGTGGACACAGCCATTAGGAAGATTATTATAAAAGAATAAAAGGAAAACAACAAATGTGGGCAAAGATGTGGAGAAATTGGAACCTTTGCATGCTGTTGGTAGCTATGTAAAATGGTACAGCTGCTGTGAAAACTATATGGTGGTTTCTTAAGAGTCAAACGTAGAATTATATGATCCAGCCATTGCAACTCTAGGTATATACCCAAAGGTATTGAAAGCAGGGACTCAAACATATACTTGCACACCCATGTTCATGGCAGCATTATTTTCAATAGCCAAAGAGGAAAAAAACCCACCTGTCCATCAACATATGAATAGATAAACAAAATGATGATATATCTATACAATGGAATATTATCAGCCATAAAAAGGAATGATGTTCTAATATAAGCTACAACACCGCTGAACCTTGAAGACATTATGCTAAATGAATCAGGAGACACAGAAGGACAACTGTTGTGTGATCCCACTTATATGAGGTATATAGAATAGGTAACAGAAAGTAGATTAGAGGTTACCAGGGGGTTGGGGCAGGGAGAATGGGGAGTTGCTTCATGGTTACAAAGTTTCTGTTTTGGGTAAGAAAAAGGTTTGGAAATAGAGAGTGATGGTACAACACTGTGAATGCACTTAATGCCATTGGATTGCACTCAGAAATTGTTAAAATGGGCCGGGCGCAGTGGCTCATGCCTGTAATCCTAGCACTCTGGGAGGCCGAGACGGGTGGATCGCTCAAGGTCAGGAGTTCAAGACCAGCCTGAGCAAGAGTGAGACCTCGTCTCTACTAAAAATAGAAAGAAATCATCTGGCCAACTAATACAAAAAAAAAATTAGCTGGGCATGGTGGCACATGCCTGTAGTCCCAGCTACTCAGGAGGCTGAGGCAATAGGATTGCTTAAGCCCAGGAGTTTGAGGTTGCTGTGAGCTAGGCTGATGCCACGGCACTCACTCTAACCCGGGCAACAAAGCAAGACTCTGTCTCAAAAAAAAAAAAAAATTGTTAAAATGGTAAATTTTATGTTACATATATTTGGTCACAATATTTTTTTAAAAGGCAAACACTGATTTTGAAGCAGTCAATCTACAAAGCAGTTTTGGGGAAAAACTGGACTAGCTTATTATACAGCTCTAGAAGTTTCAGAGGCTAAAAAAGCCAAAATGTTTGCATGGCATCTCCTGTGTAGGGCAAAGCCAGGTACAGGTGATTTTGGCATCACTGTCACCCAGGAAACCCTGAGTTATGATATAGATATCTGTCCCTTAAACCAAAACAAAGTCTAGGGTATACTTTTGGGATATAGGAACTACCGAGCACAGATAAACTCCAAGCTGTTTTGATATCTGCCTGAGCCAATAAAGGGCTTCTCTCTGATGAAAATAGTCGGTGAAGTTCAAGGTATTTCTCCAGGGAGGGTGGCAGATGGGGGGTTAGTTCAGCTCTTGTTGCCCACTTTCATGGATCGCCGATGGGTAATTTCATTTCTTAGTGTCAATCAGAAGCCAGTAAAGGCCAGCATTCCCTTTTGCAGACACTCCAAATTTCATATGTCCATATGTACCTTGGATCTTTGGATTTGCATCAATCTCCAAAAGATGGGAAAGGAGGAAGGTGGATATAGGTAAGTATCTTAGCCTGAGGTCCCTAACAAGCAGAGCCTGAAACAAAGGCTTGAGTGCAGGTGGGTTTATTTGAGAAATGATTCCAGGTAGGAGTAGTGAGGGATGAGGCTGGGGTGAACAGGGAGGGAGCAACAGACTATGCTAAGAGTTGTTACTTAGTTGGACACCTCAGTGGGCAATAAATAATCCCACAGGACATTTTGAGCAGACATATGACTGCAAAGCCAGAATTGCCCACCTAGGAATACAAAAGAGGAAATATTTATCCATCAGCTCAGTTCCCTCTTATTAAGAATGGCCTCATGGGCATGAGGTCCTTCCTTTCCATACTTTGGCTTGAGTGTGCCAAGAGTCATAGAATACCAAAGGCAGGAAGCCATAGACCAGTGGCCCAGGGCTGAGACCTAAGGTGAAGCATTGTTAGGCTGCACCTACATGAAGCTGTTTGCAGCCTGGCCTGACCCCACTGGCATAGCAGCAGGTGCGATAAGAAGTTGCCCCAAGAGGATGTGAAATGTACAAGACGGGTGCAGTGCAGTAAGAAATAATCCTGCAGTTGTAAGCAAGTGCGTGACTACCTCATAGGTCCACGACCTTCCCAGGGACTTCCGAAGACCTGACTGTGAAGCTCCAGATCAATCCATAGACATGTCTACATTCCGGGGAAAACAACAGGGGGTCAGCTGGGAGAAGAGATGATATTGCTCATAAGAGAATAGTTTTTGTTTGTTTGATTTATAACTTTGACCCCTGTAAGCCACAGCAAACTAAAAAAAAAAATTTTATTCTTTTCAGTGTCTGTTGTCCCAAGTGGGATTCTTTCCCCAGAATTTCTGCTTTGTTTCTAAAATTAGAAGAGCTCATTTACCCGAAGTGGCTGCAATTTTAGCTCAAATTAGTAGCATCCACACTATCTGGGAACTTGTCAGAAATTCACATTGTCAGACCCTGCCCCGACTTCCTGAATCAGACACTCTGGGCGTGAGGCCCCCTAGGTATGATGCACACTCAAGTTTCAGAACTGCTGCCTAGAACACAGAATGAATCAGTCACATAGCACATACTCTCAATCAGGTTTTTAGAATTTCCTATTAGAAACAGGGAAGTGCAATCATGAATCAGCCTTCACTTTTATACCAACAAACACTAAATACGCTTGTATTAGTTTCCTAGGGCTGCCATAACAAAGTATTACAAACCGGGTGGCTTAAAACCACAGAAATGTGTTCGCTCACAGTTTTGGAGGCCAGATGTCTGAAACAGGGTGTTAGCAAGCACACACTCCCTCCGAATACCCTAGGGGAGAATCCTCCCTCTACTCTTCCAGCTTCTGTTGGCGTCTGGCATTCCTTGGCTGTGACTGCGTAACTCCAGTATCTGCCTAGTCTTCGCGTGGCCTCCCGCTCCGTGTGTTTCTGTGTCTGTCTTCGTCTCTCTCTCCTTTCTCTTATGACACCAATCATTGGATTTAGGGCCCACCTTTGATCCGGGATGAGCTCACCTAGAGACCCTTAACTTAATTACATCTGCAAAGACCCTATATAAGGTCACATTCACAGGGACTGTGTGGTTAAGACTTGGGACACCATATCTTTCTGGGGGATCAAAACCCAACCCATGACAGTGTTCAACATGCTGGAATCCAACATCTTTATAGAACTCATTAGCCTCTTTTACAGGTAAGCGAACATAAAATCCACAACCATTTGATCATTTTTTTCCCCCTCCATTGGCAACAACCCAAAAGAATCACATGTAACGAGAATGTCTATTCACCAGCTTGGAGTATAAACATTACCACCCCACACGGATGTTCCAAAGTACAATGACTCCTTGTCCCTGATGGCTCAAATGAGCCCCTCTTACTCTGTCACTCCGTGTGACCAAATGCCTGGCTGCTCACAGGTGATACTTGCCCCAGCGAAGCTGAAGGACACACCTACTGCCTCAAACACTCACTGCTCTAGAACTGGCCACTTCTGCCCCAAAGTGAAGGCTTTCCCTGTGCTGACCTCATGTCCCAGGCTCCCCTCCTGCTGCTGCTCCAACATCTTGCTTTGTCTTGCTCCAGTCTGAGTGCAGCCAGGGCAAGGATGGGGGTGGTCTTCTCTACCACGTCACCTAAGCATGGCCACAGGTCCTCTCAACTTATGCATAAGCCCAAATATATTCTAGGTTCTACTGAGCCACTTCCTGGTCTCTGTGTGGCACAAGGCCACCCTACTGTATGACTCTAAGTGGCACCATTCACATCGTATTCCCTGAGAATAGTACCCTCATGGGCCATGCATGACCATAGCTCTGACATGGCCAGAGAGCTTATTCCACCCTTGGGACCTCTTCATTCTTCTTGGCCTGACTCACCTCCAGCCTGACTATGAAGGAAGTTCTCCCTTCCTCCAAGAGTGACTTATGTCCAAGGCAATTGGTAATGGGGCCAGCCATTCCCTTCAGGGGAGCCCTACCCAGCCTTACCTTCAGGGATGTGGTCTGACCCCATGGCCCAGGAAGATAATTCCCCAAAGCTCCGGCATCCTGACAGGTCCTAAACTAAATGCCATTTAGCCTTACCCATGCCATCCCTGTTACAGATATGATCATTGTAAGACATTTGTAGGCATTAGACATTACAGTGTTGGAAACAAATATATTAACAGTTTTTTTAAAAAGGAAAGTAAACTTACTCATGTGCTTGGCAAGTATCAATCAAAAGGTGAGGCATGGAAATGGCATAAATACGACTGGCCTCCAGCGCTGGCCAACATCGAATCTCCCTGGGGCTCACAGATGGGACGCCACTTGGATCAGATCCAAAGGCTTGATAATTTGGTCCTCGTCCCTTCCTGGATAGTTCCTGTGGGAAGAGAGTGAGAGGAAACAATATGGTGTTTCACAGGAAAATGAAGATGTGTTTGTCTTCAGTTAAACCAGCATTTCAAAAAAGAAATCTTCTTTTTCCACATCCCCCAGCAGAGCCAACTCTCAGGTGTAGAAGCTGGGTGATGAATGTCACCTGAATATGAAGGAGTTCACTAGGAGTAAGGGCAGGAAGGAAAAGTAACCAAAATCAACCAAGCTGACTCATTTTGTTTCTTTCCTTGGCTCAGCCTACTAGGGCTTTGTTTGTACCTACCCACCTGTTGGTAAAGGAGAGCATCTCTTTGTCTCTTGTGTGTGATATATATATATATATAAAATCTGGGGCATAGAGGGAGCAACAAAATGCCAAGGGCACCCCGCTGTCAAAGGACAGAGCTAAGATATAAGATGTGAACAGTCTGAATCGGTGCCATGGTTCTCTTGAAAGTGATCCCAGGTCCCCAGAAGGCCACAGCTGCTGAAGGAGGCATCCCAGTGAATGCTAGTAAAAACACTCTACCTCCTGGTTGGTTCCAGATCGATCTTCCCCTTGTCCATCTTCAATAGTTTCCCCATACTGCCTCTTCTCACCGACCCCTCCCACTTCCCTCCCCACAGCTTCCTTTCTGGTGTCTAATGTACAGGTCAAACCAGACACCTTAGGATCTCAACTTCCCTTGCTTGGATTGGTGCAGCATCTTCTCTGCCCTCGGGTCTCAATTTTCTTTCCTCTCCAAAATTATACCAGCTTTCTACCAAGCACATGGAATCACTTCATGCCCCTATTTAAGAACCTTTAGAGGTTTCTCACTGCCCAGAAAATGAAGCTCAAATGCCTTTGCATGGTACCCAAGACCTTCTGCCGTCTACCCGTCTATCTCCCCAAGCTCATCTCCAGGCACCAAGTGATCCTAGACTGAATATTTCACAGTTTCGTGTTGCTGAGCTCTGCCTTTCCACCCCATCTCCCCCTGCTGAACTCCTATACATCCTTCAAAATCTAACTCAAATAGTCCCTTTGAGAAGGCTTTAGCCTATTCCTTTTGCTAGATAGACCCCTCAAAGTCACAGTGATATATATCCTTTCAAATATGTCTGGTGCCTAATACAATGGCTGGCACACAGGAGGTTCTACCTGAGATTTTATTAAGAATGCTTTACTGAGTACCTACTGTGGGTCAGGCTCCCTGCTAGGTTCTAGAGATATAGAAATTGAATAACAAGCACTCTCAGGATGCTCTTTGGGGCTGAATGGGGACCGCCCTCTCTCCTATCACAGCACCGTCACTTCTTTCTAATTCACCCACAACACCTAAGATAAATATTGATTCCCAAGACATGCACGTTTTCCAGTCACATGTGCCTTGTTCTAGCAACAAGCATGTTTCTAAGAAAGAGTAGATAAGTGGAATTTTTATAAAACTTTCATATTACAAGCTCTTAAATAAAAAATATTGTCAGTAGACTTATTGCAACATGGTAAATGTATCTGCTTTAGCACATACATACAACTCCTGAAAAAACAGATGCCTACAAATCTGTAGTGAGAGTGTACGTGTGTGTGGACACGTACAGGCATGTTATTAACATTTTCTGGTGTACAATGGGGCAGGCTCTGCGTCAGATTGTGGTCCCAGGTGCTGCTGAATGCAGCGCTTCTGTCACACAGGTGTTACAGTTGGCTACTTAATTGCTAAACCACTGTCCTTTGTGAAGGTGGTTGATAGATGCAAGGGAAAAGGGCTATTTACAACCAATGTTTCTTCTTGTCTGAGGGAAGGGAGTGAGAAAAATCAAATAGCCAATAGAAATAAGAAAATAGAATTGGTCGGCATGCACAAAATATATTATAGATGATTCCCTTAATTTCACCCCATTGAACATGATCCATACAAAAATCGACAAATGCCTACTGCTTAGAAGTTTGCTCATTAGTACAATCATCATCTGAGAAGGTTCAATAATATACTTGGCCCAATCTGCAGATGGGCTTTTCCCCTGCTACTGTCACCACTGTTGACAAAGACCCATTCAGAGGATGCAGGGAGATACGTCCTGTGCAAGTTCCAAACTTATAGACTCATTAGTGCTGGGAACTGGAGGAGCCTGTGTCCTCCCTCTTTTTTCTTTGCCTCCCTTCCCCGTAGGTCCACCTGACTCACATCCTTGGCTGAAATCTGGGTTCACGGGATTCTGCAGGGACGTATACGCTTGCTTTGGTGAAATCAACACAAAGGCTCCTTCTCCAGCACACCATCAGCATTTTGCATGTGGTTTCACTCATTATTATACCTGCTATTTACCTGGACAGCCCAGCAAAAAGAAAGAAGCTGTGGGTATCCTTTGAGGGTCACGGGCACATGTTCAAGGCAGGGGAGGCGGCAGCAAGAAGAGGAAGCAGAGGAAGACCTGGAGAGCCCAAAGTCCCTGCTCCTTGGGATCCTATTTCTTTTCAGGCTTCCTCTATAGTTTGTTCTTTGCAGGGCACTTTTCTGCCCCCTCTAAAGATTTTACTTGCAGCTGTCAGCATGTGAGGTTAAGACCTTGTTTATACCCTGGGTTGGTATGTCCTGGGCTATTGAGCACAGCTCTCAGCATTGACACTGATCTTTTTAAAACTACTCATTTCAAGGATTGTTTGGATGACATTAATTTGCAGAACAAAGAGCTAGGAAGAGGAGGCGGAAAAGGAGGAGAACAAGGAGGAGGGCTCTGATGACGTCAGGAAGACGTCTCTCAGGAGAACACGTATTTCGGGGTTACATTGGGTCTACTCAAAATACTGGCTGAGCACTTGAGAGGACACAAGAGGTGCAAAGGCAGGATTGGATGCTGGAAAATCTCCCTCCATTCCAGCTCCTTGAGGGTGGTCAGCTTGTATTTACAGCTGTTTGGTGACCCTAGTGGGGGGTAGGGGTGGGGCAGGAAAGCCCTGGCTGAAAGGGGGTCATTAGCAGCTGTGTTGCTGTCCTTCTAAGTGTAGCTCACTGCAGGATACTGCTTTGTGCCGGCTTGGGCAATCCTCTGAGCAACAGATGGAGGAGGAAGGAAACTTTTTTCTCCAGTGAGTGCTTTGGCCAGTTTAGCGCTGACTTCAGTGAAGACTGTTGGGAACATTTCTCTGGAGACGCAGTGACCCTTGTGAAAGCACTCCAACATGCTGAGCTCCTGGCTGAGGATGTTTAGCACAGGATAGGTTAGCAGGCCATCTCCAAAACCACCAGTGACAGAAAACAGCAGGAAACTGACCCAGGAGGAGATCAAACGAGCTCAGAGAAGGCTACAGCTTTTTCTTAAGAATGAAGTTGGGCAAGCGAGGAACAAGAACGGGCGTGGTCAGACTCTCCAAGGGGAAGCAGCAGAAAGGAAAAGCAAGGCAGGCAAGTCATCAAGGGCTCCAGGGAAGCAAGCTTGTTGAGTTGCCACATTGCTGGGCTATTTAGACCTTCTGCCTTGCCTTAATTTTCACACCGGGCAACTAGATAACTGGAAAATTTTATCTCTGCAGGCCAAACTCTAGCTTTAAAAAAAGATGTGTAAGAAAAGCAGAGCAGAGCTTTATGATGAAGACAGGAAATTTGTCTGAGTTATTCATTGTTTTATCCTCAACCTTAGAATGATGCACACAGTGGGTGCTCAGTAAATATCTGAGGAAAGAATAGGCTGTCCAAAGAACTCAGCTCACTGGTTTTCTTCCACAGCCTCTGCTTTGCATGAAGAGGGAAAGTCTCCCCTGTCTTTTAAGAGGAGCACCTGGGATGACTAAGCGCTCCATGCAATCTACATAATCTTTGCACGGGTCATTTAATTATTCAGTTCTTTTATTGCTTTCATTGAGCAAGTATTTATTGAGTAGCTAATCTGTGCAAGTACTAAGCTTAGCACCTATGAACACAATGGTGTGTGAAGTAAGTGTGCACCTTGTGGTCTCATAGGCTATAGCTCTCCAAGGCCATCATCATGGTTTCAGGCCTTAATTAACTAAGCAGTTTAACCAAACCAAAGCAAGTAACCAACCAACCAACCGACTAAACCAAAAAACAATAAACTATGTCCAAAGCACTGGCCCCTTTGACCTTCAGAACTTCTCATGGCCAACAGAAGATACACATATTAGGTCCTCTGGGTTAGAAAGAACTTAGAGAGGTCATTTTAGACTGGTCCCCATGTATTCACCACAATAGGTTGGGTTATGCAGTAGTAACAAATTAACCTTGACATCTCCTCAGTTTAAAACAACAGAGGTGAATTTCTTGTTTAAGCAAAGCTTGTTATGGATGGCTTCTTCCACACAGTGACTGAGGGATCTGGTCTGCTTATATCTGATAAGTAAGTATCTCAACACACGGCATGCAGGTCACCATGGCAATTGGCAGATGCCTAGGGACTGTCCACTGCCTTTGTCTGGAAGTGACACCTTTACTTCCCCTCACAGTTCTTTGGCCAGCACTGGTCACATGACCCTACCCAACTGCAAGGGAGCTGGGAGGTGGTTGGAAACACATGGATGTTTGGTGAGAAGTAAATGTCTCAGCCACACCCGTTCTTTACACAAAGCTTCCCCTGAATCATCATTCTACAGAATTGAGAAACAACCTTGAAACAGTTGATAGATGAGATTTGGAGAATAGATTTTTCAATATGTAGGCCAATTTCTTTTCTGAGCTCTTTATCTAGGACTAATTTTAAAATGAAAGGAATACAGTTAGTTCTTCCTCTTTCTAGGTCAAGAGAATTCACCACAGTTCTTTGATTTCTTTCCTAGGTCTGGAAAATTTCATCTTACATTGCATATTTTCAGGTGGCAAAGTCTAATTTTTCATACTAGTAAAAAGAGATAAGAGAAAACTCTAGATTGTAGAACAGGTAAATTTGTTTTAATATCTCTAAAAACTCTGCGGTAGTAGCATTACCTACCTTCTGAATGTTCACCTTTGCCCATTGGACTTCTATTTACAATAACTATTCAGCTGATTGTATCTGAACGTTAGACTAATATTTGCTTTTGCTAGATTCACTTTTCATTACTGGATAGAAAGCATCAACTTCTGTCTTTGTGTTTTTCTTCTGCCATTGGGGCTTTTATTAAGTGTTGTAACATCTCATTTATTTCCAATTCAGCTGCAGATTCCTATTACCTACTAAGTGTGGTCTGATTCAGTCCTTGCTTGCTCAGGCACATTTTCCAATAAACAATGGTACTGTAATTAGCACTAGACCCATGAAAGAAATATGATAATTTTTTTCCAATTTGCTAATATAAATGTGTTCCACGGTAGCATTTTTCAGATCCATATGGATTTGATTATTCTTAAAGCTTCACTTCCTAGTGATGGTAGTCTCATTATATGATAAACCATCTGATTATAATTCAGTGCCATGAACTCTTGATTTTGTTTTTTGTATTTGTAGTTGATAGTACTTGAAATGTTGGTAGCTCATTACGGAGTACAAGGGCACTATTACTGCTTGAAATTGGAAAACACTATTGCTTAGTTGGAGTTTATTTTAAAAAAAAAAATTGGGGGGAAATTCGGTAATGCAAGCCTGTTCTCAGACACAGCCACTAATAGGAACTTTGAGTGAAATTTTGCCTTGCAGCAATGTATCATCAGAGGGGAAAAGCCTTCGCCTTAGAAGACGGACCAGAACATGGTTCCTTTGAGCATGAAAGGCTAAACCCAAACTCCCCCTTGCTCCTTTTAATTTACTGAACCAGGATTTTTAGAAATCTCCTTTTTGACATGCGTTCAAAATATTTTTTGAGCATCTACTACGTGTTAGGCCCCAGAGGAACAGTGCTGAAAAGACAGCTCCCTGCCCCAAAGGACTGCAGGTTCCAATGGGGGAGCAAAGGTAACTCACAATACAAGGTGGTCTAGGGGCTCTGCAGAGTCCCAGGGAGCCCAAGTCACAGCTCCTATTTCCAACTTGCTGGGACCAGACTTTTCATCCTAGAGGAAGCATGTCTATGCAGTGACCTGAAGAATGAGAAGTAATTAGACACGTGAAGAACAGGTAGACCAGAGAAGGTAGGAGTGGGAGTTTTAAGTGGCTGGAACAGCAAGTGCAAAGGTCTGGGACCATATTGAGAAACAGAAAGATCAATTTGGTTGGACTTTCATGGCATTTATTTTTCGTATGAAATGAACATCATGCAATGCTTTCCAGCCCTTGTGGTTTGTGTGAGACAAAGATGACAAAGAGAAGGTGCCAGACCTGAGACTTTGCTACTACAGAGGATTCTTAGCAGGTTTTGGGTCTTGACCATGACAACAGACAGCTTTCCCATAGCCATCCTCTTACCTGCCATGAGGTCACCAGCTGGATAGAATTCACATGGGCTACAAAGTAAGTGAAAAAGACCTCTGTAGTCCCTGCATCTTGGAAGGAAAAAACTCATCCAGTGTTGCAAGACCGTCCTGAGGGAGTCTGAGTGAAGCAGAGATGACAATAAAACAGCAGAGTAATGCATTTGATTTACATAATAAAGAGCAGCGAAGGGAGACAGGGAAGTGTGACAGAAAAGGTCTGTGCACTGGGTATGTTTGGGGTTGGAAGTTGAGAGTAGGAAAGAGACAGAAATTTGGGGAAAAGCTGGCACCCACATGCAGGAGAGTGACAGGGGCAGCAATGGGGGAGAGAGACCTTGTAGGATGTCTGCTATGCATTAGGAATTTGCCTCCTGCTTTGGTATTTCCTTGAGAGACAGGAAAGATTTGAAATGCTCGGTATGGATTAATAATACTTTCAGGTTCCTGAATTGTGTTTGTCTGAATGCAATACTTGGCTGAGACTAGGCCAATTGGAGCCCTAGAGTTTGCAGGTTATATTAATAGAAGCTCTGTCATGAGATTATAGCTCCAATTCGTTGAGTGCAAATGACTGTTTAGAAATACATCCAGTAGATAATAATCCTGGCTCTTCCTTTTGGGTTGTTACTAGAATAGTTCTTATAGGAGATGATTTGAGGATGTCTGCCCAGCCTGTGACTTTCTCTATTGGAAAACTGTCCCCTCATTCACAGGAATGAGCCATCTGCCAGCAGGTTAACACCTACGACTCTACCCCTGTTCCACCAATGGCTGATCAGACCAGGAATGAGTGCTTACCTCAAACTGGGCCATTCAGAGTATCTTTTGAGAATAAGAGATTAAATGAAGGAGATGGCAACTCGGGAGCTGTGGAGAGTCACATATGTCCTTGAGCTCCCCAAAGCTGCAAAAGCAAGATGAACAAAGGGAGAAGATTGTGCAGGCAATGGAAGGAAAGCAGAGTTTTAAAAAATTAGGGTAGAAACTTTCTGATCTCTTGGATGGCCCTCCTATTCCAGGTTCTTATCCCTCATGAAGCTGTTGTCTTTAGCTTCTTGCAAGATACGTGGTATCATTCAAACAAACTTTCCTTTTTTTTTTTTTCTTTGTTCAAGTTAGTTTGAAGTGAGTTTTGATTACTTAAAATCCAAAGAACCTGGCCTAAGACAGTTGCCCTTTATGGCCCAAATTCCTCAGGTTATTGAGTTTACTTTCTCATACTTCTGGACCCATCTATTTGCTAACTTGTTGTGTGGTAAGGGCTCAAAGTCATCCATCAACCCTGATGATCTGTTTTGTCTCCAGAATCAGCCAACCTAACAGGGGAAACAAGTATCTGCTAGTATTTTGCTGAGCAAGCTCTTAAATCATCTCATCTCCTGCTGGGTGTGATTGTGTCATTTAATAGCTTAACCATTTCCCCCTAAACTTTAGCCTGTGTTTGCTTTTGATTATCTATTGCATCTTCTGGTAAACTTTCCTTCTCAGCTTCAAGTCTGGACATTTCTTGGTCAAAATTAGTCATACTTAGAAGTTATGTTGGGATGAGTTTTCCAAAGGGGCCAGTGTTTCTCATTCTAGTGTCTGTTTTACATGGAGGGTAGATGAGTATGTACAGTCTCTTCCACCTCAAAGCTCTATAACACAAGCTAGACTGTCTTTATCACACAAGAACTCACAGAAGATAAAGGATTTCACATTGTGAGAAGCTTGTGAACAAAAGTAAAATCTTAAGCTTCCCAGCCAACTGAATGGACCTCCTGTTGGCCAAAGGGACCCCAGAAATACCCTAAAGCTGAGTTGCTGGCCATGAGAAAGGAGACATGCCTTGTCATGCCACCCCTCCCTTCTTGGAGATATCCTTCGCAACTTATTAACAGGCCTAAGGCTATGCAGGGCAAAGCTTAAACCACACCGGCAGGTCATCAATTTACTTAACAGATCACTTGAATCCTTAATTTAAAATGTTCCAAGCCTTTAGACAAAGCTTCATTTCTTTAAGCAATAACAAATCAAAGAATCTTTAAACCCACCTATAACCTGTAATGCCCCATGTCAATATATCTTGCCTTTTCAGGTCAAACCAGTATATTGATTTATGTACTGATCAATACATTCCATGTATTGATTTATGACTTTACATGTAATTCCTGTCTCTCTAAAATGTATAAAACCAAACTGTAACCCAACTACACCAAGACAAGTTGCTCAAGGCTTCTTGGGCGTGGCTCACCAGCCCATGATCACACATATTCCGCTCAGAATAAACCTCTTTAAATTATTTTATGGAATTTGCATTCTTTTCCATTGACAGGCTCAGGGCAGTGTTTCTTAAAGGGTGGTCTTAGATCCCTGGATGCTTACAAAAAATGCAGTTACTCACACCCTGCTGGAGACCTGCTGAATCAGACCTGCTGAATCTCTAGGGATGGAACCAGGGACTCTGAATTTTAAATGATCCACCTAGTTAATTTTGATGTGTGAAAGCCATTCGCTATGAGCCAAGAGTAGCAAATCTTAAATCCAAACATAATTGTTGGACTGTATTTCACAATAAGCTCATTCTCTTCAATGAAGTAGTGGCATATATCTATCAGAAAAATTCAAGTCAGTTGAAGTACATCGTTTTTTTGAAGATTGTCACTCCTGAGAAAAAGTGAACATACTCTAGATCCTCCAGAATTGGATTACAAACCCCTGGCTCAAGTCTCTCCATCCAAGTCCAGATGTGGTGGCTCACGCCTGTATTCCTAGCACTCTGGGAGGCTGAGCCAGGAGGATCACTTGAGCTGAGGAGTTCGAGACCAGACTGAGCAAGAGTGAGACCCTGTCTCTACTAAAAATAAAAATTAAAAAAAAAATTTTTTAAAGTCTCTCCATCCAGATCAATGGGCTTGTTAGGTTCTTCTGGAGCAGATGGGCCTGGGAGATGTGTGTTTTGTTTTTCCCAGAGATGTAGAAGAAAACAAAACAAAACAAAATGAAAGCTAAGGCAGAACTTCCTGATCTGCGATTCTCAAAGCAACTAGATCAGAATGATGTGAAGGGCCATTGATAAAAAAGCAGATTCTGGGGTTCTACCCCAGATCTACTGAACCAGAACCTCTGTAGGAGGGACTAGCAGTTTTCAATAAGTTTTTTTTTCCCCCCATACAACATGGATTCATTCAATAAGTTTTTAATAAGCTCTGCAGGCATTTCTCACACATAGTAAAGATTCAGACCTTCCTCAGATATCTCTAAATCCTGTTTAAGGCTATGTTGAAAAAAGATAATGAGCACTCTTGGTATCTAGCTCCTGCCACCCTTTCTCTTTGAATAAAATAGTAATAGTAATAGTGTAACAGAGGTAAAGGCCTGAAAAAGGGAAACATGTTTTATGAGTTGTCTCTTTAAAACCCATCACCCTTTTTGGGAATTAAAACCCACATTCCTGACTGAGACCAGTAATCAAAGGGGCAGAAAAATGTTCTTTGGTCTTTGTTTTCTAGTATCTTAAGCCACAGGAGATGGCTCAACAGAATTATCCAGACTGAGGTCATGAGAGCATCTTCACCAGAGATACTATAGTTAAACAGCAATATCCTAAAGCTGAAAAGCCCCTTTGAAATCCCTGTATTTCTGCTTAAAAGGGGGATGATAGTTTTTTAAGACGAGAGTCTGCCATCCTCCTCATTTGCCAGCAAATTAATAAATTTCCCTTTCCTTTTCCTCAAACCACTTGTCCTCATTCTTCGTTCAGCTTCAGGGACAAGTACCAAACTTTTGATAACAAATTTGGTGTCCCTGGGTAGGCCTATAGGTACCCCAGTGGAATGGCACCCCAGAACTGCTGCTGTGGTGGGAAGAGGCGTGGAGCAGCCCCAGGTCAAGCTGTGGGTCTTCACCAGTAGGAGCACCTTCTTTTCGGATGAGAGAATGAGGGACCGACCCAGCAGTCCCAGAACCTGTTTAGCTCCAGGGAGCTCCCGTCTTTCCCTCCCTGAATTAGACACAACTCCTCACAACCTGAACCTTGTTGAGGAAAAGGGAATGGACTTGGAAAGAGGCTTGACGCCTTTGCCCTTTTGATAAGTTCCCTGGTGTACACACCGAGACCCTTGATTCTACCCATTTGGGGAAAGTTGTGAACCTTCTAGCCCTGTGGTAGGGCATTTGTTTTTGGCGCCATATAGGTGGAAGTCACCCTTGAGTGGAACTACGGTACTTGGGGGATTTGTCCCCTTTTGGGTTAGGAAAATTTGGTTCTCATTTGCACAGTTCCCAGAGAACCTGGTGGATTTGTCCCCTTTTGGATTAAGAGAATTCGGTTCTCGTTTGTATGGTTTGTTTGGTAGGCCTTGATGTTTGAGATTGTTTGTGTTAGAAATTCCCTGTATTGTGTACTTGTCAACTTGTGTTGATCGTTGTTGTTGTTTGTGAGTTTTGTTTCAACATGGGAGGTTCCATATCTATTCCATCTGAAAGCCCCCTGTGAAAAATCTTGGCAGAATTAGTCAACTTATAGCTATAAGTCGATGTCTAAAGAGAAAATTGTGTTTTACTGTAATACTACTTGGCCAATGCACATGCTAGAGTGAGAGAAGTGGCTGTTAAATGGAACCTTAAGTTATTATACTTCTTACAACTGAAATTATTTTGCTAAAGGTCAGATAAATGAAATGAGATCCCATATGTACAATCTTTCATGCAATTACATAATAAAGAGGCTGAAAGGCCTGGGACAAAATTAATGGTAAAACCAGTCTGTGGGGATAGTCAGACCTCAGGTGATAAAACTGGGGAAGGATTAACCAGTTGACAATCCAAACCTCACAGAACCCACTCCCCTGATACCCACTCCCCATCCTGCAGGGAAGGCGCTACAGGCTTGGCCACACACGAGTTCGAGCGGCTGGGACCCCACTGCCTGGTCCACTGTGGCCTTTGCCCTCACTGGAACCCTGAAATCCAGCCCAGGAATTGGCCCTGCTTGGAGGCAGCCCTGGGGCAATAGCTGCTAGCCACTGCCACTGCCATCTTGGTGCCTAGGAGGACGAGACTGGAACTGATTCTTCAGTCCCATGCCCATGGGGTTATGACTTGGGGAATGGAAGTGGTCTCTCTTTTCAAGACCTGGCAGGGAACTCAATTTGGCCAGAGGGCACCCATAGCAGGGGCAGGACAATTTCCTCTATTACAACACCCAACAGGGGGCTTCAAAAAAAGCTAATGAAGATCCTTCCAAATATTTGAAATACATCTATCAGGCATATTGCAAATATACAGATATGGATCCAGAGGCCCCTGAAAATATGACTTTCACAGAGGAAACTACCGCATGTAGAAGAGGCCATTGGCATGAATCCCTCACAGCTTTTTTTTTTTTCTGGGGCTGACAGAGGAGAGGTCCGTCACAGCTTGTTGACATTGCCTTTAAAGTACATAACACTAGAAAGGAACAAAAACTAAAACCTATGTATGTTCTGTTAACTGCTCCAGCCAAGGGTCCTTTGAGACGGTCAAAAGGAAAGGGCGGAAAAGGCCACCCTAAGGTGAGACGCAGTGAGTGTGCTTTTTACAAAGAGAAAGGACATTGAAAAGAACACTGCCCCAAATTTCAAAGGGCTCCAGGTAATCATAAACCCCCAGGACAACAAATGGTTTTTTGAGTCCAGAACTCAAATGTCAAATGGGGGGACCCAGGGCTCCATGCCTCCAAATATATCCCCAGGTACCGTTGACAGTGGTGACTCAATTAGTGGACTTTTTTTTTGAGACAGAGTCTTACTCTGTTGCCCACGCTAGAGTGCCGTGGTGTCAGCCTAGCTCACAGCAACCTCAAACTCCTGGGCTCAAGCAATCCTCCTGCCTCAGCCTCCCAGGTAGCTGGGACTACAGGCATGCACCACCATGCCCAGCTAATTTTTTCTATATATATTTTTAGTTGTCCCTATAATTTCTTTCTATTTTTAGTAGAGACGGGGTCTCGCTCTTGCTCAGGCTGGTCTCGAACTCCTGAGCTCAAACGATCCACCCGCCTCGGCCTCCCAAAGTGCCAGGATTACAGGCGTGAGCCACCGCACCCAGCCTAATTAGTGGACTTTTTAATTGACACAGGAACTGCCTTTTCTGTCCTAAACTTTAAACTAATTTCCCTTAGTGAGGACATGGTGGCAGTGGTTGGGGTAGCTGGTCAGACCCAACCTGCCATTCAATACCTCTCCTAGGCCGTGCTTTATTATGCAAGTTAAATGCCCAAATAACTTTTACTCCAGAGAAACAACAGCTCCACCTGCAGGTCTCATCCAAAAATACTCTCCAGTTTCAATGTCTACTCACAGACAGAAAAAAAAAAAACCCAGAAACAAATCCTGTTCATCCCCAGGTCTACCAAAAGGTGAGTGAGGCTATATGGGCCGATGAGACCCCAGGATGTGCCATAGCAGCCACACCAGTTCTGGCTTTGTGTGGCCATAAAGTATCACCCTACTATTGACTTGTTACAAGAGGCCAAAAAATTCACCTTAAGACAACCTGTTGTAGTATATGCCCTCACCAGGTTCTGACTTTATTAATACAAAAGGGGCTTTATTGGCTGACCACAGGAAGGCTAGGAAAATACCAGGCCATCCTTTTAGATAATCCAAATGTTAAATTAAAGACTGTGTCTGCTCTCAATCCTGCCACCCTGTTACCAGCTAAAGAAAATGTGCCTTTATAGCATGACTGTTTAGAGATTCTGGAAGCTGTCTATTCTAGCAGGATGGATGTAACAGCTCAGCCGATGCCAGAGCCAGATTGGGATCTTCTCACCGACGAGAGCAGCTCGATGGACAGTAGACAGCAAAGGGGTAGATATGTGGTGGTCATGGAACGATGGGTACTGGAAACAATGACACTGCCACCTGGAACTTCAGCCCAAAAAGCTGAGCTAGTTACTTTAACCAGCACCCTTCAGTTATCCTGAGGAAAAAAGTAAACATTTATACAGACTCTAAATATGCTTTTATGGTTGTGCACGCTCATGGTGCCATTTGAAAAGAAAGTAGGCTCCTGACGACAGAAAACAAAGATATTAAATATGTCACTGAAATAATGGCCGTGATACAGGCTGCAACTGAGCCCAAGCAGGGAGCCATCATACACTGTCCTGGTCATCAAAAAAGGAGACACTTAAGTTACAAAAAGAAATCAAGCCACAGACAGGGGTGCTCAAGAGGCCACTAAGGGTGATCTCTTCCTTGGAGCCTTGATAGCCAAGCCAGATTTAGATCAATATAAACCCCACTACACTAACCGGGATGACACAACTAAATGGAGACAGAATTTTTGTGGACTCATTCTTCTACCCGAAGCCTTAGTTCGGCCCCTTATGAGTCACCTACATAAATACACACATTGTGGGTGTGATGCTTTAATGGATTTGGTGAGTCCTCATTTAAGAGGACCCCATTTACAACAAACTATCCAACAAATCAAAACAATCCAAAGACAAAAAAGCGACCTGCTGCACAAGGAACCCAACATGTGGAGACCTACCCTTTCGATGATTGACAAATTGATTTCACTCAGATGCCTGAAACGACTAGAAACCTCAAATACTTGCTTGTATTAGTAGATACCTTTTCAGGCTGGATAGAGACTTACCTACCCAAATGGAGAGAGCATCTAAAGTTACCAAAATCCTTAAAAAACTCAATCCGAGGTATGGGCTCCCTCCATCCATAAAGCATGATAATGGCCCTCCTTTATATTGGAAGTAACTCAACAAATAATGCCCTACATCTAATATAAAAATTACATGCATCCTAGAGACCTCAATCTATGGGAAAAAACTAAAATAATAAATCATACCTTAAAGAAAACTATAACAAAATTGATGCAGAAAACCCATCTAAAGTGGGATAAGGTGTTGCCACTTGCCTTCCTCTGGATAAAGATAGCCCCTAAAAATAGACCTAAGTTAAGCCCCTATAAAATAGTTTATGGGAGATACTTCCTAACACCCGGAGGTAAGTGTGATAATATAACCATAAATTAAAAAAAAAAACAGAGTAAAACAATATATCAAACAAATAAATCAAATACTAACCACTATGCATGAGTTTGCCCCAGGTGAAAGCACTCCTAGACTGAGTGTTGCTTAAAGCCTAAGAAAATCAAGGACCGGAACAACAATTGATAGAAAAGTGAAAGGGACCCTATAAAGTGCCTCTAACAACTCACTCCTCATTAAAACTGTCAGGAGTAAAACCTTGGGCCCATCATACCAGAATAAACAGGCGTCCTGTGCAAGAAGAGGACCCAGGCCCCAGTGGCTGGGCCAGCCTTTGAGGAATCTAAGGATGGAGAGACAACTGCTTAGTAAAGATTTCCCAGAAAGAACTCCAGGAGGATATGGACATTTCCCAGGATCAACAACTAGCAAGTGGTTGAGATGGGATTGAAAATGTCCCAGGGGAGCAGGGCCTAAATAAAAGACACAGAGCTGGCATCCAGAATTCCTCCTGCATAGCCTGTCATTAGGATTGCAAGGAGCACTTGAGCCCACTTAAGAGTTTACGTGAGCTTTGTTAACAACACGTAAGCACAATGGGGAGGGCGCGAGAAGGACCCAAATCCTAGAGGCGTACCTCCAGGGCAGGAGCTGGAATCTGTTTGGGGGTAAAGAAGTCCTGGTGACCAGCCCCTTGGAGTCAATTCTATCTATTTGTACTCCCATCCACCTTTGTTCTTGGTCCTACCCTCAGTCTGAGCTGGTGCTTCTCCGTGGCTCCTGCTTCCTCATCCTTCCTCTTCCCGCGGTGCTCGTGGGACTTGACCCCACATTCTGGCTCCTCCCTCCTAGCCTCAGCTGCCTCTGCTAATAGCCTTGCTCTCTCAGACTTTCTTAGTTTATCTAATTGGGAGAGAGAATTTGATTAGGCCAGCTTATGCTGCTTCTAGATTCCTGGTTTGGTGCTGGGCTTGGCTGCAATCATTTTGGCTGATGAAGAGAAAGGGGGAGGTCATGTAGTGAAAACCGTGGTTGCCTGAAGGCCATGCCCCCCTGCAGGGTCTGTGAGCAGA
The DNA here is from genome assembly GCA_028533085.1 of Varecia variegata. Lineage (NCBI taxonomy): Eukaryota > Metazoa > Chordata > Mammalia > Primates > Lemuridae > Varecia > Varecia variegata. The sequence goes on along the minus strand of CM052436.1, from coordinate 153,397,115 downwards.
ACGGCACAGTAATTCCCATTTCCGGCACAAGTCTTTGAGGTCTCTCAGAGTGCCTTAGAATGAATGAAATAACTCCTTGTCTCCCCAGCTCCCGAATCCTCATGGTTAGGGTGGGTAAGAATATCTACTGTTCCAGATTTTCTTGCCTAGTTGAAAGTAAAGTTTGTAAGGTCCTTTAAGGTAGGGATTTTTGTTTGTTTTATGCATTGCTGTATTCCAAGCACCTAGAACAGTGCCTGGCAGAGAGTAAGCCCTCCATAAATATTTGTTGAATGAACAAATAAATGATGTTGCGGCATCCAGCAACTCCCAAATGTTGCGGTCAGGCATGGGAAAAATGAATTTGTATGCTGCCTTGGTCCTGGCTGCCAGTCAATGTCAATAGCAGCCTAACGAGAACACAGCCGTGTATGTACCTCTCCAGACAAACCACTTATTATTTGCTTAAAAGCAAACAAATATTTTTGGGTCACCTGCTGGTTTTGATTCTTGCTAATAACTGAAGATTAACTGGGTGGCCTGGAAAGGAATCCGTTTCAAGAATCCTCAAGGAACACAGGTGGTAAGAAGGCAATGCATTTAAACCAGTGGTTCTCAACTAGGGGTGATTTTGCCCTCAGGAGACATTTGGCAATGCGTGGAGACATTTTTGAATTGTGGCAAAATAAATACAAAATTTCCCATCTTAAGCATTTTTAAGTGTACAGTTCAGTAGTGTTAAGTTCATTCACATTGTTTTACAACCCATCTCCAGAACGCTTTTCATCTTGCAACACTGAAACTCCACACCCACTAAATAATAACTCCTCATTCTCCCCTCACCCCCTGACAACACTCTTCTACTTTCTGTCTCTATGAGTTTGAACCTAGATACTTCATGTAAGTGGAGTCATATGGTATTTGTCTTTTTGTGACTGGCTTATCTCACTTAGCATAATGTCCTCAAGGTTCATCCACACTGCAGCAGTGTCAGAATTTTCTTTCTTTTTAAGGCTGAATAGTATTTCATTGTATAATATGTGTATACCACATTTAGTTTATCCATTCAACCATCAGTGAACATTTGAGCTGCTTCCACTGTTTGGATATTGTGAATAATGCTGCTATGAACATATATGTACAAATATCTCCTTGACACCCTGCTTTCAATTCTTCTGGGATATGAATTATATGGTGGTAATTCTATTTTTAATTTTTTGAGGAACTTCCATACTGTTTTCCATAGTGCTATACCATTTTATGTTCCCATCAACAATGTACAAGCATTACAATTTCCACACATCTTCACCAACACTTGTTATTTTCTTTCTTTCTTTTTTTAATAGTAGCTGTCCTAATGAGACTGATGCGTGGAGACATTTTTAGTTGTCACGACTTGGTGGGGGGTGCTATTGGCATCTAGTAGGAAGAGGTCAGTGATGTTGCTAAACATCCCATAATGCATAGGTCAGTCCTGTGCAACAAAGAATTAACTTGCTCAAATGTCGATAGTGCCAAGGTTGAGAAACTCTGATTTAAACCATCAGGTTCATCTTTCAAGGCAAATCTCATCCTCCAACGCATGTGGCCTTTCTCTTCTTTGCTAAGATGCTCAAAAGCAAAGACTACCCCAAAAATCTAGGAAGCGAGAAAGGACTGAGAAGAATGGCAACATTTCTTTTATTCAAATTTATTGGAAGTTTACAAATGTATTACAGACATCAGTAAAACATCATATTCATTTTACAGGGCACAGATCTCAAGCAAAGTGTTCAGAACAGTCTCTGGCAGAGCCCACACCAAAGGCCTGTTGCAGACCTTCTTAACAAATAGCTTGACACTCAACACGTAACACAGACTCTGGCCTGCCTCACCTTCTCAGGCCCTTTGAGGTTTTGTTTATGCACTTGAAAATGAAAGCAGATGGGCAAAGCAATCCCGTGTAGGAAAGTGTGCGTTCAGGAGAGGAAAAACTGCCGATGTCCTAATTTGCTAAAGAAAATAGAGGACCCGTAGGCCCTAGAATGTTAAGTCAGGGCCCATGATAGGATCATAACACTTTTTCATGGAAAAATATGAAAATCGACTAGATAGGTTGGAGAACAGACCTTATTGGTAAGTAACTCTCTCTGAAAAATTTAGAAAAGCTTGGTCAGCGACCTATTGAACATCAATGGACAAATGCCAAGTAGGGCGAAGGGATAGCTCAGAAACGCTCAGGATAGAACAAGATGACTTTTCTATCCTATGGATTCATCATGTCTAAATAACAGAAATGTTTTCCTAACACTATGTGATTTTCCCCTTCTCCTTTTTATTCCCTTGAGGAAAGCTAGTTTTGTCAGCAGGAAGTAAGCTTATAAAATAGTATCGCTCCCAACAGTGAGTCATGTTTTATGGGAGCCTTGTGTAGACTGGGCTACTATTATGAGAAAATGGAAAAAGAATCCAAGCCTTTCTTGATCTTAACCTTGCTGACTACTTCCAAATGGTCATGCAAACAAGCTCTGGTGTCTGCTGAGGCCCCAGAGGGACAAACTTCTGGAGACAAGGCAAAGGTCCCTTCATTTCCACTTCTCTAGTGCTTAAAGAAATGTACCTCAAAAGGTGGCAATCGGAAACTGCCTTCACAGCCGGCAGTGGAGGCTTGGCTACTGAGTCCTGCATATGGAATGCTGCCTGCAGAGCCCATTTTAAAGCCATGAAGGTGCTAAACAGTTGCTATTAGCAACGCTTCTGGCATGAAGTATTCAGATAACTGGTTCAATTTTCCACTTTCCTTTGTCATAGATGGATCCTCCTTCTTAGGCGTTAGCATCTGGTTTCTGTTAGAAATACATAAAGAGCATTTCTTTTTGGAATTTAAATATTTGTTTTCTTTCTTGTTCGAAGGTGGGATTAGATGAAGAATAAGATGGAGTCTTATGTGACCTCTGCAAAAGGCACAGACGGCTGCCTATGATAACTGGCAAAGAACAGGAAAATGGCAAAGGCCGAAGACATTTGTCATCCTTTAGCCCAAGAAATAAAGCTTCCTATAGCCCCCATCATCCGAGGGGCAGGGGAATTGCAGTCTCCAAATTACTTATGAACGGTGCTTCCTAAATGTCTGGTCTGTTGTTTCTGTTCCATGGCAAGAGAGCCAAGGGTGGAAAGACAGATAAGAATCTGTTCACAAATAAGATTTGTTATCAGACAAATAAGATCAGCTCTAATCAACTGGCCCTGGCTGGTTAGAGTGTTGCAAAGATTTCTGAGGCTGCATCCGCCTTCTCTGGGAAAGTATACAGTGACACCCTGGGTCTATCTGCTCAGGTTGCAGGGAGTGCAGAGCACATACCACAGTATATGCCATCCCTGGCCCTGCCTGAACTCAACAAGAGCTAGGAGTACCCAAGGAACAGAAAGCCGCTGCAGGAGGAGAAGAAAATATAACCTTGTTACAGTGCAGGAGCATTGTACGGGATGAGAAAGTGCTCCTTCCAGGTCTCATATTAGAAACACAAAATTGCTTGTTTGCTTAGCTGGTTGGGAGTAGAAAGGAAGGACTATAGACTAAAAGGTGAAAGTAGAAAGATGGCGGCAAACAACCAACACTGGGACTTCTCTCTTGGACATGTGAGAAACCAGGAAGCATGGTTCTGATCTCCCTCCTCCATTCACCTTCACACTTGGTGGAGATCCCAGGAGGACAGAAGGAAGGGTCCCCAAATGCCATGCTCAGTGCCACCTGGCAGCTAAGGAACTTTTTCACAGTATCAAGGATGGTATGCATTGGCAGGGCCATTCAGGAAAGTGGCAATGACTTATACTTCTTGGGCCTGGGAAGCAGTCAGCTCTGTTGCCACTGAATTGAGCAGTGACAGGAAATGAACTGAATTCCAAAGTTGTGGTTCTAACCAACAGACAAGAAGACCAATATAAGGAGCAGTAGGAAAAAGAAAAAAAAAACCAAGAAAACAAAACAAAACAAAAAAAACAACCCAGCCAAGGTATTAGAGAAGAGAGAACACTGGGAAAAGATTATTCTTCTGAAAATCAGTCTATTGAAGATGAAATGATGATCTAAGAAGTGAGAACAGGCCCTACTCACAGGAGCAACTGGACCAGTAAGAGCTAATGATGATGATGGAGGAATCAGGTGAGGACCTTACGTTGTTGCCTCAGGAAAGAATGCATTAAATTTTGGAGATTGGGATTCTGGGATGTTATGTGTAAGTTATCACTAACAGGTGGAACTCCCAATACAATGATGTCCTGTCCTCAGTAGGGTATTGACTTGGAGTTTCCACCATTATCGTTAAGACAATGGCCTTCCTCCTTCAGCATTCTCCGGAAGGTGCCTGGCTGCATTTGGGGTAGGGAGAAGAGACCTGCAGTGGTGAAATGGATGGAGGTGATCTTGCTAGTAGACGGTTTGACCCTGAGGCTTGTATCCCGCAATTTCTCAAGCTCTGACCAAGTCAGTCCCTGGATGCTCTGTGGGCAGTGAGACCTGAAATGACTTGTGCCTCCAGCCCCCTTTGGGTACTGGTTTTGCGTCAGTTTCTAGACCACCTTCCTTCTGCTGATGGTGGTTAAAGCTTTTGTGGGAAATGTAAAAGGTGCTCTGAGAAGAACAGAGTTAGGAAGCAACTTTTACCAGGAGAATTTGTTTCATTGGATTTGGGGCCACAGAGGATGGACATATTTTCAACCATTTGCTAAGTTAAGTGATCTACTTTTCCCCTCTCTTTTCTTTTTCCAAAAATGCCTTTTTATTCTCGTCAATCAAGGAACCCAAAACTCCAAATTGGACTCGTCCGATTTCTACCAGAAACCTGCCACTTTAGTAGCATGGTGTTGCACGTTATTTCTTAATCAGTTTGCCAAGCAGTTTACAAACTTACTATACAAACGTAATAGAGTTAATTCTCCGGAGGCTCGGATAATTAATGAAGCATTTAGATATGAAGATAGCATGCGGAAAACGGCCACAACCAACATTTGCATTGCTTTTTTTTTAAAAAATCAGTGACAATGACAAATGTCATATTAATACCTGAAAAGCAAATTATTTTAATACATCCTGAATGGAGTGCCATTCCCATGTCCTTTACAGCCTTCCTTTCCCCAGACCCATTTGGGATGGTGTCTGACAAGCCACTTTGTACATTCTCTCCATAAAAAATACTAGAAAATGTTAACTACTATACTGAAAAGAGACCACGCTCACCTCACCATGGCAGACGACCACTGAGACACACCGTGTGCTACGTCGACAGTACATCTCACTAAAGGTGGGTCCTCCGATGGATTATTTCGACTGCCACAATCCATTAAGGGGAGGAGGAGAATGGAAGAAAAAGCAAGCGCTTCATTTTTAACTGAAGCAAGGGAGGAAGTTTTATTTTACTATAAACAGCACAACCGTTAAATGTCTTCGTTAAGCAAACTCACTTTTGAGCCCATTTTTGGTCTGACCAACAGTTCTCAAAGTTCAAAATGGAAATCCCCCTTTCAACAAAGTCTGTTTGTTTGTTTTTTTTCCAAAGTCATGACACTGAAATCTTAGCAGCTCATCCTTCCTAGGGAACCCAGATGCTCTGGTTCCTGAGCCTGTTAAGCTGGATTCTTTCTACAAGCACTGGGGGCTATTCAAGGTGGTTGTCACCTCTCCTCTATTTCATTTCTAGAAGTTCTTCTTGTCCCTGACCCTCCTTCAACTTCTACCCTTGTTCTGCTTTCTGTTTGCAAATTGCCTTGTTCCGTCTCCACGCATGTGCGACACACCATCCCACCCAATCCCCCCTAGAACCTTTCTATCCCTCAATTCCAAATGCTTAAGTTCATTTGCTTTGAGGACAACCGGTTGTCAGGCTAAGGCAGCAGTTCCGTCTGCCTTGGTAAAGGAAAGCAGATAACACAATCCAGGAAACATGAGCACCAGAACATAATGCCACATTCAAAACAACGTCATGCTGACATCACACAACAGCACCACTCACAGTCACTGTTACTTTCCCCAAGGGATAGATCAACATTAAGCAACTTCAACGCTCCCAGCAGGGATGACATTTCTCACGGAACTTTACTGACACTGATTGGTTTCTCTAATTGGTGAAAGTTACATTTGCAATTTAAAAAACAAATACTACCACTTTGTAGAGAATAAATTCTACTGAGGGTGGGAGCAGACTTAAAGATGGCTCCTTAAGATGGAATGGAGCATAAAATGCTTTGGGTATAATAGTTATTTAGTTTTTCAGCCACAAAAAGCCAAATTGAATATATTCCTTTGAAAAAGGTCTCACTGACATGTAACAAATTTGTATAGAAAAAAAAAAAAAAGGTGGTCCTGGGCCACCTTTTAATACTACTCAAAGACAATGGTGGTTGTGCATGCAAGTCCCCACTGAGTCCTACGATATAGAAATTCCTTTGATATTACAAAATACAAAAATATTTTATCAGAATTCTCATTTACATTGCATTTACAATGGACATGTAAATAACTTAGTCTTGGGTCCTGGCTAATAAACAAATTACTTACTGAAAAAAAAGAGTCCTAAAAGGAAGAGAACCAGAGAGGATATAAGCGAGCAGGAAACAATTTGCCGTCTACTGAGTGGCAACTCAACACAGAACCGATGGGAAGGAGGTGACCAACCCTGGCCTCCACAGAGTCTATTGTGTTTCCAAAGTGAAATGTGCAAATAATATTCAACATGCCAAGAACTGTGACTACCTATTTAGTCAATCTGTAACTCCGCCTCCATCAACTGAGAGCATTTTCCCTTTTCTCCCGCACCAACCACCCCCAAAAGCGCTTTAAAATTCAAAACAGTGCAAGTTCCTGAATTTACATTCTAAGCTCCCATCTCCCCCCATTCCCTGATCCCAATCACATTAAGAAATGATACAGTTTTTGCTCTTTTGTCTTTTCCTGCTGTGCAACTGTCCTCTGCCACCCAACGTGGAAGATTTGGGGAGCCCGTAGGAGCTGTACTTGTGCAGCAGCTCATCACTCGTGACGTATCGCAGGCGGGCCGGCTGGGGGATCGGTTCTCCCAGGAAATAGCCCTCATTGTCAGACTCCGAAGAGGAGGAGCAGGTGGAACACCAATCGTACTCGGTGAAGTAGGGTCCCCATCGATCCCCGAAGGCATTCTGCAAGGCCAGGTCCGACACAGTCCTCGGGCACTGGCCGTACAGGTCCCTCCGGGACCCGCCGTGCCCCAGGCTCTCCTGGAAGCTCCGCTGGCGCATGAATTGGTCATAGTCCTCCCGGGCTCGCAGAGGGGGCCTTTCTTTCAACCGAGAGATGGCCTCGCGTTCGCTGGCCAGGTGGAGCGCGTTGTCCGAGCGAGAGCGTCGCGAGCGCCTGGACCGGTGCGGTCGGAAGCGGCGGTTGTCGTCACGGGAAGTAGCTCTTCTCCGGGTGCGTTCGCTCATCGGCTGGATCCTCACGCCCTCCTGCCCCGGCAGTTTGCTGCCCGCCATCCCCCCGTCAAAATCAAAGCTCTGATGCATCCTTCCGTGGGACTGCAGGTCTCTGTAGCCAATGGGGTTGCCGAGCTGGTGGAGGTTGCCCTCCATCTCCTGGTACTGCTGGGCAGAGAGCAGGCTGCGAACGGACTCTGCGCTCCGGAACTGCATGGACGAGTTAAGAGTGCCCATGTTGCTCAGCTTCTCAGAGACATTCATTCCAGAGTCTTTGCTGAGGTCAGGCATGGAAAATCGGGAGAGGTGCTCCTGGCGCTTGGCACCACCGTCAGCGGAGAGGCCTGGAGCGGGGGAGAGAGGACAGGACCACACAGGTTAGCACAAACGTGCAGCAAGGGGAGTCGTTACATACAGTTGTGTTGTGCACTGCACAAGGACTCTCTCAGATGGCACATGTGTATGTGAGGGGGGCTCTTCCCACTCCACTGCAGGGCAGTGTCCACCTAGAGCGGGCACTGGCTTAAAATGCATCCACAAAGATGCATATTACTAGTCACTAATTCCTCCAAAGGCTCATCAAAGTTACAAAGAGCCCACTGTGTATCTCATGCATGATGTTTTCTCTGTTGAGAGTTTCATTTTACAAAGTACTTCAATTACTTCTCTGATTCTAATGGTGCACTATAAACTCTGTAGGACAGATATTTTGGATGAGGAAACTTTAAGCTATTGAGGCTGGGCCATGTCCATGCTGTTCTTGGCAACACTGAACACTAGTTCCATGATATTGGACCAGCTTACTTCTCTGTTAGCCTGCAGCAGTTTCCCGCTCTGCCTGCTGTCCCTAAGTGGCAGGAGCCCTTTACCTCAAATGCCTTGGGTTGGACACTAAGTGACCCCCTAGGAGTAACCAGAGGAATATTTACTCTGTCAGCCTGTTTAGTGAATTCTCCAGGGTTACAAATGGGTCTCTAGCAGCCAGAAGAAGTGAGTGAAACCCTGGGACACCCCTCCATCCCCTGGGGAGGCACTTTAAAATATAAAGCAGTGGCTCTAATGCTCTCTAACAGCAGATGCTCTTAGCAATGGACCTCCATTTCCTAAGTGCTGTCAAATGAGCTCCCGGCATCCCTGAGATGAAAACTATTTTGAAGGCAGTGGGACATAGTGACTTCAGTAGCTTCCATTCTGCTCATCTTAAAGCAGCACTGTCTAAGGAAATACTCAAGAATGGGCCAGGTGGCGAAGCCTCAGCATTTCCCACTCATTATACCTTGAAAGGATCAGCAATTTAGCCATTTCTGGTCATGGACAACACATCTTTGGATTGCAATGGACCATTATCACCCCTGTCACTGATTATTCTTGCCTCCTGCTGGGGCCGATGACTTCCTCTTCCCCAACAAAACCAAAGCACTGTTACAGGCACTTTGAAAAATGATTTGCCAATATCTACTGAAGCTACATATGCATGCATATCCATATAAGAATTATGAATAAAGCCACTTTGAATATCCTTGTTTATTTTTTGTGGACTTATGAACTCATTTCTATTGGGTATATAATTAAGAGTGGAGATTCTATGACTTTACATAGCCACTTTTGGTTATATACCCAACAGAAGTTAGTACAAAGGTCCGAAAAATGTACAAGAGTATTCAGAGAAACCTTCTTCTCTCATTATATCCCAGAACTGGAAACAATTCAAATACCAGTTAGCAGAAAAATGGATAAATTGTGGTATTTACTACTGTTCCCCAGTAAAAAGAACCAAGACTTTTTGGAAAAATGGCCAATTCCAGGATAAAGAAAAGAACATAAAAGATGAACCCAGAACATCTTATTATACCAGAAAGAATGGGAGTATTAAAAATAAAATGTGATGAGGGTTTGTCAGAAGAACACAGGGCCCAACTTGAAGGGGTTCCCACTGGCCAAATATGAACAATTTGAGTATTAAAATATTGAAGGACAGTTCCATTGAAACAAATAGGAATTCACAAGTCCATACTGATAACAGATCAAAACATAAATACAGAGTACAGAGTGAGTGCCTGAGAAGGGAGAGAAGGCCAGGTTGGAAAATCCTTTTGTAATCATTGGAGATAAAGAGTGCTTCATGTGATAATCAAAAAGTATGATAAATTTAGGGGGGAAAAAATGGAAAGGTGAGCATGGTTTTAAAGTGTTTACCTATATATCACTTATTAGTTATAAGGGAAGCATTAGTAATTAAACAACAGCAAAACCAGACAACACCTGGACCTGGAATTCAAACTTAACATCACCGATGAGGTGCAACTGGACATCGTGCACCTTTACATAGGATGTCCTAAGAAGGGCAACACTGTCCCTTTTGTAGGATTCCAGCCAAGAATGCATGTCCTGAATGTATACAGGAGGAAATATTAGACTAATCCCAAGAGGAGAAATATTCTATTAAGCAAAAAAGGCACTGTAGTCTTAAGACAAAAGAAAAAAAAAAAAAGCTGAGGGAATGTTCTAGATTAAAGGGTACTAAGGAAACATGGTAACTACATATAATACATGATCTTGGACTGGAACCTGCTCTGTATGGAAAATCAATTCTATAAGGGATAATTTTTGGTCAATTGAAAAAATTGGAACATGGGCAATAGATAAAATTATTATGCTAAATCTACTGTGGTTAATTGATAATTGTGATAATGTGGGAGAACATGCTTATTCTTGGGAAATATACACAGAAGGATATGGTGGTAAATGGCCCGGATGCAGGTAACTTGTCCTCAAATGGTTCAGAGATAAATTGTGCTTGTGTGCATGTTTGCATGTGAACATGTGAGAACAAATGGGACAAAATGTTCACAATAGGTAAATATAGGTGAAGAGTACATTATAGGTGTTGTTTGTTCTATTTTTGCAGCTTTTCAACAAGTTTAAAATGATTTCCAAATGAAAAGTTTCTTTAAAATTGTAGTATATTTATAGGATGCAATGGTTTTCAATTCTGAAGGAAATTTGGAAATATATGGAGACATTTTTAGTTGTCATAATTCATAAGCGGTACAACTGGCATCTAGTAGGTAGGTAGAGGCTAGAGATGCTGCTAAACATCCTACAATGCACAGGACAGCTTCCCTACCCCCCCAAAGAATTACCCATCCTAAAATGTCAACAGTGCCACAGTTGAGAAATCCTGATATAATGAAATACTACACCGAGAGAATGAATAACTACATGCAATGACATGGATGTATCTCATAGAAAATGCTTGAAGACACAAAAAGAGTACATGCTGTATGATTCCATTTATATGAAGTTCAAGAACAGGCTAAGGCTGTCTATGGTGACGGAGCTCAGGGCAGTGGCAGGGGGCATGAGAGAAGTTTCCAGGGCACTGGAATTGGTCTATAGCTAGATCTGGATGGTGGTCATAAAAAAATAGACATGTAAAAACTCACTGAAGTGTAGTTTTCATATTTGTTTGCTTTACTTTATGTAACTTACACCTTTAAAAAAAGGGTGCAAAAATGAACCACTGTTTGTTAAAGAGCCCAATTTTAACATTGGATATGACTATGGAGAAACTGTTCTGCCAAATATTGTGCTCTCCAGTAATTTTTAATTTCATTACTGGGATAATTGTCAGGGCAGGAGGAGCTGGGTCCTCCAACTGCTGCTTTCTCTGTCGCTTATCTCTGACATACAAATCATAAAAGCTGATTTACAACAGCCTAATCACTTCCAGAGCCTCCCCAATCTCAAGGTGGAGAGGAGAGGATAATAACAAGCTCAGATGATGAATGAGTAGTCTGAGCCGATGAACTCTAGTAAGGAAGGAAAGAAAACATCTTCAAAATCACGTCTAGAAACAAAAGCTACACAGGTGGGTGCCACGACCTTCACAGAACTTTCTACCCAAGCTCTTGAGTAGAACTGGGGTCAGCACGAATAACCTAGCAACTACCATAAACTCCAAAACAGGCTGCTTTCCCGAATCTGTCTTTTATGAGCCCGGAAGGGAAACATTTCCGAGGACGTCCTGCGTGTGAACACATTCGTATTTCCACGAGGAGGTGGACGTGCAGAGAGGCTTCCGTTCTGCTGGGAGGTGACGCTGCCCCCTCACGTGCTTCTGCATCCCAGGAACCACCCAAGGAAAGGAAACATGCTTCGGTCGGAGCAGGAGGGCCCTGTTGTGCAAGCCCGGCTCTGCTCTCAGTTTTACCTAAACATAAGCTATTCATCCCTTGGGGGATGCGTGGGTGGGATTGGAAATGCTACGTGCTGAGTCAAGAGAAGAGAAACGCCTCTCTCCTGATTCGTTAACTCAGATTTTCCTCTAGGGTCTTCTTGCACACAGGACATGAACAGAAAGGGCAGTGTTGCCCAGCAATGAGCAATAATTGTGTACTTGCCTCTAGAAAAGGTGGTTCTGGGGTTAATTTCATTACTGGCAAAAATCTAGAGTCTTTATGTAGACCTCAAGGCCCTGCGTGACTTGGCTCCTTCCTCTCTCTCCAACATCATCCACGGAACGCTCCGACTTGCTTACTCTGTCTGCTTCAGCTTGCGCTTGCATTCCTCTTCCTCCTCCTCCTCCTCCTCTTCCTCCAACACACTAGTAAGCTCATTCCAGCCCCCTTGGAAAACTCTCCCCCTTGCATGGCTGATTTCTTCCGTCGTGACAGTCCTTACACAGATGTCACCTCTTCGGTGGTGCACACCCCGACCACTCCTTCTAAAGCAGCAGAGTTAGTTGTCCCCCAGCCAGCCAGTCACTCTTGCACTTGAGCCTTTTTTAAACTACTCACCCTGACTTATTTTCTTAAGTTGGTGTGTAAGTCTGTAGTTGAATGGATCCCCTGGGAGCAGGGATCTTGTCCCTCTGTTCACTGCACCCATTCAGAGCTAGCAGTGCCCAGCACACTGTTGATGCTCAATAAATATTTGTGGATAAAGGTAAATGAATTCTCATGCTGCCTGCAGCTTGGAAAGAAGCAACAACCACCCTTTGACCTGGAGTGGGCCAGTGCTGTAATTCAGACGGGTGGGATTCCGAACATCAGGAACAAAATACCATGATCACACCTGTCAATCTCTTTGTCTCTGGAGTCTCATCATATAGCCCACCATCTGGGGCTTCTCCAATTTTAAAGTTGAAGTACGTGTGGTCTATAATTAGTATGTGTGGTCTATAATTAGCTCTCTGTATTGCAAAAATGTCACCTTATTAATCACAGCTCCGGAGATCTGTTTGTTTATTTATTTATTTATTTATTTTTTTGAGACAGAGTCTCGCTTTGTTGCCCAGGCTAGAATGAGTGCCGTGGCATCAGACTAGCTGACAGCAACCTCAAACTCCTGGGCTCAAGCGATCCTACTGCCTCAGCCTCCCGAGTAGCTGGGACTATAGGCATGCGCCACCATGCCCGGCTAATTTTTTCTATATATATTTTAGTTGGCCAGATAATTTCTTTCTATTTTTTTAGTAGAGACGGGGTCTCGCTCTTGCTCAGGCTGGTCTCGAACTCCTGACCTTAAGCGATCCACCCTCCTCGGCCTCCCAGAGTGCTAGGATTACAGGTGTGAGCCACCGTGATCCGTTTAAATTAGCAGCTCCCGTGTCCCCAAGATGGGACTGTACTAGCCTCACATTCCAACTTGAGAAGCTCCCTCCCTCTCTCACTGTGTACAGAACTGGAGCGCCACTTTCTGGCTAAGTGGTGACTCGGGGCAATTTTTAAACCTCTTGAGCTGCCTCAGTAAAATGGATATAACACTAGCATCTGAGTGCTAAAGCGGTAGTGATGATTACAGTAGGAAAAAGCTACTTTTCCTTTTTAAGATGCATCACTACTGTAATGGATTTGTGTAGCTTTTGTTTCATCTCTGTCTTCTTGATAGACTATAAGCTCTAGGAGGGCAGGAACCGTGCTCCTGTTTGCTAGCCCCGAACTTAGTACCTGGTAATTAGCACGCAGGAGGAAGGTGAGTAAGGCCTAAAAGTCCCCAATTAAACAAAGCATGCCCCAAGAATTTTACACCCAGCCAACCTTAAAGGCAAACAGATACTTGCTGAATGTATGATTATATGAATGAACGAATCCAGGAAACATGACCCACACATGGCCTGACACAGTGATGTTTACTTGATACAAGCCACTGTTATAAATCATTTGTGCCACCAAACTGCGGCTGGGGATTTCTTCTCTACACAGATGAAATTCAACTCTTTATTCCATTTGTCTGTGTAAAACGAGACTCAGTGTCAAAATATTGCAAATCAAGATAGTCCAACAAAATGAGGCTCCAAAATGCCCCTCCACCCCCTTGCAATAAATACACTTTCCTTGCAGCTCAAGCCATGTGTCTGTGTGCACGCATGTGCTCAAGTACACATCTGACAGGCAAGGTGGGGACTGCAAACTAAATTTTCCAGAAGCTCTGGCTGCAGCACACAGTCTGGGGCCTTATTAGTGCCCTAACGCATTCTGGAGCACCTGGCAGGAGAATCCCACATGATGGCAAGGAGACACAGATGCCAGGTCGTTTTCCTCTCAAGTGGAACTGTTTCATTCATAAACACACAGGGTTTTTCCTCTGTAAATAATGCAGGTTCTGGGAGAGGAGCTAGACAGTGACTACAGAGTTAAAGGCCTTGACTTATCCTTACCCTAGGGGTCAGTGTGGCTGGGAGCTATGCCAATGCCCACGCACTGCAGGGGCGAGGGATTCCCTCAGGACCTTCTGGCCTTGCTCCTACAAGGAGAGGTCAGTATCGAATTCATCCTGCCCTTCTCCGCGGTTAAACTGCCGACATGAAGGTGCAGCTGGAGTGCTCTAAGCAACAGCAGCATCACTGTCTGAGCAATATGTCCCTCACTGCAGACAGGAGGTCTCATAGAAACTGGTGACTGCGAACAGAAAAAATCAATGCCCTTCAAAGAATGCTCCGAGTCTGATGAAGAGCAAGGCAACCTTTGCTGAGCTCCCCTCCCCCAGGTATTGTAAGGGCAGAACGTGTGCACTCCAGTCCATAAAGAGGAAAATGCGGACTTGAATTGAACCGCAGACCTTTGGCACATCTTTCTAGTCCTTATTTATTGTCCTGTCTTGTCCCACTCCTTAAAAAAAAAAAAGAGTGCAGGAAGACAGAGAGCTGTCTGTTAACTTTAAAGATGCATTCACATTTCACATTTTTGTGCAGTTAAAGAAATAGTATCTACTCATCCTTGCCCTTCAGACATTTACCACTCATACCAATGATTCGGCTCCCCTTTCAGTAGGGTTTTTCCTATATGAATTTCTTTTCCCTGAGGCAGAGACATGAAGAAATTGGTATTGTTTAGAACAGGGGTTTGCAAACTATAGTGGCCAGCGAGCCGAATCCAGCTCACTGCCTGTTTTTGTAAATAAAGTTTTATTGGAACACAATTCATTTGCATATTAGTTATGGTTGCTTTCCAGATTTAAGTAGTTATGTTGGAGACTGTATGACCTGCCGAGTAGTATATTTACTTTCTGGCCCTATTTAGAAACAGATTGTCAACCTCTGGTTTAGCATGCTGTAGCAAGCCTGCACGTCACCAAAGTCACAGGCTCTACATAGTCTAAGTGTCTCAGACCATGCAAGAGATGTCTTGAGGTACAAATTTGTTGGTTTGTGAGAAGTGTGTGTGTGCGGCTTGATCAGGCCCCTTGGGATCCTTTTTCCAACTAAGTCAATTGATTTCATCAGTACGCTGAACTTCAAATTGACAACAGCTGGAGAGAAATTGTCATCTGGGCAGTGGAGTTGAACCACTCCTGCACGTTTCTTAGTGACAAGGCATGGAATGGTTCACACAGAGTACGACAAAGAAGGCTGGAGGGGTGGGGACAGAAAGAGAAGGAGAGTGGGAGACTCTGAACACAATCAAAACGCCCTGCTGCTCAAAGTGTGATCCGTGGACCAGCCACACTGGCATCCCCTGGGAGCTGGTTGAAACTGCAGACTCTCAGGCCCTAACCGGACTTGCAGAATCCAAACCTGCCTTTGAACAAGGCCCCCTAGTGATTGCCTGCCCAGGAGAGTTAGAGGAACACTATTCAAGAGGAAGGGAGTTTCCAGGACAATTTTCTTTGCAACTAAAGGTGGCTTCCGGGAAACTAGCACTATGGACATCTTGGGTCAGAAAATTCTTGGTAGCGTGCACTTTAGGATGTTTAGCGGCATCCCTGGTATCTACCCACTAGTGTCAGTAGCACACCCCTCTGGCTGTGACAGACCTGAAGTGTCTCCAGACATTGTCACATATCTCTGGCAGACAAACTTGCCCCCAGCTGAGAGCCATTGCTCTAACAGATCCAGTCCTGGTGCTGCCCGTCCGAGAGCAGCAGTGGGTTAAGCCTGCTTCGCTGGATGCTGCAAACTCGAGCCTATGAGCCTAATCGCTGCAAGGCTGATGCTCCTTCTCTAGAAAGAAGGATTAACCTCTCTGCTGGGTTGGGTGTGGTATGCCTCCAAAATGGGGGAACTGCAAAGCTGTTTTCTCTCTAAACTCCTTCCCACAAACTTACTTGTCTTTCCCTCAGTGGGTTTTGAGAATTTTCTGGAGTTAATAAAGACGTCACTGTCTTAATTTCCTGGCTAATGTGAAGCTTTTGAAATTCTGAGTTCTGGATGCATCTTTTTTTACTCCCTTACTCTGGTCACTGGCTTATCTAGCGGGTCCCAAGTGACCAGCAGGTCATAAGCCGGCTTGCAGTCACGCGTCTGCCATCTGCTCCTGTGCTACCAGGGAAAGTGCTGGCAGACTGTGCCTGATTTCCTCCGTCAGCTGCATCTGGGAAGGGGGAGGGGCAGGCAGAGTGGGGTGGGGGGAGTGGGTGTACTTCTTACTGCACCCTCTGCCCCCCAGGGCGGGCTTGTCTTCCCTCTCAGGGAAGGGCTGTTTAGGCCCAAATTAAAAAAAACAGCCCCCTTACAACCAGCTGTTCCGAGGAGGGTCATGGCTGATTTTAGTTTTCCCAATAATAGAAGCTTTGATTTTTAGCAGCATTCACTCTAGAGACTTGCCTTTACACCAGCGGCCGGGAAGCGGTAAGTGTTAGAATAGGAATAAAATCCCTCGGCTTACAGACCCAGCACAGTTCCAAAGACAAGCCTGGAACGGAGGTTTCTTACTTTCTGTCATCTTTCTTATCACCCTATTAACTTCCTGATAAACCAGTTAGCCCAGTAGAGATGGAGCTGTGAAAGTGAAGGGGGCAACCAGCAAGAGACAACTTCCAGCAACATGTGGAGTCAATTTTATCTACTACCCGTCAGCTCCGCGGGGGGTTCTGGTTGTCTTGCCACAGAGCATACTGCTAATTGAAAGGATGCACGAAAAATTCAAACCAGTTGAAGACTGTTTGCCAGAGTTTGCTCTGGGCTTGCACTGACCCCATGCTGCTTTCTAGAACCCATTAGTCTGAGTCAACAAGCAGACCGCGCTGGATTTGCTCACGAGACACTTGACTACACGGGACAAAAGCTAAATGGCTCCCCAGTGGCAGAGAGCCGGTAGCCAAGGGCCTGGGGACCCATTTAGCTTCTTCAAACACTAGTGAGGAAGCCCAGCTGTGAACAAGGCCCTTTAAGGGAACACTTCACAAGGCTATTACACTGTGCAGGGAACAAACAGATAACGCAATCAGCATAGCAATACAAGCATCACAGATCATAAACACTAAGAAGGGAAAAGAGGAAATGCCATGGCAGAGAGTAAGAGAGGACCTACTTAGAGTGTTGGCAAAGAACTGCTGTGTTGGTGAGAACCAGGGTGACACCTAAAGGATGAGAAGGAGCCAGCCCAGCCAAGGGCAGGGAAAAGTGTTCTAGGCAGAGGGAGCAAGAACATTTTGTATTGGAGAAGATGCCACATGCTCTAGGAAATGGCAGACAGGAGAGTGGCAGGGATGAGGCTCAGGAGGTGAACAGGAGTCAGAAGCAGGTTCTTCACTGGCCACTTTGGGTTTGAGAGTGTCTTTCATGTGCTGTGGGTAAGATTAATAAAAGCATCTGAGAGGCAGCAGAGGGGAGTGGCGAAAGCATTGGCCATGGAGTTCACCGTCCAGCTCTGTCCCTCATAGCTGTGCCTCCCAGGCAAGCCTGGACTACTGTGTGCCTCAGTTACCTCATCTGTGAAATGGGAGCAATCATGTAATCTAAGGGAGAAGGGATTAAATGGGTTAATACACAGAGTATTTAGAACAGTGCTGGTGCAGTGGCACCAGATGAAATGTTCAATCTTCTTATTGTCCTTCACCCTGTATTTGTCATTTTTAAAGCATTTTTATGCATGTTGTCACATATGAAATTGCTAGGCAGGCATTGTTATGCAATTTTTTCCCAGTGGATAATAGAAAGTTGGAATAATTTGGCCAAGGTCACATAGCAGCTACCTGAGAACTCTTCTACCTCCTGCCTTTTACTATCGTGAGTAGAAAAATTAAAAAGCAAGTGGCCAGAGTGCTGGTGGTCAGGGATTTGAGGGACAGGAAGTAGAGAGAAAAGGACAGATCCACCGATACTCTAGCTTCTTATCAGCAGCAGCAATTAAAAAAATCCGTTTCATTAATGTATAGTTTTCTATTGTATAAGTACAAATAAATGCTACTCACAACAGCCTGGATGAATCTCACAACATAAATGGAAAGATGACAAACATAAGAGAACACGTATAGTATGATTCCATTTGTATAAGATCAAAAGCCACCCCAAACCAATCAATGCTGTCAGATGTCAGAAACATGCTTCCTTTGGAGAGGAGGAAGGGGCAGGGAGCAGAGAGAGCATGGGGCAGCTTATGGGGTTCTGGTCTTGGTCTATTGCTTGACTTGGTACCATGAGTGTAATAATTCGCTGAGCTGCAACTTATGATGTATGCATATTTTTGTACATCTATAAAATGTTTATTGGAAATTACCATCAAGAGGCAAGAATGTACTAATGACAATTTAAAAGGTAAATATGCAGAACTCACTACCCCTCGTCCCAACACAGACACACACACACACACACACATATCTTCAAGAGCATGTCTAGCAAACTAGACTTGTATGGCTCATACACATAGCTCCAACGGTAGCTAACACACTAGGCTTTGTTTGGTCTTAAGGGTTAAATTTCCTTCTTGCCTTTTCCTTTTTAAATCGAGAGGCACAAGGACCTTCACCACCTATGGCCTTACCCCTGGCCAAATTTACACATTTATCATATCCGCTGTCCTTCCGCTTAGACATACACATTTCTCCCCAGCGTCAGCCAGCTTCATATGGGAGGTTAGAAGTTTGGATGAGAGTGGTTTGTGGATTTACGAGGCAGCATACAATGTGCTCTTCTAAGCTTGGGATCTGCTTCTCAAGATCCCACTTCCCTATAGCTGGGGTTGACGAAGTGCCATCCTTGGCATAACAGTTCATGACCTCGTGCACAATAGAGCCCATCACTGGACTGACTGATGGGTGAGTGGATACAATGGATGGGTAGATAGAATGGTGATTACGTGGATGGGTAGATGGTATAAAGGATGCTGAAAGGGCAGGGATGAATAAATGGAAGGATGGATGAATTAATCAATACATGGATACCACAGTGATGCATGTACAGAAGGAGAGACATGGTTTTGGGTTCTTAAAGTCAACTCCTGACAAAATACAAGCTATGAAATAAGGCTCTTAGGTACAAATTAAGTTTTCAGGTAATTGTTGCTGCTTCTACTATTAATTTGCACTTATAGAACTCTTCATACTTTTCAAGAGCATAAAATACATTGCTGCCTCCAGAAATCTGGAGAGGACAGTAGGGATACCCTCATTTGGCAGATGAGGAACTCAAAATAGAAAAAAAAAAATGAGCACCTGCCCAAGGTCATGGATGAGGATGGGAGTCAGTGATGGAGGCAGGGATTGAACCAGGTCTCCAGACTTTCTGAGGCAGCCTCTTCTCAAACTTCAGCAGGTATGAAAATCACCTGGGATCTTCTTAAAATGAAGATTTGGATCCACTAAATCTGGGGGTGGGCCCGAGATTCTGAATATCTTTTCTTTTTTTTTTAAGACAGTCTTGCTCTGTTGCCCTGGCTAGAGTGCATCATAGCTCACAAAACCTCAAACTTCTGGGATCAATTGTTCCTCCTCCCTCAGCCTCCTGAGTAGCTGGGACTATAGGTGGGCAGCACCATACCTGGGTAATTTTTTCTATTTTTAGTAAATAGAACCATTTTTAGTAAATAGAAACCAGCCTCGCTTTTGCTCAGGCTGGTCTCAAACTCCTGACCTTAAGAGATCCTCCCACCTTGGCCTCCCAGAGGAGATTCTGAATTTCTAACAAACTGCCAGAAGACACTGATATTGTCAGTCCGCAAACCATATCTGGAACAGCAAGGGTCTGGGGTGCTTTCCTTTATCTCATGAGTTTGGAAAGAAAGCCCGGTTCCCCTTGTTTCTCATAACACATCCAGGAGGGTGTGTATCATAGAGACCAACCAGGCGCTGTATCTGAGCATGTCACCCTCCCAGGCTTCTAGCCAGGAGTCAGAGAACCTCATAAATAGGGAGAGAAAGCATGGCCTTGCTCTGTCTTGTGTCTTCCTTCTGTTGTCAACAAAAGTGAAGCTGCCACCAACTCATTATCCTGCATCTGTCAACAGACAACAAAGCCAGGACTGGGTTCTTGGAGAGCATAAAGATCTCGACCCGGGCAATGGAAACTTCCTTTCCTGCTCTTGATCTCCAATTTCTGTGTCAGCCAGCCTGTGCCCTTCGCCTGGCTTCCTGAGGCAACGTGGGCTTGGCTGGGCTCAGCCTCTGCACAGATGGAATGAGCAGCTGCTCACCTGGTGGGAGCTGAGTACCTCGAGAGTCCTCCAGGGCCCTCGAATCTCTCTCTCCTTCCACCTTGCAAACCTCCACACGGATCCAGCTTGTGAGTTAAGAAAGTCTTTCCAAAATGTCCTTTCTGGATTATGCAAAAAAGGACTGTGTCGGCAATTAAGTTTGGATATTTCGACAGCACTTCTCAAAAACTGGCTTAAGAGCACTACGATTTTCAGAAAGAAGGTAGAAAATGCATTGTTTTCCATACTTTGAAAATAGAACCCCTTCCCCACCCAGTCCCACCCTAACTCAAAGGTCGTGTTTTGGGAAATGCTGGTTTACCAACGTTGATTCCTGTTAAAATCCAAACATATCTGCTTACAATTTCTGTCTCAGTTACTGTAACTTGGCTGTGCGGAGCCAAACTGGAGCCTGAGGCAAAAGGAAAAAAATCAGCAAAGTGGATCCTGTTTTTATTTAAAAATTGTATATTTTGTTAATCATGGATATTTTTGCATGAATTTTGACTCTTAAAATATTGCATTAAAATATTCCTTGATTACTGAACGTTTTGGCGCTCCTTTAAATTATGTAGCCACAGGGAGGTGTCTCACTTGCCTCCCCCTGGTCCCGGGCTGGCCAGACAGGCCACTTGCCTTCCACCTTAATCGAATCTTTGATTTTCATTCGTGCAATTGCATGTGTTGCATATTTACTATGAACTGTGCTTACCAGGGTAGTGGTAAAAGTGA
Source organism: Varecia variegata (assembly GCA_028533085.1). Lineage (NCBI taxonomy): Eukaryota > Metazoa > Chordata > Mammalia > Primates > Lemuridae > Varecia > Varecia variegata. Next base: position 153,376,131 of record CM052436.1, on the reverse strand, counting down.
CTGGCTTGGAAAGCAGGGCGCTCTGGTGTAAAATGCCCGTGAGATCCCAAACAAGCCACTTCTCCCCTCTGAGCCTTGGCTTTCTCTTCTGAACCTCTACCAGAGAAGCCCAAGCTTCCCCTTGTTGAGACTCTGTGGTTTGGATTCCACTGTCTAAGCGAGATACCACCTGCTATCGGATCAGGAAGGATTACGGCAGAGGCATCTCTGCAGAGCACGGCCCTGAGGGAATGTTTCCTGGCACAGTAAGTTTCGATAGAAGGGTGAAAAAGAGAGATAGGAAAGTTGTGCGGTGCTGCCACGGAGGTCAGAATTGAAAACGCTTACGAGGTTCCTAAACAGCCACGAAACATTTTGGGGCATGGTTTGTTGATAGAAAGAAAAGAAAAAGAGAAACCTAAACCCAAGATTTGTCTACTTTGTCATCGTCCATAAGTCCACCTACTGCCAGGTCTGACGTGGGTGTACCTGCTAGGCTGTACTTTTCCCCCAGAAATTCATAACCCAACAGCCAAGGCTTACTTCAGGATATAGTCTGGGCACCACCGCTGCATCAGAAGCACTTGGGGTGCTTGTTAAAATGCAGGTTCCTGGGCCCTGTCCCAGACCTAGTGAGCCAGACTTCTGGGAGCGGGGCCTAAGAATCTGCATTTTCAACAAGTTCTTCAGTTGAATTTGATGCCTTTTAAGATCCAAAACCACTGCTTTGAAGTCATGTGGGTGTGAATAAGTGATCAGGTCCCCCAGCACCAGCTTCTCTTACTTACAGGTGACCTTGGAATTCAGAGTCTGAAAAACTGCCAGTTATGTAACTCTGTCTCGCCAGCGCCAAGCAACGTGCGAGGATTCTGTGACCTGCCAAGCCCCATCAGATGCAGGCTTTCCAGGACAATTTGTGTTACTCCTCCCGCCCGATCTTGGCTGGTGAAGACTGATGACTTAATTCCCCGGCTCCTGTCACTAAGTGCGGTCCCTGTGCCAATCCAGCCAGAGTGGACGGCAACCCAGCTCCCCTGGAACCTGTTCAGATGGCTGGCACCTGAGAAACCCAACAGGATGTTAGAGACCTGGTAGAGAGGGAAGGTCTTGGCTTGGTTTGCCTTCAACTCTTGGCCATGAGAGCTGTTCCTGCTCCGGGAGCACTTAAAACCCCAAAATATCAGAGCAGGTGGGTGACCGCTCTGGGCATGCTGTGTGGCCCCAATCCTCGGAAGGATTTGGTCCTGTCAAGCGCCCAACTCAGAGCTCCTACTCTTGATGGACGTGCAATCCAATCCATATAACCTTTAGGAGGATGATTTGGTATTATCTATACAAATTCACAACGTGCAACGCCCCTTGATCCAACAACCTTATTTCTAGGAATTTATGCTATGGAAAAATTTGAACAAGCACACAAATACAAGTAAAAAATTGTTTACCACAATGCAAATTGTGACAGTGAAAAATTGGAAAAAAATCCAAATGTCTGGTAGCAAGGGATGGGTTAAAAGAATTAGGGTACAATGGAATATCGCATAACTTCAGAGGACTTAGAGCTATATTCATCAACAGAGAAAGATGAACAAAACATGGGTTGAGTATCTCTAAATGCTCCAGAACTGAAACTTTTTGAGTGCCAACATGACACTTAAAAAAAAATGCTCACTGGGGCATTTTGGATTTTTGGGTTATTGTTGCTTATCTGGTAATATAAAGCAAATACTGGCACACCTCGTTTTGTTGTGCTTTGTTTTACTGCACTTGATAGATATTGTGTTTTTTTCTTTTTTAAAGAAATTTAAGGTTTGTGGCAACCCTGCATTGAGCAAGTCTATTGGCACTATTTTTCCAATAGCATGTGCTCACTTTGTGCCTTTGTATTACATTTTGGTAATCCTCATAATATTTCAAACTTTTTCATTATTAGTATATCTAGTATGGTTTTCTGTGATCAGTCATCTTTGATGTTATTATTGTAATTGTTCTGGGGTACCACGAACTATGCCCACATAACACAGCAAACTTAATCCATAAATGTATGTGTTCTGACGGCTCCATTGGCCAGCTGCTCCCCCTCTTTCTCCTTCTCCTCAGGCCTCCCTATTTCCTGAGGCAAAACAATATTGAAATTAGGCCAACTAATAACTCTATATTTGCCTCTAAGCATTCAAGTGAAAGGAAGAGTCACACGTCTCTCACTTTAAATCAAAAGGTAGACACGATTAAGCTTAGTGAGGAAGACACTGAAAGTTGAGATGGGCCAAAAGCTAGGCCTCTTGTGACAGTTACCTAAGTCGTGAATGCAAAGAAAAGTTCTTAAGGGAATTTAAGGGCTACTCCAGTGAACATACTAACGATAAGAAAGGGAAACAGCCTTATTGCTGAGATGCAGAAAATCTGAGTGTCATGAATAGATCAAACCAACCACAATAGTCCCTTAAGCCAAAGTTTAATCCAGAGAGAGGCCCTAACTCTCTTCAATTCTGTGAAGGCTGAGAAAGGTGAGGAAGCTGCAGAAGAAAAGTCTGAAGCTAGTAGAGGTTGGATCATGAAGTTTAAGGAAAGAGGCCCTCTCTAGAACACAAAACTACAAGGGAAGCAGCAGGTGCTGGTGGAGAAGCTGCAGCAAGTTATCCAGAAGATCCAGCTAAGACCATTGATGAAGCTGGCTACACAAAACAACAGATTTTCAGTGTAGACAAAACAGCTTTATATTGGAAGAAGATGCCACCTAGGACTTTCATAGCTAGGGAGGAGAAGTCAATGCCTGGCTTCAAAGCTTCAAAGAGGCTGACTCTTCTTTTAGGAGCTAATGCAACTGGTGGCCCTAAGTTGAAGCCAATATTTATTGATCATTTCAGAAACCTTAAAGCCTTTATGAGGTTTGCTAAATCTACTCTACCTGTGCTCTATAAGTGAAACTACAAAGCCTGAGTGACAGGACATCTGATTATAGCATGGTTTACTGAATATCTTCAGCCCACTGTTGAGACCTACTGCTCAGAAAAAAAGATTCCTTTAAATACGACTGCTTATTGGTAATGTACCTGGTTACCCAAGAGCTCTGACAGATGTACAAGGAGATTTGTGTTGTTTTCATGCCTGCTAACACAACATCCATTCTGTATAGATCAAGGAGTAATTTCAACTTTCAAATCCTATTACTTAAGAAATACATCTCATAAGGCTACAGCTGCCATAGACAGTGATTCCTCTCATGGATCTGGGCAAAGAAAATTGAAAACCTTCTGGAAAGGATTCACCATTCTAAATGCCATCAAGAACATTCATGATTCACGGGAGGAGGTCAAAGTGTCCATATTAATAGGAGTTTGGAAGAAGCTGATTCCAACCCTCACAGATAACTTGGAGGGGTTCAAGACTTCAGTGGAGGAAGTAACTGCAGATGTGGTAGAAATAGCAAGAAAACTAGAATTAGAAGTGGAGCCTGAAGATGTGATGGATGGATTGCAATCTCATAATCAAACTTGAATGGATGAGGGGGTTGCTCTTATGGATGAGCAAAGAAAGTGGTTTCTTGAAATGGAATCTAAGCCTGGTGAACATGCTGTGAACATTGTTGAAATGACAAAAAAAGGGTTTAGAATATTCCATAAACTTAGCTGATAAAGCAGTGGCAGGATCGGAAAGAATCGACTCCAATTTTAAAAGCTATTCTACTGTGGGTAATATGCTACCAAACAGCATCTTGTGCTATTGAGAAATCTTTCAGGAAAGGAAGAATCAATCAATGCAGCAAACTTCATTGTTGTCTTATTTTAAGAAATTGCCACAGCCACCCTACCTTTAGCAACCACCACTCTAATCAGTCAGTAGCCATCAACACTGAGGCAAGACTCTTCACCAGCAAAAAGATTACAACTCACTAAAGACTCAGATGATCGTTACCCCTTTTTTTTTAGCAATAAAGTACTTTTATTTTTTAAAATTTCGTTCGTTTGTTCCTTCCTTCCTTCCCTTTCTTTCTTTCCCTCCTTCTTTCCTTCTTTCTTTCTTTCTTTCATCTGTTTTTGAGACTGAGTCTTGCTCTGTCACACAGGCTAGAGTGCTATGGCATCAGCCTAGCTCACAGCAACCTTAAATTCCTGGGCTCAAGCGATCCTCCAGCCTCAGCCTCCTAAGTAGCTGGGACTACAGGCATGCGCCACCATGCCCGGCTAATTTTTTCTATTCTTAGTAGAGACATAGTCTGTCTCTTGCTCAGGTTGGTCTCGAACTCCTGAGCTCAAGTGATCTTCCCACCTTGGTCTCCCAGAGTGTTAGGATTATGGGTGTGAGCCACCACACCCTGCCAGTATTTTTAAACTAAGGTATGTATATTGGGTTTTTTTTTTTTTTAGACATAATGCTACTGTACACTTAATAGACCACAGCATAGTGTAAACATAACTTTTATATGCACTGGGAAATCAAAAAGTTTGTGTGACTCATTTTATTATGCTATCTGTTCTATTGTGGTGGTCTGGAAACAGACCTGGAATATCTCCAAGGTATGCATACATTCCAAAATCCAAAAAGATCTGAAATCTGAAACACTTCTGGTCCTAAGCATTTCAGATAAGGGATGCCCAATCAATATATACTGTTAAGTGAAAAAATGTAAAACATTATGATGATTTTCTTTAATTATATAATTGTCAGCATGTGCCCAGAGACAAATACCAAAGGAATACTCAGCGGGGGGAGGCAAATTATGGGACAGTTTCAATTTACTCATTATATATTTCTATAGTTTTATAATTTTTAAAAGCTATTTTTGTTTTTCAAGTTTCAGTTTGGCTTATTTCCCAAGAGAATTAGAATGTTTCTCTGGGGATGAAACTGAGTCTGGGACAAGGTCTATCATTTCTGGCACACTGTGAGGTATGGAGAAGGAAAATTCCTCCCCAAATCTTGTGCTAAGTTATTCAGAGCTGTTTCACTATTGAAAATCTGGAGGTCATGGGGAGCTACAAGAAACAAGGGTGTGTGGTTTCAGATCTTGCAGGCATCTCAAACCATCCCATCTCCACCCACACCTCCACCTCAAGGCTCTGAGCCCAAAGAAAGGACCCACTGCCTCCTCTGCAGCTGGTTTCAAGCAGAAGCCACAACATTTATCTGTGGTCATCAGAATTGGCCCAACAACATTGCATGATGCAGTTTACTAAGCAGTTAAAGGCTCTGGAGTTGGGCTGCCTCTCATTAACCACAAGACCTTGTGCAGATTTCTTAACTTCTCTAAGCCTCTGTTTTCTCCTCTGTAAAATGGACGCTCATTCATTCAACAAGCAATTCAGGAATATCCACCATGGATCAGGTTTATCAAATGCCTACCATGTGTCAGGCAGTGCTCCAGCTGCTGGGGCCACAGCAACAAAACAAAACCAGATGAAAGTCCATGCCCTCAAGGGGCTTTCATTCCAATACAGGAGACTGCCAACAAAGTAAATAAGTGAAATATATACTATGCCAAATAGTGCTAAGCGTCATAGAGAAAGTAAGGCGGGGAAGACGTGAGAGGAGTGGTTTGCGGTGGACTACACTCAGGGAATGAGCACCCACCCTTTCACAATGAGATAATGCTCTTGGGAGAGCCCCCATCCCATAGTAATACCACTATTACCATCACCACCACCATTGTGCACTGCCTCCCCCTTACCCCCGATCCCTGCAGCCAAGGCTGGTCCTCTGTGAGTTCTTCTCCATTGGTGTTTAACAAGAAGCACCCTTGTGAATATTTCCACAGGCAAGCAATGGTGATGAGCGATTTGACATATCCAACCTCATTTGACTCTCATGAACTTCCCTAACAGTGGTTATTGTTACTCTCGTTTTTTCAAAAGAGGAATCTGAGGTTCAAAGGGGTTGAGGTCGCCCAGATCACACAGGGGACATTCACATCCTGGTTAGCCTGACTGAAGGCTTAGGCTCTCAACAGTGGAGCTCTTCCGCCTCCCAGGCCCAAAACCAGGATGGTACCAGCTGTCCAGCTCAGGGCAGCCTCTGCTCTTCCTAAGGACCCGAGCTGTCAGCCCGCAGTGCCCTCTGGTGCCACCTCCTGCTTGGTGAGCTACGCCAGGCCACCATGCTCAAGACAACCTGAAAAGGCAGACCTGGAAGCCTCACCTGTTTTCTCTCTCTTGATTCTCTTGATTTGTGGTTTTGCATCTCCCAATCACACACACTCAGCTGCCTGTCTTCAATGAGTTCCCTACAGCAAGAGGGCAGCAGGCGCTGATTACTGGAGCCCTCACCAGGGAGTGGGGGTTGATCGGGGCATATTAATAGAACAGCGGAGGTCAAGCAACCGGAGATTTCCTCATGTTTTATCATATATGATTTTAAAAGTTCCACTTCTTCTCCCCGCCCTTCGAGACAGCTGGGACTGCTCCCATGGAAAGAGCTCCCAGCCTTATGGAGAGCAGGTGGTATCGGGGTGGGAGTGGCCGAGGGGGAGCAGGAGGAGGAGAATGACCACGGCGGGGGCAGGAGGGGCTGGCCTGGTCTGAGAATGCCCAGAGCAGATCCAGAGGGCGACAAGCGCCCACCTGCTTTCTCCACACCTGGAGCAACTGAATTCCTGCAGCAGGTGCCGCATAGCAACTGAGCTTCTCCACGGGCAAAAAGAAACGTCTGAAAACAGATTTAGCCTTTGCAGCTAACACGATGTAGTGATTTTGTCAAAGACAAAACCAGCAATCTCAAAGTGGGGAGAGGAATGGCTATGCTTCCCTGACTAGGGGAGAACTGCAGGGCGAGGAAAGGGCCGTGGGCACTTGAAAATGCATATTCAATATTAGAATACCATAGTGTATTTTAAAAGATAACATAACCATTATTTTGACGATACACAACCTTCCCCAAAAGGCAGCTTAGTAGTTTAGGACTATGGCAGGGTTTTTCAACCTCAGCACTGTTGACATTTAGGGCTGGGTGATTCTTTACTGCGGGGCTGTCCTGTGCATTGTAGGGCGTTTAGCAGCATCCTACTTTCTCTTCTGACAACCGACGTTTCCAGACATTGTCAAATGTCCCCTTTGGGGGCAAAATCACCCAGGTTGAGAAGCTAGTGGTTATGGTTAAAAATACAGGACTCCAGTGTTGAGATGTCTGGTGTGGTCCTCTTGCTAGTTTGTGATCCTGTACATGCTGCCATCTCCAAGTCTTGGTTCCCTTATCTGTAAAATGGAGACGATATGATACATGTGCTCCACAGCATTATTATAAAGACTAGCCAAGATCACTACACATTAGTAGTCAACACAGGGTCCCACTTCTAAGGCTTCACAGCTGTAAGGTCTATTTATGACAGTAGATCTTTGTCCCCTTGGGGATGGACAGAGGGCAGTCTCTGGACAAGAGAGTAGGAATGCAAAGAATCAGGAACTTGAGGGGTAGGGGGTGAGAGTCTCATCGTTAGTATGCTAAAAAGACAGAATGTCTTATTAAAAAAAGACTTGGGAAACACTGGTCTGAACCACTGCTGCTGAAAGGAGAATTGCCGAGGACACTGCTCCTACTGGAGCGACAGAAGGTGATGAGAAGGAGCAGGTAGGGGGAGCCCCGCCCAACTGGGAAGTCTAATCTTGCACCGGCGGAGGCTGAGGTTGTTTGGGCTGATCCTGGGCTCTAATACATAATCAGATTTATCCATCAGGCCAGGGCTTGTGCCCTGGCTGCTGAGGGGCGCCATATGGGCTGAGAGCCACAAGGAAAGGGAGTGGAAGATGATTTTGGCAGTGACTGCGGCAGCCCATTCTAGCTTCCTCTGCTGAGGTCTCTCTAGAGAACCCTTCCCCATCAGAAAGACTTAGGTTTACGTTAAGCCTCTTTTAAGGTTAAGGGCTGATGTCACCAAGAAATCCCTCCTTCTTAAGAGCTTTTATTTTGTGGAGAGAAATGCAGAGTAGTTCAAAGTGTGGACTGGCAAAACTGCTCTAAACCCCACGCATCCATTCACTAGCTGCGTGACCTTGGACTCCGATCCTTCCTTCCCTCATCTCCAAGATGGGGATAGTCGCTACCACTGTGGCTGGTGTTTACTGTAGTCCACTTGGCCTTTCCCCTTCAGCGCTTTGCTCTAACAATATCAACATCTGGATGTCCTGGGAGTATTCCATATCTCTGTTGATGGTAAAAACAACAAATGTTTCTAGGTGTTTACTGTGATCTAGGTATTGTATTGCTTTCTCATTTAAACCTATGAAAGATTTTTTAGAGATGCAGAAATTCAGGGTCAAAGAATTTAGAAAACTTGCCCAGGGTCACAGAGCTGGTAATGGACAGAGGGAAGCAAGAGTTCACAGGAGTCTGTCTAACTCTCAAGACCATCACCTCAATGGCAATGTAATGCTGCACCCTCTGCAACTTCTAGGTGCTTTGGGTAGGATGTGGTAGACCAAAGGTGTTACTAGGGAGTATTTTGTATGCTCATAAATGAGCTCTCTTTCTCTTAGGATGTGTGCTAATAGAGAGAGAGAGAACCAAACTAGGGCACTAGAAACAGAACTAACCACAAATTATCCGAGAAACTAGAAACAAAGGCACCTGCTGAAGAATTTGGATTTGCCTTAATACAGTGGTTCTCAATCCTGTCTGCCTGGTAGAATTATTGGAGAGTTTTAAAATAGGTCCTCACCCAGGTCAAACACCACACTAGTTAAACTGGAAGTCTTGGAGGTGAGGTCTAGGTATTGGTATGTTCTTTTAAACTCTCCAGATGATTCCATGTGTGGCCAAGGTTGAGAACCAGTGCCTGAGTATTTTAGCATCTGCCTTACATCTTTCCAGTGGGTGCCCAATTAAACTCTTTCTTAGAAGAGAGGAGAAGACCTGGTGACTCTTTAGAGTAAGTGTTAAGTATTCACTCTAACCTCTTTGAGGTTGAGGTAGGAATTTCCATGAGATATCGGCTCCCAAGGGCCTCAGACATGTCATGGCTCCTGAGATTTCTAAGGCTGAGCCTTGGTCACCAGTCACTGAATTTGTCCTAAATTGTGAGCTCACTTGGTCTCATCTCCTGTTTCATCACAAGTGATGAGATTGTAAGATGCCAACGTCCCATGATGATTTCCACCCAATAATGTAAAATCTTCCTGTTGAACTTCTGGACCTTGGCCTTAGAATGGGATTTTGATGAAAGGTGGAAGGATACAGATATTTGAGAGACAGGTGAAAACCTTCTGTAACTATGGCAACAACATCTGCCTGAGGAAAATGACAACTGCTTGATCTTTCTTCTTAAGGACCAAGGGATGTGTCCAAACAGCCCTGGAGTCTGCCATGGCCAGTACTGGCTAATGGGTGCAAAAAAGAAGAGAAATAAGGGGATTTGTGAATTATACTTCTGTTTAGCCATATGTCTTCAAGGCTTACTGTTTACTTAAGGAAAGGCTTTTGCTTTAATCAGATTTATGTATTCGTTGCTTGGCTAAGCCAGGATACCTGGGGTAAAATTCAGATGTACTGTGTATACGAAATCCAGGATAGAAACTGAGGGAAAAATCAGCCCTGAAAGGAAAAATAGAAACAGAAAAAGTTCACAGGTTTTTTTTTTTCTTCTTTCCGTTTTAAAGGGCAAGTTCTCCGCCCTCTACTTCTCAATACACATGATATCTCTGACCTACTGCTTCTTTTGTAGTCTTGCCTTTGCTTTCTCAACCCCCTCTGCACATCATCTGACTTTTCTACTTTGAAACACTCCACTAAAAAAGGGGACCAGGGCAGTGTTCTCAGAGGGATACCAGGAGGCTGCATGTGAACCAGCAATAAAATGTGAGTGCTTCACAACTCCAAATATAGCTCTCTCCTCTGGACAACTGTACTCTCATCACACTGGCCTCCTTTAAGCTCCTGGGACTGGACAATTTTGCTCTTGCCTCAGGGCCTTTGCATGTGAGGCTGATAACCTCCTCCCCCCAACCCCTTACTCTGCAAGGCCAAGTCCTTACCCAAGTCTTAGTTCACACATCAATTCAGAGAGCTTCCTTAACCATTCTTTTTAGGTGGTTAACCCTCAATATTCTCTATGCTTTTCCCTGCTCATTTCTTTCTTTGCACTGGTCACAATCTTCTCTGTGTGTTTGTATATCCCCTGCCAGATTTTAAGCCATTCTCTCCCCTGCTCTGCCCAGAAAGCTGCATCAGTGGCTGCGAGTTGGGTTTGACCGATGGGAAAAGATCAGAGGGCAGAAGGTGAGAGAGGTCAAAGTATTTATTGCCCGGGCTCCCTCCTGCCAGGGTACAGCTTGGCCGCTGCTCTCTACCTAAGGCCTCGGTGCCTGTGCAGTGGCGCTCTCCTTCATTAGGCTGTAATTATCCCTCGAGTGTGCCATCTGTTCCCTGCTGGGGCCCTGACCCACCCTGGGACTGGGGCTGACTTATTCACCAGTGTATGCTTGGCAACTAGCAGAGTGCCTGGCACGTGGCAGACATTCAATAAATATTTGTTGAATAGAGGAATATAAAACAACTCAGAATTAAGATTTTTAAAATATCTTTTTCTTCCTCATTCTTTCTGTTTCCAAACTCTGGTATAGAAATCCCAGGGTGGCTGGGATCGAGCGTGGGTGGGGCGGCCTACCAGCCAGCACAATGCCCTCTTAAATGGCACCTCTAGAAATCCAGCACATTACAGACATGTCTGGGGGGAAGCTGTGTGGAAGGATGTGGCATCTTATGCAGTTTCTGCAATTGACATATATAACATTAGGGGCTGGGTTGACAGCCAGTGATATTTACAACCCCATCCTCCCAGGAGGGCTTTGAGTTCAGCTCTGGAAGACAATGGGGGTGGAAGCGGGGTGGGGATGGCACTCTCTGAACCACCAGGAGGGTTTAGAATTCTCCTTTTGCAGCATCCTCGGGCTCAGAGAAAAGCTGGGGTAAAATATTTAATTTGTCCTTTGATCTGATGTGCTCCATCTAATATTGCCAGATAAGAGTGTGTCAACCCCCTACTCCAAAATTCCCCTACAATAAACAGCTTAGGAAGGCAGAAAGAGACGGAGGAAGCCATCTGCTTCTTGGGTAGTCCTAATGCAAAAAAGTGCCACAAGGAGTGATGCCCAGGTGAACATAGCCCGGCCTTCTACAGCTCATGGTTCCCTCGGGATGGTGAGATTTGGGGTTCATCAAGGGGAGCTTGATAAGAAGCTCAGGCCCAGCTGGCATTTTTCTCCCTGCAGAAGGGCCAGAGCTTGAAACAGACCCGCAGCCAAGGGCCTGGCTGGGCTTGTTTTCTGCAGCCCAGAGTGATCTCAATGGAAAACTTCCATTGTGTTCTCTCCCTCACTGTCTTCCTCGCTCAGGGCCCCAACCCCCGCCTGCTTCTCATCCATGGACTCAAAGAGCAAATTAACTCCTCTAAGCTGTGGCAAATGGGAATTCTCCGGGAAGTTAATTGATACTGGGGGTTGGGGGGGCCCAGTGCAGGAAGGCTGAGCTCCATTAGCGCTAATAGGTGTTGCACGGGCATAATTAGGCCACAGATTCTGGTAGCCTCTTTCAGCTCAGACAAGGTTGGGAATCAGATTCAGGGAGAAGAGGCTCCTCTTTCTGGCTGCAGCATTCCTGGAAATCCAAGCAACAGTGCTCGCCGGTTGTGGTGATCGGCAGGGGTCCGGATCATCGAAGTCTGCAGAATGGCCAAACCTCACACTCATCCACTGATTCCTGCCCTCGCTGGCTATGCTTTTCTGTTAGAATGATTCCTGAGTTCCTGTCAACCTTCCTTCTCCCTGTTAAGTGAGCCACGGGCCGAGACAGTTAAGAGGAAGGTGGTGGGGAGGTCGCACCCTGGGTGTCTATGATAAGAGTAATAAGAACTCTCAAATAGTGAGTTTGCCATGTGCCGGGCAGGCGATGAAGGGCTTCATGCATCATGCATCATGCATACCACCTCCCGACCTCACGCCTCCAAGCAGCCCTACACGGCAGACATTCCATTCACTCAGGAAGCTGAGAGATTGAGAGATTTAAGCCACCTGCCTGAGTTCGCACAGCTGGAGAGGTGCTAAGATTTCAACCAGGTCAGTTTGACCTTATACACTAAACCTGAATGTGTGCTGCAGCTGGGGTCAGACCAAGAAGCAAATAGGGCTCTTTCAGTTTGCAGAGCGGACTTCTGCAATGTCCATCTGGGGGGCCCCCTCCACGTGACATCATGCCCTCCTCGGATCTGGTTCAGAATGACTTATATAGGGACTGAGGGTTTCCAGTGGAATTCCCTCTGTCTAGGCCAGGCTTTCTTATGGTCTTGGCACTACTGGCTCATGGGGCTGGACTGTTCTTTGTTGGTTGGAGGTAAGGGGCATGCTGTTCTATGCATTGTAGGATGTTTACAGCACCCCTGACCTCTACATACTATAAGTCCATAGCATCCTGCACCCCCAGTTGTGACAACTAAAAATGTCTCCAAACTTGCCAAATGTTCCCTGGTTGGGAAAAACACCAATCCTAGCCATCCCCACCCACCTCCACCGAGAACCACTGCTCTCGACGCCCCCTGCTCCCACTGGAGCAGTGTTTGCGTATGAGTGTGTATCTCAGGTAAAGGGAGTTTCCTGCCTGATCTTTTTACGTGGGACCCAATATTCAAATATAAAGAAAGAAATAAAAATGGTGAGTTATTCCAGTCTCCTCTTTTCTCTTCCAGCTATGAGCTCAATCTGCTCCCAAGGAAAAGACACAAGTAAAGTCTGAACTGGACTTTCCTGCTTTTTAAAATTGGCACCTCTGATTTCAAAGGCAGCCACTGGGACATCTGCACCTGCCAGGATGAGAAACCCTGTTAGGGTATGGACTGTTCACGGCTAGGCAGTATGGCGTCATGGCCAGGGATGCTCCCACCAAAAACACAATGGCAGAATCAGAAGCAAATCCCCATGGGTGTCCTTGGATTGATAACACCCTCAGGGAGGCAGATTTGACTGGGCTGGACAAGTGACTCCAGGAAGCAAGAAAGAATCCCTTAGCATGGCTGAGAATCAAGGATTCGTTTCCAGGGCTCTAGAGAACAGAAATCCACAGGAGTATTGTCTCTACTCCATTGGGCAAGAAGCAAAATGAACAAGTTTTTGCCTTCATTCCTTGTATGTGGGGAAAATAGGAGATAACATAGGAGACAGAGTCCGGGTCATCTGTAAACTAGAACACCAAATCCTTGGGTAGCCAAGAGTTGAAAAAGGCTATTTTATGGTACAGAGAGAAAGAATGGGAGAAAGATGGCTGCTTTAGTTAAGTGGATGAGGAATTTGGCATGATATTTCTAAGCTGTTAAAAGTTTTTGTACCAAAGAAAACACTAGTGACTTTGTGGTAGAAGACATAGACTTTATCGTCTAAATGGTGGCCTTCCTATTTGCTCAGCCTGATTTGTGACTATTGCATCCCAGAAATGTGTCATGGTCTGGTTTTGGCTTGGGGTGGGCAGGTTGGAGGAGATACGTGGCAGAACAGGGCTAGAAACACACACACACACACACACACACACACACACACAACTACCTGGGTGCTCAAGGTGATGCTGGTAGAAAATTGTAGAGGGCTGGTGAAAATTACTCTAGGTTAAATAATCAAACAAACAACAAACCAACCAACCTTAAAGTTTTAACAAAACTTTTGTCTCATGACCTTTTGGTTTTCACATTGATTCTAGAGCTGAAACAGGTCCTATACGAAGATCAGAGTGTTTTGTTGTCTACTTTTTCTGCTGTATTCAGTGAGGAAACCAAACCACTAAATACTCTTGCCAAGTATTACCATCTTTCATATTTAATCCATGATATGTATTTAAGGAATATACCATTCATATGCTTTAGATAATGTGCTCTTAACTCGCTGAGATGCTATTTACCATACTAAGAGCTATTTGATGTCAGGGACATCCTCAGAACTTTTGAGAAGCAGCATGATCTAGTATGGTTTCTGTCTCAGCAGGAGGCTGGACTCAGGGCTAAGGGAGGAGGCAAAGGGGCTTTGTAGCAGAGAAGCAAGTTCTCACCATAGCTAAGCTGGTAGTATGGTTGGTCCATCACCCAGATATAAAATGAGGAATCTGGGTGTCTTTGGCTTAGTGGTCCTCAAACTTAGTGGGCCTATGAGTTCTCTCAGGGCACGTCTTAAAAATGCTGATTTCTGAGTCTGATCCCTAAGAGATTCTGTTTGTGGGTCTGGGATGGAGCCCAAGAATTTGCATAATCAACAAGCATCCCAGATAAATGTGGGTGATCCCTGGACCACCTGAATTGATGGAGTGGATGGCTGACTGTTTACACACCCAAAAGCTGGTTCTAGGTTGCGTGTACTAGAAAGTGGGGTTTTAATGATGTTAGTTCTCCACTGCTTGGGGAGGCACTTCATGGATGGGCAGAGGAGGGGAGGTTAAGGCAGGTGATGGTCAATGCAGAATTGCTAATAGGCCTCATACTACCACTCTGGGGGAGATGCTAGAGTCTTTTCCAAGTGGCCAAGTTGGAAGGTCAAAAATCTGGCTAGCCTTGGGACAAAATATTTACAAGGTTTTTATAAGAAAAGGGAGGGTCAAAAAAGTACATTTTGTTGATGGAAGTCAAAGGACATCAAGATTTAAATGTAAATCATTTTGAAAACTGCCTAAATGTCCAATTCTGGAGGTATGGTAAGCCCCTTTCAGTTGAATGTTAGTACAGTCATTAAAAATGATGGTTACAAAAGCCATGAAAATAAGCTAATGATAGAATGCAAATGAAATTCAGGATACAACCTATTCAGCATGTTTACAACCCAGTTAGGAAAAAATAATGCATTAATATGTAGGGAAAAAACTTTAAAATTTGCTAAAATATGAACACAAGTCAACTGGTGAGATTTGGGGTATTTTTCCCCTGTTTCTATCTTTTTTCTGAATTTTTCTCTTCTATTTTCCTTACTGTCCATATTTTAAAAAGTAAATCATGAAAACCTGAGTTTTGAAGCCATTTACAAGTAGATAAGATCTATCTCATTCCCCTTGGTGAGATTGCCAAATTCAAATGTTCCAAAAGAAATGTGCACATATTCTTGAAAAATTCACCCTGTAAAGTCCTGCACCAGTCGGAAGAGCCCACCATCACACCCCACCCCACCACCGCCAGCCTCCCACCAGACCCATTTTTCCAGTGTTGCCTTTTCAGTAATAAAATTAGCAATCTTTTCTCCCTTTCAGCAGCCATGGTTACTGACTCTGGGCATAGATGACTGCCCACACCCAAGGAGGTTATAAATAAGCCTCCTGGACAGTTATCAAAAACCAGGACACCGGAACAATTTCTCTGGACCCAGAAAATGTCAGTGAGACCATGACATGTAGCAGGGGTGTATCGGGCACTCTGGGCTGGGCTCTGTTCCCCTCCTGTCCTATCCCACCTTGCCGTGAGAATGTTCTCTGCTTCCCCACATGCCAGAAAACCCAACCAGGAAAAGAAATGATTCTTTCATGACTTTCACTCTGTTGCTTTTCATCTGGTCCCTGTCTGTGAGCCAGGGGTGACATGCAGAGTCATGAAATGCCAGCAAGAGGGCACAGCTTCCTTGTGGATCACAGAGGACGTCACCTCATGGGACAGTGGGAAGGTGTTTCTCAGGACATCCCAAACACCGAGCGAGAGGGTTGGGCTCCATCCAGTCTCCGCTGCCAAAATATCTCCTCATTGGCCTGAAATCCCTTTATTAAAATCACCACAGAGCCATACCCCAAAGATCAGCTTTGTCTAGAGAAAACCATAGCTAAATTACATAAGGGACATTTGATGTCAAATTCAAACATGGCGGGGCTTCTGAAGGAAGAGCTCAGATCAGGAGGTCAGTCCCAATGGGCGGCAGACCTATTGTGCAGTAGCAGATGCCTGTGGTTCTACCTCCTTGCAGCACAAGCCCTCTTCCTTTGAGAACCTTGATTTCTCTTTGAGAATCCCTCCCTCTCCATTCTCAGCCCTGCAGTGTTGAAGCCTAGTTCCTGGGATGGGCACAGGACTTAGACCTGACCTACCAGAGCCATCATTCCCGCTGGCCATGGAGGTTGGTTTAAGAATTGTTAGGGGCTGGGCGAGGTGGCTCATGCCTGTAATCCTAGCACTCTGGGAGGCTGAAGCGGGTGGATCGTTTTGAGCTCAGGAGTTCAAGACCAGCCTGAGCAAGAGCGAGACCTCGTCTCCACTAAAAATAGAAAGAAATTATATGGACAACTAAAAAATATATATATAGAAAAAAAATTAGCTGGGCATGGTGGTGCATGCCTGTAGTCCCAGCTACTCGGGAGGCTGAGGCAGGAGGATTGCTTGAGCCCAGGAGTTTGAGGTTGCTGTGAACTAGGCTGATGCCACAGCACACGAGCCTGGGCAACAGACTGAGACTCTGTCTCAAAAAAAAAAAAAAAAAAGAACTGTTACAGGACCCAAGGCAGGCAAATGAGACTCAATTCTGGGACTTTTGGTGACACTATTAGGAATGAGCAATTCTTTTTCTCCTTCACCAGAGGCCAAAGGATGTTGGCCTGGAGCAGCTGATGGCCGTCTTTGCTGTCCCTGGGAAGAGCCTGCCTGAGAATGAAGCCAGTGTGGAGGAAATGAGAACTGAGAGATGGAAAGAAACCGAGACCTGATGATATCATTTGGGCCCCTGGAACTAAACATCTGTGAAGTTCACTGTTACTTGATCAAAAAAAATTTTGTTTGTTTACACCAGTTGGAGTTGAGATTCTGACATTTCCAAACAAAGGAGTTCTGCAATCCAATGAACAAGGACAATCCCTATGCATTTCCCAAGTATACCCACCCCGGGGTGGCCATGGGGCCAATGGATAGGATTTAATTTCAGTTCTAGGTTTTTAAATCTGTACTTCTGGACTGGGCCGCACATCTTCCCCAGTGAAGGGATGAATGGAAAGATCTGGGCCACACAATTCACGAGCACACCTGAGGTGTGGCCATTCAAGCAACTGGCACCA
>CM052436.1:153272109-153358684 GCA_028533085.1 Varecia variegata | reverse complement strand
GGCCTGAGTCAAAAATCACAGAGTAGGTGAACTTTTATCCGTTTCTAGTGCTTTGCAAATCTGTCATCCTCTGTCTCCCAGGACTCTTTCTCCTGGGACACTGTACGCTTCTGCCAGTCTCCTTTGCTAAGTCACTGTCATATCGATCCTCTTATTTTAGCCTTCACCCTGTTTATACCTTGGATGCTGTTCACCTTCACCTCTAGCCTGGGCTGCACAGTCCCAAACTGCCTCCTGACGGGTCTCCCTGCATCAGCACTTGCTCTTTTCCAATCAATTTTCGATGCAGCAGCTGAAGCCATCTTTTCAAAATGCAAACTGGATCACATCCCCTCCCTCCATGCTTGGCCTGATAATTTTAATGGCTTTCCATTGCCCGTGGTAGAAAGGCTTAAAGCTTTAAAACAGACCTAAATGGCTCTGCATTATCTGGCCCTTGCCTTCCATCCTAGTCTTCTTACTCTCTGTGCGCTACCTAGCCACGGGGCTTTATTTTAGTTCTTCATATTTGCCATAAAGTTCTACCACAGGGCCTTTGCACATGCTGCTCTTGCCTGGAACGCCCCTTCCCTTATCCCTCAAGCATCACATTTTCAAGATGCCCTCTCTGACCTCCCTGAGTCAGCCACACCCCTTTTGTATGCCCTTCTAGCCTAACACCACAGATGCCAGTTTCTATTGTACAATTGGATGGTTACAGTCTATCAACTCCACTGGACGATGAGGTCCAGGAGGGCAAGGCCCACCCACGTGCAGTTTGGCTTAGCATTGCATCCCCAGCACCCTGCATGGGCTGTGGCACCTACTAATACTAGTAACAGCTCAATGAGCACTGGCCATTGTTCTAAATTCTTTATATGAATGAACTCATTTAATTGTCACTGCAGCTCTGCAAGGTAGAACACTATTGTCATTATATTTTAGAGATGAAGACACTGAGGCACAGAACAGATAAATAAGCCAGTCGCCCAAGGTCACACAGCCATTAAACTGCAAAATCCAATTTCCAACTATGGCAGACTGGTCCACAGCCCACACTCTCATACAGTCTGCTGCAACTCCCAGGGTTGGCACTCAAGTCATATTTGCTGAATGAACAAATGAATGAATCAATCAATAAATGAACAGAAATTATCTTTCTTTTACTCCCATCCACATCTGGATGCCCTTCCTAGAGGTCCCAACTCTGATCCAACCACCCCTTACTGAATCTATTTCTCAGGGAATGGTCATAGTCCCAGCCTCATCATTCTGCACCAGGGTCCTCCACTGGGGCCAGCTCATGCTTTCCAGTTGTCCTGTGGTGTGGCCCCTGCCTGAGGCAGCCAGTCCCATTTCCAACTCTATGACACACGTGAGCCCAGCCCTGCCCACTAACTTACAGCTACAGCCTTGGTCTCCTCTCCCCTGGGTGCGTCTTGCCCAGGCACCAGCCCCTGGACCTCTGAGCTTGTCTCCCTGTCTTTCCCTACCTCTTGACCTTGGCACATCATCTCGGACTGCCACTTTTGTCCTCTGTCATTCAGCTGTCGTTTCACACTTATGCTCTCAGCATTGCCAGAGTCAAAGAGAGACATCAACAAGCCAGCTACAACAGGAAAGGGAATTCTTGTTTCTTCAGGTAGAGTCATTGTGCAAATCTCCTGACTATGATCGTGATCCTTCTCGTGAAGATGTATATCAGAGTGGTTAAGAGCATGGCTTTGCAGTCTGTCACACCTGGGTTCAAGTCCTGGCCATCTGTGGCAACCATAGGAGAATCACGACTTCTGTGAACCTCAGTGTACTCATCTGTCAAATGGGTATAATAATCAGACTTGTCTCAGAGGGCTGTCGTGAGGGTTTACAGAGATGTTGTACATGAAGTCATTAGCAGGCCGGGTCATAGTCAGCGGTCTCCTGTGATTATTATCAGGTACGATCACCATCATGAGCAGCTGCAGCATCTTTACGATCATCACTCACTCACTCACACTACAGTGGTTGAGGACACATGCTCTGGAGCTAGAATGCCCAAGTTAAAATCCTGCTCCTCTACTTCCAAGCTATGTGGCCTGGGGCTACTCAGCCTCTTGGGGCCTCAATTATATCATCTGTAAAATGGGAACAACTGTATCTACCTCATAGGGTTGTTATGAGGATTGAGTTAATTGATGTAAAGTGCTCAGAATGGTATCTAGTACATGCTAAACAAGCAATAATATTAGTTGCCCTTGATGTTGTTACCATCCTTGTTTCTAATACCACGATCACGTAGGCTGCAAGCTGCTTTGGAGGCATGTGCAGGGAAGGGCGGGGTTAAAGAGCTTCTGCAAGGCTCCCACACTGTGGCGGTGTAAATGGTGACTGAGCCTGCCTGACTCACTCTGTGTGAACATAAGGGATGGATTGTGTTTCCTGAGGAGAAGGGACTGTACACTCCCAGTTCTAAACAAATCGGGAGGTGCCAAAGCCCAGATCTGAGGCTGGCAAGCCACCGACGCTGTTTTTTTCAGATCTGTTCTGAGGAAAAATGCTGCCCACGAAAAGATCATGCTTCATGCCAGATTAAACACTGCAGACTTACTCAATAACAGCAGTCACTGACCATGGATGAAAAAAAAATCCATTATCTTGAAATCTAGCTTTAGCTGAAGGATCAAGGTGTTTTCACCAAGACTTCTGAGGGATATAACTGGTATTCAGACTGTGACTCTGGGATTTAAAGATATGCAGACGGTTCAGAAAGACCACTGCATTTTCTAGCAAAATTCAAATGCAACAGTAAGAGACAGCAGCAAAAATACCAACCTTCCAAGTCTAGTCCTTGGAGTATGTGTGTGCAGTGTAGGATGTGAAAGGCTATTTAGGGTCTGCACCGGTGAAGAACGACCAAGCTGTGCTTGGAATATCAGGCACAATCTTTCTTCCACACTTCTGTGTCTGACAGGTCCACAGAAACACCAGGACACAAAATGGATTTCTTTAATTCCCTGTTTCTCATGCTCTTCTCATGCTAGCTAGGAAAAGAGGGAGTCCACGGGAGCATTTTTCAAACCTAAAATGCAAACCTGCACAGCTGGTGGATGCTGGAAGTTAGTAGCCCAAACACAGTTAGAGGCTAAAACTATGGACAGGCACGTTTAGAAGGAGAAAGAATTAATAATAAGTATCAGATAACCATTATAAAAGGTCATATGTGTCAAAGAGTATATTAATGAGTTTAGATGCCTTTGCCATTTAATCCTCACAAAAACTATACAAAGGAAGTACTGTACTATTATCGACCTAATTCCACAGATGAGGAAAGTGAGTCCTACAGAGTTTAAGCAACTTGTTCAAGGCCACATAACTCCTAAATGATGAAGGCTGGATCTGAAACCAGGCAATGTGACTCCAGAACCAGTACCCCTAATCATCGAGAATCTAAGAAGTCAGGGCTCAGGTGAGGACTCCCAGAGACCAATGATGGGCTAATGTCATGCCCATCCTATCAGATCACTTTGTCATCCGTACCATCCAGCAGGGTCGCCACCAATTTAAACTTCAGTCCATTGCTATTGAGCACTTCGATGTGTCTAGTGAGTGCCACTGATGGCCTGAAATTTTAATTTCGTTTAATTTAAATTTCAATAGCTACATGTGGCTAGTGACCACCATATTGGACAATGCTGATCTTAGGAATTTTGTCCCTCAGTTTTGTCACAGGCAGTCAGGATTGTTTTCTAAAAATCTGAGGCAAAGAGGCACTAGTTGCTTTACCCAAGGATCCACAGAAAATCATGAGAATAAATCTCCCAAGATCTCTTCCACAGGAGTGGAAATTGCATGTTCCATTCTTCCCCACTTGGCCTTTCCAGTGTGCTCCAGCCTCCAGCCTCCTGATTTCCTCATAAGCCGCAATGTGAACACCAGACAGTCAGAACAGACAAACCCAGGCGCATCTCTTCTGCTCAGACAATGGTGCACATCGGCATCAGCAGGGAGCTGGTTAAAACACAGATTCCCAGGCTCCGCCTCTGTAGAGTTCTGATGCAGGGGACCTGGGAAAGGCCCAGGAGTCTGTGTTTTAATCAGACACCCCAGTGATTCCAATTCAGGTGGTCCAGCTTTGAGAAACTCTGCTTCAGAGGCTGAAGTATCTATCTGCTGGCCTCTTAAAATAATTATAGCACATAAATCTTTTGAGAATAACACAACCTGGGCTGGAAGCCAGGCAGTCATCGCTCTGCACTAATTGCTCACTTCTACGACATCAGGCAAGGCGCTTAGTCACCAAGGCCTCATTTTTTTCTTTTTTTTTATCTGAAACATGGGGGTAAGGATATCTGCTTTTCGTCCTGAGACAAATAGGAACACAGATGTGAAAGTATTTGAGGGGAATAGAAGGTAAAACATAATGCATAGACATCCTACAACTCAGGGCCATGTTTTGTTTGTCTAGCAGAGAGTTTAAATGGATTGAGATAGAAACAGTCATAAAAAACCTCCCCCCTAAAAAAATCCCTGGACCAGGTGGATTCACAGCCTAATTCTATAAGACCTACAAAGAAGAGCTGGTATCCATAATAAAGAAATTATTCCATAATATTGAGAAGGAGGGAATCCTCCCCAACTCATTCTACGAAACCAGGATCACCCTGATACCAACGCCAGGAAAGGACACAACAACAGCAGCAACAACAAAACTACAGACCGATATCCCTTATGAATATAGATGTGAAAATCCTCAATAAAATACTAGCAAACTGAATTCAACAGCACATCAAAAAAAATAAACCACCAGGACCCAATGAGCTTCAGCCCAGGGATGCAAGAATGGTTCAACACACATAAATCAATAAGTGTGATTCACCACATAAACAAAAGCAAAAACAAAGACCATATGATCATCTCAATAGATGCAGAAAAAGCATTCGACAAAATCCAGCACCCTTTCATGATAAAAACCCTCAACAAACTAGGCATAAAAGGAACATATCTCAGGATTTTACATTTAAAATAATTCACATTTTAAACTTCTCTGGAAAAACTAGAAGTTCTGACAGGGTGAGGCTTATTAGGTTGGCAGCCTGGTGTGATTACGTGCAAGGTTCTAGAATCATATGCACAGGTCCAATTCCCTGCTCTACCAGGTAAAAGCTGGGTGACTTTGAGTGAGTCCCTCAACCTCCCTGTTTCTCAGTTTCTTCAACTCTGGAATTAGAATTATAATAATATACTTCCCTCATGGTGTTGGGACAATTTAATTAAGCAAGCTAATATTTATAAAGTGCTTTGAACAATGTTTGGTATACAGTAAGAGCTATGTAACTGTTAGTTGAATAAATAAATATCCCTGCACATGGCAACAAGCAGCTGGTGCTAGGCGGTGGCTGTCCCCTTAGAATGGGGCTGACATGCACAAGCTTATCACAGTCTCCATCCAGATACCTTTAATTATGGGATCCCTGCTCTAAGGGGTAGACGGATGTCTCCCTCCTCTGGTACCCTGCCCACAAAGGGGGCAGACATACTTAGCACATCTTAGCGCATTACTTTGCAAGCTATTAGTGGTGAAGGACCAGTTTGCTTTGATTTTCAGTCCATTGTGTACTGACACGTGGTCCATAGCACATGACACAAACAACTCATCACATGAGTTCTACAACACCCCGATTGGTCTAAAGCTTGACTGATAATACGAGCCCACTGCACATGCACTTGGATGTTGCAGCAATGTTGAACTGCTCTAAAAGTTCCTAAGCACTTTCAATTTCAGTACTTATCTCACTGCTGATGGGTAATAGCTCTTGGCCAGCATGATCCTCAGACTGCACTTTGAGTAGCACCATCCTAGAGAAGATCTATGTCAGTCTTCACATGCACACAAACTAGCTGGACAACTTGGTTGGAGAGAGAAACCATGAGATTGTCTCTCTCTCCACTCCCGTCCTTTTCAGCCAGCCTGCCTTCTCCTTGTCTAGCCACATATTTCTTCTGTCTTTATCTGAACATTAAAACCAGTTCCCTGGTGAGAAACTGGGGTTCAGAAGAGCCTCAGAAACTGTCATGGATGCTTTGGTGTCCCAAGCAGCACCAGGCTGGGGCACCTGGGCCCCAGGTGTTGTGAGTACTGGTATCAGCTCACAGCTGCAACTTCACTCCTGAATGTTGCCTTTGGCCAACTGGAGCTGCTTTGCCCAAGCCCACAGCCACTAACCTCATCCCACCATTGCTCCCTGGCAGCCGAAAGCCAATGACTAACTGGCATGGTGGTACAAAACGTCTGCCCCTCTAGCGCAAAAGGAAACCAACTGTATGGTGCAATGCCTCCTCCAGAGCCCTCTGTGGAGTCAGGCTGAAGCCAGACTCCAACGGAGACCTCGTTCTCACCTGCCCTGTCCTGTTTCTCTCATTCCCCTTCTCCTGGAAGCATCCAGACCCCTGTCTCCGGCTTTGTTTCCGGGGAATCTCATCAAAGGCAGAAGCCATCCAAAGCTTGGGCTTACCTTCCTCAGCAGCCTGTGGGAGTGGGGCACGTGGCAGGAACAACATTAAGATCCTAAAGACCAGCATCCAAATCTGGTCACCCAGGGATCCACCCTTTACTGTCTGTTTTCCAGGGAAACAGAACCTACCTGTTGCATTAGACAGGGCCAGCGATTCCATGGAGCCCCGAGGGGTCTGCTCTGTGGGTGTCATGTCCTCTGTGTATTTCAGGGAACTGATTGGATGACGTGTCCGGCACTGCTGAGTGGACATGCCCCCTTCCTCCTCCTCCTCTTCCTCATATTTGGGGACTTGAATGCTGCCGCGGGTTTCATTAAAACTCTGACTGGACATGTCGCTGTAGCTCTCCTGGGACCTCAGCCTCCCCGGGTAATAGTCCTCACGGCACTCCTTGATGAAGCTGCCGCCGTGCCCCTTCATGGCCAGTGACGAGCTCCTCTTGGGGTTGTTGAAGTGCTTGGGCCACATGTCGGGCTGGGCCCCAGCCCCCTGTCCCCCTGGACTGTAGGACGTCCTGATGTTGCACTGGCTGAGGAGCTGCAGGGGGCTCTGGGACTGGTTCTGCTCCATCTTGTTCCCATAATGGTAGGGCTCCTCGCGGCTCCTCCAGATGGGGTCCCGGTTGAGGCTGGGCGTCTGGCTGGACAGGCTGAGCATGTCCATCTGCAGCGACAGAGGGTCCACGTCGGCTGACAGCCGATTGGAGCTCACCTGCAGCTGGCTGTGCTGGTTCAGCATGGGCTCCTCCGTCTTGCCCTTGTTCTTGCCGATTTTGGCGCTGCGCCGGGACTCCTTGGCCCTGGCGTTCTGGAAGGCTGAATCGGATGAGTCAGAGCCGTTGGGGTCTTCCCCGGCACTGCAGGCCCGTGAGCAGAATATCTGGCCCTGCTTCGGGAGGAACGGTCGCCCCAGGAGGGATTTCTTGCAGTGAGCACAGCAGAAGCAGGTCTCGGTGGCGTGCCAGTGTTGGCCGTCGTAGGTCATCTGACCTTGGTCGATCCCTGTGGGAAAAAGAGACATGGAAGAGGCTCACGAGCTGCTCAGAGCCCTGCATTGTGACATGACACACACAGCAGAATTCCAGATGTGGCAGAATAGATTGTCGATAAATCAACACTCAGGTCCCCACATAAATGGGATTCCTGTCCTGCTACGAGAACCCCTTGTTCTACCAGCAAGCTCCTTCTTCACTCATTCGCTCCCGGCACAGAGAAGCTACAGCCTGGGACACATTTCCCCCAGATAAACAGCAATAATACCACTACCATATGATAATGCACTGCTTTAAGAAGTTTATATATGTAAACTCATTTAATCACTCAGCTGTTTAAGGTAGGTTTCTAATATTTCCATTTTTCACATAAGAAAGTGGAGGTCTATGAGGTTATATTAACTTGCCTAAGTTAATATAAGGAGGAATCAGACACGAGGTCTGCACCCAGGAAGTCTTGTTCCCAACCATGACATCGATACTGTCTCCTTCACTCTAATTAAGTGTCTGCTCCAAAGCCAGCTCCTCTGAGCAGTCTTCCTGTCCACCCTGACAGCGGCTCTCCACCACGCTCCACCCCACCGTGCTGCATTTTCTTCACGGCATTAATACTGCTTCACATCGCACCAGTACTTGTGTGCATCTGTTCATTATCTACCTGCCTCACTAAAAGTGAAGTGCTATGAGGACATAGTAGTTAAGTTTCTGTGGCATCTCCAGGACCCGGAGCATGGCCTGGTGCATGACAGGGGCTCTTCGTATATCGCATGGACAGGTGGATGGAATCCCATCACCAGTGTATGCCATTCCGATGGGCAAGTCACTGTGGCAGCTCAGTGAATGCTACGGTCTGAATGTTTGTGCCCAGAGGTGATGGTACTGGGAGACGGGGCCTGTTGGGAAGTGATCAGGTCATGAGAGTGGAGGCCTCATGCATGGGCTTAGCATCCTTATAAAAGAGGCCCAAGGAAGCTTGTTTGCCCTTCTGCCGTGTGAGGACCCAGCAAGAAGGCACCATTTACGAAACAGGAAATGGGCCCTCACACCAAATCTACTGAGGCCTCGATCTTGGACTTCACAGCCTGCAGAACTGTGAGTAAGACATTTCTGTTGTTTACAAACCACCCAGTCCGTGATATTCCGTTACAGCAGCCCAAAGAGACTAAGACAGTGGAAAGAAAAAAGTGGATTTCAACTCTTGGTAAGGAAAAACCTAGACGTGGTTTTTAAAAGACATTGCCCCTCCACGAGCACACGTGCCTTTTGCTCAACTTCATGGGAAGGGAAGAGGCACAAGTCCTTCCTGTGACAGCACTGTGTTTGGTTTACACAATCTGGCTACACTGCTTGCTAAGGGAGCCTCCCATGTCCCCTGGGGTCCTGGTTTCCATCATCTTCTGCCTTCTTCTGGGTTATAGGACTTACTCTCCCTGTGGGACACCATCTCCATGCCATCCTCAGGCCATAAGCTGTGGGTGAGGCTAAAGCCACCCCTGGGCCCAGCACTGCTCAGTTAAAAACCCTCTTTCCCAGCCCCCAGGGACTGGTTCAGTGGAGGCACGTGACCTACTCTAGGCCAACGAGGGTCACCTGGACTTTTGCTAAGGCAGTGACGTAGCAGGCTCTCTGTTTACAGAAGTTGCTAAACTGGCAGGAGGGAAGCCGTGAGATGTTGGGGCCCCCTCCCAGGGGAGAGCCAGCAGGGAATGCAAGTGATGACTGTAGGACGGAAAGGGACTTCTGTGAGGTCCTGATGTAGAACGATACAGGCTTTCCAAAAAGGAGTGCTAATGTGAACCTCCACCTTCAGTGGCTGAGAGTTCCTGAGCTTGGACTTTCAAGGAATAACTGCTGGAGACTTGTCTAGAGAGGCAGTGAACAATAAACTGGGGAGAAAAAAAGAACTGCAAGAACAAAAGGCCACAGCCAAGGCAGCCTCTCTTTCCCCTCCTCTGTCTCCTCCCCGGCTTACTTTTGTGTCGCTTGAGCCCAGGAGAGAGAGGCATGAGATAAATCCTTCCCTTATTAGCTCTTTTCCAAACTCAGGGGTTCTCTCTTCATTTTGAAACTGTCCTTGGGGAATACAAGGCAATTTTTATAGGGACGGGAGCATCCACAAGGGGCTCCCTAAGCAAGAGGAACACTGTATAGTAGCACCCTAGTAGCACCTGCGCTCCCAGGCCGGGTGAGAAGTAACTGGCGGGGGCCCCAAGGACACTTCCTCCCCAGGCCCGGTGGAGGAAGCCGGGGCAGACAGCACAGGGACACATGATTCTGCAGTAGTTAAAAGTGAAGCTTCAGAACTCTGGCAGACACAGGTTCAAATCCCAGCTCTATCCCATTCCCGCTGGTTGTAGAGATGCTGAAGCCCATCTGCTTGTGTTCAAATTTTGACTCTGGTGCCTTCTAGCTGTGTGACCCTAGGCAAGTGGCTTCACCTCTCTGTGCTTGGTCTCTTCAGCAGTCCAATGGGGAGGATAACAGTACTTATTTCTCCCGGTAGCTGTGAGGATTCACTGAGTTAATAGGCAGAGAGTGCTAAGACTGGGGCCTGCTAACTATTCTGTATGAGGTCTGAAAGGCCATGCCCTCTTTGCTGAGGGTCACTGCCTATATGCAGTCCAAGAAAGAACTAGGAGGCTTCTCAGTGTCCCCTCCCCTCTCCCACCTTCCCTCTCCTCCTCCCCACTCTCTCTCTCACGTGCCAAGAATGCAGAGAGCTCACGTTGGCATTCCTGGGTCCTTTGCATTGTGTTCCTACTCAGCACAGAGTCCCAGGCAGCTACCGCCTTCCCCACTGCCTGCAGGGGTGCACCGGAAGTCCAGTCCCTGCAGCCTGCCTGCCACCAGCTGCTTCCCCACGCTTTGGCAAGGAAACACGCTCACATGCAGCGGCAGGGCCCGGTTCCCAGGGACGGGGCCTCACCGAAGGGTGGGCGCGAGTGGGGGGAGCGGAGGGAAGGCAGCGGAACGTGGCCCCTGATAAGCATCCGCTGTGTCAGATGGTCCCCTGAACTGCCCCTGAACTCTAGACAGCTGGAAAAGGGCTCTGCTGTCCGACATCTACGCGTTCCTTTTTCATTCTCTCTCTAAGCCCTTTAGTAGTTCTCTGAGGGCGTGTGTGTCTACTGCTGCCGCAGCCTCGGTCTGTTTACAGGACTGTTTACTCTGCTGTGCGCAGGCACAAGTACCGTTGCCCTAGCAACGGCGGCCCGCTGCAGGGTCTGCTCTGAGCGACTGTATAAATATGGAATATTTGTACAGTATGGTCCGAGGTGAAGCACCTAGCGACTGGGGAATCCATGATAGACGGAGCACACTCCTTCACTGTCGCAGGAAATCACGTTTTACGGAAAAGTGGATGTAAAACAAACAGTAGGGACAGCATTTTTAACGACAGCAGCAGTATACCGCAGGCCACAGCAGTCCCCTTCTCTGATAAAACACTGATGCCTTTTTATGCATCGAAGAGGAAAGGAGAAGGGAATGCCAATAAAAAGTCCTGGATAGACAGGAGAAGAGAGAAAGAGACGGAAACCAGGAGCCACCTGAGGTGTACACGCTGTAGCTACACACAGAGACAGATTTTCTCTCTCCCAAGCGCTGAGCAAAACCTCTAAGTGGCAGCTTCTGGGGAGGCCGTTAGCCTCCATAGAAAGAGAGAGAAGAAAGAGAAATACTAATGGGAAGGGAGTATCGTTGCCATGGTCTAGGTTTCTGCACACTCAGCCCCTCGCATCTGAGCAAGCGTTTACCTGCACACTCGAATCCAGCACTGGGTGAGCAGTACTGAGCAACAGGTTGCACCATTTTCCCTGACACCATCCCCCTCCCTCCCCTGCCTCACGTATCTGGCCACCTGGCACAATTGAGCCCCCTTTCCTAACTCTTAATACAAAAGGTCTACCTGTTTGACTGTTTTGTGAGAAATGAAAGCTCCTGGGTACATAGTTGAGGCATCAGGCTCCGAGAGGGGTGAGGTTTTCAGGGTTTAGGGGAAAAGGGACTGACCATCACCACCCCCGAGGGGAGGATACAGCAGGCCTACGGTCTTCAGAGCAGAGCTTAGCCCTGGGCTGAAGAACTCCAGCTGGGAAAGGCCTCACAGGAACATGCCTGAGTGGTTGGGACAGGATTGCCCAGTGAAAAAGCACCATTGAGCACACAGTAGGTGCTTTGTCCACAAAGCTGGGATTTTGATCAGCACCCAGAGCTCTCTCTCCAAATACTAATTGTTCATTTGAACACATCACCCCCGATGAACCAGGGAGACAAAGCCACCTCTTTTTGGTCTCAATAAAACCTTTTAAGCAGGACCAAATGGGCTGCCGAACAGATTATCTCTATATCTCACTATAGGTAAGAAGTTGGCAGCTTCTGAACACGCTTCTTGGGATTGCATAAGCCATGGGATGATCCACTTTTTTTTTTTTACAGGTTGGTTCATTCCCAAGGTGCCAGAAAAGGCAAGTTGAATGAAGAAGCCACAACGCTGTTATGATCTGGGACAGCGTTGAAGGGTTGAACGAATTGGTTATTTGCAAACGGAAAATGATTTTCACCATCTCAAATCTGCTGCTTATTTGGGGAATTAATAATAGCTTTTGAGCTATTTGAGGTCTGTTTGCTTTGTATTTGCTTGGGGTAGTTTTTGTTAATTATTTTTTTTTTTTAAAAGGCATGTTTAGCAGAAGCCATCTGGTTTCCTAGACTATCTCTTGCTACCAAGAAGACCTCTTTGGTTCTTCCTTCTGTTTGCTTCCTGACTTTTTCCAAGGAGGCTATGGAAGGCATCAGTTTATACTGTCCCCTCATATTTTCCTTCTGAGACTGCTTCGACCCTTGGTAGTGGGATTGTGCATCACCAAAGCAGGGCTGGTAAGATTCTTATTCAGAGGAACTGGCTTGGAAACCAGAAGAGACAGAGTCCCTCTCCTTTTGAGAATATAAGTACTAATACTAGGTATAACTAATGAGTCATCTTGGCCACCGTGTGAAAGTAGCTTGTTCCCAAATGATGCCAACAGAAGGCAAACTGAGCTGAGACACAGAGAAAAAAAAACAAACGAGATTTTGTTTGAACCCTTGATCCATCCCTACCTGAAGCCAGCATCCTCCTTGGCCTTTCCAGTAACATGATCCAAGAAATTCCCTTTTTCACTTAAGCTAGTATAAGTCAGGTTTTACCACTTGCAACCAAAGATGTTCTAACTACACCAGACGCAAAGGAGATCCAGTCACAGAAGGACCGCTCGGAGTGCGAAGCATCGTCTTACCTATGTGTTGGGCACAGGTGTCACAATATTCCGCGTACAAGGACTCGAAGCAGTGGCAACAGTAGGGCCTCCCCTCCTTCATGATGTAGCGCTGGCCGCCCAGCACCGTCTCACACTCGAAGCAGCAGAAGTGTTTCATATGCCAGTGGCGCCCCTCAGCTTCTGTGCACTCGTCTGCAAAGATGATCTG
This sequence comes from Varecia variegata, assembly GCA_028533085.1. Lineage (NCBI taxonomy): Eukaryota > Metazoa > Chordata > Mammalia > Primates > Lemuridae > Varecia > Varecia variegata. Next base: position 153,345,756 of record CM052436.1, on the reverse strand, counting down.
GACATGGGGAAGCCGAATGGTCAGTGTTGCAGACCCAGCCATGACAACACCCTTTATAGGAAGACATTTATGGGGGCCCCAAACTAGAAGGGTAAGGAAGCAGGTCCCACTCATAAATTATTAAACAGAAATCTATATGCATATGTTAATTCTATATCTATGTCAGCTCCTATATGTAGATTTGCCTAAAACACAATGAAACATGGTTTCTATCCTGGCCAGTGATTAACTTAACCACATTTTAATAAGAGAAAGAATGTTTTACCCCAAAGAATATAAAGCAAGATCAAAAACTGACAGTTCATAGGCACACTGGACATACATATCTGCTTCATTTGTCCTGTACACAGTGTTTTTAAAAAGTGGGAAACATCATATAAACACCTGGATCCTGATTTCTCTTCTGGAAACATAACATTTGGCAATGCTCAGGACACATTCCTGCGTGGCAGCAGTAAGTCAGAGCTAAGAAGAGGGATGGCGGCGTTCAGATGAGTGTCAAGTTCTCTAATTTGCGATATTGTTCACCCCTCCCTATTGCCTGAAAATAGGTCACCTTCATTTATAGTACCTGCCTGGCCCTCAAAAGCATTTGTGTTTTGGCCCCTGATATAAAGTTTTAAAATGTCAGATCACAGATTTCAAAATCTACAAAGCTAAGGTAATTAAGCCAGTGTAGTACTGGCATAAGGATGGATACATAGATTGATAGAATAAAATTGAGAGTCCAGAAATAATCCCATACATACATGGTCAATAATTGTCAAAAAGGGTGCCAAGGCCATTCCATGGGGAAAGAATGGTTTTGTCAACAAATGGAGCCAGGACAACTGGATAGCCTCATGTAAAAGAATAAATTTTCTTTATAACTACCTCATACCATACATAAAATTAACTCAAAAGGGACCAAAGACCTAAATATAAGGGCAAAAAACTAAAAAACTCTTTAAAGAAAACACAGGTATAAGTCTTCATGACCTTGGACTAGGCAATGGTTTCTGAGATATGATACTAAAAGCATAAGCAACAAAAGAAAACATGAATAAATAGACTCCATCAAAATTAAAAACTTTTATGTTTCAAAGGGCATCTTGAGAAAGTAAAAAATACAACTATAGAATGGGAGAAAATATTTGCAAACCGTATATCTGATAAATCATATATTTGGACTAGTATCCATAATATGTAAACAACTATTACAACTCAACAATAAAAAAGAAAAATAACCCAACTGAAAAAAGGGCAAAGGGTTTAAATAGCTATTTCTCTGAAAAAGAAGATATACAAATAGCCAATAAATACATGAAAAGATGCTCAACACTATTAGCTGTTAGGGAAATGTGAATCAAAATCTCAATGTGATGTTACTTCATACCCACTAGAATGGCTATGATGAAAAAGACAATGAACGAGTGTTAGTGAGAATGTGGAGAAACTGGAATCTTCATTCATTGATAGCAGGAATGTAAAATTGTACACCTGTTTTGGAAGACAATTTAGCATTTCCTTAAAAAGTTAAACTTAGAATTATCATATGACTCAGCAATTTCACTCCTAGGTATATACTAAAGAGAACTAAAAATATATGTACACACAAAAACTTGTACCTGGGGCAGCATGGTTCATATTAGCTAAAAAGTGGAAACAACTTAAATTTCCATCAATGGATAAATGGCTAAACAAAATGTGATATATACATACACGTGGATATGATTTAGCCATGAAAAGGAATGAAGTACTTATACATACTACAACACAGATGAACCTTGAAAACATCATGGCAAGTGAAAGAAGCCAGACTCAAAAGGTGTCAGACATGTTACATGATTTCATTTATATGAAATGTAAATCTACAGAGACAGAAGAGATTAGTAGTTGCCAGCAGCTGGGAGAGGGGGAAAAGGGAAGTGACTGCTTATGCATACAGAGTTTCTCCTTGGTTGGTGCAAATGGTCTGCGAGACAGCGGGTGATGACTGCACAGCTTTGTGAATGCACTGAAACCCACTGAACCGTATACCTTAAAAGGGTGAGCCTTAATGCTATGCAAATCATATCTCAATAAACAAAAATTTCAAAGCACACTCGCTTTAATCCTCATAGTCTGTTGCCCTTGGAGAACACCAAGTTGTATTATGAGCACTGATTTTCAGATGTGGAAACTGAGGCATGCATCAGAGTTGGACCTGAATTCAGTTTTCCAACTATCTACCTAGAGGGTCTCTTTAGTCTAGAACATCACTATTGGCATCAGAATGAATTAAGTCAGACCGGCTTCCTGCTAGGAGAGTAAATCCCTCACAGGCAGTTTGTAAAAGAGAAAAGCCCATGTGAGAGTGTAGACTCTGGCTGAAAAAGAGAGTATTTCCTCCCACACTGCTGTATACAAGGTCAGACAGACCCCAAACTCCTCTGCACAGGAGGGAACACCCGGCTAAGACCTTTCCCCAAATTATTCCCATAACAGTGGTCAGGTTTAGAACATTATTCTTTCTGCCCCCAACTTACAAAGCCAAACCAGGCTTTATAAGCTGTCAGCTTACAGATCATCACAGGGCGTGTCTGGTGGGGAAAGAATGCCAGGCAGGGGGCTTGCGTTCTATTCTGTTTTCTTACCCGGGGTAGTAAATTCAAATACCTCTTAGGGCATGGGACAGAGGCATCCAAATGGAGTATCCATCTGCCTCCTGAATTTTCACTTAGAACTTTTGTATAATAATAATGCTACCCATTTTCTTCTCTTCCCTAACCAACCTGTCCCACTGAATCTTGAAAAATGGAACAATTTTAAGATTTAAGCGGCACTCCGTACTGATGATTATTCCCTGGGATTAGGGCTGAAATCTAAAGCTGCACAATGCTTTTTTTTTTTAAAAGGTTTCTGAACTGACTTAGTGCCAGTTGCATGTTACTTGGTGATCTCCTGGCTATAGAAACTGCCTTCCCACCAGGAGGCTACGAGACTGTCATGTTCAGGAAAGCAGGCCACAACCCAGACACTCCAGCAGCCAGCGTGGGGCTTCTCTCTCTACTTCTCTCTCTCCCTCTCTCAAGGGTTAACGCAAGAGGGTGGAGTGGCTTATGGTTTCCCTCTGAGCGGGAAGCCACAGGACCATGTGTTGGCTATGGCGCAACCGAGGGGGTGACGGGCAGGGCCGCGAGCCTGCTGGAGTCTGCTCTGACCTCGTCACAGGCTGCACAGCGAGGCTTCAGGCACTCGGCGTGGTGCCTGCCGCAGTATATCTTCCCATCTTGGTAAAAGTAGATCAGATCTACCAGGAGCTCATTGCAGACAGTGCACACGAAGCACGGCGGGTGCCAGCAGACGCCGTGGCCGGCGCGCGAGGCAAACACAGCAATGTCCCCACCGTTGATCTGGCCTCCACACTGCAAGGCAAACAGAAAAATCAGCACGCACACCAGCCCCCATCTCTCAGTGCTGTGCGTAAATGACAAACGGCCAGCACCCATAGCTGGTCACTGAGCACTTACTTTCAAAGGAGGCACTGTGCTACCTGTTCCATACGCATGGCAGGGCAGGTTTCTCTTGCCCTCCCCAACCCTCCTTTCCGAAGGCCCACAAGTACGATAGAGATAAAGTAACCGGGAGAATAAGGAATCAGAAAGATAGGAAAGAATTAAAAAGCTCCTTTAGCATGATAACGTACAGGGGCTCTGCAGGCAGGAGGCAACCTGGCACAGAGCGAAGGCCTCATTATCTTTTAGCTGCTGCAAACTCCATGCAGAGGCACAGCCCAGTCTAACCCCAGGAGGAGCAGGCAGGGGAGGGGGCGCTGCAAGGGGCGCTGGAGGGGGTGGAGCCTGCACTGTGGGATAGGAAGGGATCTCTATCAAAGCATGCCCACCCTTAACTACTTTCTGTGTGCCTTTCAGGCCTGCTTTTAGCCTGCCTCCTCTAACATCTCTCTGCATAGTCTTGATTGACAGGCATTGCTTCTAAGGTCAGACTATGGGAAGGGTTTCTTTCATATCCCTTCCCTGCTTTCTCACTCATTTTTAAAGTTTCTTCCTCTATCTAGAAAGGAACGAGGCAGAATCACTGATAACCCATGCTTACAACTGGGGTTGGAATAAAAAGAATATGATTTGAGGGTCTTTGAGGGAGGAATACAGTGTGAAGAAGTGGGTCCAGGGAGATGCTTTCTGTTGACCTTGGCACAGGCCATGAGGTTCACAGCCTGAGTCTAGTACTAGGGTCCCTGGTGAGTGGCTGAGCTCTGGGGACAATGTCGAAAGACTGGAGAAGCTACCTCCAAACCTTTCCCATGCTGTGGACATGGTATGAGTTGAAATGCATCATAGAAAACGAAGTCCTCACGCAATAGTCTCTGGGAGCTCAGTCATGTGTATGACCAGACAAAAGAAAGGCAACGTGTTAGAGAAAGTACCATTCCTTCCTTCCATGATAATAATCCTAAAGTATGCATACATAATCCTATTTAATCCTCACCATAACTCTATAAGGTTTGTTATCCCCATTCTGTAGATGACAAAACCAAGGGAAAGTAACATGGTCAAGGTCGTCTGGCAGGAACGTGGGTAAAACTTATGAAAGGTTTCTCTGCCTCCACGATCTTGGCACTGTTATACACTACTCTTAGCATCTGTCCACAGACTGCCCAAGCTTCCTTTCCCCTTAGGTGAGCCCAGCCTGCCTGGTTTCCCGGGACTGATTAGACAGTTGTGCGGGCCCTGAATTGAGCACAGTGAATCTCGCGTCATAACCACTGACCACCTGCATCTCAAGAGTAGGTCTCAAGGGTGCTTTTAATGAATGAAGACCCCACTGCCAAATCTCTGGTCAAGTAGCTTCTCCTTCCCACCTGAACCTTCTCACCCTACCCCGCTGAAATCTCAAAAAAGGGCCCCAAATGACACCTGCTCCCCTCAGGCAGTGTCCTGTGCCCTCTTCATTGATCCAGCGGACATATCTTCAGCACCTGATGGGTCCACCCAGAGCCTACAGAGTTTGATGGGGCTGTTCAAAAAGCAGCAGGACTTAGAGAAGTGCCAGACATGATGATCAACACCAGAAAGCTTTTGGCAGCTGAGAGGTGGGGCAGGGTGAACCCCGGAGAGCTGGATTCCCACCCTTCTGCCTTTAAAATCCTCCCCCACTGTGGCCTGAGCACTCTACAGGTAGGAGAGAAAGCAAATCTAGACTCTTCCACTCAGGGAGGTCCCAGGGAGAATGCAGTGGGCTGCATGCGCTTAGATAAAGAACTCTCAAACCCCAGGAGAAGATCATTTATCACCCCCTTTAAATGGCACAGGTCCTGGGAAGACTCTGGGAGTTTGCCCACGGCCTGGGCAAACTCTATTGTCTAAAAGACTCATTTTAAAATATAAATGTATCATGTCATTTCTCTGCTTAATCCTTCCAGTGGCTCCCATGGCCCTACATGAACTCTGACTTTATCTGCTAATTCTCTCTCTTCACTCGCTCTGCCCCAGCTACACTGGCCAGCTCACTGTTCCTTGAACATAACAGACCACCTGCTGCCTCAGGGCCTCTGAGCTGGCCATTCCCTCTGCCCCAAGATCTGCATGATTCACCTCCTCTCGGACAGCTTGCATGTCTTTGCTCAGATGCCACCTTCTGAATGTGGTCTTCCCCACTTCCTTACCTAAAATTGCAGCCTCCCCACAGGTCCAGTACCTCCCAGCCCCATTCCCTGCTGTATATTTTTCTATTTTGCTGATTAAATTTATTGTCTGATTTCCTCCCCTAAGAACATAACTCCTTAGATGGGCAAGATTAAGCTTTTGTGTCTTTTCAGTGCTGTACCTCCAAGGCCTAGGACTGTGCCTGGCACATGGTAAGCACTCAATAAAACAATCATCGAATGAATAAATGAATGACAGGATGCCAGAACAATGCTCCTTCACTCCCCTGAATCCATGCTTACCTGTTCACAAATAGCTCCTGTCATGGTGACTGGGAAGGGCCTGACATTCCCTCGGCCCAGGTTTTCACGTTTCCTCTGGTTGCTGAACAGCTTCAGCTCCCTCTTCTCTTCCTCGTCCAGGGAGTTGCAATATCGAACCTGAGTAGACATCGAGAACAGCATGGAGGAAGTCGCCCTTGCTCCTTGACATTCCTGAAGCCCGTGCTCTGAGTTTTCTCATTAAACACGCTCCCATTTGCTTTTATAGCCTTGGCCTGAACTTTAACAACACCAGCCTTGGAGAGACTTAAGGTGAGTCTCTACTAAGATTGTTCACAGCCAAAAGAGCTTACTAAAGGCTCTGAACTCTGGAGCTCAGCCTTGGGCAGGCTAAAGGGTCCCCACCCTTACTGCCACACTGCTCACCGAACTAACATCAAATCCTCTGGGGTGGCTTTGGTGCCAGTAATTATCTGGGATGCTCCCCTTCTTCCAAACTGATTATAGAGACCTGATGCTTTCCTCTGCATGTGCCCCTATAAATGACCTTCGACACCCAGTATGACATTAGGTCAGTGAGTCGGAACAGCTGTCCATGTGCTCACAGCTTCTGTTCTCGGTTCTCATTTTGGAAGAATAGGGAAACAAAGGCGTGAACCTGAGGAGTTGGTCCAGAGGCACTTGCGGGGCTGCACGGAAGCTCCCGCGTGTTCATCTGTGTGTGAGAGGGAAAGGGGCTGCCTGCCCAGCTTTGGTTGAGCCAACTCAAAGCAAAAGAGATTTTCCTTCTTGTTAAACACAGAAACCCACAGAATTAAGGCGGGGAACACTAAAGACATTTAAATCCAGTATTTTTCATTCTCTCCCCTTATTTATGCCCACCTTGGAAATTGTGCTATAGTCTTGAACTATTATTTACTTAATGCTGTTTTTAATACTGCCTCACTTTTTTGGAAACTTGAATGCATTTATTTAAAAAGGAAGTATATTATGACTATAAATGGAAAACCAACATCACTTGCAAAAAACAAAAGGTGGCTATAAAACCAAATAGAGTGAGAACGAAACCATGTTGCTGGATTCTAGCTGGCCACTCTGCTTGCAGGAGATTCCCTGATGCTCCTACTTAAGAGTGGAGACTGGTATGAGTTAGAGAGGTGAGATACCTGCTAGCACTAGGCTGAAATTTCCTCCTTGATTATTCAACCACTCTATCACAAGGAGTGAAATACAATTTAAAAGGGAGTAACTCTCTCACTACATGGTTTGATTTTATTTTCTGCCATGTTCATGTCCCTCTCAACATCATGTATATCCCACACTTTAGGAAACCTGGTCCTAGTTCCACCTCCTGTCTTACTTTGGAGTACTCTGGATGTCAGAAAGGTTAACTGAATTGCTCAGATAATTTGTCAGACAGATGGTTAGGGGAAAACCTCTGAATTAGGACTGTTGCATCCTAGTTTGAAAACCAGTGCAGCTGTCTATATCAACATTGTCTTATCTGGGTGAAAAAGAGGGTGATCAAATATTTACTTTAGAATCACAATCACCCTTTGTCCTCACAAGGGCCATATCAAATAATCAGATCTGCTCACTGGGTCACACATACTGAATTCCCACCAATGGTAAGTTGTAATTTGAATGGTGTCTCTTTTCATGAAAGCACAGTTAACCATAAGCAGAACAAACCACTAAAAGCAGGGAAGAGCCAATCATGTCCCTCTTCAAGTAAAAAGAGTTAAAAAAAAAAAAAAAAGAAAAGAAATCTTCATGTAAATGTCCCAGAGAGAGAACTGCAGTGACCTGAACATCCCAGAATATATGGTTATGCCACTGACATTTTATGAACATATTTTTAAAGGCAGGCACACCCCTCCTGCTTGTAAAAGCACATTTTCACTTCCAAATTAGTTAACTGGGCATCAGGTTACAATGCCTGCTCTCAGGTTTAAAGGAGAAAGCATTATTTATATTTGTTTTACGAAGTCTGAAATAAGCAGCAGGAAAGAGAATTGTAGTTCTCTTTCTAGGGATTTGCTTTAAGTTTTTGTCCCGCTTACTCAAATTTATTTTTGAGACTCTCAAATGACTCCCTTTTATTCAAATGTGGAAAGATAAGACTAAAAAACACTCATCTCCCTTGAGATTGAGCTGTTGGGATCCAGCCTGTGGATGGAAGGAAAGCTGGTGTCCAGCTCTCTAAAGGGGTTATTTCTCCTTTCAATGTAAAATTACATTTGTGTTTTAAATACAGTCAAAGTAGACAGTTCAGTTCCACCTTAAAAATCTTATAGCTACAAATTAATTTCTAGTTTATAAACCTAATCCCTTCCAGCATGATGATCTTTGAAAAGCATGTTTACAAATTTCCCTTTATGATCAATTTGATTTCAAAGGTAGAAATGTCTGCTGACTGTGCCACGTTTCTGGGTTCAGAAAAAAAGGACAGTCTGCCTAGCCACACTTTCAATAGTACAAAAGACAAGTTGGACTTTACCATGATAAACACAGATGTTTAGAGCTATGAATCTGGACATGTAACTTCTACTGCATGCAATGTGGGAAACTTGCACACTCATTTAATATGAAATGATGCTGAAAATTCAAGAGAGTCACCAAGTTTTTGCAGGGCTTGAAAAGGCCTAGGGAATTTCAATCATCTCTCTAACATATACACAGGCAACCCTTGTGGACATTCCTCTTCAAGGAAGAAAAGTTGGACTTGAGCTTATAAATTGTAGTGCTCCCTGGTTACTCCCAAATAGCACAGAGGTTGATCCAGTTCATAATGAGACTCTGCTTTTTCAGTAACTCTCCAGAAGTAAGGAGTTGGCCAGTTGCTTTTGGCTCTAATTAAGGAAGCTAAAACCTAAAATAAAGTGCCAGAGTTTTTTGTTGGCATTCTTATGGATCACAGCTTTCTGACTATGAAAAAGGTAACAATTCACAGAAGGTTCTAAGAGAAGTCTTCACGAGCCCCTGTCCAGCCCCTTACCTCATTGTCATGTGGCGGGAGCTGGTGTAGTAGCTGCTTGATTCTCAGCTTCTCTCCAGGGCTGTTGACATAAGGGACTTTCTCTTCGGGGAGACAGCTGTAGTACTGGTGAACCTGAGGACAGAAAGCACAACAGATCACTAGCCCATCACTCAGACCACGTGCCTGTTCCCACTTACTGGAAAGACGATTCTCCCAGCAGGACGCAACCGACTTCCGCAGCCCTCATCCTTCCTGAAATTGCAAAGCAGATGAGTTTCTTATGGCAAGCAGAGACATTCATCCTTAAAAAAAGACTCAAGCAAATCACCCATGTCTTGGGCCTTTCCCTCTCTCTGCAAGGGGAAAATAAAGCCAGTACATTTTCCTAGCAAAAGAGAATTCAGCGAACATGCTGGTGAACCCGGAGGGTAGGGCTTTCTCGGCAGACTCCCCTGAGAGCTGGCTTTACCATTTTCTCTGTTAGTCTCCGGCGTGCAACGTGCCTCCCTCGCCAAGGGGATATGTCAGCACCTGCCTCGGCAATGGAGTCAAAGCCAGTCTTTGGCACTTGGCAAACTCCTGGGTACCTCAGCCTCCACCTACATTAAAAGCCCTCCAGGTTTGGAGCCATGTGTGAGGCACGCAGCAGGCTGACATCCGTCAGAAATAAACTCACTAAACCTGGGATGCAGAGCGTGTAATTAAACATTGTCATTAACATGAGGATTTGTGCACATCCTAGAACATTCCTGTTGACGACTGTTAAGACGTATTCCTGTACTTTATGAGGCTCACTCAACCCTAACAACAACGGGGGAGAGTAGTAAGCACCTAATGTTGCCTGAGAAAAGAAAACAGACATTCTATCATCCAGCGACATGCAAAACTACAGAAAGAAAAACTTAACCAAAACAGAAGGTATGCTATCATATAAGAGAGGCAAAAAAAAAAAAAAAGAAACAAAAAAAAAACACCCCACAAGCTCAGATGACATCATGGAAAATACTTCCAAGTATCTTACCTAGCATCATGACCAACTCTTGCGAAACAAGGCATTTATTCAATAAAAGGGAGAATGCGGAAGACTGCGGGCTTCAAATCCATCCAGTCTGTTAAACTTCACAAATGTGGTCTAATTCCTTTGCATTTAGGGAGGCTTGGATGTGAACACATGTTTTGGGAATGCTGGGGTGAAGAGTTGCGAAAGCTCCGTCTACTTTGATCTCTAGAAACTAAGTCATAAGTGTTGGAAGAGAGGGGGATAAAGGCTTTGTGATGACAAGCCCTTAAAAAATATGAAGGCCATCTTTATTTTCCTAACTAATGATGGTAACCATTCACCATCCTGTGCCTATCATCCTTTTAATCAAATCCCAAAGGCAACCATAAACAGAGTACTTGTCACGGGCTAGCAGGCTTTCCAAAGGCAGGGCCCCTGGAACCCCTCCCTAGAGGCACCTGGCAGAGAGCCACGCTCTGGGACGGGAAGGAATGGCTCTGAGTTTTGAAGGCCACCTGCAGATCACCAGCACTCTCTGGGAAGAAATAAAAGCCCTGATCATAAGTTAGCTTGGGATTACAAGCAGACAATTTTCCCATCAGACACTGGTACACCTTTCTGTCCCCACGAGAGTCGCTGTACCATATGCCTCATTGGACTCTGTGTCTTGGGGAATGGGCTTTGTCTCAGAAGACTGCTCGTAGAAAAGCCTTGTTCCAACATCACCTTATCATTCTCACAACTCCCGTTATAGTTCTAGAATGTTAGGGACCATTGCTAATATGAAATGAATCCCTGTAGATGCTTGATAATGTAGAGTCTAATTTGAACTCGATTCACCCTCCTCTCAATCACCTGTCATGACTCACACATCTCTCTGCCCACCATCCTGAGAGCCCTTCTTAATTGGTACCTTGAACCAAGCCCTCTTTGATAAGGCCGACCCACGGTGGAATCTTCCCTGCACCTGCCACAGCATGGCCAGGTAGATCCCAACCCCCAGGCCTGGATCTGCCATTTCCCATCTCTAAGTTCCCGAGCAAGTTACAGAACTGTCCAGAAGACTCGTCAGGATTTTGTGACAATTAAATGAGAGTGTAGACAAAGCATGAGGTCCTCAATGACATAAGTAATATGAATACATAACAATAATTATATTATCCAGTCTGGCCCATTCCAAATGGCCCATTCCTAATGGAAAAATGCTTCCTGGCCTTTCTTCCATTTCAAGATGTGTAGCAACACTGTTGGCTTGTAGAGTGAGACCAAACCCTGGGAGCTGCCTATCTTAGTCTAAGCAAGAAAAATAGGTTGGAAGGAATATAATGCTATTAAACAGCTAATTTGATTTCAGGGGAATACATGGAAAATTGTTGCAAAGGTACAGTGTCTTCTTAAGACACCCAGCAGTGTATATAATGGGGCAGCATGAAGACATGGAACCTGCCACTGGAAGGTGATTGCACCAGATTTCTCCTGTCTTTGAGCCCAGTTTCCTCTCACCTCTGCTTTCTTCTCTTCCTGCAGATCTGTTTCTCACCTTCTCATAGCTTAGGGTTTCCCACAGCACTTGAGTTGGCACAGCTTGGGCTCAAGAGCCTGTCCTGGACTGACTAGCTTTTCTCAATTCCAAATCCCCAGAGAAGGGCCTTGATTGCCCCATCTTGGGCAGGGCCCACACGTGGAGACTGGATTGAAGAAGTTCAACACATTTGAAGGCTAGAGGGAAAAGGAATCCCAGCATGGCATGATTGGGTGAAGGTGGAGCCAGCAGTGATGGAGAACTCTACAGATACTTAGGAGTCAACAAATTCCTTGGTGTGCTGAGGTCCAGACTAAAGACTCTGAATTCTTAAGTCAATGGCGGCAGTGACTACTCTTTGGGGACACGGCTCTATCTTTCCTGGACATCTTTTGTTACTTTTTATAATTCAACCCTACTGATCACCAGTGAAAAATTATCCTTTCTACTAGTATTCCAATAATCCCTGAAATATAGAATGTGCTAAAATATTCTTTCACAAGACAGTCAATAATTTGATGAATGACTTAAAAACTTACCTAGGTAGCAAGATGCCCCATTATTAAAATAAATCAGTTCATATGAATGAACAACCTACCAAATCACCCCCATGTCACATGGTAGGTGATCTGGCTTACTCTGAGGGAGGATGAGTTAATCCTTCATGCCTTTCAATCCCCTCAAAGCCTGTTCATGTCCAGGTGAAAAAGTGATCCCTCTCACGTTGGCTTTGTGTCTCTTCCTGGTGTTTAGGTGCTGGACTTTCCAAGTTTTTTATCGAGCAAAGGGGATTAACAAATGGATAAGAGTACGGGAGAAACAGGTTTCCTGAATTTTCTGGCTGGATATGAGAATGCCGCATGCATTTTCCTTTGGCATCCTCCATAATAAACTACTGTATAGCCCAAAACAAACACCAACCGAACCAACGGTAACAGGAAAATATTGAGTATATTTTCTGGCACTAAAAAAATCAAATTTGGCACTATCCCTGAAAATCCTGCAGATTGCTCATTTTAGCCCAAACATGTTTCACTTGTTCCTTTTTAGGAGTAAATAATCAAATCAAATAGAATTTTGTCAATGACGACTATCACCAAGCTATGACCCAGTATCTTGATAATCTTATTTTTCATCCTGTGTGTATTGAGCTTATTTCTTGAGAAGTAGGGTCTGTTGAATATGTTAGAAACTTTGGTCCATTTAGACATTTCCAGGTAAAAGTGTCCTGTGATTCTGCCCTGGCTGAAGTCATACTAGATACACTTCCCCTGAACAAAAAGCATTTTGAACACAATAAACTGGCTTATGAAAATGAAATAGCTGAAGGCCTTTATTTAAGGTGTTACTCCCCAACAGGGAAGCTTGGCAGCAACTTCTGTCTGTGTCACAGGGATCGTAAGAGCTTTAGTCATTGTGCAAACAACATCTACAAAGCAAGGCCTCACCTAGATGGAAAGACTGGGCTTGTTACAGGGAACCGCACATTTGATAGTATTTCTGCCTGGGCAGAGAGAGAGAGAGGCCAGAGAGAGGCAATGACTCTGCATTTGGGAGAAAAGTGTGCTAAAAATAATTTTTTAAAAAGTATGCTAATAAGAGAAGTGTGCAAAGCACTTTACTTAGAACGGTGGTTCTCAATGGTTTGCATTAGAATCATCTGGAAAGTTAAAACACAGATTTCTAATTCAGTAGGCCTGGGGTGGGGCCCTGTAATTTGCATTTCTAACCCCTTCTCAGGTCCTGCGGTTAGTCTGGAGACAACACTGTGAGTTTTAGAGCTATCCCACTGTTTTCCCTCAACAACCCACCCCAGGCAGTCACCAGGCAAAGGACAGGATGCCTATTTTCTCTAAGAGATCCAGGAAGCACAGAAAAGGGGAGAGAACTTGGTGGACCTCACCCAATTTTTCAAGTTGTCTTTTCCAAGCCTAGATATACAATTAAGGAGAAGATGCTTTTTTTTTTTTTTTTTTTTTGTTTCCCTGACCAATATGATCTGCAGGAATTATGCAGAAGATTCCACCAGCTATAGCAAAAACAAGAAATCCTACCGGCAAAAGTGCTCACATTTCTGGGTAAGAGCATTTTCCAAGTGAAAAGCATCCTTATTTTCTTAGAGCAGGAAGCCAACAAAAGAGAAGTCAGACTTTCTTGCCTGATCTCAGAATCGATTGTTACTCACCGGCTAAATGAAGGAAGGGATCAATGAACTATTTATTTACTGAGTGACCCTAAGGCCTGAAGTGTTTTTATATACAGTATTTCATGAACTGTCCCCACACCCTGGATGTGGGTATTTCAGACTCAACAGATTGTATATCACATAGTTAGAAAATGGTAGAGCCACCTTTGAACTTGGCTTCCTCTTCCTCCCCCTCTGTTCTCCATGGATTCTTGGCCTTCTTTATCAAGAAGAGAGAGAGAGAGAGAGGTAGATGGCTGGGAAAGAAGGAAAAAAACCCAGATATAGTGGATTCCCATATGTCTGTGTGGCTGACCACAAAAATGATGAATACATTTTCCTTTGGTATTCTCCAGAACATAACCAACATACAGCTCCCAAATAAACCCAAAATGAATTCACAGTAAGTAAAAAATATTCTCCAAATTAGACAGTCTTTCCTCTACACCATGGCACAATGGTGTAAGGGAGCTGTGGCAGAGATAGCCGCCCACCCATGTCCATTTTCCTCCTCTTCCTTAACAAGAATACCATCATTTTACTTAGAGCATCACTATGCCCAGCTAAGAACAATATTTCTGGCACCTCCCCAGCAGCTACATGTGGCCATATAGATTCTGGCCAATGACATGTAAGGGTGTGACTCCTGGGAGAGTTCTTTTAAAGAGACCAGCAGTTGGCCAAGGTCCTTTTTGCCCATTTCTCCTTCTTCCTGCTTCCTATCTGGAATGCAAACAGAATGGCTAGAGCTCCAGCAGCCTTCTTGTACCATGAAGTAACCTTAACAATGGAAGCTGGAGGCTGAAGATGGTAGGACAGAAAGTTAGCAGCCTGTTTTTTTGTTTTCATTTTAAATTATACCATGGAGCCATTAGACAAACCCTGGATTGCCTATCTGGGAACTTCTTTTAGCAGGGAGGGAAATAAACTATTTATTTACAGTGTCTGTTACTAGGAAGTGAATGCAATTCCTAAATGATACGGCATGGCTTTCAAACATCAGCACACTCCAGAATCATCTGAGGCCCTTAATGAACGCTATTGCCATTTTCATCCCTCTGGCTCTGAAAAGGAGTCTGAAACTCTGCATTCTTAACAAACACCTCACAGCACGCCAGAAGAAACACTGGTTTAAGGAGAAGGCAAACAGGACTCCACTGGGTAAAGGCAAAAACTCCCGAAGTGTAATCTCAGATGTGAGCTAACATATTCGGAAGGTTTTTTAAAGGCTCACGTTAACCTAGAGACTAATTAGAAGATGGGCCTCTCTCTCACGTTCCCCCTCACCTGCAGTTTGAGAAGCTTGGAACCTCATTTAATCTACCTCGGTTTGGGGAGGCAATGTCTGGAGTACACCCGAGCATCTTCAGAGGCAGGCTGTGCAGAGAAAGGAGAGATGCTGCCTGAATTTGCAGCACGTGGTGCTTGTTAGGAAAAGTGTGCACTGGTTCCCAAATGGGGACCTAGAGGACAATCAGGTGGCATTACAGCTATGAACAAGTGGGCATGGGCTGCTTCTGAGGGCCCCTTGGTTCATTTTGCCCCTGCTTGCCAGAATTTCATTACCCATGCAATAGGAGCAAAGTGCTGTTAAGTGCCATTTAAGAGGTGAGATCCTACCAAGTTTGGCTTCTTCCCTTTTCTCCTGGAGGCCCAAATTATAATTTTAATTGGTTTTACTCAGGAAGTAATTTAGGAAACAACAGTCTACTACCTAATGCCTAAACAATGTCTCCATCATGCTCAACTCCCCTAGGATTAGCATCAAAATCAGAAATAAAACCTCATTTGGGGTATTCTTAAAGAAGAATCTTTCAAGACTCTTTTTTTTTTGCTTGCACTTGATGTCCAATTCAATATCAACTCTCGTCAGCCGTAGGTTCAAGACAGATCCAAAATCCAACCACTTGCCACCACCCCTATACAACCAGTCTAGCCACGACTAAGTGCTTGCCTGAACCATGGCCATGGCTGCTCTGCACTCTGGCTTCCCCCTCCTGCTCCCCTGCTATCTGCCAGCAAGCACGACTCTATTGAAACATAAACCCGGGCACGTCACTGCTCTGCTCCAAACCCTGGACAGTCTCCCACGCCTCTCTGATTCAAAGCCAAAGCCCTCACTATACCTAAACCTCCTACAATGCACAGTTCAGCCCCTCACAACAAAGAATGATCTGAATCGACCATCAATAGTGCTGAAATTGATAAACCCTTAACCTGGTCTTCTTTGAAGAACTTACCAATCACTAACAAATGATCTACTTGTTCATTATTTCTCTCCTCCCTCTGGAATGTGAGCACCTGGGACTTTGTTCACTATCTACCTCCAGAAGAGGGTCTGGCATGCAGTAGGTACTCAATAAGTGCTGAATACATGCATGCTCATCTTTCTGCTTGTCTGGTTTATGAAAGGATTTAGAGAGGCACATATAGCAAGAGAATGCACAGGTGAGGTTTCAGGAGGAGCCAGGGTAAAATTCACTGAGCTTCTCTTTCGTTCCATCAAAGCACTTGCTTTTTCACCGCGATTACTGGTGTGGGCTGGGTGGAGGGGACACTAAGGGAAGGATGCATGAAATGACTGTCAGTGCAATGTTTCTTTAAGAGGATGAGACACCTAGCACTCTGGGAGGCCGAGGCGGGAGGATCATTTGAGCTCAGGAGTTCAAGACCAGCCTGAGCAAGAGCGAGACCCTGTCTCTACTAAAAATAGAAAGAAATTATATGGACAGCTAAAAATATATAGAGAAAAATTAGTCAGGCATGGTGTCGCATGCCTGTAGTCCCAGCTACTTGGGAGACTGAGGCAGTAGGATCGCTTAAGCCCAGGAGTTTGAGGTTGCTGTGAGCTAGGCTGACGCCACGGCACTCACTCTAGCCCGGGCAACAGAGTGAGACTCTGTCTCAAAAAAAAAAAAAAAAAAGGATGAGACAAAAGCAATACCCATTTATGTTAGAATTGAGAGAATTTATTTCAAGTGCAGTTAACTTTGTTTAAACAAATTAAGGAAAATAATCACAGTACATGCTAAGCAGGTATTATATATATGTATATATATAAATATATATTGAGACAGAGTTTCACTCTTTTGCCAGGCTAGAGTGTTGTGGTGTCAGCCTAGCTCACAGCAACCTCAAACTCCTGGGCTCAAGTGATCCTCCTGCTTCAGCCTTCCGAGTAGCTGGGACTACAGGCATGCGCCACCATGCCCGGCTAATTTTTTCTATATATTTTTAGTTGTCCAGCCAATTTCTTCTATTTTTAGTAGAGATGGGGTCTTGCTCTTGCTCAGGCTGGTCTCGAACCCCTGAACTCAAACGATCCTCCCGCCTTGGCCTCCCAGAGTGCTAGGATTATAGGTATGAGCCACCGCGCCTGGCCAGCAAGTATTATATTAACTCAAAATCACATGAGTTGTTCTGTCCCTATGCCTGTTAGCTCTCATATGCTCACTCTCTTTCCAACCTTTTTAGTTGGCCTTATTTTTTATTTAGAATAGTAAACTTCAATGTTTAGTTAGAAAATACTTTCCATTTAGTTTATAGCATTATCTGACAGTTATTTATTTTATCCTGTCTTAAAGAAAAGTTCCCAGAAATGGAAGAACTTGAGGTTTAAACACTTTCTATTTAAGCTACAATTATACAAAGATTCCCCTACCACAATTTTACCAAGACACTCTTTGCAGAATTTCCCAACAGTTGCTTACTTTTTTTTGGCAACCGTTTCAGTATTGCCTTTAGACAAAATACACACATACATACCTACGAGCAAAGCAGGTTGGCAGTCTCCTGTAGTGGTTAAGTGTTTGGACTCTGGAGTCAGATTGTTTGGGTTCGAATACTGGATCTTACACTCACCATCTGTACATAGTTGGACAAGTTACCTTATCTCTTGTAGAGAGTCAGTGTCTCCATGCATAAAGTGGGGACAATAATAATGACTTGGAAGCAATGCTATGAGGCTCAAAGGATGTAATATAACTAGCACACAGACAGGAACATGGCGAGGGCTCTATATTTCTTAGCTTTGAAGAAGTCTAACACATAATTCATAAATGTCTATGTTATAAACAGAATAGTGTCCCCCACCCCTAGATTCAGATATTGAAGCCCTAATCCCCATATGGGACCATATTTATACAAGGGGGCTCTAAGAAGGTTAAATGAGGTCATAAGGGTGAAGCCCTATCTGACAGGTCTAGTGTTCTTATAGAAAGAGGAAGAGATAGGAGTGCCCACGCCACGTGAGGACACAGTGGCCCTCTGCAAGCCAGGAAGAGAGGCCTTACCAGAAATCATCTCTGCCGGCACCTGGATCTTAAAACTTCTGGCCTCTAAAACTGTCAGAAAAATAAATTTCTGTTGTTTAAGCTACCTAGTCTATGGTATTTTTTGTTATGGCAGCTGAACAGACTAATACAATCTACTATGTGTAAGGAGCTGTCGAGTGCTGGGGGAAAGGACACGCATATGAATGAGAAACCACCCAATATTGAAGAAGGTTATACTCTGGTAGAGGGATAAGACAAGTAGACAAATGACTACAATACAAAGTTAAAGTAATGCCAAAGCCACAAGGGGCAGACAGAAACACTACAAAGTTTCAATAAAACAATAAATCAAGTACTGACTTATAGTACTTGCCCATTTCCATGGGGCACACAATCCCACTATGTGTGATTTCAAGCCACCGACATGGTATTACTGGATGTGGAATTGGGAAGAGACACCCAGTAGGACACCATCCTTTAGTATTACCACCGTACAGAAATAATAGACCAAAAACCTCAAGAGCACAGATAATTGTGATATATGGTAATTAGGAAGTGATACATTTTGAGTATTTACGTTTGTTTTTAATATAATTTATTTGCCCATAAGTTTATACAGTTAGATTTTTATAATGGCTGTTATGTAACAATTGTCTTACAAAATTCCTGAAAACTGACCAATTGGTTCTTATAAGTTAGTATGAGCTCCAGCATATGGCTGTCAGAAACTTATATGGTCAGTTTCCCTGGTAAATTCTCTTTTAAAAAGTAAAAAGAAAGGAGCTGGAGAAGAGCTGTAAACAGGATTAAACAGCTAAAGAACACTTCAAGTGCTATGATGACAATTTATCTGCTAACTCCAACACTGTCTCCCATGGTCCTAGCAAATAGCACATTAAGCCAAGGTATCTACCTCACCTGACATGCACTTCAGAATATTCAGTTCTTCAGTCCCCTAGCCCTTTCCTCCTCCCTTCCCTACCTCTCCCCCAGATTTTGTGCTTTCTCTATACTATCTTTTCCTTTTCTCCCTTCCTGTTTCCTTTCTCAATCCCCAGGCATCATATAGAACTGAAAAACACAAAATTAGCAATGTATTGGCAGGTGTTTGTTCTCTTCTCAAGTTAAAGAGGATGTTAGTTGAACATATTGTAGTTCTCCACGAAGAAGAAAAATATCAACAAAAACTCCCACCCCAAACCTTAATAAAACTCCTTTTACTCTAGTATATAATTGTTAAACTGTATTCTAGTAGGTCAGTGGTTCTTACTTAAAAGACAAAAAAAGATCCTCCACTTCTGGGATAGCTACTCAAGCACCAACTTAGTTCAAATTTACCTACAGTGGAAGAGAAAGAAATTGCACTTGATGTTTAGTGTTTGAGTCCTGACTATGACAAACACTAACTCTGTAACCTTGGCCAAGTTATCTAACTTTTTTGGGCTTCAGTGTCCTCAACTTTAGGACCAAAATAATTGTATTCATGTCCCAGAGTTATTGTGAGGATTGAAGGTGATAATAGCATGAAAATACACTGTGAACTATAGGGCTGAGTATAATTGCAAGATCAGCATTATTATTATTGACCATAACAACAACACTGGGAATTATAATAGAATTGCACTGGGCTGCTAGTATTATAATAATGACCTGAGTATAGTGATGCAGGATTGGTTTGGCATTTTGTAAAAACCACAGAGCACCCAGGCTTTTCCTATCTTTTCTGTACTCATCATCCTACACTCTCCATCCTACATGTTCATGGCATCTATTCTGAAAATTGCAAAATGGGTGCTGGAATTCCAGTACCGTATCCATGTTTTAGGTCAGAAGATGGGTAAGAGTAAGAGACAAAGGCCCATCTCCTAGTTGGATCAACAACATTTAAAGAGATTTACTGGAGGTACCAACCAACTTCTATTTATAAACCCTTGGATAGATCTAGCTGCAAGGGAAGCTGGGAAATGTAGTCCCAACAGCAGTGTGCCCAGAATAAAATCAAATTCTGTTAATAAGACAAGAGGAGACACTAATAGTAGGTGACACCTAGCAAAATCTGTGTCTCCAAGTGAATATCTGAATTTTGGGTTATCTCTTTCCTATGTGGAGTATCCTACATGGCATCATTTCTGTGGGTTTTCAATCATTGCTTTTAATTCTACACTTCATATACATTAACCCATTTTCCCCCTCTATTATTAGTAAGTATAGTTTCAAACCATCATGAAAAACCAGTTTGAATAAAGTTTAGAAAACAACAGTAGAAATCCTAGGACCAATTAAACTTTTTAAATGTCCAAAGTGATTCATAATGATGTACTATCATCTGAGGAAAGAAGTCTTTCTTCAGGAGACTGGAGCTTGCTGATCACAGGACATTGTTGGAAATCCATTTTAAAATGCAGGTGATCTTTGTTTGGAGTCGGTTCACTTAAGGCAGTTTCATTTCTGCACATTAAAATACATAAAGATTGAGAACTTACAGGAAAGTATGAAAACTAAGGAGCTCACTTATACATTACGAAGTATGTATTTCTGAGCTTCATGGTTACTTTTAGCCTGAATAACCTGCCCTGCCCCACTAAATTTCAAATGAATGATGGATACAATTGTAAGAATTTGGTCTTCCCTGTTCCAAAAGGTCAAAAGATCAGTGAAGGTAATACCTTGGCCCGTAGGTTCAATGTTGCCTATGGCCATAACACTCTAAATGCCTGGTATTATGCCATTTTATGGAAACAAACAGGAAAAAAGGTTTGGTTAGGATGAGCTAGATTATGCCACAATAACAAACACCACCAAAATATCACTAGTTTTGCCTCACAGTTATTTTTTAAATAAAAAAATTTTATTGTGGTAAAATATGTGTAAGATTTGCCATTTTAACAATTTTTAAGTGTGTAATTTAGTGGCATTGAGTACATTCACAATGTTGTGTAGCCATCACCACTATCAATTAACATTTCCAAAGTTTTTCATTATGCCAAACAGAAACTTTGTGCCAATTAGGCAATAATTCCTCCTTTCTCCCTCCCCTCAGCCTGGTAACTTCTAATCTACTTACTATCCCTGTGAATTTACCTAGTCTAGACATTTAATATAAGTGGAACCATAAAATAGTTGTTCTTTGTGTCCGGCTTATTTCAATTTGCATAAAGTTTTTAAAGTTGTAGCATATGTCAGAACTTTCTATTTATGGCTGACTAATATTCCACTGTATGTATATACTACATTTTGTTTATCCATTCTATCTGTTGATAGATCTTGGGTCATTTTTACTTTTTTTTTTTTTTTTTTGAGACACAGTCTCACTCTGTCCTGCAGGCTAGAGTGCAGTGGCATCATCATAGCTCACTGCAACCTCAAACTCCTGGCCTCAAGCGACCCTCCTGCCTCAGCCTCTGGAGTAGCTGGGACTGCAGGTGCGCACCAACACATCCGACTAATCTTTTTTCTATTTTTTGTAGAGTGGGGGCCTCTCTCTTGCTCAGGCTGGTCTTGAACTCCTGGCCTCAAGCAATTCTCCCACTTCAGCCTCCCAAAGTGCTAGGATTACAGGCGTGAGTCACCAAGTCCAGCCCATTTTTACTTTTTGACTACCGTGAATAATGCTTCAATAAATCTCTTTGCATCTCTGTTTTCAATTATTTTAGGTATATACCTACAAGTAGAACTGCTGGATCATATGGTAATACTATCTAACTTTTTGAGAATTGCCCACTACCAATGCACAAAGGTTCTGATTTCTCCACATCTTTGCCAACACTTGTTTTCCATTTTTTTTAAATTACAGCCATCTTAGTAGGTGTGAAGTGGCATCTCATTGTGGTTTTGATTTGCATTATCCTAATGACTAATGATATTGGGCATCCTTTTAAGGGCTTGTTGTTAATTTGTATATCTTCTTTGGAGAAATGTCTATTTAAGTCTTTTTGGATATTTTTTAATAGAGTTGTCTTTTTGTTGTTGAATTGTAGGGGTTCTTATATATATTCTGGATATCAAATGCTTATCTACACCACTGTTTTATTTCTCACTCACACTATATCTCCCATATGGGTAGGCAGAGACCCAGGCGATGAAGGCTCCATATTGATATGTGCCTTCATGATGATGGCAGCAGAGAAAGGGAAGGTCAGAGCTCAACACTGACAATTAAATGCTTTTACCTGGATGTGATGCATGTGAATTCTGTTCCCATGTCATTGGGTAATGCAAGTCTCATGGACATCCCTAACTTTAAGGGAGGTGAGAAAGTATATTACTCCCCAGGGCCTGGAAGAAGGAGCCAATCATTTGTGAACAGCCTTAATCCCTGCCATGATAGGGAAAGAATGGAGTGCTATGTGAGTGAGATATTACCTTTTGTACAGGTAAGTGCAGTTGATTCTCTTTGTTTTTCATAGTTATGTTCTATTAATATAAAGTCACAGCAAATACTGAATTAGTGAATAATGAAGCATTGCTCCCAGGGGAAATCGAGGGCTAGGTTCCTGCAAGCTTCTGGTCACGATATTTTCATTGACCAATCAATCCATAACCGTGTTTCCTGTTGTGTTTCCGTTTAAGGAATACTTATTTAATATGTACTATTGATTCATTGATATTGAACTCATGGTCAGCAGCACTCTAACTCATGCCTGACTGAACATTATCTAACATACACATTTTCTCCAAAAAGCATATCACAGCCTTCTTGCCCTTAGAAACATTAGACAGTGCTTCCCTATACTTGGGACCATTTTAAACCATTATACTTGGGACCCACTATACTTGGGGCCATCTGAAATCACCAACAAAAAGCAAAAAAAAAAAAAAAAAATGCAAAAAAGTAGCGCTAAATAGACCACTGTTCTATTCAGTCTGAGAGCTGAGAAACAAGAAGGCAGAACATCACCTTGTTCTACCTCAGCTGGCCATGTGAGCATTAGGTAACTCAAATATTTCACCCCTCTGTGTATATGTGCTAATGGCCATGCTACAAGTATTGATTTGAGGGCTACAAATAAATTTTGGCAAGTAGGTGAATTTGCAAATACATAATCATGAATAATGAGGGTAAATAAATTAGAACCTATTTGACCTGCTCAGGAGCAAAGGGCTGAGCCAGGATATTAATTTGGGTCTGACTTTAAAGCTCATTCTCTATTCATTTCACCCCACTGTCTCCATCAACTGGTCACAGGATTACAGTCTACCCTATGTATTTGATGAATCAAGGAGCAGCGTAGTCATAGTTCATGCTTCAAGCTTGTGGTTCCTGCTAAAACCCTGAATAATAAGCAGACTAGAGTGGCTGCTTAACTGTGAAAGCCACGTGGGTAAGCTGGAACTCCAAAGAAGGTGGAGATCAAGTGCGTTATTTAGTAATGTGTCTGCTCTGAATGTTGTCTGCCTACATGATGTCACAAGGACCACGTGAATTGGCTCAGCCTTGACAAACGTTTTTCCCTTGGGGTCTACGCGAGAGAAGTTAATGTGCTCAGGTTCATCCCCACCAAAGTCCACATGGACCTTGAAGGGCCACCACCAATTCCTAAGAGTTAGTTATTTTATTTTATGTATGTGTTTATTTTGTAGTAAAATCCATATAACATAAAACTTACCATTGTAACCATTTTTCAGTGTATTAAGTACACTGTGTTACGTACAACCATCATCATTCATCTCCAGAACTTTTTTCATCTTCCCATACTGAATGAAACTCTGTACCCATTAAATGCTAACTTCCCATTCCCCACTTCCCCAGCCCTTGGCAACCACCATCCTCCTTTCTATCTCTATGAGTTCGACAACTTGAGAGTGATTTTTATTATGTGTTGGGACCAAATGTTCTTCTGTGGTAACACTTCTCTGAAATTATGGTCAAAATCAGTGGGGAAAAACTGAGTTGGACAATATATCTATACTTACATGTAAGTCCTTTTATAAGCAATTTCCCTTCTGTTTTTAATAAGACAATTAAATATCACAGGTGAGATGCTGGCCCCAGCCATTAGACTCCAACAGATGAAAGGATCTAAAAATTCAGTTATTCATTGTGTTTCCATTGAGAAGACCCATGAGATAAATCACCACTGGTAATTGGGCAAGTTATTTTTTCTGAATTTTCAGTCTCGGGACATTAACTGTGTTATATCTCACAGATCACAGAATTCCTATTATCCAGTACATCTTCCTAGCTCATGACAGGGTCTTCTGATTGCTCTAGAAGTGGCGTAAGCAGCACCCGAATTTGTTAGCCAACATCGTGAGAGAAGAGAACTCAGTATCAACTATGCTCAGACCTAAAAATAGGCAGCTCTTCGGAATCCCAACATTCCCAAAATCTAGTCTAAAATAGTGCTTATCCTCATGCTATCATGGTCTTCATCCAAAAAACAGTGGATACTGTTATGAGGTTAGCCAAGGACACTGCCAAGCTGTTCTAGTACCCTTTAGACTTGGTTTTCTGTTATAATTATCTCCTTTCCCTTTGTGGCCTATAGCATTCTTCGCCCTTGTTTTACTTATTCTACTGAAAGCTTTTTAAAACTCTTTCTGGAACCAGGCAGGAAATGGATGAAAAAGCAAAAAAAAAAATCTTAACTTTACTCACACATATTTAGGAAGTAACCTATGAAAATGGGGAGTTTTAGAATCAGTTCCTATGTGTGTTAAATAAAGGGAGCAATGATGTGTGAAAAATAATAGACATAAAATAATCCTAAAATGATTAGTATTGATATGATTCTGCTTTAAAGAGGAGCTATCCAAAATTATATTTTAGTTCAGCTCTAGTGAATATGAACTCAAGGTCAGGTGAGGTGACTCAGAAGGATATTGAGATGTAGGATATTCCAGATGAGAGGAAAAATCTTTCATGAGTAATCTAAGACATGGTATTAAAAAGTGTGTCATATAAGATCACTGTCACATTTACATGGAAGAAAAAAACTCTGAAAAACTGGAGCTTTGTTGAAATGAAGAAAGTGGAAAGCAAGGCATTGAGTATAGCAGGTGTAAAAGCCCTGAGGCTAGAGGAAGCCTAGGGTATTGGAAGAGTAGTGCTATGGTCTGAGTGGGTCCAGCGCCAAATTTGGATGTTGGAAACTTAATCTCCCATGCAACAGTACTGGGCAGTGAATTCTTTTGGGAGGTGCTTAGGTCATGAGGGCTCTCCCCTCGTGAACAGATGAATGCTGCTATAAAGATGGCTCGTGGGAGTAGGTCTGCCCTCTCCTCCTCTTCTGCCACGTGGCGTCATAGCATTCGTTCCCTCTCTTGCCCTTCTGCCTTTCCCTGTATGAGGATGCGGCAAAAAAGCCCTCACCAGATGTCGGTGCCTTGATCTTGGACTTCCCAGACTCCAGGATTGTGAGAGAATAAATTTCTGTTCTTTATAAATTACCCAGTCTCAGGAATTCTGTTATGGAAGCACAAAATAGACTGAGACAAGTGGCAAAAGATCCAGTGTGGCTAGATGTTAAGAAATAGTGGATAATCACTCTGAGAACAGAAATATATCCTACAGCTTTCTACCAAGCAAAGGAAAATGAAAACTGGGAGGACTTCATTGAAAAATAGAAGTCAAGGAAATAGGAAAAAAGATAGCAAACAGAAAAGAAAGTAGTAGGAATGATTATGTAAGTTCTCATAATAAATGCAAATATATTATACCTATCAATTAAAACATAGATTATCAATTTGAATTAAAAAGAAAAATATACTATCCATCATGTGTTGCTTACAGAGTCCCACTTAAAACAAGACCATAAGGAAAGGTTGAAAATAGAAGAATAAAAAAAGTATAGTCTTGCAATTACTCACCAAAAAAAAGCTAGTATTCAATGTTAATATTATACAAACCAGAATTTAAGCAATTATAATTAGGAGGGAAAAAAAGAGATGTTACAATTGATTAATAGATCTTTGGTCATTTCAAAATTATTAGTGATACAATTTGTTGACCATTTTTATAATAGCCACCAGTTCACTATTTGTACTCCTAGAAAATATTGACGTAGTTGTTTATAAACCTTTCATGAATATGAAAATTATTTCCATGTTAAAATAACTGCAAAAACACATTAAAAGGGATGTTACAACAGAAAAGAAATAATTTATCAAAATTATAGAATAACCATAAATTTGTAGGCCTCCAAAAATATAGCCTCAAATATATAAAGCAAAAACAGAAATATAAGGAGAAACAAATCTATAATTGCAGTGAAAATTTTTAAGATGTATCTATTAGGCACTGACAGATCAAAGAGACAAAAATTATGAAGGCTATATAGTATATCACATCAATAGCAATTATTACTCATGAACTCTATCATCTTTCCTCTAACAATTTGGAAATGCTGCCTTATTTATTCTTACTTTATAATTGAAAGAAAATATTTTGCATCTTTATATTTCAGATGGGAAACAGAAGCTAGAAGATGCAATGCAACCCGGTCAAGGTCACTTGACCACTGTCTGAAACCAAACTTTCTGATCCATAACTCTTTCTGAACTTGAATGCTCCCTTTTCTGTGTATCTGCACCGTCTACATTCCTGAGGTATTTCCCCTGATGTCTTATGCAGAAGAGTGATGAGTAAATTACCTGCTCTCTAAATTCTGGCTCTATGCAATAACGGGCAAGTCTATACTTTCTTTGAGACTGTTTTCTTAAATATCAAATCCAAAGTCTGTCCTCAATAATTTCTGTACTGTCTTATTTTGCTTATAGTCTAGATTTCTATAGTCCTTGCCCTCACCATCTTTGGACAAAAACTTCAGACTTAGATCTCAGTTTTGTTTGCCCAGATAGGCCTTACTAAGAAAAGTTTTTTCACATCAATTGGCCTTTCCAGTCAGTAAAAATATCTAATGTTTCTTGAAATGCCAGATACTGATTAGGTGCTCTATAATTCAGGAACCATTATTATCTTCATTTTATACATGAGGAAGAATGACCTCACCAAGGTAAAGTAACTGGTTCCAATTATAAATACAGCCAGAGAGTGGCAGAGCTGAATCAGGTCCCAGGTGTGTCTGATGCCACAGTAAGGACTTTTAATTACTATGCTTGGGAAGGACCATTCACTGACCGTATTTTAGTAGTTGCTCATGGCATATCCACCACCCAGATGAATTCTTGACTATTCACACAGCAATGGGACCCTGGAGAAGATGGATGTTTCAAAACCATGTACAAGCCCAACCTCAAATTTATCCACACCATTTGACCCTCTTCCTCAATAAACATGAATAATAGAGTTGTCAAGTAGTTGGCAAAATATGTTAGTTGGCATTTCAGCTCCTTCCCCTGGCTGCCTCTCTGCCCAAGGCTACGATGCTTGCAATGATTTACAGAATGATGGAAGAGGAAGGAGAGAACAAAAAAGCCCCGAAGTATTCACTATCCTGATCATCAATCCTGGGGAAATCATAGCACCCCTCACCAAATATTCGAGGCCAGTGAGGATGGAGACACTACCTCTTTTTCCTAACTCCGTTTGGCAGGAGTCAGAAAAGAGGTTTCCCAGAACCCCTGGACTATAAGGTAAGTTAGTATTTACAGACCCTCCTAGGGTGCTGCTAGACTTTTTGGTACCTTTACTTAAAGTAGAAAAAGACAACCTCCCAACTACGAATTAGAGTCAGTCTCCAATCTAGGCAGATGGAGTCCTGCATCACAGCCAGGTAAGCTGCAAGTCACCTTATGTTAAATAAAATGTATTCCTTCTTCTTGGAGTCCTAAGAGCCCAGGTGCATATCAGCTTCCAATCACTGGGCCAGGCACCTTTGTGAAATGCACAGATTGTACGACTGCATGTGGCAGTCCTGATCCCTTTTCCAGCTTGCGGCCGATCAACTTATCCCTTTGGATCAGGAAAGGCAGGTTCAGAAACCACTGAAATCATTGGCTTCCCTTAGCAAGATCTGATCACTGAGTTTTAATCAGTCTTTCTCATTGCCATAGCAACAACGTCATCGTTATTTACCGAGTGCCAACTACATGTTAGGTGCCGTACTTGGGAACTTACAGAGATGATAAAATGAGCCAGTCTGTGGAACTGATTTTTTAGCACCATCCATCTGGATGTTGATGAGTTTCTGCCCCAAATATCCTTTTTATTGTTCATAATTAACACTAAGCAGTTCTTTCTGACAGTAATTGGCCAAAAGGCTTAGTTACTTCCTGAGGTAACTCATGAAACCTTAGGAAGACTCCACCATTGACATGGGGGTGGGGAGATGCTCATCTTCCTGTTTGCTAAAGAACAACTTCATTCATTCATTCACTCAATCACTTTATGGAGGTATTTGCTATATAATAAATCACACATATTTAAAATATATACTTGGATTAAGTTTCAACATGTGTATATATATATATATATATATATATATCCATGAAAGCATCAGCATAATCAAGATAGCAAACACACTTAACACCCCCAGAAGTTTCCTTGGCCTTGTGTCATTCCTCCCTCTCACTCCTCCCACCTCCTCCATCCCCAAGCAACCACTGATCTGGTTCTACCACTATAGATTAGTTTGCATTTTCTAGAGTTCTATGTAAATGAAATCATATAGCATGAACTTTTTTGGTCTGGCTTCTTTCACTCAGAATAATGACTTTGAGATTCTGATTCATTTTGTTGCATATAACAACGGTCTGTTCCCTTTTACCGCAAAGTAACAGTCCACTCTGTGATTACAGCACAGTTTGTTTATCCATTTACCTGTTGGTGAACATTTGGCTTGCTTCCAATTTTTGACCATGCAAAAGAAAACGAAGAGCAGCCACTTTTAAAGCCCCAATGTTTAAAACCTCGTCTCACTGAATTCTGACGACTACGCTGTAATATAGTAATGACATCATGATTTTTCAGATGACTCAATGAAAGCTCATGGAGGTGAATTAACTTGGTCAGCATTAGAAAGCAGCATGGCTGAAATTTGAACTCAGAGCTAGTTATCATGAAAGCTTACATTCTTGACTACTATGAGCCCAGAAGGATAGGTCCTCAAAAGAAGCCATGGGAGGCCAGCACAGAGCAGGAAGTCTGCATGGGTCTTCCACGAAGAGAGACTTTCTACGTGTACCTGTGCCTGACTCCAGGCCACACGAAGCAAAATATAAAGACTGGTGTTGGAAAGCTCCAGTTTTCCTCTGGACCTGGAAAACTGCCACACTGAAATAATACCTATACTAACAGCCTGGACACGGGTACTTAATAAACAACTGTCGAATGAATAAATGGCTGAATGTATAAATGAATAAATGAATGGAGGCGGGTAGATAGATGGAGGAAGGAAGTTAGTCACTTGTTGACTTGATGGTGGATTCATCCAACCATCCCATGAAATCACTCAAAATATCTCCTGAGTCATAAGGCAGAGCAGATCGTCTTGGTAGTACATCCACTCTCACACCAGCCTACAGTGAAGACTGCTCCGTCGGCAGAAAGGGTGTGCAGCTGTGAATTTATGCAGGAAGTCCAAGTCAGAGGCCCATTCCCAATCTTTAGGACCCCAGAGTGAATTTACCATAAAGGTCGGAGCCATCTGTCTTGAAAGCTGGGAGCTCCGCTTGCAGGTCTCCCTTCCCGTGTTTGCAAATGAGCCTTGGCGTCTCCAGGCCTCACATTCTGCACGTGAGCCTTGACAAGTCCCTGCTGGTGGAATCTGGCCACGCTGCTGCTGACTTCATCTGGCAGAGGCCCTAAAGCCTGGGAAACCAGGTTCTAGTCCCATCTCTGACAGCCCCGTTGAAAACAAGTTTATTAACAGGCAGTTTTATTGAATGCTGCACACACAGGCATATTTCCCATTGCCATCTGATGACATCAGTGCACTTCTGGAGCCAAGATAAACACAGCGTCGTCCATGTGACTGGCTTCCCAAGAACAGTGAGGTAGATTGCTTGGGGGTCTCCTCCTGCCCCCTTTTTGCCTCCCCTCTCCACCCATCTCTCAAACTGCATTGAAAACACTGGGGTGGGTGACAGGGAAGGCTAACTAGGAGATGCAGCTTAGGGGAGATTTAATCCAATTCAATTGGAGAGGCGTGCATCTCGCTGCACCATAAAATTCCATTTTGAGCTCAGCATGGGCTGATGGAATAATGAAATGAAGACAACACTCTGCAAATGGCTGGTGAGTCTAATGACGATTTTTAGAGGGGCCATTAGATTGTGCACTCCCTCCCTATGAGCCCAAACCACCCAGGAGGCCTTGAGAGATGAACCACTTTGTCATTCTTCTCTCCCTTCCCCCAGCATCTGCCAGCCTCTGTCCCTCCTGGTATAAATAGCTTCTCACATAAAAAGAGCAAACTGTCAGTAGCGCCCATAGTGAATGGTAAAGCCGGATGGCTGGCACTGTGGCCCCAGCCCAGGGGTGGTGAGTCACAGCTGCATAATTCACAGTCCCGCAGTAACAGCCACCAGAGCGTGCTCTGGGTTAACAGGCCCAGGAGGGAGCTGAAGAAGCAGGACCAGTGAAAGGCTTTTATCTTTTTTTTTTTTTTTTTCTTTTTTTTGAGACAGAGTCTCGCTCTGTTGCCCGGGCTAGAGTGAGTGCCATGGCGTCAGCCTAGCTCACAGCAACCTCAAACTCCTGGGCTCAAGCTATCCTCCTGCCTCAGCCTCCCGAGTAGCTGGGACTACAGGCATGTGCCACCATGCCTGGCTAATTTTTTTTTTTCTATATATATCTTTTAGTTGGCCAGATCATTTCTTTCTATTTTTAGTAGAGACGGGGTCTCGCTCTTGCTCAGGCTGGTCTCGAACTCCTGACCTCGAGCGATCCGCCCGCCTCGGCCTCCCAGAGTGCTAGGATTACAGGCGTGAGCCACCGCGCCCGGCCCAGTGAAAGGCTTTTAAATGCATCTTGAGTTCTCCTTTAGCAGCCTTCTGTTCAGGTGACATCCAGGGCATGTCGGTCCTGGGAAGGACAGGCAAGAAGCCACCAATGGAGTGGGGCAGCTTCAGGGGCTCACCCTCCATTAGATCTGCATGCAAATCTGCTCCAGTGTCGTGAAGATTCAGATGATGATGATGCTGATGACAGCAGCTAGCACTGGATAAGGACCTATCATGTGTCAGCATTCACCTGTCCTCTTTACAGAGATTAATTCACGTATTCTCCATAGCTAATTTAGACTTGGGCATAAGCATCCCCATCTTACAGACAAGAAAACTGAAGCTCAAGGTGCCCACGGTTACACAACTGATAAGTAGTACAGTCAAGATGTCGCCCCATGTATTCCCAACAATGTGGTTTTTCCATTACCCAACAGTGATGGCT
Organism: Varecia variegata; assembly: GCA_028533085.1. Classification (NCBI taxonomy): domain Eukaryota; kingdom Metazoa; phylum Chordata; class Mammalia; order Primates; family Lemuridae; genus Varecia; species Varecia variegata. The sequence continues at coordinate 153,314,599 of CM052436.1, read as the reverse complement.
CTCAAATGCTGGCATTCAGCAGAAACACCTGAAGGCTTTGTTGAAACAGATTACTGGACACCACCTCCAGAGTTCTGGTTCCATAGGTTTGGGGCCAGGCCTAAGAATCTCTATTTTTTTTTAGCAAGTTCCCAGGTGATACTAATGCTACTGGAGCAGGGACCTCATTTTGAAAACTACTGGACTAGGCTGATTAAATCTGGGTCCTCTAACCATCATTCCATGTAAGAACTCAGCTCAAAGGTCACCATTGCAGAGAGGCTCTTCTTAACCATCCAATCTAAAGTAGATTCTCTAAATCAGGGGACTGTGGGTCAAATCAGGCCCATTGCCTGTTTTTGGAAGTAAAATTTTGTTCCCTGGCTTTGCCCATTCATTGACCTATTGTCTATGACTGCTTGCTTTTGCACTACCACATCAGACTTGGGTATTTTTCCAAGACTATATAATCTGTGAAGCCTATAATATTTACTATCTGGTTCTTTACAGAAAAAGTCTGCCAACTCCTTGCCCTCAATGACATCACTGCTTTTTATTGCTTTGCTAGTACACGTCACTCTCTGACTGTGTCTTGTTCATTCAGTTGTTAATTTGTCTGTATCCGCCACTAGACTGGCAGCCCCATAAGGGCAGGGGCACTTGTATGCTTGTTCACAGCTGTGCCCCAGTGCCTAGGAGAGTGCTTGGCACACAGTCAGCACCCAATAAATACTTGGTGAGCGAAATTCACTACTGAGTGCCCAGGTACATGACACTGTATCAGCCCCTGGAGGAAGTACAGTAAAGCCAGGATGTGAGAGTGAGAACAGCCTCAGATAAGCAAGGATTACTGATGGGGAAAACAAGTCTTTGAAGGCAGGGCCCTGCTGCTTCCTGCAGTGGTGGGGAAATGGGGGTGGGGAAAAGATGAATTCCTTAGTCACCACGGTCAACCTCGGATTAGGAGAAATGTCCTGCCCCTAAGAATGAAAGAGCCTTGTGTGACGCATGCTGCTCCCCTCCTCCTACACACGCCAAGTCTGCTCTCTTGGATCTGACATCCTGGGTGGAGCGCTGTGGAAGAGACAGGGGTGGGGCAGGAAGAGCCCAAACGGGCACTGGAGTCAGACAGAGGGCCCCGCTCTGCCTCTCTCCCACTGGGGCATCTTGGCCAAGTTTCTGATCCCTTCTGAGCCTCAATGTATTCATTAGAAAAATGGGAGATCTTGTACCAAGGGTTAAAAATGATTGTTTATTCAATAACATCTGTGTATAGAACGCCCAGCATAATTTTCAGCACTGAGCATACAGTGGTGAACGAGACAACCTGTGTCTCCCTCTACCAGATTCTCATTTTAGAAGGCAGGGCAGACAACAAAAGGGGTAGACGTAAATGAATGTATGGAGAGTACCCACTATGAATTCACCATATGGAAGATCCCTCTCTAGTCTCCTTTGAATGGGGGCTCTCTGTCGCCCTACCTGTGCCTGCAGGCAGAAACATCAAAGGGATGGGCAACTGGGCACCTGATTTCCCAGGAGCAAACATGGCAGAGGGACCTTCCTGCCTTCCTGTCCATGGATGCCTTGGCAAGAGCTGGGCACTGCATGGGCTCCATCCATTTCTCCTCAAACTCTTTGCATACAAAGTTGGTACTGACTTCATTTCACTTCTGAGCTTCGCGCTAATGAATACTTTAACTTCTCTAACAAACCTGATCTTTGCATAGCAGGCTTCTTCAGCAGCAGCTCAAATACCACCTCCCCAGAGAGGCTGTCCTGACCAATCAGTCTAAATTAGCCAATCCCTCCCGCACCCAGTCCACATTCATGGTCTGAGAAACTGGTTTGTTTTTTTTTTCATAGAATAGATTAAATGAGATTTAACTTGCAAGGCACCTAGGGAAATGTCTGGCACATGTAAGAATTCTTTAAATGTTTATATCATTATTGTTAATATCATTGCGCTTTTTAAAAAAATCACAATCTGAAATTATCTTGGTCCTTATTTATTTGTCTCTACCCCCCTTATAACTACAGTGCTGCAGAAACCTTAATTACCTTGTTTATTGTTTTATCTGGCCAGTGCCCAGAACATAGCCTGACACATAGAAATACACAATAAAGATCTGTTGAGTAAGTGAATGAGTGAACAAAAAAAAAAAGCCCAATGGCCATTCCTTTATCACAAAATTTTCCAGCATACTCTCTGATTCATCACTTACACTATCCTTAGGGGAAAAATCTAGTGGAATGCCACCAAGAAGCCCACTGCCCAGCCATTAGAGACAGGTGCTAAAGACGCTCCAAGTGGCAAAGAGGCTTAATCAAGGAGCCTCCTGCTGACCTGTTGATCCCCCAAGAGATATGTGTAGAATATTCTTTTTTGTGGGAAGACTGTCTTTGTACTCTGTGCAGCCTCGGAGAACTCCCAAAGGACTCACTCTTCCCAGGTCTGGGAACTGTGATGTTGCAGGAGATCTCGGGCACCAAGGAAAGTGGGCAGCAGAGCTCAGTTCTTCGGCAGACAGCCCCGAAGCCTGCTTGGGGCACTGGAGAATTCAGTCGGGTGGCCCTGTGTGGACCCATGTCTAAGCTGCTCGGGCTCATTGAAGCCGGAGAACCTCATTGGAATGAAGTTGCATCTTTATAAAAATCCTGCAGCAGAAAACCTGGGCAAAAGAAAGCCCCCCATATTGGCAGAACTAAAAATTCTTTTATTAAAACCCTTTGAGAAGGCTGAGAAGGCATCTAGGATTTTGGAAAATCCTATGCTTCTCCATCCCCACCTAACCTCCCTCTTTCCCGCACAGCCAAATGTTCTTCTGCCCCTCTTTGTGCTGACTCAGGGCAATAGTAATCAGCTAGCCACTTACTACCATCTCACAAGAAAGACGGGAAGGAAACAACTGCTTTACTGAGCAACTTCTACGTGTAGACACGGCACCAGGAGCTCTAATGTACTCCCTCAGCTGGGGCCGGATCAGCCCTGTGAGCTCCAGGTCTAAGAGAGCGGGCTCCAGGGTCAGGTTGTCTGAGATTGAATCTGTCTCTGCTACTGATCAGCTATGTGATCTTGGGCAAGGTATTTAACTTCTCTGAGCTTTGCTTTACTCACTTCTACAGTGGAGACAGGAATAGTAACTACCAAATCAGATTGTTATAAGAACTGGGGGAATGCATGCAAAGTGTTAAAAATAGTGTTCAATGAAAGTTTAATAACTTTCTCCATCATCATCATCATCATCATCATCATCATCATCATCATCAAGAGGAAACTGAGGCTCCCAGCAGTTCAACAACTTTTCTGAGGTCAGAGTGATGAAGCAGTGGCCAGATCTGCCTGACTCCAGAAGCAGGGCTCTTCCCACTGGGACATACTGCTTCCTCCTCATACTGTGGTCCCAGTGGGCTCCCCAGATTTGGACTGGGACACAAATGGTGCCCAGGTTTGGAAACACAGTGGGCTTCTGCCAGACCCTCTGCCCCTCCCAGGCTGCTCCAGACCCCAAGTCCTGGAGCCGGTGTTGTTGGCCCAGGTTTGCACTGGAGCACAGTCCTTTGCACAATGCCACCCTCTCCCACCCCTCTGCAATCTAAGAAAACTCTGAAGCAATTGAGATGGTTAGGGGAATCTGCTTAGAACACATACTTTTAGGAGAAGCAGAAGGAATGGAAATCACTGATAGAGAATAATCTTTAATGTAGAAAAAACTGTAACAGACTTTTATCTTTTCAGGGTGATGCAACCCTGAGCATTTCCAGTTCTGCAGAGGATCTCTGTCATCTGCCTGTCTCTTAAATATTTGTTGCCATGCGCTGTGCTAGGTGCTGGGGGGTTTCCTAAGAACAAAACAGGCAAGATCTCTGCCCTCCTGGACCTTAAAGCAAAGTGGAGGAGCCAAATGTTAAATCGTTATACTAGTAAGTATCTAGTTACAAGTTTAACAAGCATTAATAAGGAAAAATACAGAGTTTGCTACAAAGAATGTAACTGGGGACCTAATCTTGTATTAGGGGCTGGACAAAGAAATTCTTTGAGAAGATACATTTAATCTGATACCTGATGGATGAGTAATAGTCACTAAAAGTCAAATAAAGAATCTTACATACTCACAATAGAGATATTTAAGTTTCACAGGGCTCAGAATCAACTAATTCACCCCCATCTTTGGGTAGTGTCAGATGTTCCATTTTGCTATATATGAGAGAATGCTTTGAAGGCCAAAAATTGGGCAATTACTCCTGGTATCTACTCTTCATCTTTCCTGTGATAGTTTGAAGTGACAGTTAAGTGTTCTGGGAAAGTAATCAAATTGCCACTTTTTTTTTTTCTGTGCAAAAACACCATTAAGGAAAAGGTAAAATTACTAAGCTTTGGAGACTAAGGATTTGGAGGTATTGATATTTGAGGATGCTCCATGAACACTTCGAGTATCCAAAACGTCAAGGACATTCACTCAGGAGAAGCAATCTGATGGCCTCTTCAGATTTTCATGGAGTGGCAAGGAGGAGAACTAATAGAAAAAACATTATCTATGCGTATTCGATGAAGGCTATCCACCCAGACGATGCACTAGTTACAACCTTTCCAGAGGGCAGTTTGGCATAAGGACATGTTTAAATGTGACCACTCCACCTCTAGAAATTGTGCTTAAGGAGAGGAGTGGGCACATATACAAGGTGCAAGATACATAGGGTTAGCTGTTGCTGTCCTGAAATACAGAGGAAAAGTGCCAACAATGCAAATGGCCAAAAATAAACCTTCAGCCCCACAGTGCTCATTAATGGTACTCTTGGCATTTGGGATGGGTCAATTCTCCTTTGTGCAGGATCATTTGGCACTGGCACTTTTTAGGATGGTTAGCATCTCAAGGCCCCACCCATATGCTAGTGGAGTCCCCCAGTCATTGAGACAATGATTGCCCCCTTCCCAAACATACATTTCCAAATGCCCCCTGGTGGTGGTGGTACCACTCCACATTAGAAACTATCAACAGAGAACTATCCAACCATTACAAAAGATAATCTGGATTGAAACATACTGATGCAGAAAAATGTTCACAATATATGAAGTAGAAAAAACAAGTCAGGATAAGTGGTGAGTACTGAAACAAAAACAGAAATGTGCTCCTACATACACAGATACTTGAATATACATGTAAAAATGTTGAAAAACAATTTTCCTTGGGTGGTAGAATTATGAGTGATTTTTATTTGCTTCCCTAAAGGTCTCATATTTTCTTTTTTTAATGAGCAAGTCTTCCCTTTATAAAAGTGGAAAAAGCGATTTCTACTTTGGAGAGCAAAAAGGTGAGCTGCCACAGCCTGCTCCTCCTATCGCTCCCATTCTTGTTTCGATATAGTGAAGGTGGCAGGATCTGCTTCAGAGAGTAAGAGCCTCAGCTCGAGCAGCGTGGCATCACCACCTTTCGCTCTGCTGAACACTCGGCCATGTTACAAGGCAGCGGCTGCCATACCCAAGCTGGAACATGGTAGGTGCTCAACAAATTGCTGCTAAATTGAGTCATCATTTTTTGTCTTGATTGGGTCAGAATTTTGCTGAGATATCCTCCAGCTTGTAACATCACTTTCACCCAGTGGTTCTCCTATTCCCCAAGTACAGTGGGCAATGTCTGGAGACATGTGGTTACCCAAACTGGGAGATGCTACTGGCATCTAGGGGGTAGGAGCCAGGGATGCTAAACATCCCACAATGCATAGAACAGCTCCACAGCAAAGAGTTATCCAGCCTGAAATGTTAATAGTGCTGAGGTTGAGCAATCCTGCTCATTATTTGCCTTTTCATGGCTTGTTGATTAGTTTTCTAATTCTTCCTGGAGTATTGTCTACTGTAAATGCATCATCATAGCTTCTCTAAGAGCTAGAGTATACATTATTAACTGTGTGAGTTCAAAGTGAAATTAGAGCCTTAAAAATGACTTCAGGCAAGGTGTAATGGCTCACACCTGTAATCTTAGCATTCTGGGAGGCCGAGGCAGGAGGATCGCTTGAGATCAGGAGTTCGACACCAGCCTGAGCAAAAGCAAGACCTAATCTCTACAAAATATAGAAAAAATTAGCCGGGCATGGTGGTGCTGGAATCAGTACACCCGAGAATAGAAAAAAAGAAAAAAAAAAAAAAGGAAAAAAAATGACTTCGGACATTTCACTGTCCTGCTACCAGGGATTTCTGGATGACATTAAACACCTTATTTGGAGTGAGCAGAGGCAAAGGATATGAACTACTTTTCTGATTAGTTTTCAATCCAGTAATTAGAAATCACAAGACAAATGCCTTTCTTTTCTGGCATCATCTGTTATTTATCATTTTCACACTATTTTTAAAAGATTGGGTTTTGGAGTTATTGAGTTTTTACAAAATTAAATGCCTATATTCAACAATACTTCCCTAAATGGTTGTGACTTTCATTTGCATTTTATTTAATTGAAGGCATTTCTTGGAAGAAATAGAATAATAATATCACCTGAAGGTATATTATCAACCCCAGGATCAGGGAGTAAAATGAAAGGTTTCTATGAAGAATGAAAGCACATTACTCTCAACCCTAACTAGTCTTTAATACTTTGCCTCCAGCACAAAGCAATTTTACATTCACTATAATTTCTCTTGATAGAAAAATGGTTTTTCTCAAATCATGGACAACTAACATGATATTAAACATCAGAATTTTTATTAGTGAAAGGCATTTAGGGACTCAAATTTTTCTAATCTTAAAGCATACTAGACAGCTTTTTAAAAAACCTTTAAATTTTTAACATAAACAGTTCTTTAAGTAATAGACTTTAAAAGATCTCATAATTTAAAAATTTAAAGTTCATTTCTTTCCAGCAGTATGACCAGTTCAAACACCTTTACCATAGACTCATATTTTATTAGGCAAAATATAAAATCCTTCAAATAGCTTCAGAAGATAGTCTCTCTCCGGAGAGCAATTTCCCTTTCTAATCATCTGTGTCATATAGGTTTGAGTAAGTATAGGGAATAGAGAAAACCATCCACAGAACAATAGAATTATTAGAGGTGGGAATACCCTTTCATTTGGCACAATTCAAACCACTTGTTTAATAGCATTAATCATCTTCTTTCAAAACAAATTAAAGAAATTTCAGTTTTATGCTTCCCAAAGACATTCCTTTTAGATGAGTCAAGCGGCTTCCAAAATACCATAAGCACTCACTTTTGGAATTGGTGAATTTAATCAAGACCCCAGCTTCTGCGATTGTAGAAGAGATGAGCACATCATAGAATGATGTTCAATGGTCTTAGAGAAGACTCTACTTAAGATGGGAACTAAAAACAGCTTAACTCTGGAAAATTCAGGAAAAGATGGGCTGCTTAGAAGTTGTTGGAAATGTGGTTACCAACACATGGAAGGAAACAGGCTCACAGATGTATCTAGGTGTGAAAATGCCCAGCTCAAGTGCTGGTGGTGGAATAGAAATGCCAAACAAAGGTATCCAGTCAACCACCACCTCATCTGAGTGTCCAAACTCATTCCAATACTCTCATTCCTCTCAAACTAATTCTTTAATAATGCAATCTTAACTAAAACAGAAGAAAGGAAAGATGTAACCTTAACCCACAAACTGGGAGAAAGCACTCATTTTTTCCTGCTAATAACCTAGCACAGAATGACCTTCAATTCTCATGAAGATTATTTTTTGTGAGTGTTTCGATTCTAATTTATTTTCTCCTCTGTAGTAAGAATTAGAACAGAGATCACACAACTAAAGTTCCTGTAGGGTTCAGGAAAGTAACACAAAAGGATGAGACAGACTTAGTGGAGGCTTGGGGAGATTGAATTTTGTCTACAAGGAATGGCCAGCACTCAACTCCAGCCTATTACATCCTTGTAGAAATAAGATTCCAGACCCTCAAATTTTCAAGACATGAATAGGAACTTTTCCGTGAAATATTTTTATTTTTAAAGTATTAGTATCTAATTAAATTTTTAAACAATACCTTGCTAGCTAAACAAATCCTACTTGTGTGCCTGATTTCATCTGCCAATTTGCAACCTCAGTATTAGAAGAAGACAATGAGAAATGGCTAATCAAAGAGATGATATCAGTCACCACCATTAATTTACCAATTCTTGGGTCTTCCTTAATTATGACAAAGAACTTTTCCTAAAAGCATTATCACACTTAAAGTTCCTGAGTTAAAATTTCAAGGGCTGTTTACACTTTGAAACACTCAAAACAGAGAGAGGATCTCCAGAGAAAGAAATTTTACGTGTCAGAGGAAGGCAACAGTGGTCAAACACTTAAGATTTTGGCAGTGATGTCTCTCAAAGCTCCCAGGAAAGATCATGAAAATACCCAGCTTATAGAGATGATTCTAAACCAACATGGACCTGGTGGAGGAGAAAATTCCAAGAACCGAGAAATGCAAAGCAAAGGCTGTATGTATATCGCTGAGAAAAACGCAGTGAAACAGAAAGAAAATAAGTTCTTTTCATTGAGCCAATAATATTTACAGCCTTTGGGTAGTGCCAAAGTATGTCAGGAAATGCCAGTGTCTTTCTTTGTAAAAGCAAGGTCAAACTTAAAATTTAAACACAGCATTTATCACTGGGAAGAATAAGGCTTCCTCTTGTTCCTAAATCCCTCACTCTCCTTTCTAAAGAATCTTAATTGTGTTAAATGTTTTAAAGATTCATGGGCAATGTAGAATTCCTCTTCTCCTCCCCTAAAATAAAGTCTCACTATGTAATGTTTTAAAGTCAATGTTTCTGAGACACTTCTAGACAATCCCGTTAACAGTTAACAGTGGCAATATAGAATGGATTTGCAATGGATCACTCAAGGTTCAATTTCTCATTTCCCATGGGGGCCCCTGACGTCTTCAACCCATTTAGCCTCAACCACTTTTCTGAGTCAGTAAAGACTCTTTCCTTCCAGATTGGACAAGGAAGGCTCGGGCAAGACAAAGATAAAAGCCCAAACCACCAACATCCTCCCATCAGGGATGGTACCTGTTCAGGCTTCAGACCCGGCGGGACCCAGGCATACTCTTCTAGGGCGCAGCCCGAGTCATCATCGGAGGTCGAGTTCCTCTGGAAGTCAAACATGAGTTTGCTAATGGTCTTCTCCATCTCCAGCGGCATCGCCGTCACCATGTGCTCCTCCCGGGGACACTTGCAGTGCAGGCAGATCTTCCTGCAGGCAGCAGAGGTAGAAGGTGAGAAGGAAGGAAAAAAAAAGAAAGAAAGAAAAGAAAAACCATGTCTTCAAGAGCCTGCCAGTCATCAGCCCTTGGATTGCAAACCATAAACACATTCCTTGGCAACCAGCTTCTGACCAAGGCATTTCAAGCAATGTTCCAGAGCACACCTGTCTTTGCAGAAGGCATGGTACACACACGTGAAAACAGCATGAAAGGTCAGAGGCCACCAAGTAAGCATGCTAAGGACATTTAAACATGGTTCCCAATCTTCTCTTCTAAATCAATATCCTGAGAGAAATGGTAATCTATTTTTTATTTTGCTAAGTAAACCACTGGATTATGAACCATGACCACAATTTCCTTGACTGTAAGAGCAATTAAATATACATAATAATATGCTGACCAGAAATATTGCCTGTAGATTTAACAAATACTGACAACATACTGTTTTTATAAAAGCCTTGGAAAACGGAAGTGGTTTGTGAAAGAATTATGGGTGAAATTTTCCTTAAGAAGAAGAGCAAATGTATTTTTCCCCCCACTAAATAAATCTGGCTCAAAAGATCTCATAGGAAAGACATTTTCACCTCCACTAAAGATCCTTGTGGGTTTGCAATTCTAATTAGAAACCCAAATTTTTCCTATGTTGGAGGGTTTTTTTATATACAAAAAGATCATGCATGTGAATTATTTCAAAAGGTAGCAGCCAAAGATAAAAATCTCCCAAACTGAACATTTCTCTTTTAAGGTTACCATCTGTTCCCTTATCCATGGCTACAGCAATGATGAAGCAATAAATATGTTGATGTCAGCAACACAAAAACATTTCTAGCTTCTACCAATAAAATAAAAAGAGAAGAAACGGATGGAGAAGGAACATCTTAAGAAAACAAGCTATTTTATATGTGTCCTTTTCTTTATTATTAGTTTCAGTAGCACCTTATAAAGGTGATGAAAGAGCCCAGAATTCTAATCCCCACATAGGCCTGAATTTTTTGATAACAGCTTTGTTACATACGAGTCACACAGCATAAAATTCACCGTTTAAAGTGTACAACCCACTGACTCTTAATATATTCACAGAGGTGTGAAATCATCACCACTTTCTAATTTTATAACATTTTCATCACCCCCAAAAGAAACCCAGGAGCATTAGTAGGAATGTCCCATATCCCTCTGCCCCCAGGCCCTGACAACCACTAATCTACTTTCTGCCTCTATGATTTTGCCTATTCTGGACATTTCATATAAATAGAATCATATAATATTGGGTCTTTTGAAACTGGCTTCTTTCATACGGAATGATGTTTCAAGATTAATCCATGTTGTTGCATGTGTCAATCCTTCATTCCCTTCTACTGCTGAATAATATGCCATTATATGGAAACCACATTTTTCATTCATCAGTTGGTGGGCATTGGACCATTTCCACTTTTTGGCTTTTGTGAATAATGCTTCTCTGAATGTTTATGAACAGATTTTGTGTGTGGATATATGTTTCCAATTTTCTTGAGTATATACCTGGGAACAGAATTGCTAGAATGGCAATTTTAAGTTTAACATTTTGAGGAACTGTCAAATTGTTTTCCAAAATATCTGTACCATTGTACATTCCCACCACTAACGAATGAGTGTTCCACTTTCTCAACATTCTTGCCACACTTGTTATTGTCTTTTTGATTATTGCTATTCTAGTGGTTACAAACTGGTATGTAATTGTGGTTTTGATTTGCATTTCCCTAATGGCTAATGATGTTGAGCATCTTTTTATGTGCTTATTATATATCTTCTTTGAAGAAATGTCTATTAAAATCTTTAGTCTGTTTTTTTTCCATTGGGTTATTTGTGTTTTAATTGTTCAGTTGTAAATTAAGCATTCTTTATAAATATTCTGGATACCAGTCCTATACCAACTATATGATTGGAAATTTTTTTCTCCCATTCTGTGGGCTGTTTTTTCCCTTTCTTGATGATGTTTATTGAAGCACAAAAGTTTTTAATTTTGATGAAGTCTAATTTATTTTTTTCTGTTGTTGCTTTTATGTTTGGAATCATATTTAAGAAATCATTGCCTAACCCTTGGTCATAAAAATTTACTCTCATGTATTCTAATCTAAGAGTTTTATGGTTTTACTTCTTCCATTTAGGTCTATGATCCATTTTGAGTTAATTTTTATATATAGCATAAGTAGGAGTCTAACTTCATTCTCATGTGGTATCCAGTTGTTTCAGCACCATTCGCTGAAAGGATAGTTTTTCCCCAGTGAACTATCTTGGCATCCCTGTCAAAAATCAGTTGACCATAACTGTAGGAGGTTATCTGGATTCTCAATTCTAGTCTGTTGATCTATACGTCCATCCTTATACCAGTACCACATTGTCTTGGTGATTGTAGTTTTGTAGTAAATTTTGAAATCATGAAGTATGATTCTGCAACTTTGTTCTTCTTTTAAAAAATCATTTTGAGTCTTCTTGGTCCCTTGGATAGACATTCATAAAGTATGAATTTTAGAATTAGCTTGTTAATTTCTACAATAAAAGCTAGCTGGGATTTTGATAGGGATGCACTCTTTCTGTAGACCAATTTGATGAGTATCAGCATCTTAAATTACATTAAGTCTTCCAATCCATGAACAACCAGGATGCCTGTCCATTTTCTTCAACCTACTTTAATTTCTTTCAAGGATATTTCGTGGTTTGTCAGGTACCAGTCTTGGACTTCTTCAGTTAAGTTTATTCCTAAATATTTTATTCTTTGTGATGTCATTATAATTGGAATTGTTCTCAAATTCATTTTCAGATTGTTAGTGTATAAAAACAAATAGTTTTTATATTGACGTTGAATCATACAGTCTTGCTGAACTCATTTATTAGTTCTATTAGTTTGTATGTACATGTGTGTATATTCTTTAGGATTTTCTATATACAAAACCATGTCATATGTGAATAGTTTTACCCCTTCCTTTTCAATCTGATGTCTTTTATTTCTTTGTCTTGCCTTATTGCCCTGGCTGGAACCTCCAGTGCAATGTTCAATAGAAGTAGCAAGGGTAAACATCCTTGTCTTGTTCCTGATCTTAAGAGACAGTATCCAGTCTTTCACCATTAAGTATGGTGTTAGCTGTGGGCTTTTCGTAGGTGCCCTTTATCAGATTAAGGAAGTTCTCTTCTATGTTAATTTATTTTTGTTATTTTATTATTTTTTTTTTTAATTTTTTTTTTATTTCAGCTTATTATGGGGGTACCTATTTTTTGTTATTTTAATCACAAAGGATGTTGGGTTTTGTCAAATGCTTTTTCTTCATCTATTGAGATGATTAGTTGCTTTTGTCCTTACTCTATTAATGTGTCCTGCCTGAATTTTGACACAAATATGTACTTGAAGAAACCCAATCAGTTTAGTTTAGCCAAGCCAGGCTCGTCAGATTCTCCCACATCCTGCTTTTCATCAGATTGAAATATACACAGACAGAATGCACACCTCAAATCTGGTTTGCATCTCCAAACTCAAAGAAGTTCCATCCAGACCGTGGCTGTTCCTTTTAAAAATAATCAGAGCTCATTTTAACAGTAACTGTTTAATTAATCAGCTACTGTAAAGTGGTCAGGGCTGTTAGGAAGCAGTCATATTTTCTTCCCCCAGAACTTTTCATGCCAGTTTGTGACTTAAGGGAAAAAAGTTGCAGTGTGCTTAAGCAAATTTAGCAAGCTCTTTGGTGACTAATACTTTTTACTAGAAAGTCATACATTAAAAACAAAATGTAGAAGAATTTTACCATGTTCAGTTTCCAGAGTAGCCATCAATACAACTCATTTACTCAGCAATGAAGGGAAGAGCACACTATTTAATGTTGGATGGATGTGATCTAATGAACTGAAGCTCCAGGAGAAGGAATAAAAACAAGAAAGCAAAACACAGGTGTACAGAATCAGATCTCGAATGAGTGTCAACAAGTAGAGGACAGAGAAGAGAAGAGGGGGAGGGCTTAGTGCTCCATGGGGTCATTCAACACGTAACTATCAAGCACCTACCATATGCCAGGACCTGTTCTTGGTACTTGGGTACCCAACATAAAGATCCCTGTCCTCTCAGCCTATATCCTCAGAGGGAGAAACATACAATAAGCAATAAACAGAATAAATCACCCAATCACATAGTATATTAAAGGTGGCAAGTGCCATGGACAACCAGACAGAAGCAGGGTAAGGGTGGTCAGGATGGGGAGGGGGTACACACCGAGCAGTGTGCACAGCATTCATTCGCACATCAGTCCTCAAGAAAGGCGGTATCATCCCCTCTTTCCAGAGAAGAAAACAAAGGCTCGGGGCAGTCAAGCAACTTTTTCCAAGTAAACCCTAAACAGTGAGCAGATCAGGGACCCAAAGTAGGATCCATAGAAAACATACCTTATTCCAACCACAGAACACCCTTTTACTCCTGAACGACAAACTCAAAAGCAAAATCAAGAAAGAAAAAAAGGAGAGAAAACAAAAATAGTAAATCAAAACCATGGGGACCTTATCTATTTTCCCTGCTACCCGTCTGCCTTCCACTCCTCATTTATAATTAACAGGCACTCCCGTGCCAAGGCATTTTTATTTGCAAAGAATTTTCAACCTTTGGGTGATTCCGTGACAGCCTTTGAAAATGGCTCATTTAATAACCTCCCCCTACAAATTGGAAACCCAAGGCCCAGACGCTCAGAAAGGGGCAGAGGTTGGGAGGCAAAGCCAAGAGGATTTCTCTTCGTTTTTGTGTCTCTCCCCCTTTGGCAAAATGCGCACAGCAACACCCAACAGCTCTCCCTTTCAACACACTGATTAAAGCTTTTCACCTGAATGAAGCATATTCAGGAGTGTGTGGGGAAATATATGATTTGCCTTTTTTTTTAAAATAGACATTTATGAAAATAGAACCTGCTAGTAAAGCAGGATTTCATTAAAAAAAATAAAACATACAAAGAGTGCATTGGTTTCATTCTGTCAGAGTTGACATTCTACCTGCACATAATTGGGTTTGTGAATGACAGGTTTCCAAGGAATAAGCCATGATTCAGAGAGTGGAGAGTCTGCATTCTCCTTCCCTCCCTGCTTGTACCCAGAAACAACCTCTGCAAACTCCCCTACCCCAAAGTTGCAGCTATTAATTCACAGCTTCCATATCTCAGAAGCCATAATCGGCCCTTCCGTGGTACGCACGGTATCAGCAGGTGGTGGTCCCCTCTCTCTAACTGTCTCAGAGTAGCCTGGTCATCTGCACCAACGACCCCACCATTTAGAGAACGTCTAACAATTTATACCAATTAACTCGCCTGCCATTATGTGGAAGGATTCATCATAAATAGATTACAGGGTAGGGTGTTGGGAACATTCACCCTTCAGATGTTGACAGGTTATTTACAACATTGAACCCTGAACCACAAGGTCTTGTTTTGTGTGAGAAGTGATAGGATGAAGGCAAAAAAGGGATCTTCCTTTGTAGCATCATTTCTGACAAGTTCAAGTGGCAAACTGTAGAAATTTAAGTCTGGATGGGATTGTAAATGTCATTAAGCCTTTTTTATTCTTTCCTTCTCTGTCTTTTTCACCCCCTTTTTCTAATGAGAGGAAAATATATTTTGCTAAAGAACTCACATGTGGCAACTCAAAATATAGAATAGGGCTGCCCGACTTGATGTGGGAGAAGACGACTACATGCCCAACTTCTCTGAAGCTCAACGTCCCCACCAAACCCCAGGCACGTTCGTGATCCTACAGTCCTCAAGGCGGCAAAGACACAAGCCTGAAAACCACCATACTTCCTGGACACCACTAAGTCATTTCTAACACATAGCAAACTATGAATTAGGTGCTTGATAATTTGCCACACGGAAAGAAGTAAAAAACGAGGCCGTTGATGGCTTTTAAGAGATAATTCTTAATCATGAAACTCTGCATATAAATAATGATCCTAGCTGTGGGAAATTGTATATCTGGTTGCCAAGACAATACACGGAGATGCCAGGGGAACAGTGGGTTAACGCAGTGACTCTGATCACACAGGTCTGGGGCGGGGCTCAGCAACGTGCATTTCACAGTGTGCCAGGTAATCACGATGTAGCCGGTCCCCCTGTAGCTGGAGGACACTCTCTGTAGTAGCCTCCTAGTTACAAAGGAGAATGTCAGAGCGCGGTTTAAAAACTGGTGTGGGTTCTACTGATACACCTGAATGTCTCTGCAACTCTGGGCAATGTGCGTGTTTCAAACTGTTCCAGGGGATCTATGCCAACCCCCTCCTGATCACTACGTCTTATGCTCTTGCATCCCGGAGCCCGCCTGCCACTCGGCTGGGGCGGGCGTGTGAAAAGGTGCTGGTGAGAGGCAAGACTACACCAGCCACGAGAATGGCTGCCAGCCCTGCCATCTGTCCTCCTGCCTTCCACCTCCCCGGAGCCTGGGCTCCTCTGTCCCAAGTCCACAGCCAGGTCAGGACCAGGCCACTTCCATGCACAGGGTCAAGGGGCAGACTGCTTAAAAAGTGGCTCAGCCCTGACACAAACCAGGTGACTGATGAGGAACACACAATGCTGGACTCAGTATGGCAATGTCCCAGTTAGCCAAGGTCAGGTGTGGGAAAATACGCTTTTGTTAAAGACAAAGGGCAAAAATAACCCAAAGCCTTCCATAGCTTTTTGCCAAATAACAAATGCGTCCTAGGTATTTAAATTCTTCCATGACTCCAGCTCACTAAAGGCCAAAGAACAGCTCTTTTTATTCTTAATAATAAAGAAAAAAAGGGCAAACATTTTCCTCCTTGTGATACTGATTATAATTTAAAGTCACTACTGCCTTATCCTTATTTTAAAAAGGAATACACAATGGACGTAGGAAAAAATTCAGAAATTACAGATAAGCAAGAGGAAGAAAAAAATTTCAAAACACTCCCAATCCCAAAGATAATCAACATTAAACAGAAACAGATGCTGACCCTCTTTTCCATTAGCATTAAGAAACTGGAGACCAGACTTCATTCTATGTGTTTCCCATCAGCGAGAGCCAGGGGACAAGACTCTGGCCCGGAATGACAAGACATGAGCCAGAGCCACCCACACATGCACACACAATGCTCTCAGCAAATAGACGTGCATTATTCAATCCAGATAAGTGGGTATGCTCTGATCGGGGGCCCTGTAGCAGGATCAAGACTTCACTTACGCAGCCTGGAAGATACCGCCAACGTGGGAATTACGTAGACTGTGTACTTAGCGGGTATCGCAGAGTTAAAAGTTAGGTCCTTCAGATAAAAAACATCTGACAACCAGACTTCAATAGCTATCAACTTGCAATTTTCTGTGCAAGTGGAGAGAGATGGGGCATGGATAATTTAAAACCACTAAGACTTGGCTCTGACTTGTGTCTTTGTACATCAGTCGCATACTCTCCAATGCTGTGCTAACTTACATCACTTCAAACCATATAAAGGCTCTGCCCTGGGAAGGGCTGATGCAGGAGGGGCTGGGCAGGGGCCCGGCTCTCTCCATCTGCTCTGTTGCCCGTTTCCCCCGAGTTTCCAACGAGCACGTCAGCCCTACACATGCATGCACAACAGCAGCCTAAAATGAGACAAAACTTCTTTTCAAGTCTACTGCCCTTGAGTAACACCTTCCCCAGGTTTTTGGAGGTAAATTAAGTGTTTTGGGTGAAGAGCGTTTTCACTGCACTGCAGGCTGCCTAGAATAGACGAGCAAAGAAAGGGACGGTGGGTGTTGTTAGCAAAAAAGGCATTATCCTGCGGTGCTCAACAGAGGCAGTAAGAACTGGAAGCACGGTCTGCCTGCCCTGAGACCTCGCTGAGGCAATCCTGCCTTGAATACCCCAGGGTTGTGAAAACCGAGCTCTCACCAAGAGCACACGCCGTCCTCCTCAAGAACTGCGTGGGTCACGTTATCATGTGCTCCACACACCCAGGGCTTCAGCTTATACATCCTTACACATCCCCCACAAAAAGCAAGTGGAGGATAAGGGAAGGAAGGAAGGAAGGGAGGGAGGGTGGGAGAGAGGAAATATATTTGTGGAGACAGGCCTGAAATAAAACGGGGCATGTTCCAAGAGGTAAATATCTGCTCCAAAGGCTCCAGGGTTCCACACAGCAGGGCCCTGAGTCCTGTTGCTCCACACCAACGTGCAGGTTCCTACTGTGCGACGGCAGGTGAGGGGTGGACACAGCCGTTGTGTTCTACTCTTAATATAATTGCTCACACTTATGGAGGATTCATAACATTCATATTATTTTCACATAGTTTGTCTGGTTTATTCACTCTCAGCAGTCTTGTAACATTGGCATTTTTATCCATCTCACAGATAGAAATTTAGACTATAAACTCAAAAGTGACTTGACTGAAGTTACACAAATTAGAACCTGTGTCACCTGACCAGTGCTTTCCACTACCTTGTTTTAGGTCGAGTGGCCAAATATTCCTTCCTTCTCTTCTTCCATCCATCCATCCATCCATCCATTCATCTATCCATATCCATCCATCCATCCATCCATCCATCCAATCAACCTACCAACCAGCCACCAACCGACCAAACAACATGGACTGAGCATCTTTTGCAGGCTAGGCACTGTACTGAGCTGCTGGGTGTACAACAGTGATCAAGACAGACAATATTCCTACTCTCCCGAGCTTCATGCTAAGCAAGGAAGACCGTCAAGTTAACAGACAAATTTGCAATTTATAGATTGTGGTAAGTGTTACGACAGAAATAAACAGGGAACTCAGAAACAGAGGAACTGAAGTGCCATTTGAGTAGTGACTAGAAGACTGACCACGAGGCAGCCACACGAAACACCAGAGTGAGAATTTTCCAAGCAGAGGAACAGTGAGCACGTAGGCCCTGAGATGGGGAAGAGTGTAGCACGAGTCATTCTCCGAAGGTGATGTCGTGGCCTCCCTCCTCCTCCATCACCGTCTGCATTAATGACGGTGACCAAACTGGCTGAGCCACAGATGTGAAATTCAGGGGACAGTGCCATCTTAGTGGGCGTAGGAAAGTTCTTCCATTCTCCCTGGTTCATTTCTCCTTGGAATTCCTATACTCCTCTGTCCTGATGCCCAGACGCCAGCATATCCTGTTATTTGCAGCCTCACTGGCTTCTTAGCTCCAACCCCCCAGCCACAATACTTCGCTTTTCCCATTTTCTGGCAAACACTCAGTCTGAATGAGGGACCCAAGCATGAACCTTGACACTTGCCATGTCTGGAAGCGAGATTGCTATCTCTGTGCGAAAGGAAAAATGGTTTCCTAATAAACACAGAAGCTCAAGGGCGGAGACTGTGACGGGGCCAGCTGGGTACGAGGCTGGTGGGTGCCGAGTGCCAAAACCACGCTGCCTGGTCCTGTCCAACTCCCTCCCTTCCGCCTGGGCTCCAGCGGCTCTGGCCATCTGCATGGAGAGGAGTGTCTCACTCCCAGGGGTTGCTGAAGTTGGTACAGGGTAATTCTCAGGGGCAGTTGTTTCCTCTGGTTAATATGCCTATTCATATTTCGAAGAAGAAGTATACACAGTGCCCTACTTTATCTTGTAATGTTTGAGCCGTGGAAACACATTCCCTTCTAAAAATAAGCCTCCTGGATGGTTTGCTCAGAAACACACATTTTAGAGATCTGTTACACTTTGATTTGCGGGTATGATGGCTCAGTAATCGAGGGCAATGTCTTACACTGGGCTTTCCTAGAATTGGACCCTCAGAAGCTATCTGAATATAGAGGTAAGCCGGAGATGGTCCCCGGAAGCCCCGAAAGGGAAGTGAAGACGTGCAGTGGGGAGGGGAAGGTTGCCAACAGGGGGTGAGCTAATGAACGGGTTGCAGCTTTGGGGAACCGGAATTCATTTCAGTGGAGGACCTATGGGAGATGGGACAGAACTTTCCTCGGATACGTTCTCCTTGAGAGTCAAGGAGGCAGGGTCCTTATCCACCAGTTCCTTGCAGCCACTGGTTGGGGACCACTCCTCGGATGCAAGTCAAGGAGGCTTGAGCAACAAGCTGCAGCTCCTACTGCTGTGGGAACGACGGGTCAGCCAGGGGGAACGGGGGCCGTGCTGAGATGTTGTTGCAGGCAGCTTCATCCATTAAACAATAGCTCACTGGACATCTGTTATGCTACATACTAGGCATTGAAGTAGGCGTTGCAAGGAGTTAAAACACAACAAACTGTAAGGAGTCCTTGTCTGACTGGGACACAGTGACACAGCCACAAAGAGCTAGACCATAAATTTCAAAGTGGAGAGTGCTTGTGATGATATTTAAGAGAATGTCCTTGTTCCAAGCAGAGAGATGCTGAAATACATACAGATAAAGGATGATGATGTTTGCAATTCATTTTCAGATGGCTCAACAAAAATAATAATATGCGTGCATGCATGTGGGTGTAGGGAGGGGTGCAGAGAGAAAGCAGCACGGATACGGCAAAAGGTTAATGATAGAAAAATTTAGAAGGGTGTATGGGAGTTCATCATACTCTTCTTATAGCTTCTCTATAGCACTTCAATTTTTCACAATAAAAAGTTTTGAAACAAAGTAGAGAGTACTGTCAATCTGTGACTCTTACTTCACCTTGTCTGCATGCTAACTGTGCTTTTATGCCCTTAGGTTTTTGCTGTGCGTTATTAATGTGTCAGGCATTGTGCTACTGGGGGTTTCTGGTAAATGAGAGGTTAGGGAGGGCTTCCTTGATGAAGCTGGACCTGAAGGTTGATGAGTAGGAGGTTTCCAGGCAAAAAGAGAAGGAAACCATATTCCCGACAGGTGAATAAAGGCATGGAGGTGGGAGAGAACATGCTGCATCAAGATACTGAGAAGAGTCTAGAATGGTGACAAGATGGCAGCTGGTGAACTATACATACACTCCACAGGGGGGAGTTTTGGCTTCATTTTAAAAGCATTCACAAGCCAGTGAGGAATCTGCCTACCAAGCACACAGACAGCTAATTCAGCATCGAGATGAGTAGACAGAGTGAGCCCCCAAAGGAGAAGAGCTTGGCCACTGATGGTGTCTCCATGGCAACACTGCTACCTACATCAGCGCACCCCACGCAAGGCTGTGGGTATCTAGAGAAGCTCTGATTTCCTCAGCTGCCTGTCAGACCTGCCACTCTGCAAAGAATAAACCAAGGTAGATAGAACCGGTTCCTCGTTCTGGATGAATTTCTCCACTTCGCTTTGTCCACATGTTAACTGTGATTTTACGGCATGTACGTTTTCGCCTCATTGGACGCTTAGCAGAGCAAGTTCCAAGAGCCCTTCCTTTCCAGATGAGTCCTTCAGGGGAACAGTTTCTGAGGAAATGACTGCACACTGAATTCTGATACTCCTCACCTTCAAATTTCAAAGCAAGGATGGGACGACTCCACAAAATACCTTTGTTTGCCTTCCCTTCCATGCCATCTGCTGAAGTAGTTGTTTAGTCTCCAGCTCCTTTGTGGACGAGGTTGGCTAAACTCATATAGACAAGATCTGAGGCATTAAACATCCCCTAAGTACTTAAAGGCAGTATAGTGCAGTGGGTTAAGACCTTAGATTTTGGAGTCACAATGACTTGGGTTCGAATCCTAACTCTGCCATTTCCTTAAGTTGCCATTAGGATTAAATAACTTAATACACACAACATGCTTGGTATAACGAAACTTGACTATGTGCTAGTGGGCCAGACCCAGTGCTTTGTCTAGCGATACAAAGTAAAACAACAAATAAATGTAGTTGGGGTGCTTGTTCTCCAGAAGTCAATCTAGACCTTGCTAATCTATTCCAGTTAGGACGGAAAGAGATCAATGGAAAACAGACGGATAGCCAACAATTCATTTCTCTAAGTCTTTACTAAACACTTGGTGTATACTTAAAGGTGTGCTAGACTGAGCAAGGTAATTTCATTACTATCCCTACCAAAAGATTACTTGTCCCTTGGCCAAGCTTTTAATTTTTCAAGATCACACGAGTGATCTTCTTTTCATGCCAAGATACAATGAAGCAGACAGGTTAGACATTAATGACCTCTTGGACTAATCAAGGACTTGAGAGCTTACCAGGCACTTTCAATTCAGGTAACTTTTGAATTGCCAGTAAAGATCTCTACAAGGTTAGTCGAAGAGCAGGAGTTCTTTACAGATGAACTAAGTGAAGCTTGGAGAAGACAAGTCCTGTGGTTACTACTACTGAGTGTTGGAGGTATCTGGAACTCCAAATCTACCTTCTTCTCCCTGAGCCAGGAGATGTAAAGTCAGTTTGGTTTCATTTCTGGGGTATGACTTTCTCAACTTTTCTTTGTAAGAAAACATTTTCTGAGTATGTGGCGAGCTCTGTGCCAAGCACTTTCCATGCATTTCTTATTTAAATCCCCCAACCGCACTATGAGAAGGGAATTATTACTATTATCCTCATTGTACAGATAGGACAACCGAGGCTCAAAGAGTTTATGGAACTTACCCAAAGCCCATCACCAAACACCTGAATACCTTTTGGAGGCCCTTTCAGACTAACTGCACGGGTACCTTAATCCATGTAAAACAAGTTGTGCTTTTCTCCCTGTACACCCAGAGGCCCCCAATCACTGGCAAGTCATAGGAAATTCTTAAGTGGCTGCTTATTAATAACATTTTCAGTTTATATTAGGCCGCCTTTCATCCAGGGGCACTCGGCCAGCTCCATACACAGAGAACCACAGAAATCCAGCCCTCTCTGGCGTGGACGTGAGCCAGCTGGCAGAGGCAGCCCTCAGGGGCTTGGCTTGTGGGGATTCTGGCAATGGTCACACCCTTCGGAACTTGACAGGGGCCCTTTAATATCTGTGCTGAAGGGCTCGAGGCAGAAAATTCCCAGAAATCCACGTTCCTCAGCGAACAAGGCCAAAGGCTCAGGACGACCCCAGTGGACTTTCGAAAGAAGAGCATCAAGAAATTGGATGTTTACCAAATAGCAGTGCTGGACGTACAGCCCCTCAATTCAGATTGAGTTAGACACAACAGGGAAAGACATTACTTTCAGGAGAGACCTGGCTTCAGTCAAGTCCAAGGGAAAAAAAGCAAAACAAAACAAAGTTCTCAGGGTTTCCTACAGGAGGGATAGGCAAAAAAAAAAAAAAAAAAAAAGGCAAGATGCTGACTTCCCTTCCTCAAGCTGGATCTATGGAACGTTTTTGTGGTTTTGTTCTCAGCCACAACTTGTTTCCTCATTCTGCAACACTGAGAGGAAGGAGGGAAGTACACAGAAAGAAAATAACATTTCCTGGTTTCATGTTTTATTGGAAAGAAGCCCTTGATGAATTGAATTCACATGGTCTACAGGAGTAGGGTTTTGAAAATATTAAAAAAATTGTTATATTCAGATTGGACAAGGTGCTGGTTGAAGGATGTATGCCTTGTCGGTCCACCGCCACCAGCCTGTTGCATGTAGCAATGCCCGCACATTTTTGGCACAGTTGATACAATGCACGACAGCCCGGATGGTGGACTTCCTTGGTGCATAGGATGACTCTAAGTTACATGTTCTTGACCTCCTTCTACCATCTCTATCTTCCTATCCTACTCCAATTCACCATTGCCTCCTGCCTGGGCTACTACAACAGCCTACGTCTTAATTTCCTGCTTCTACTTCTGATCGTCTAGAATCTAATTTCCACCACTGCCTGTTTTGTAAACAATGATACCACTCAACTCTCCTGCTTAAAATGCTCCCTAAACTTCCCACTGCAATGAGAATGAAGTATAAACTCCCTGACCATGGCCAACAAGACCCTCTATAACCTGGCCTGTTCCCCTCTCTGCAACTTCATTTTGCTTCACTCCACTCCTCATCTTCTCTACCATGATTCAGCCTTACCAGCCTTTATTTGTCCCTTGAATTTGCCAAGGCCAACCCTCTTTTAGGATCTTTGTAGTGGCTGTTCCTCTCGGCCTGGAATACTCTTCCCTCAGTAGTTCATGACTTGGCCTGAGTTTCATTATTCCTGTCATCATCCAAAGGCACCTCCACCAAAGACCTGATAAAAAATAGCTCATCTTGGCTTGGCATGGTGGCTCATGCATGTAATCCTAGCACTCTGGGAGGCCCAGGAGGGAGGATCACTTGATTTTGGGAGCTCAAGACCAGCCTGAGCAAGAGTAAGATCCTGTCACTACTAAAAATAGAAAAATTAGCCAGATATGGTGGTGTTCACCTGTAGTCCCAGCTATTCCAGAGGCTGAGGCAGGAGAATCACTTGAGCTCAGGAGTCTGAGGTCGCAGTGAGCTATGATGATGCCACTGAACTCTAGCCCAAGACTCTCAAAAAACAAAACAAAACTCACCCCCCTTTCTCATTCACTCTCCATTCTATTATCCTTTAAATGTTTTCTTCTTAACATTTGTCACTCTCAAGAGCCATTTTATTTGTTAATGTGTCTATTATAATTTCTCCACTGTAATGTATGTTTATAAGGTCAAGGATCTTATCTTGTATCTAGAACAAGAAGCATTCAATAGGTAGCTCTTTGAAATTTTGAATCTCTAATAGTCCTAATCCAAAACCTAGTCCTAGTCCAAAACCTAATTTGGCAGTTCTCAACCAGTGGGCTACAAACCCTTCACAGGCATGATCAATGTGTAAATTTTATTTTTATTTTTTTATATTTACTTTTATAATAACTGAAAATATATAGTTACGATGATGCCAAAAGTAGAGTGTGATTCAACTATATGATGAGTAGTGTTTCACCAAGACCATGTCAACATAAAAAGACTGTTTTTGTCCTCAATTAAATGAAAGTATGCAAAAGAATGAGACTAAGGTAGAGGAAGATGTATTACTGCTGAGAATTTACTATAACTACAATGTAATTTAATTCAGTTACTGTACTGCACAATGTCCAATAATTGAAAGAATGCCTTGGGTATAGAAAGACTGAAAAACTCTGCTCTAGTCCCAAGTAAATGTTCAAAAATCATTAATTTTTTTTTTTTTTTTTTTTGAGCCAGGGTCTTGCTCTGTCACCCAGGCTGGAGTGCAGAGGCATGATTATAGCTCACTGTAACCTTAAACTCCTAGGCCAAACAATCCTTCTGCCTTAGCCTCCCAAGTAGCTAGGACTACCACCATGCCTGGCTAATTTAAAAAACTTTTTTTTTAAGAGATGAGGGTCTCACTATGTTGTCTAGCCTGGTCTTGAGCTCCTGGGCTCAAATGATCCTCCTACATTCGTCTTCTGAAGTGCTGGGATTATAGGTGTGAGCTACTATGCCTGGAGTGTTATATTGTTAAATGAACAACAACAAAAAAATCTGAGAGGCAGAAGAAAGAACTCCAGTGGCCTTGGCATCTGAGACCACAGCCCCTAAATTACTCATCTCTAAAATGGAAGAAAATCAGGTAATTCTCATTCCAGCTCCACAGGGCTTAATGTTAGATCCCAGGTAGTCATGTAGAAAAATGTTGCATTTCCACATGGCAGAAGAATTTTTTTTCCAGTCCCACACATTAACCTATGGAGATTTCTCTGGCTGAGTTTACAACAATCTACCATCTGACTTGGCAGTTCTTAACCTTTTGGGTGACTTGATGCCTTTAAGAATCTGATGAAAGCTGGGATCTTCTCCCTTAAAAAATGAACATGTACACATTCACAGAAAATTTTACATTAAATTTCAGAAAGTTTATCAATCCTCTCTGGTCCTTTGATGCTCATGGATCCCAAGATAAACACATCTGGTTTGGAAAACCGGTTAAGTATAAAAGACCTTCTCTGAAATTTTAAACTATCCACAGGGCCAAAGTCAGTGCCTTGTATCTTGCGGAAGCTCAACTGCTATTTCTCACTCTCAGCAACATTCTTTTAAAAATTCAAAATAGCACATGATATCATAGTTCCCGTTCAGGATGCTGCACCTTAGCGATTCAGTGATGCAGATTTTAAAACAATTTTTAAGCATTACAAGGGCAAATGACATTGGTGTTTAGGCAGTTGGTTAGGCAGCCAAATTGACATAATGAAAGAAAGGCAGGTTCGAGCTTTCTGATCAAACATGTCCAGTGATTATGTTGCTTTCCACCTAGTCCCCTTTCAGAAGCCATTCTAGCAAGAACAGAAGCTCCTGTTGTTGCGTTCTTTGCTTTGCATTTCCACCCTGCTTCCTAATGAGGCAAGTGTTTTCAGAGTGGCCCAACCTGCACAGGAAGCACAGGAAGAGGGGCACAGGGGGTGTTCATCATTTCCATCCATGGCAAGCTTCTAGTCTTGACAGGTTTTCCTGACAACTTCTGAGATGATGAACTCAAAAGCAAGTAATAGACTCAGGCAGCCATTTAAATGAAGTTCTGAGTCTTGATGGATAAGCTGCCAGGGAAGGGGGGGCTTTAGTTGAGGGCTAGGTAGCTGCTGAGCCAGGAGACGGCACTCCATGTGCACTGGCCACCTAACCAACGTCTGCACTGCCCAGAGGATGCCTACAGAAAACAGGTCATTGTAAAGGAGGTATTCCTCTGTGAGCATCACAGCAGGAAAACTGGATAAAGATGCTGCATCACTGGAAATGAAAAGGGACAGGACTTTTAGGTCACCAGGCTGGGTGCAGTGCCTCATGCCTGTAATCCCAGCACTTTGAGAGATCAGACAGGAGAATCATTTGAGGTTGGGAGTTCGAGTCCAGCCTGGGCAACACAGCAAGATCCCATGTCTACAAAAAATAATTAAAAAATTAGCCAGGCATGATGGTGTACACCAGTGGTCCTAGCTACTTGGGAGGCTGAGGGCTGAGGCAGGAGGATCACTTGAGTCCAGGAGGTTGAGGTTGCAGTGAGCTATGTTAGCACCACTGTATGCACTCCGGCTTGAGTGACAGAGCAAGACCCTGTCTCAAAAAAAAAGTCACCACATTAATCAGATGTATATCCTAGAGAAAGAGGAAAAACCTATTAAAACCTTAAGTAACCAAAAATTCAACTAGCTAAAACTTTCAGTAAGCCTGTAAATCATCCACATTCAAGAGAAAGAATAAAATATAGAGTAAATGGAAAATAGAATTTCGTTTCAGCACACCTAGGCAATTGGTAGGTGTTTGATACATATTTACTAAACCAAAAAGAGAACCAACTTCCAGGGAGTATCCAAGGGTAGAGATGGCATATAGGTTAAGTCTCCTGGGCCAACTACAACTCAGGGGTACAGGCTGCCTGGAGTGCTGTTTTGAGAAGGATTCTGAGGTTGTGTCGGGGCTTGACAGAAAGAATGTGTTGGTCATTTGTGAGGTCTACAATGGGCAAGAGAGATTGAGGCATGGCAATGCAGGTGCCAGGTATCTGCCAAATTAATCCTACAGTCAGAACATACCCAAGAGTAGCGTCCAAACATGGACATACATTCAAATAGGAAAAATTTTCCCAACTGAAGAAGATTTCCTCTATTATTCGGACAGAAGCTTCTGTGGGAATAACAAGGAGGGGTGAGGAAAGAAAGCAGGCAGCTGTTTCTACAGCCAGATCACAGCCTGGTGTGCCGTGAGGTGACAAGTATCCAACTCAGATGATATTCACAACCAACCTCTTGTGACGTCCACTTACAAGGTGGCATCACTGGGAATTCATGTTCAGGATCATAATTTGCATGGCTGCCGTGATCCCGAATCACAAGATATACTCATTGGGCTAACTCTGCTCTTCCTATTGTGGTAGAAAAGGGATCTGAAATACTGTACAGATTTGCAAAACCGAAACTGAAAATAAACTGGGATTTCATTCTAAATAACCAGAAACTCAATTAACCAGAACCTCCTATTCTTCTGAACATTCCTCTTACATAACACTTCCCTCTTCCCGCAGGTGAATCAAAGACAACAGAGCAAACACCTGTGCTCTTCCAAACTTCACAATGGCTAGGAGGGTTTAAGTCAAACCAAACCAAAACAAAAATACTTCACAATGTATTTGACTTTAATTCATATAAACTGAAATATTTCTTACTTAAAAACTATACAACCTCAGCTAGGAAACATCTCCTTCTTATAATCTCAGGTACCCAAAATATTTATAAGTACGTATCATACAAATGAATGACACACATATACACACAATAAATCCCAAGATCTTTCACATCTATTATGTCTTTAAGTTGTGAAGGCTCCAGAGTCAGACAGTATGAATTCAAACACCAATTTGGCCATTTACTAGCTGTGTGACCTTGGTCAAGTTATTCAATGTCTCTGTGCTTAGTGGCTGTAGAATGTGGATGATAGCAGAACCTGCCGCATAAGGTGAGGATTAAATAAGATAGGGCACATAAAACCGTGAGCACTGAGTGTGGCACACACTAAGCAAATATTAAATGTTAGCTATTAAGTAGTTTTATTACTCTGCAGATGGAGAAACTGAATCACAGAGTAGCTAAGTGATTTCTTTGAGGTTTACTCAAATGAGGAATAATTGGGGCTAGAACTGGGGCCTTCTGAATTTAGTCAAATTTTCTTTCCTCTATGCCTATGATAAAGGTGGCTTAGGAGGAGAAGGAGCAGGTTCAGCATCACCAGGGAGGAGAAATTGCATTTCAGCAACACCCCTAGGTACGTGCACATTACATCTGAGCAGCCGTGGTCTCTGGCACTCTGGAGAGCTTCCGACAGTAAACGAGCCCACGGCCCCTCACCGCCGCCTCTTCACTAGTGCGAAACATCCAAAGGTCAGACGTTCTTCCAGGAAGCTCCGCGTCATTCTCTGGAGGGCTCCGGCTTCTCATATTTCAGCACATATTCACCACACAGAGAGGCCAGGTCCTGATATAAAAATCTGACCTTTTAGTTCCCCACCAAGAGCAGCCGGCAGTGCAAATTACACCCCTTCCCTGACAAGGCTGAATGCATTCTGAAAGTTCACACTCATCAAGATCATGGCTGGAAGAGAACTTACAGATCCTCTGATTCGGGACCCGCATGTGAGAGCGGAAAGAACTGAGGCTCAGAAAGGGGACACATACACATCTCAGGTAGAGCCCGATGTGCACACAACAATGGATCAAGAGTGACAAGCTTGGCCCCTGTCTCTCCAACTCCAATTGGTTTGCCCACAGCCACAAGTTGGGCCCAGCAGAACACCCCAAGATCCCTCTGGTCCAGCAATGGGCGTCTTCTTCTGGTCTGTAGCTTCTCTTTCTCCTCTCAGGGTATCTTACTGACCTTCCAACCGACCTCACACTCCCATTTTTAAAGCCACATTCGAAGCAGTAGGTGAAGAAACCACTGTGTTCCGTTTTATGCCTGACATAGTCCCTTGGATGTTCCCAATTTTACCAAAAGATCAACCAGACAGATTTAAATTTGATGGCTAAATCATGAGGTGTTTCTCAACTGAGGGATCCACAGAGACAATCTAGAAGGAAGAGAAAAAAACCATCCCCAGAGGGCATTATAGAGAAAAGTATAAGGAAGCCCAGAGTAGTGGACATAATTCAGGCTTTGGACTAGGATTACCCTGGGTTTGAATCCCAGCATTACTCTTTACTGCCTGTGTAACCTTGAGCCAGTTACTTAACCTCTAGGAGTCTTAGTTCCTCAATTATTAAATAGAACTAATACCCCTTAGCTGTATGATTGCCGCAAGCATTAATAAGGCCAGGTACATAAAAGCATCCTGCAAGTCAGCTAGCACTCAGTAGGTGCTCAGTCCCTGACAGTTATTATTTTGTCTACACGTCTACACACACACGAACACGCAGACCATATACAGACACATAGACACCCAAAATATACACTGCCACATACACAAACAACTACCCTGAAACCATACCAGATTTTTTGACCATAGAAAGTGTGGCTGTTTCTCAGTTGAGTCCTGGAACTTTCATGAACAGGCATCTCTAAGGACATTTATAAGTGATGAATGGATGCCAAGAAAAGAGCTGGAAAAATGGCATCCTGCCCGGTCGAAATGAAATGCTAAGAATTCCTGTCCCGGTTACTCTTAACCCTGAATGGGGCTGGGTAATATTTATAAGGTTTGATTTTAAGGAGCCAAGGTAGGGAGGGGCACTGGAGGCCAACGGCACTCCCAGTGTGGGGATGGAGGCTTCTCAAGTCAGCCTTCCATCAGCCGCGACGGGCCGGATGCCGGGGTGGAAAAGATACCAACCCAGCGTCGATCTGTGCTCCACATCCTAAGAGATAAAGGGCTCCTGTGCTCCCTTCCGGGCCCCAGGAAGGTTTATACACACAGCTCAAAGACTAGCACCAGGAGGAAGGGGGGTATCAGAAATCTCCATCGTTCCCTCCGCCTGCAGGTTCACTCTGCTGTTCTGAGTGAGCACAACTCTGGTAACACTTTCTCAAAAGAGGCCACCCCTCATTTCTTTCATACCCCCACTTCCAACCAGTGATGTCTCTGGATTCTGCACTCTCTGGAGTGCTACGTTTCATCTTCCAAGCCAGCTCTCATGTTTGAGTCTTCAGTTCGGCCAACTTGATCGCTATAGACTTCATAGCCCAACGTGTGCTGGAAGTTTACCCTCTGCACCCACCAAGGAAAGGCAGACTCATACTGTACTTGAAAATGTGCTCCTTTTAATGAGTGTACTTTTTAAAATGGTTCATGGTGCTCTAGTGGCAAACATGTGCTGTGTTTAGTCACAAGGAGGGTTTTAGGATTAAAAATGGCTTCTCCATGAGTTTTGTAGGACAGATGGGGAGAGGAGTTTTTAGCTGAAGGAGAACAGAGAGGCTCTTGCCTTGTGAGTTGCGACTTCACCCAAACGGAACCTTCAGCTTTGCCCTTTCATGGTGGATTGGAGAGCGCTCTGCTATTCTCCCAGCTGCTATCCCATTCTGTCCCCCTTCCCCTGCCCTCCTCCCAACTCCTCCATGCAAACACTTTCCCCCCACCCCTCTCCCTCCAGCCTTGCTTTTTTCTCCCTCTGCCTTATCCCCAGGGAAATAACAGAACAAGCAAGCCTGTGGTTTTCAGACTCCAAATAACAAACTGCTCAAACAATAGGCCAAAGAAAAAAGAAAAACCAAGTCTCCAAACTCAACTGGCCAAGTCCCCAGTGGAGATTTCCTCCCCTGCTTGATTCAAACACACGTACGCGCGCGCGCGCGCGCGCACACACACACACACACACACACACACGCACACATGGAATAGAAACCAGAACATTTCATTTAAAATGTTTATGGGCTGGGACAGAACAAAGTGGCAAGTCTCAGTCAAAAGCATCAACGCAAAAATCAGATTTTGCCAATGCCTCATCCCCAACCTTCTTAGTTTGCAAATAGCTCAGGGTCACCAGCGGCCACCTGATTATAAGCACCACAAGCTTGGAGGGAGTGCCCAGAGAAAGGTTTCAGTGAGGTCTTCAGGAACTAGAGAATGTCCTCACCCAAATGCCACCCAGAATTCCTAACTGAGAGACAGAGCCTTTGACGCATATGTGTTTGAAGAAAACAGAGAAGACCATAGCTTGGGGGTTACTGAATAAAGAAGTTTCTGCTAATTCAAGGCAGGTGGTGGAGTCGGGTGGTTGAGTCCCCAAACTCAGAGCGTTTGGAATCAATGTGTAGTAGAAGCAGCACTACACTGGGTACCAGGGTTTGTCACCAGCTGTGTCATTGAGGGTAGGTTATTTTGCCTCTTTGGCTTTCAGTTTCTCTGTCAAACAAGTATTAAAACTACTGCCCTCTGTTGTTCACTAGTTGGGATTTTTTTTTTAATTTTTTAAAATGTTTTTCACTCAAACAGATGCCGACAGACACAGGTTGGGATTAAATGGGAAATATGAAAGTCACTGGCACCAGAAGGAAACAAAGCCCAACATCAGGTCAGTACCAGGGATGGAGCAAAGGCATCACAGCCGTTATCTTCACAGCGATCTTATGCGTTCAGGGGAATTTATTTCCAATATCTGTATGAGAAAACCGAAGTTCAGAGAGGTTAGGCAACCCTCCCAAGATCACACAGACAGTTAAGAGGCAGTGGAGGTGGGATAAATGATATTTATCAAGGTATAAATATCATTCTCCACACAAACCTACTACAGATCCCTGGCAACCAGGAATCACCAACTCCCAATTCTGAGTTTCTTGAGAGAAAAAAATTTATGCCAGACTCCTACGACTCCTTTAAATTTGTCTCTCAGACCCTGTATCAAAGTTCCATGTCACCTAAATTATAAAGAAAGATGTTGGCAGGAAAGGGAGAAACAGCTGCCCAATTGTGTGACTGAAGTGTGCTCATGGCATGAAGGAGGAAGATCACAAGTCTGGCAAAGATGTCATCATGGCAGTGGACACAAAACAAAGGCAGACAGCACTGGGTCAGGTCACAGTCAGGCAGAGGAGGCCTGTTCCTTTCCCTTAGCAGCCCACCCATAACCTGACGCCACCCAGATGGGGACAAAAATTCAGCCTTGGGACTCCTGAGGAGCCAACCGGCAGGTGAAGCACATATTCACTGGCTTCCCTGGATGGAGAAGAAAATGCTAAATGTCTGCACTGAAAAGAAAGAAGAAAGAAAAGGATGGCCTCTCACATGCATAGCTGGAGCTGAAGAAAAATTCAGAAATGCCTCGATTCCAACTGGAATCCCACAGCTTTGTACATGTGACTCATCAGCTGCCAAAACAGGATGCCTTCTTTAAAGGTGCCTGAACCCCAGCTAGTACTAAATGATTTTCGTTATACCAGCCGGTCACTTTTAGTTCTGCAAAATACGCTAGTTCTGGATGATACACTTTACCCTGTCAACTCCATCCATAGGGGGGAAAGTTTCTTTGAGTGGGAATGATTTGGATACAGCAGTATTAGAGATGGCATCTTTTATGCTAGCAAAATCTCTTTGCAGGAAAATGGATGGGAACATATTGCCTTTTCAATGGACTGTTTTGTTTTTAGCAACAATGCTTATAATGATAATGACAAAAAGGTAACAATGACAAGAACAATAATAGCTCACATTTACTGAGCATTTACTACATTAAATCCTTAGACCTATCACCCTGCCTATGCGTTCTGTTGCTCTCCCCATTTTACCAACAAAAATCATCGCTCAGAGAGGCGGCTGTGAGTACCTTCAGCTCCTTCTGAATCCAGAGTCTGAGCCCTGGACACACATCCTCTCATATTGTCTAGCCTCTAAGTTCCCTTCTCATTCCTTAAGCCTCCATGAATGCATCTTCCTTCTTATATTTCTGTTTTCCCCCCCACATTGCATGGGTCAATCTTGACAAACGTGCCATTTCAAACGACGCTGTTTTACTCTTCCTGGCTGCCCCATGACTCTTTACAGACTGCAATGCCCGAGACGAAGCCAGTTTGTTTTAATTTTCACATTAAAAAAAGAACTCCTGAGGGGAAAGAACGTTTGATGGAAAGGCAAAACCTTTACACGCACTCGAGGAGGCATTAAAATCCAAATTTCCAAAATATGGAAATTATGTCGAAGTTGTGACTTACTCTGGAGCCCTCGGGGACACTCACCCTGCCCCATCTGTGAAAGCCATCAGCAGGCAGTAAGCCCTCTGGGGAGCAGGATTAGAGCGGCCAATTCGGCCTCTAGCAAGGAGGCAGGGCTGCTTCCTTTAGTTTAAGTCTCGCTGAGATGGTTTAAAACACTCTTTGGGAGGAGATGTGCAGGCAAAGCAAATCGCAGCCTTCGAGCTGCAGATTCAGTACGGCAGTCTGCGTCTGCATATCCACGGCACGCTGGAGCCCTCCCCTGACGGTGCTCATACATGCATTGATATTGGAAGCAGAGCTCTCTCACTGGGGAAATAATCTATGTGCCTAAGTTATACAAGAGCCACATTTGGACCAGCGGATGGCATCGCATCTGGTACGGATCACTTACCCCAGTGTGATTCGGTCCAGCCCAGATTATTTATGGTTCATAAACGTCCTGCTGGACCCCAGCATAGTCCAAGACCACATAACAAAAAATAATGGGATTAAAAATCTGTATTTCATCGCAAGACCTCCATGGCAGATGAGTAATGCTATGATTGGTTTTCAGGAAACCGAGAGTGAGGAGAACGCACCACGAACACTCCTGGAAGAAACCCAGCACAGAGAACAAACCGAATCGTGTGTTTCGGCCAGGCTATGCAGTCATATTCTGAAGCTCTGTCACCGTTTCTAACCTGAAAGCACTGGCTGAAATTAAACCTAAATAATTCGAGAGCCATTTCTTTACCTGGAAGTCTCGGCTAAGTCCTCATTCCTCACATCCCCAAATGGTGTCTGACATCATGTTCTGAAATGACTACTGGGCATGAACACCACCAGGTATTTGTTTTTTTAACTGTCTCCTCCTGTATTAATATTTTATTTTTTTAAAGAAAGCTGTACTTTTAGGGAGACACTGCCACCAAGATTTAAGCATTTCTTCAGGACTCCCTATACCTGTGACACATCACTTTGCAATAGAGCGTTCTAATAAGCATAGAAAACCCAAAGGGGGCCAGAGGGCCACCAAAAATGCTACCTGGCCAAGATAGTGGAGCCCCGACATCCCTCCCCAGTGTAAAGGCCCTAGATCTGCCTTTCTCATCCTCCCTCAAAAACACACCGCCGTTTAATCTGCGAATAGAGCAAATATCTTACCCACCTCCAGGGAGGATGGAATGTCCAGTCTTGGGCGAAGCTTCTGCCAGACTGTCGGAGCTTGTCAGTTGCCCCAGTTCACTTTCTCCCTGGGTCTGACTTCTAACAACGCAAGCAGGACCTCAGACAGCCAAAGCATCTTCTTCTCAAACCCCCTTTCAAAATCTGAGCCCTTGCTGAAGCTGGCAGCAGGCTCAAGCGCTAGCTGCTCCACACTCCCTCGGGGAAAACAGCAC
Organism: Varecia variegata; assembly: GCA_028533085.1. Lineage (NCBI taxonomy): Eukaryota > Metazoa > Chordata > Mammalia > Primates > Lemuridae > Varecia > Varecia variegata. The sequence continues at coordinate 153,280,607 of CM052436.1, read as the reverse complement.
CGCTCAAGCCGGATCCAGAGCCTGCTGGGGAATCCACCAAGCAGGGAAAAAAGTGAGACTTCCTCTCTTCCTCTGGATCGCCTTCCTGAGAACCTCAGTTTCCTCTTAACTCCCCTCCTTCACGACAGTCTGAAAAAAGTCACAGACCCCAGCCTCCGCGTCACCAACTGATCCTGAGCCAAACCCGGGTCCACCAGTCAGCTGCTCGCAGAGCCCAAGCCACTGAACCAGGAAATGTGCTGCTCGGTCAAAAAATAATAATAACTGTCGGTGGTGCTGCCGGTGGTGCCTGAGAAGTCGCTGTTGCAGTGCTCGCATCCTCCGCATGCTAATGAAGCCGTGATGTCAGCAAGTCAGTCACGGCATCTGGACGTCCCAGCCCGCTGCCCGGCGCTGAGATTTATTTACATGTAAATTAGCCTCGCCTTCCAAATCAATAATCCCCAAGCCAGGGAGAGGGGGGGAAAAGCTGTTGCTGGATGCAAAGGCCTGGCTATGCAACCTCCAAATGACTACAGAAAAAGCACATACAAGGAGAGAGGCTTTAAAGACACATGACTATTTTTTTTTTTCTTTTTAAAAGAAAAAAATCCTGCTCTTATGTGCCAGGGATCAGATCTGGGCACAATTATCAACCTGAGCGCCTGTTTCAGATTATACGCTGCACCAACCTAGGAGTGGAGTCAGAGTTCTCTCTCTCTTTTTAATCAAAAGCTGTGTCAAGCCTTCAAATACTTCTACTTCGTTTTTCTTTCTTTTCTCTCTCCAACTTTCATTTCAGGGTGTCAGCTGTTTGTTGGCCTGGGACTATGTCACTGTTGAGTTTTTGTGTATCTTGCAATAAAACACAACTATTTTCCTCGCTTGGGTGGTGAATTAGTCACTCCCCACCCCCCCTTGCCCAACGCCAAGTGCAATGGGAGATGACAAAGCACAAACCTTTCTAGGGCGTCTGAGGGCCCTTAGAGCCTTAGCGAGTATTGCTTCCATCTCATTTTACAGAAAAGTAAACAGAGGCATGGTGGAGAAGGGGCTTGTCCAAGGTCACATAGGATTTCAGCAAGGATGGAACAGAATCCACATTTCTTAGACCTCAGACTAGAGCTTTGTTGAATAACTTCCGGTCTCTAATCTCCATTTTACTATACCACAAAGAGGCCTACCCAAGCAATCAGGAAGAAAGAACTCTATAGAGGTGGATAGCCCTGAGTTCAAATCCTGACCTGGCTTCCTGCTAGCAATGTGACCTTGGGCAAGTAACATAACTTTTGGGATCTTCAACAACTTCATCTGTATCACGCACTTATTCAATAAATTACCTACTCTATGCCATGCACTGTTCTAGGAACTGGGTATAAACACAGCCTCTGCTTTCACAGAGCTTATACTGTAGTGCAATAAAAGAAAGTAAAAATACTGAATAGAACTATGGTGACAATTAACACAATGTCACATGCTCAATAAATAACAAGTATTTCTGATATTCTGAAAGAAGTCAGAAAAATTCACCCAGGTGTTCCATTCACTAGGATGGTCATTGTTTCTATCTTCTGAGTATTTTCATGGCCATCTTTTATTGTTTAAAATCAAATGTTTTAGGCTGGGTGGTAATCCCAGCACTTTGCAGAGCTGAGGCAGGAGGATTGCCATAGGCCAGGAGTTTGAGACCAGACAGGGCAACACAGCAAGACCCCTTTCTCTACACAAAAAATTTTAAAAACATTAGCCAGGCATGGTGGCTTATGTGTATAGTCCTAGCTACTCAGGAAGCTGAGGGAGGAGGATCGCTTGAGCCCAGGAGTCTGAGGCTGCAGTGAGCTATGATTGTGCCACTGTACTCCAGTCTGGGCTGGGCAAGAGAACAAGACCCTGTCTCTAAAAAAAAAAAAAAAAAGTTCTGCATAATATTGCCTGTGCAGTGTCCTGGGTGGGCCAGGTGTAGGCAAGCACAAGCAATATTGTGGACTCTGTGCCTAGGATAAGAAAGCACTGTGGGTGGATGTGAAGGGTGAGGGAAGGGCTGGGAGGCTGGGAGAGAGGTGTATTTCATCTTGCACATAAAGTGTCCCCAAGGACAAAGCAGCCAGCATGGCTCCTTGCCCACACTCCCCTGCCTGGAGAACCCACTCTGATGAGCTCTGCCCTTCCAGCTGGAGTTCTTCAACCTTCAAATGAATTTCTTTGTTGAGTGTGGAGAAGTTAAATTATGTCTTTTGTTATATATAATTATATTAATAATGCTTAATAACTTCTTTCAGAATGCTTCTCTCTGGTTCACAGAAGACCTTTCATGGTGAAAATCAGGAGGCCTGGAATAACTTCTCACTAAGGGAAATGGAATAGAAGCAGATGAGAACCACTCAGCCTTTGGTCTCCATTGCACAGAACTCAGAGCGTGCCGGGAAGCAGATGGTTGCCCGAGACCTCAATATCTTTCAGAAAGTCAATTAACAAATCTAACACTTTGGGACCACCTACGTCCCAGTGGAAACAGTGACATCCTGCCCCAGTGTTGCCATGAACAAGTCACTTCAACTTTCTATGCCCCAGTTCCTTCATCTGAAGATGGACATACTGCTCTCTGATCTACTATGATCAGCATGAGCATATAAGAATTAAGAGAAATAATTCATAAGTGATCAACAACAAAGCAATGAAGAAGAAAGCTGGAACATAGAAGTTAAAAGAGATTTGATATATGACTACCAATTTCATAAGAGCTAACAATATAGACGGGGTCTAGAATGGATCACCTGGGGTCAGACCCTGGCTCTGACACTTCACAGAGGACAATAACAGTACCTACCCTCGCAGGGCTGTCGGGGGAGTCAAATGAGAATGACTGTGAAACATTTAGCACTGAGCCTAGCACACAGCAGACACTCCATAAATGTTAGCTATTGGGAGTATTAATAGAAGTAATGATACCTCCACTGTTAACTTTGGTATGTGTTATTAATAGCTAACTGACCCATTAGCATTCAAAAGGTGGAGAGAAAGTGAGTGAACAGAAGACTGCAAAACCATCCCCACTCCTGGGGCACAACTCAAAGTTCCATCTACGGTGGGTGAACCACATGGTACAACACAAACACTTTTACCTGCCATGAAACTAGGAAGGAAAGCACTAAAAGTCACCAAGAGGTACCAAGGGGCCTCATCTTCTGAAACTGTACACCAGGATGACACAACTCTATTTCTGGAATGAATAGATGCTTCACCCATCCATTCACATATCCCTTCACTTGTGAACTGAGCTCCTACTACTTGTCAGTCACTGTTTTAGGCCTAAGGGACATCACAGTGACCAAGACAGACACAGACCCTGCCTTAAAAGAGCTTGACAGTGAGAGCGGAAGACAATTAAGGAAGCAATTAGAGTAGAATGTGATGTGTGTTATGACGGGGCGTGCAGAGTCCTCAAAGGTCTGAGTCGGGAGGAGGATGGAGCCAAAGCATGTAGCCTGAGTCCTTCAGACAGCCTGAGCCCTGCGATCCCAGCTCAGTGGCGAGGAAGCTGGAGATCTAGGCATCACCCTTGCACAGATCATTAACATAACAAAATCCACGGATTGTTAATTCCCTGTGATCGTTATTTTCATCCTGGAGATTATTCTAATCAGACTTTTTAGAAATTATGCTGTTAGATATCAGAGAAGGTAAGACAACAATTACTTGGGAAATTTCAGAGACCTGGTAAATAGAGACAAAAGTCACATGGTTTTTACAAAAACACAGTGAAATTCAACATTCATGCCAGCACCCTTCATGGGCGTGGGGGCACGGAAGAACAGGCAATATATATGAGGCACTCAGTCCAGTATTGATTAGGGATCTGTGAAATGGAGGACCCTCTTGTTGGGAGACAAGGATACAACTGCTGACCTCCAGAACTTTCTATTTAGGTGAGACAACAGGTTATTTATACAAATGACCATAACTGCATACTGTATATAGGAGGAAGGACAAGGAAGACAAGACTAATTGTGCCTGAGGGGATCAGGAATCAGAAAAAGTACGATCTGAGCCAGGCCCAAGGTCAAAAACAACTTTACTTTTTGGAATCTACCAAAAACAATTTTAGAGTGGAGAAGGTCTTACTAGACATGACACAAAATCCAGAGGCATAAACGAAAAGACTGCTAAAATTGCCAAGGTCAAATTTTAGCAGTTAGAGAGGGTGTTTCAGGCAGGAGGGAGAGCACGGATTGAGGGGAAAGTGTTAGCACAAATGCAGAATTAAAAGACTGGTCTGCATGGACACAAGGCAGCAAAGCAGCACCACCATGACACTGTCAGGTGGTGACAAAGAGGTAGCTCCATACAGGCCGGAAAATCAAATCAACTTTCCATTCTAGCCAGCATTAGGCAGGATCTTGTTAGAGGATTAGGGGGAAAGGTCAAGTGCAACTCTGCTGGTCAGGTTAGGGAAGAGCAGCTTAAGTGATGGCCAGGGCCGTGGCCTCTGAGACGAAGGGCTTTAATGAGGAAGGTTGTAATGAACAAATTTTAAACCTGCATTTCCATAGGCGTAAAATTAGAAGGAGCAGATTTTAAATGAACTAAAGAGGAATTTCACTTGGACCCAAGGGGACTTTTGAATACTGAGATGATCAGAACTGGCGTGAGTCACTCAGAGAAATGAGAGTGTTTTGGTTTTTGGAGAATTTCAAAAAGATAAAGACATATGAAGACATCACCCCCATCCTAGCTGGTTTAGATTAGTGCCTCCTGGCCCTGCTATTGTGAAATCCTAACTACTGTAAGAGATATTACCAAAGTCTCAAACCACCTACCTAATAAGGTTCATTTAAGTTGATTTTATTTTTAAAAAATGTGTGTATTTGTGTATGTGTGTGGTTTTAAATAGTCCACTCAAGAGCGGTTCTCTGACATTCAGATTTCAAAATCCAGCAAAGCAAATGCAGGCGAGGAGGCTGACAAAGAATTGTCATGGAAGTTGGGTCAGATTAGGTGATGATGCAGTGACAAACAATCCCAGATGCCACTTGTTTCATACAAGAAAGGCTGATTTCTCACTCAGGCCAAGTTGGTTGGAGGTCCAGAGGCTTTCCAAGTACCTCTATTCCAAGCAGTGACTCAGGGGTCTACTCTGCTTCCTTCTTGTGCCTCTGTGATCTCAACTAATAATTTCCAAGTCACAGCAAAGGAAGAAATGGGAACTGAAGAGGCTTTTAGGTGCATCAGCTTGGAGATGAACAATATCATTTCTAGTAGTCAAACTAGTCCCCTCCTTGCAGTCCACCCAACTCCCAGCAAGGAGGCTGGGAAGTGTGTGCTCAGATAGAAGAGGAAAAACAGATAATAGGGACCCCCCCAGCAATGTCTGCCACAGCTGTCCATTTTTATTTGTGCTATGTAAAGACATTCAAAAGCAAAACACAGTCTGTTAAACCCATAATGTCTTCAAGCAAAAGGATGTTTAACATCAAAAAAAGATGGCAGTCCTAAATGAATACTGGAGATCAAAGTTGCATCTGCTATACTCCAGAAGGGAGAAAACAAAGAAAATATTCTAGATTTGTATTTAACTCTCAAGCAACAACATCCAAGACAAGCAGCCATACAGAAAATACATATGTGTGAAGCCTCTACAATGCAGGATGTGTGAGGCACCCACAAAGGTGCAGTTGCATTCACAAAAAGAAATACTCAGAAGAGATATTCTCAACAGTTTGTTTCTAGGCACTTTTCCAATATACTTATAATCTGCTTCCTGCAACGGGCAGGGTATTGTCGTTGAAAGAGCCCAACAAAAAGACCTGAATTTGCATCTGGCTCTATGACCTCCTAATGGCTTGGAGATGACAGCTACCTCACCTCTAAGCCTCAGTTTTGCCATATATAAAATGGACACATCTATCTATCAAAGGTTTGGGTAAGATTAGATGAGCTAAAGTATATGAAGTACTCTGTTGTAGATTACTTGGCATATAGTAAGTGTTAAATCAATATAACTTCCCATTTGGTTTTCAAAGGAGGCAGCAGGATGGAGAGCTGCAACGATACATGACAAAATTGTTCATGTTAAACATAAGGATAAGTCCCCTTCACAGCCTTCTTTCTTGTCTACTTGCGAAGATTCCATAACATAAACACTTCTCAGACCATGGACATTTCTAAATCTTGTGAACAATGATTTGGTACACTTTAAATCCAGAGAAGGGGCCTTCCTTTTCCCATCATCTTAGGAATCTGCCACATTTCATACATTTTAATTATTCTTGATCCCAATAATCTAACACACAAAATTTCAACACAGCCTTTTATCCTCCTTTAATTACATTAATTAAAATGAGAGATACGGGCAAGCTAGACTGTGCAAATCAAAATGAAAGACTGATGAAGATTTTGCTCCCTCCCCCAAAAAGATTAAAAATTGCATCAATGATTTCTTCAGGCTTACCACTGCACGTTTCCATGAAAATATCGAGAAATTGACATGATGTGCTAGCAAACGTTTTTGTCTTAGACAAAGGAAGCTGCACTTATTATGGCAGCTTTTGGGAACTACTCATGTTCATTAAACAGCTAAGTAGAAACCTGAATTTTCTTTATGCAGAGGACTGGGAGAACCACCAAGAGTTGCACAGGGATGCTTTGGTTTTCCAGTACTTCTTAAATGCAGACACTCAGGTTCCTAAATGTTTCTCTTGGGAGAGAACATTGGCAAAATGAAAGATATCGTAGGAAAAGACTAAAAACTCTCTGCCTGGAAATTATCCTGGAAGACAAAATGTCACAGATGTACAAACTGACACATTGTTTTTCTCAAGGAATAAGAAGGATACTATGTACCAGGTATTTTGTACACTTGACCTCATTTGGTCCTCATTATAATCCACAAATGTACTTTTCTTACCCTCTCTCACACAGGTGATGACACTGAGGTTCAAAGAGAGTAAAAGAACGGTGCAAGTGTCCACAGCTGAGGTTTGGTCCTGAGACTTGATGACAAACCTCATACTCCTTCCTCGGATTCAGAGGATCTCAACCTCCCTCTCAAAAACCAGGTGGGTCCCAATCAGGGTGTAAAACGTTGGAAATAATTTATTATTAAAAACAGAGAAAAACCCAGAAGGTTCCCTGGCCCACAAGATTAGATCAATTCCTTTGTACAAAGGAAAAGTACATAGTATTGCTCCCTTGGATGAGAACTCTCATTCTGACCATAGTTCTACATCCTTGGTTAGTTACTACGATCCATCCTTGGACAATGCCAACAATTACGTGACTAACACCTCTCTAACTAGACTCTATGCCACCTGAGAGCAGGGACAATGCCTTTTTTGGCTCACCATTCTAGTCTAAGCCTCTAGTGGCTGGTGGCTGGACACCTGATGAACATTTGTTGAATGAATAAAATGTTTGACTATGATTTTTCTGATCTAGAAATTAGAGAGAATCTAGGATTATTCCTATAAGAACATCTCTCTGCTCATTTTCATCCCAACATTCTTTTGTGAGTGGGGAAGGAAAAGATGGAGTTAAGCTCTCCGGGACAGTTTCTTAGCTTAGCTTCTAGGATGTCACATTCTCCTGGTTTCCCTCCTCCCCTCTGGCTGCTCTGTCTCAGTCTCTTTTGCTGGCTCATCCTCATCTCCCAGACTGTTTGACATTGGAGAATCGCAGGGCTCAGTCCAGTCCTGGGACCTTTACTCTTTTCTGTCTGCGTTCACTTCTCTGATCTGGTCTAGGGTCTTAAAGATCACCTCCATGCTGATGACTCCAGGCCAGATCTTTTCCATGAACTCAAGGCTTACACATCCACCTGCCTATGTCACATCTACATTTGGATGTCTAAAATTTTCTCAGTTAACATCTGCAGTCTTCACTGTCTCAGGTAATGGCAACTCCATCCTTCCAATGGATAAGAACAAACACCTTTGAGCCATCTTTCACAACTTTTTCCCTCTCACCCCTGGCATCTAATCCAGAAGTTGGCAAACTACAACCCACAGGCCAAAGCTGGCTCACTTCATGTTTTTGCAAATACAGTTTTAGTGGAACACAGTCATGCCTGTTCATTTATGTATTGTCTGTGGCTGCACTCATGCGACAGCAGCAGAGTTGAGTAGTTGTGACCAAGACCGTATGGCCTGCAAAGTCTAATATGTTTGCTATTTAGTTATTGATACTAAACATTTTCCAACCCTTGACTAATTTTGTTGGCTCTACCTTCAAGATGTATGCAGAAGCCAACATTTTTCACCTTCACTATCATCACCCTGGTCCAACCCACCACCATCTCTCTCCTGGATGGAGGTCCAAGCCACCACCATCTCTCTCCTGGATGGAGGTCCAAGCCACCACCATCTCTCTCCTGGATGGAGGTCCAAGCCACCACCATTCTCTCCTGGATGGAGGTCCAAGCCACCACCATCTCTCTCCTGGATGGAGGTCCAAGCCACCACCATCTCTCTCCTGGATGGAGGTCCAAGCCACCACCATCTCTCTCCTGGATGGAGGTCCAAGCC
>CM052436.1:153181015-153271609 GCA_028533085.1 Varecia variegata | reverse complement strand
CAACTGATGAACATTTGGGTTGTTTCCATTTTTTCAATATTATCAATAATGCCACTATGAACATTTATATATAAGTTTTTGTGAGGATACATGTTTTTATTGTCTTGGATATGTATCTAGCAGTGGAATTGCTGGGTCATATGATAACTGTAAGTCCCAAATACTTTTCCAAAGTGACTATATCATTTTACATTCCCACCAGCAATGTCTGAAGGTTCCCATTTATTCACATCTTCACCAAAACTTGTTATTATCTGTCTTTTTGATTATAGCCATTTTAGTGGATATGAAGTGACATTCATGGGTTTTGATCTGCATTTGCTTAATGACTAGTGATGCCGAACATCTTTTCATGTGTGTGTTGGTCATTTGCATACCTTCTTTGGAGATATGTATATTCAGATTTTTTTGCTCATTTTAAAATTTGGCATACATTTTTAAAATTATTAATATTGAGTTGTAAGAGTTACTTACATATTCTGGAAACAAGTCTCTTACCAGGTATATGGTTTATAATTGTTTTCTCCCATCCTGTAAGTTGTATTCACTTCTTGATAGTGTCCTTTGAAATAGAAAACTTTTTAATTTTGATGAAGTTCACTTACCTATTTTTCCTTTTTTCCTTGTGCTTCAGTTCTGCTTTTTAAGAACATTCATCTAGGTCTCTGCCAGAACTGCAAAATCATCTGTGAATCCTAGTGGGGTTCCCTTGTATGTGATAAGTTGTTTTCTCTTGCTCTTCTCAAGATTTTCTCTTTCAACGTTTTGATCATGATGTGGCTGAACATGAATCTCTTTGGAGTGGAGTGCTTCAGCTTCTTGAATATGTAGACTAATATTTTTCATCAGATTTCGGAAGTCTTCCACCACTATTTCTTCAAATATTTTTTTCAGCTCCTTTTTTCTCTCTGTTCTTGTTGGTCCCAGTATGCATATGTTGGTGTGCTTAATAATATCCTGCATTTCTCAGAGGCTCTGTTCAATTTTCCTCACTCTTTTTTCTCTGTTCTTCAGACTGCATAATTTTTAACCAACCAACCTTCAAATTTGCTAGTTCTTTCTTCTGCCAGATTTAATCTACTGTTGAATCCTCTAGCGAATTTTTCATTTCAGTTATACTTTTCAACTCCAAAATTTACATTTTTAAAATTCTTTTCTAACAATTTCCTTTCATTGGTGTTCTCTACTTGATGAGACACTGTCATCATGTCTTCCTTTAATTCTTTAGACGTGCTTTCCTGTAAATCTTTAAACATATTTATAATAGCTACATTGAAGTCTTTGTCTGCTAAGTCTGACAGTTGGGCCCCCTCAAACGCAGTTACTACCCCCACCCCCTGCTGAGCCTCGTGTATGGGTCACACTTTTCTGTTTCTTTGTATGTCTCAAAAATTTTTTCGAAATGCTTGACTTTTCTTTGCCACATATCATATATAGACTTAGTTTTACCTTGCAAAGAAATATTCAAGTCATTTTAATTTGACATGATATCACACAGAAATGCTGCCTTCCTATCGAAACCTTTTAATAAGTCACACTGCTGATTCTGTTCTTCATAAAATTTAACTATCTGTTCTCATAGAGATAAAATTTTGACTATCACCTGTTCCTTCAATAGCCAATGCACTTTAGAATGACATGGCAAATCCACACTGAATACATCATCATTCAACTTGAGCATGTTATGAAATTGACGATGCTGTTGCATTTGCATAAATGTAGTTAACAATACTTATAACTTGTTGCAAAGTGTCACTTAAAATAGTAGCTTTAGCACAGAGATTTTGCTAAAGTAAGATACAATAAAAAGAAATGAGAGCATCTGGATCTGTTAATACTTTTTTTTATCTATGCAATAAACCCTTCATGTTTTCCTGTCCAAAAAGGAAAGAAAAGAAAAACAAAAATGGGCATTTTAGATACTGTATTATAGCAATTCTGGATACTGCCTTTCCTTCCCCCAACCCCCACCTCCCAGCTTCTTGTTTGCCTCTTTATTTGGTTAATGACTGGGTAGGCAAGTTGAGGGAAATCTATTTCCCCTGCAGCGTGCAGCCTCTGCTGCTGCTCCTCAGAGGGCATGAACACAGTCTCCCTGAGCAACTGGGCTGGTCTATATCTATTAGTATCACACCCAGCTGTTCCTCCACTAATGCCAGCTGATTATTCTATTGTTTTGACAATACCCTTTGGCAAAAATTGCTCCACAGTCTGATCTGATGAAAGCAGGGCTCCTTTGCAAGGGCAGGGTGTTTCCAGTCTTTGAGGCTGCCCCTCCCAGGGTGAAACCACAGCCCTGGACTAGGAGCTAGGTGGAGAAAGAGCCCAGCCTTCTTGGCTGCACACTCCCAGAGTAGAGTTTCCATCACAGTGTTGTTGGGGGCGGGCGGAAGTGGAAGGTGGCTCAAATGCCACAGACTCTCACTGCTCTTACCAAGATTTAGATTTTTCTTAACTAAATGTCTGTCCATTTTCTGCATGCCCTTGGGACAATTTGCAGAAGTCTTAAATGGTTGCTTAATTTTTTCAACAGTTTTTAGCAAATGAGTGTTTTCCTGATTAAGCTGTCTACCATGCTCCTTGCACTGCCATTTTGGAAGGTGATGCCCAACACTTAGCATCCTTAAACCACTATATGTTTTACTTGTCATGCTGCTTTATGGTCTCATTGTGAAGCCAGGATTTTCGTCAGTGTTACTCAGCTCTAGAACCCAGAAAAAGGCCTGGCACGCAGTAGGCACTCAATAAATACGAGTTGAATGAATAAATGAAGAAGTGTCCATGACCTCATAGCCTAGAGCCTATGTATGCCACGGCAGGCCATAAACTGCCACAGCTGATATTCTCTTCATATTTATGACAATTCTGAATAACTTCAACTCTTTATTTCCACTTAACATTTGTTTGCAATTTCCTCAAAAGCTGATCACAGTGCAGGGAAACTGTCACACCTGTGAATGTCATCAGGCGATGGATGGAGAAAAAAGAATGAGAAGTATAGCTGTGGCATATATATCCTTCAACCTGCCATACCGGATTCTGCCTCTGTTCCTTTTCATCTTAAATATTCCTTAACACCTATAAATAGCTTGCTATAAAGGGCATGTAATTTATCTTGCTTTGAAAGACAGTCTTGCTATGATGGAACTAGCCCTAGTATTAGAATTAAGAAGCCTGTATTTTGATCCTGGGCTATGTATGGCTCTTGCTGTCTGTGTGATGCTGGGCAAGTTACTTAAACTCTCTGCTCTTCAAAAGCCTCTTCTTAAAAATGTGAATAATGCTGATAAATGTAATACCTTCATAAGCACCTTGTACAGTGTTGGACACACTCTACACTAGGATGCTCAGGAAGTGTAAGGCACTACTATTTTCTGCAAAACAGTAATAATCACAGACCTGCCTACCCATCAGGCTGGAGTGATCTCTGCATCTAATGAAGAGAGTGGCTATAAAGGTAGATTTCTGTGTGATGTATTGTGCACAAGTTACCTTCTTAAACTACAGAACTAAGTCCTTCTGGCCTGCTGGGCTAAGAAAAAGCCCCCTCCCTGTTTATTTCTTTTCTGGTTCATTGTTCTCCTCCTCCCAGTTTGTGTTCCCACTTTTCAACCCCCAGGCTAAATCCCACCCTGCAGGGGCTGGCTGGGAATTCTGCCTGAAGACAGTCATTTTTCCTCAGGGCAGGAAGTTCTTGGATAAGGCCATCATTTTGAAAATGACCTCCCAGCCACCATCTTGATCAGTAGAGCACCAGGCCAAAGCAGGGCCCAAACTATGAAAAGCAGGGATCAGAATTCCCAACAGTTGAAATAAGCAGTAGGAGAGGTTTAATTATGCACCACAACATGCCTCCCCTTAGGGAAGTTGGTAGTATTAGGACTGACATATAGGAGTCTGAACCACCAAGACAGCCAGTGTCCCTACTGCCAGGGACCTCTGGATAACAAGCACTGTGTCACGCAGGAAGGGGGCTGAGGGCAAATCCTGACTTGGCCTGTTCTTATGAGCTGTGTAAATTGGGACAAATCACTTTCCTTCTCTGAGCCTCATCTAACAGTCTCTGCCACATGGATTTTGTAGATTACACGAGATAATGCAGGTGAAGTTGCCAAGCACACAGCAGGTTCTTAATAAATGTTTATTGAGTCTGAGTGCAAACACATCATCCATCTGCATAGTAAGCGCATCTGAAGCCCTCAGACTGGAGAGGCCATCAGCACAGACCGATCAGTCCACCCAGCGCCGGGGCGTGTGCAGTTGCCGACAGCCAGGGCAGTTTTCAGGCTGCCTGTTCATGCTTCCTGCACGGCACAGCAAGCAGGAACCCCGCCGGTGCAGCCTCAGGGTCACCGGGGGACAGGCCTGGAAGGATGTCAGAGCAGGCTGCTGCGGTGAATTATTTAGCACCCTCCTCCGAGGGGGCCAGGCACGCACCTCGCAGCCGGCTCCACACACAGTGAGGTAGCAGCCTCTGACTCATGTCTGGGGAGCCACATTCCTCTTCCCTTAAATGGCACATGCCGGGGGGCCGGGGGCTGGCAGATTCTTCTCTGCTCATCTCATCACAGCTGAGGCGGCTGGGGAAGGAAGGGCTGTTAGGAGCCCGGCCAAGAAGAAGACACACAGAGGGGGTTCGGCTAGCTGGGAAGAGGGGCGGCATATACTGGCAATGAGAAACACCAGGAATGAAAGACGGTTACGGTTCGCCAGGGGCTGAGACAGCTGCCCAGGGAAAACAGGGAGGCTGCCTGGATGGATCCTCTGGCAGAGCCAAATCCGAGCCACCAGGTGCTACCCACAGACACTCCGAAGGCCCATAGTCCTCTGGGACCTCTAACTAAGGTGACTGCTATCAGGAGCTCCCAGCCACAGGGGCATCGGAGGAGAGAAGATTTATCAGCCAGATTTGTAGGTGACATTTATGCACACACGACACCTAACTCAACCCTCACAACAATGCTTCAAGGTTATACCCATAGTGCTTTATCACAGACAAGGAAACGGAAGCTCAAAGAAATCAAAATAACTACTAAGTACAAGCACCCATCTAACTTCTGAACTATTTCCTTTTTCTACTCTTTATTAGTGTTCTTAAAATTTCCACTTAGCCTGTTGAATCTGTTCTTCCCATTCTATCCTAGGTTTGGGTCAATCTTGATTTATATAAGGGACACATGGGTTTGGCCAGTTAGGTGACGGAGGCCATCATACCACCAAGAGATTGACCAGGCCAAGAAAACCGCTGGGAGAACAGGGTCCTCCAGGACTAAGTTTCAAGTGTCTTGTGCTTGTTAGTGAATGAAGAATGCATGAGCAATCGCCCCTCTGCGCAGCAACACTGATGATGGGATATGCTGAATATTTCATATGCGGCTAGAGCTCCCGGCACGCTAAATGGAGTTGGGCCTGAATGGAACCCAAGGGATACTCTTCAAATTGAGGAAATACAGGAACTCTTTAGGACTCTGGGGACCCACAGAATTCTTTGCTGAAAGTCCCCGTGTGGGCTGTGAAATGCCTCATTGAGTTGGTCCCACGGGTTCTATAGAATTAACTCCTCTCTTTTGGGCAACTTAGCCACTTGCTTGACAGGTCGGGTGCTGTGAGATGTCCCCAACAGCAAGGAGAGTGTGAGCCAGTGGTTCTCCAAGCGTGACCCTGGACTGCAGCCTCAGCAGCACCGGGAAACGTGAGGGTGTGAATCTGGGACTCTGGGGGTGGAGTCTGGCCATCGGAGCTTTCGCGAGCCCTCCAGGGGACTCCGCGTGCATGTTTCAGTTTAAGGACCAATGGTCTGAGTAATCCCCAATAAGTGCTGTTGAAGGCCAAAAAGAGGAAGGGGTGAGCAATGGCATGAGGGTGGAGGAGCCTCTGAGGCATCCAGGATGGCCAGTCGGTAGCCCGGAGCTGGAATCTGGGCCACGTGTTACTGGGGCTACACTTGAGCTTGAGAAACTTTGTAAAAGGCAAGTAGTATACATGTCAGGCTCTGAAGGCCATACAGTCCCTGTCACAACTACTCAGCTCTGCTGTTATGGTGTAAAAGGCCTCGCAGACAGTATGTAAACAAATGGGTGTGGCTATATTCCAATAAACTGTATTGATCAATTCAGGCAATGGGATGAATCTGGCCTGCAGGTTGCAGTTTGCTGACTCTATGTCTATATAGCAGCTTCTCTTACAACAAGACCACCAACATGATATCTGACTACGCTGAGTTCCAGCTCCCAAGAGGCAGCCATCAGCTGGAGCTGACTGGGGGGGCAGCCCTCTGCTAGCTGGGGACACATCCAGTTCTCCACAGTCCTCACTTCTTCCCTCCTACACACCAGGGCAGAGAGTCAGTTCACATTTATGATCCTGTTCATTTTTCTTATTTATCTACTTATATTGACATCAATGTATGTGCATGTACATGTGTATTATGTACACAAACATGTACATGTAGTCATGTGTGTACGTGTGCCTGTATGTATATTTTACACCCACCAGCTCTCAGTACTCTGTATTATGTGGATTCCCTCCTCCCACCTCAATTTTCTCTAAAGTGCCTTCATACCATCATAGGATGATGCCTGGTCTAGAATTCAGGGGTGAGGCTCCCAGCCCTTGATCTGTCCTTGACTTTGTAACTTGAACAAGACCTTGACCCTCTTAGAGGCTGTTTCCTCTTGTGCCCAACTGCAGAAATCATCCCTTTCTTGCCTCCTTCACAGGCTTGCTGTGAGAGCGAGCCAGAAGGACTACCTGGGAAAGAAACACAAAAAAGGCCTCATTGTCAGGAGCCCAATTATGCCTTCAGCATTGGCCACACAGTAAAAGGTTTTCTTTTTTGTTTTTCTCCTACACCAGGTATCTAAACATTGCCTTCAGTCAAAGTGGGTAATAGTCCCTTACATCAGCCCTCCCATTTTCCACCTCATATGTACACGAGAGAGACCCTGGAGAGAAATCCCTCCATGTACATTGTCCTGCTCAGATTAGCTGAAGGGTTCTTCGGGAAGCTCAGGATGCCAGATGTCCCTTCTAATCATCTGCTCTCTTTTCTGCAAGCAGCTTAAGGGATCAGAGGTCTTATTTGGAGCCTTCCACCTTCATTCAGTTTTCTTTCTACTTCCCAACCCCACGCTAACCCACATAAATAAATAATGTGCATATAACGATAATGATCTTTTCTTAAAGAAGGAAAAGGGCATATTCAATGTCACCTCCTTAGCAGTCCAGCTGGAGCCTTGCATTTTGACTTACGTCGCATGAACTATGGGCAGCATATCCAACTGCACATTTTCCTTGGGAGTCTTTCCACGAAGGAAATTCCTCCACCTAACCACTCCTCTACCCCCTTTCTTCAACTTATACCCTCTTTCCCACCCTGTCTACTCCAGAAAAGGTCTTTTAAAAGAAAATACATAAATCTTCCGCTTATCTGGGTGGCATGCTCCACAAAGGATCACAAAGATTCTTTGATTGGTTACACAAGTTAACTTTCCATTTACATTCTAGAGCAACAATTTATTCTACAATAAAACTAGCCAACCCTGAGAGTCCACTTCAGTGGATGTCTTGGCCAGGGGCCAAGATTCCTGGATTCTTTTGCTTCTACCGCCCCTCCTCCTGCACTTGCATTGGCCGTCACTGCTGTACTGCTGCTTCTCTCTGGGTACACTTCACTCACTCCAGCTCTTGTGTATTTAAGACACTGAGCATCAGTCTGAGAACGACAATCTGTGGCCCCTGCCAGCATTGCCAGTAGAGCCAAGAGCACACCTGGCCATCTGTTTAAGAGGAGCACAGTCTGACTGAGATATTTACAACAGGAAAGAGAGGCACTGACAAGAGACGGCAGTAATGATTAAGTGAACACTTACTATGTCCCAGTCATCCCACCATGGGGAATGATGATTTCCATCTGAGGGACAAGAAACAGGAGGCTTAGAGTTTAAGTTATGGCCCCAAAGAAAAACAGAAAGTGCTAGAACAGGGGTTTAAACTTAGGTCTGTCTTGTACCAAAGCCTGTGGCTCCTAGTTGCAGTGATGTACTGAGAGGGTTGAATTGTGATGTGCATGTGTGCAAAACTCTAAAAAGAGGGATGTCATTCCCTTAATGACAATCTCTTTTTTTTAATTGTTTGTGGACAGTGGTGAACAGGGAGTTTCAATGATCTACTCATTTCTAGGCTGGACCGAGAGCTCTGTTTCTGGACCTTGGCACTATGGACAATTGGTGCCAATTTCTTTGTTGCTGGGGTCTGTGCCAAGTATTGTATGGTGTCAGCAGCATCCATGGCCTATACCCACCAGAAGCCACTAGCAACCCTCTCCCAAACTGTGAACACCAAAACTATCTCTAGAAACTGCCAAGTGTCCCTTGGGGGACAAAATGGTCCCCATTGGAAACCTTTGCTCTAACATGAGTTTAGAAATCCTACCTTGCAGCAAGCCTCTTTGGGGGTCATGTAAGGTAGAGGATTAGAGTACAGATTCTGGAATCAATCATACCTGAGTAGAAACCTCGGCTCTGTCACCCACTAGCTGTGTGAATTATTCACCCTCTTTGAGCCTTTCCGTGTAAAATGAGGATAGATAATAGTATTCTGAGGATTAAAGGAGATAATGCAGATGAAGCCCTTAGCAGAGTTCCTGACACACAGTAATAGTGCAGTAATAATGTCAGTTATTATTATTAAGAAAAACAGATGTTAGAAGGTGTCAGATTTAATCACCTCATCTCAGAGATGAGTAAATTGAAACTCAGAAAGAGGAGGTATTAATTTTGATTAGAACCCAGTCTACTTCTCCAAGAAATACACACAGTTGGCCACTGTGCTCAATGCCCTTTATCATTTCCCGCCATAAAACTGTATCTTTGAGCCTCCTAGGATGTTATTCATACCCCACCCATGTTCTTTCATCTCATGACTGTCAGTATCCCAACTCCTGTCAGCCAAATTATGGAATGGGAAAAACTGTGCCTTCTAGGGAAGACCTACCACCCATTTGATGTGGTAATGAATCACAAAGACCAGAAGAAAGAAAAAGCCCACAAAAAACTAACAGGAAGAATAGAAGTGTTAACTTGCATGGAATCACAGGAGTGGCTTGGGCAACCCTTACAGCATTTGGGGAGTTGCAGTACTTTAGCCTTGATATTCCTCTGAAATCAACCACAGTCCTGGAACGCCTCGTGTTGTTTGATTTTGCTCAATGAAAATGTTTGTGCTGTCACCAGTAACCAAGGCTGGACACCCTGGGATCTCAGTTCAAACGGAAAAACACCATCTCGATATGCTCCAATTGGTATACTGACTTGTGCCTTGCCATTTTCAGGGAAGCTATGAGGTGAGCTGGCTGGCAGGAGGAGTCTTACAGTAACTGATGCAATAGTTAGTCTCTCACTTGAAAATGTCAGGGATAATTACCAAGTCATATTTAGAAGGGAGCTCTCCCTGGCCAGGGCTGGCATTCAATTACCCTGGATTTAGTGGACATGTGCTGGACAATTTGATGTTGGTCAGTAGGTGGTGAAGATAAAAGGAAAAATGGTGATAAACCTAGAGGAGAAAAAGTGAAGTGTGTGTGTGTGTGTGTATAAGACAGAGAGCAAGAGTGAGAACGAGAGACAGACAGAGAGAGAGAATGAATGAGAGTGGGTATATCCATACGAAAACCACACCTTAGCACAATCTAGGCTCCATCAAGATACAAGAGGAATATAGCACAGTTCTTGAATCAAGTGGCTCATAGCTCAAAAATATATATATAATTTCATATATAATACATGAATATGATTGTATTATAGTTGTGGGTGGACCAAAGGCTCTCAACCACTATGTCACAGCACACAAGAATGTACTCAGAATCCTTCAAAATTGGGCTGCTAAATTTTGATCCATGTGTATAAATTATATTTGCAATCATAGATATATACTATAACATTGATATCCAGCCTGAAGAATGTGGAATTAAGTTATTTAGCCACTTGGTGTCAGTGGGGTGAATTATTAACAGTAAGAGGTAAAAAACAAAGTACAATTTCAAGCCAATTTTCCTAAGAGGAAAATTGTGTGTTCACTGGATAGATAATGTTGGAATTCTTTTTTTCCAATTTTCCAAAGCTTGCTTTAAAAAGAAAAAATAAAGTTCATCTCCAATCCCTTAAAATGTCCTGCCAAAAATTCTGTTTCACAACAAAAAGGGTTAGATGGATAGATGAGGAAAGATGGGAAAGTTGTCTCTAGGGGTATACTGGGTTTCTCAAGTGAGGAAAAGTGGGAAATACCCTCACCTCCTGACGACATCTTTCTAGTTTTAGACGGAGCATTCAGAGCACTCAGAAACCCGTGTTCTACATGAAGATTGCTGTTCCCGTGTGGAATCAGAGTCCATCCTCATAACAACAGAAGATCTTAAAGGAAAATGAGAACCTTCAAGAGGTGATGCATGTTCACACAGATTTTGGGGAGGTTGCACTGAGCAATTCCAGGGCTTTCAACGTGGCAAAATAACTACTCCTGTCTAGGGCAATTCAGAGAGGCTTGGGGGAGATTCCTCTTTTGGTATCAATGGATGATTTTTGAGAAAGTTTTCAGTCCAGTGTAACTGGCAGCTAAGCACTGTCTAGATGACGATTCAGAGTTTAAAATCCACATTGGGCCTCAGGGGTTTAAAAGAAGCCAGACATGAAAGGACCAGGTATCCAAATAACCAATAACAATGTGCTCTCCATTTGCCAATAACCCAGTTATTTACTGAAAGATGGAGTTCTCGCTTTTTAAATGATAGTTCACTGAGACTTTTCCTGTTGATTTGGGCTCTCCTGAATATGACTAAAAACCAAAATTCCTCCTGTGTACACCCCTTTTCCTTAGAAAACCTCATTGCTATAGTTACCATTTCAAACTTTGTCTGAGGAATCTTGATGCTGCTATTAAAAACAGAGCTCTGGAGTTGGAGAAAACTTCAGTGATCTTCTCAGATAACCCTGACCCAACCCACAGCCTCCACACCCCCCCACCCTCTAACATAAGAATGAAATTCTCTTTTCTTTCTTTTTGAACTTCCTGTTTCTCTACTTTTGATAATGCTGTGGTCTGGGTCCAGTTAGATTGGGAGTTCTAAAATTTTAACGTGCAACAGAATCATCTGGAAGAGACCGCTCAGCCGAGCCCCAGAGTTTCTGCTTTTCAGTGGGTCTGAGAATTTGCATTTCTAACGAATCTCCAGGTGATGCTGCTGATCTGGGGGTCGCACTTTGAGGACAAATAAATTAGATGCTTAAGCATGAGAGGTTAAGACACTCTTAGAGAGTTATGTCCAGTTCACAGTCAAAGCTTTTACTTTCCAATGCTCCCCCTCTGCCTTCATTCCCACAAAGTTCCTGGTAGAAAGTACCCTCAGCAAGTTCTCTGGTCCCCCGGACTATCCTGCCCTCCAATACAGTGAGGAATCCCAGAGGAGGGGGCATGATCTGGCCACATTCATTGATTCCAGGGCTTATCAATGCTTACACACAGGAAGCTCCAAAACCCAGCCTTCATGGTTCAATTCCAAGTCCCTTTTGTAAAAGTCACGTATGTGAGATGAAATAGTTGAGCATCTCATTTTGTTAGATGAAAATCCTGAAACCAAAACAGGTTATGTGACTTGTCTAAAGCCACAATGCTGGCAGCAACTGGCAGTGCTGCATGTAGAATCTTGGCTTCTTGACTGGTCAGCTTCTAGAATAGAGTCCTTCCCGAGCAGGCCAGGCTCCCAGATCAGATGATACATTTTCATGATTTATATCATTCTTTTTCCTCATTTGAACAGAAAGCTCCTAAAATATAGTTTGATAATTGCACCTATTACTATGCATGCATTTTAATGGGCACAAAAGATACAAGTGAGGCATTTTTTTTTTTTAAGCAGCACCATCCTATTTATATTACCTTTCCATGTATTTATAGGCTACAGATTACATTTAAGAATTCTAATCTTAAAAGAGTAACTAACACTCTAAAATGACTATTATTCTCAGGGGATAAAGACATTTTATTTTGCAATCTTTTTGTCTTGCATCATACATAACCTCCTGTATCTTACTGAATCAGGCTTTAATTGTAGGTGGATTCTTTTGAATCCATTGTTTAGCTATGCAAAATTGTGCAGCAATTAGGAGCAAAGCAAAAAGTTCCTTCCTTTTACTTCAGAAGACATTATTTCAAAAGAAGGAGTACAAAGACCAATACTGTAGGTCATCACTTAAATAACCTAATAACCTGGGCTATAACCATGATATATGAGAAAATTAAATCCCTCATGCCTGAAGTTTCTTTAGCAATGCACTGAGATATAAAGACTTCACATGAAATAGGCTTTCCAATGCGGGATACCACGGGGCTGACAACTTCAATTGATTCTTAATAAAGAAAATTAATTTAATTAGGAATTACAGCATGAAATTTCATTTTTTAATGGGCCTCAAACACAAGTGGCCATATAAAGTCATTTAGAGATCAAAGTGACTTTGGGTCTGGAATGGTTTTAACCAGTTTGTCACCAACTACGAAATCAGCCATTCATTCCTTTGATGGGTGAGAAAACTGACATTCTTCCCATACTGGGCATATCTCAATCTGTAAAACTTTAAAACCCAGCCATCCTCTATGAAACTTATATAACCAAAACTTTACTCACTGAAAATTTTTGCAGTAGAAAGTTGAACACATAAGATCTCTTTTTTAAAAAAGGCAGCCCACCATCTCACCAGATGAAAATTAAAATGCACATTAGTAATAATTCACTTAACATCAGTTAATTTTTGTGAGTCATTCCCACTAACTTCTTGTTAATGATCTGTCTTGGCAGAAAACGGTTTCATCTAACTCCTCTTCAATCCTCCTTATTCATTTTAAGGAAAGCATTTAGTAATGGGCAAATGGCAAATAATTAGGCAAAAAACAAAAACTTGCCAGTCAACTCCAAAGGGAAATTGCCTCCCTTCCCCAATAAGTTTCCGATCAGAAAGGATCAGGGAATTAATTAATGCGCAACAGGCTTGTGGATGCCGGGAGGCCCACACTTTCAGTAAGTTGCAGGTTAATGATTAAAGTCCACTACATAAACCGAAAAAGGTCAACCTTTCTAGCTGTCAAGAAGGTTGTAACTTCAACCACAGATCAATCACCATTCACATCAAAGGAGTAAGAGGTGAAGCTTAGTAAGACAAACCCAGCTGGAAAACCTTGTCCCCTCATTTGATAAGGTATCAGCCCTTTTAAAAAAAAAACATTACTTACCCCCTCCCCACCATTCCATACTGCAAAATGTGGCAAATCTTTTATCCTAATGAACACTCTTAGGCAATCCAATCAAGCAATTTCAGACTCTATAGAAACCATGATAACATACTACCTTGGCCAGTAATGGAACTTAAATGAAGCTGAAAAATGAGTTGATCATTTAACTCTTAAGGGAAATTCTCTTTTGATTCTTCACCCAAAGCCATAATTTAAGGCTGTATTTTAAAGTAAACACCCCTGATTTATCATTTTCACTACAATTTACTACCTTTAAAACTCTGACAATCTTCTCCCATTCCATAAAGTAAGATAAATACATTAACAATCCAAGAAAAAAAATAGCAGCTACATTAACTGTAGTAGACTTGCCAGAGAGTCATTGTCTTGTCAAATGGAGGTTCAGTGCAAAAGATTATGTTCAGTGGAAAAGATTATGCAACAGTGAAGCACATAGCCAACCATTCCTTACCGCAGGGCTCACCCCCCAAATGGAGGAAAGTTACAAAGTTAATGCCTTGAGAATTGCACAGCCCTTATCCTTGAACCCGACAGATCATCTGTTCTATTCCAGAACTCCCAGACATTCTGTTGCCCAGATCTGAATCCCTCCCACCTTGCAAGGGCTACTTTTCTACTTGCTGTTTTATTGTTCAAGTATCTTCCTGTCTCCCAAACTTGTTACAATGGATGCTTCTTGAGAGGAGAGACTCTGTTTTATGGAACAAATAGTGCCTAGCACATTATCCTGAACACGACAGGTTGTTCACTGGATTCACTAGAAAGCATTCCCTGTGTATCGTGTCAGTTTATAAATTGCTTTCACATGAAGCTTCTAATTCAACTCTCCCAGAGACTTGGTGAGATGGTTTAACAGAAGCTTAACAACTTGCTCAAGGCCTGAAAACTCTTAAGGAGCAGAGGTAGTAGAATTGAACCTAGGACATCAAATGCCACATCTGCTCCCCTTCCCTTTACCATCAAAGCAAGCACTGGTCTTACCTCTCAAGCACAGTGTCACCAATTAGCAAGTTCTGGAGTCAACCTGTTACTGGGTCTGCACAACACACCCTCCTTGTGGAGTTATAATCATATGGGGTAAGATCAGGGTTTTTGAACCTCAACACCATTGACATTTTGGGTGGATAATTCTTGTTGTGGGGGCTGTCCTGTGTACTGTAGGATATTTAGCAGTATCTCTGGCTTCTACCCATTAGATGCAAGTAGCAGCCCCACCTCCCAAATTGGGACAATCAAAAATGTCTCCAGACATTGCCACATGTCTGGGTGAGGGTGGGGGGAGTTTGCACCAGTCGGCTATACAGAGGTCAGGTTTACCTATCCTGAAGGTGGGCACGTGACCCAACTGCCCAGCCAGAGCATCCCGCACCACTCCTCCCTCCTTGATCAGTCCATGACTGTGCATGCCATCAAGGCAGGGTTTATTAGTAGGTTTTTTTTCTTTTTGGTGGGGAGGGCATTAATAAGGTCATTGGAAGAGTGAGAAAGCCTCACTCACAAGATCATGGCATTTTGTAGGTCTAGAGCTGCCAATACTTATCTTTAGTGGTGGGCAGAGAGAGCCTGCCTGGAAACAAAGCCAGTTCAAAGGAGTGCAGATGTAAGAGAAGGGCGAGAGCCCCTCTGAGACTGTGTACGAACATTTGTCCAGTGGTGCTGGAAACCAGCTTCACCTCTCAGAATTCCCAGTTCCATGAGCCAATAAATTGCAACCCAGAGATTAACCCATCCACTGGGCTACTGTAATATATGAGGCTCAATGTGGGCTTCGCTTCCCACCACACAGTGAAAGCCCACGTCCTCTTCCAGGTCAGCAAGGTCTTACGTACTCTGGCATCTCCCCGCTTCCCTTTCTCGACACACAGGGCACACTCTGTATGTGCTAACATACGTGCTGCTCCCTCTGCTTGGCGTGCCCAGATACCAGCATGCCTGGCTTCCTCCCAATCTAAACTCAGTGCAGCCTTCTCTGGACACCCTCGTTGTGGGAGCACCCCCGGCCCTGTAGCACCATGGCAGCCACCATATATATATACATTTACTATACATTTATTTATGGTCTGTCTTCACCCATCAGACAGAGCAGTTCACAAGGGCAGGGACTCTGTCTCTATTGCTCATGTGCTGGGCACACCACAGGTGCTCAATGAAGACCTTTACATTGAATGAATAAGTGAATCAATCTAAGATGTGGCGCCCAGTCTGAAGGAGGCTGGTTGTCTTCCGAGAATACAAGCCTTGCAGGTGGTGGCCATTTCAAACATTTAAAAACGAGTCAGAACCATCTCTGCTGTAGGTTGCCCCTCCTCGAGGCAAACACAGAACGATCACAGCCCACTTCAAATCAGGAGCGCATCTGAGTCGGGCAGAAACAATCTCAGGAGCCAGCAGTTCCTGCTCTGCCACCACTTCTACATGTCCCCTTCCATCTCCCACCACATCAGTCTCCTCCCTGGTCCTCCATCAAAGGGACCCAGAGGCAAGAAACCCAAGTTCTCACCAAACAATCACGTTACACCAAATCAGTGAGCAGGAAATGACGAATCCTGACACCACAGACTTTGACAGGAAAGGGGAAATTTCAGTGTGGGGAAAGAGGAGCAGTCCCGAGAGTGCCCTTCACGTATTTGTTGATAAGTAGAGAGTTTATTTTGTACCCAGGATGGGGAAGCCATGTAGACAGACATCAGAGCCCAGGGGTTGCTCACCTCTGTGTGCCTCTCACTCAATGCCTTTCACCCTGGTTTGCAAGTCTCAAGTCTTCCATCTCTAACTCCGTGTCTGGGCCTACACGGGGCATTCCTTTGCTGCAGGACAATCCAGTTACATCAGGTGACTTCCGCTAAGAACAGTTCATGTCTTGAATTCTAGTTCATCAAATACTCAACAAGTACTTACTAAGTTCGTGCTGTGTGCCAGGCTCTGTGCTAGGCTTTGAGGACATGTCAATGAACATAAGAGACAAAGCCCTCTGCTCTGACGTGCCATCTGGGGATGGGAGCCTCTTGCCACTCTGCCCATAGACATGATTTACTGCCTGTTTGGTCAGACTTTTCTATGGCTGAATTCACATTTTAAGGGGACTCACTGGAGACATTTTAGCAAAGTGATTTAAGAACACATTCCAATCAACCCAAGATGGTTTAAAAAAATTAAGAAATAGGCATAACTTACACTCATAGTTTCCTACCTGATAAGGTTATCCAGGGAGGATTAAATGAGGTGTTTCAAATAGGAAACTTAACAAAATTAAAAGTTTGAGGCAATCAGCATGGTGAGAAATACTCGGAAGCAAAAACGTTTATGCAAATCACCTCCCCCATCAGCTTTCTCTCCTAGGAAAGTTCAAACTTGGTCACCATTAAACATAGCCACTCAGGTCAACTATATGCCAAAAGGGCCAGTTGGAAGTACAGCCCTTCCCTCCCAACTGGGTGAATGGTTGGAGAAGACTGAGCATGAGATGAGATGCTCTCAGCTGATGTAGTAACAGAGTTGTTGGCATGCTCCTACATCATTCCATATTGATCCTTTACCTCTACAAAGTGGTTTTTTTCCATGGCAAAATTGGTTTACTTGCCAGTTGAGAGCACTTTTCAACATACAGCTGGCATGAGCTTTTCCCCATGGTTTGTATAACCCTTCCCACTAAACCAGGATATGGTAGGCACAATGGTGGGAACACTGGCATGGGAGTCAGGGACCTTTCATTAAAGACTTGGTTGTGCAATTTGGCAAGTCATTTCCCTTTTCTGGGGCTCAGTTTTCTCAACACTGTATTAGATCAGGGGTTACAAACTTTATTCTATTAAGGATCAGATAGTAAATATTTTAGGCTTTGTGAGCCATGTAGTATCTGTCATGACCATTCAACTCTGCCCTCGTGCAACAACAGCCATAGACAGCACACAAATGAATGGGCATGCATGTATTCCAATCAAACTTTGCAAAAACAGGATGCAGGCTGGATTCAGCCAGAGAGCCATAATTTGCAGACCTCTGGATTAGAGTATCTATTGGTACCTTCCAGTTCTGATGTTCTATAACTTGATTATTTAAGCTTCACCTCCCATCTGGCCTTACAGAAAGTCTTAAAGGCTAGAGAGTTCCAGGTTGAAATGAAAAGTTCAATAAATAACAACAGTTACCATTTAGTGATTGCTGTGCATCAAGTATTGTGCTAATAGCTTTATGTACCTTATCTCGCTTTATTCTCAGAGCAATTTGTTGAGGTAGATATCATAATTAATCTATTTTGTAGGTAAAGAAACTGAGACTTCAGCAGTCTAGGTAATCCATTCAACATCACATGGCTGGTAACTGGCAGAGCTGGAATCTGAATGGTTGTCTGACTCCAGAGTCCTTATTCAAAACTACAGAACTCTGGGACCATCACAAAGTTGTTCAGACACCTACCTCCACTGGTTACTGCAGCCCACACCAGCTACTCTCCCATGAATACCCAAGAAGTTTACATGAGAAGCCCTGTTCTTGCATGCCTCATACATTAAAAGGTTGGCCTAAAAATAACACAGGAGTTCACCACTCCAGACGAATTGCTTTTTAATGCATAATAATTGATTCCTTGACCAGCTCAAGACCTTACGGTGGCTGGAGTACCTACAGCATGCCTTATTTGGAAGGCAACCACAAGACAAGCCCTGGATCTGCTGATGTCATCTGCAATCTCTCATCCAGGCAAACACAGCCCCATTTAAAGAATTCTTTTAAACTAAGAAGGAAAAAAAAAAATCAAAGACCTACATCTTACCACAGTTAAACCAATCATAAATAAAACTCTCAAGAAACAGTGACGTTGGAAAAAATCAAAGGGCAGCCTGGAATGTGCATGGGGTCTGCTGGCTGATCTCAGGAGAGGAGTCTCAAGGTGAGGTGCTACTGGTGTCCCATCGACGCCCGTGGACGGTCCCACTCTCTCTAACCTCAACAAAGTCTCCTCGTGTGACTGCTGATTATTAACGCAGTCTCTTGGGGCCTTCAAATGGCTGGAGGTTCGTAAGAACACAGGCATGTGTTTCAGTTCAGCCACAGTTCCTTTTTCCTGCTTGGTGGTAGACAGCTGCATTCTCCAGAAAGTTCTAGTGTCCACAGTAAGCACAGTGAAAATGTTAATGCAACAATTCGATAAATATTTCATGGCCCCTTCCTTAGCTTGCTGATGCGATTAAGCAGGAATCTCATTACTAAAACCTACTCTGGCCTCCTCTTTTATTTATGAGCTTTATTCCTTTACACCAACACACGGCCGGGTTTAGACAAACTGAAGTCGTGAACACACTGGGAAGAAGAACAAACAACTCGATACCCGACCATTGGAACTCAAGGCAAGTCATCTTCTGGCAGGAAGAGTTTTGCTCCTGTCTTCCAATATGACAAGACAAAACTGAAACGGAGCTAGACGGTGGAGAAGCAGCGTCGACGGGTAGGGATCGGCTGTCTTCATGGTGATGGGGGGATAGTCAGAGGAGGGTGAACAAAAAGACAGAGCCCCCTGCATCCATTTCTCACCTCCTCACCGGCCAGGACTGTTTATCATTATAGTACATCACATATTTGACCAACAATAATTTGTCTCCATGGAATTTAATTCTTCCCACCCACACAGCCCTAGTCATTCTTTGAACCCAGCTCAAATGTCACCATCTCTTGGAAGCTTTTCCCATCCCTCCTCCCAACTCCAAATTAATCATTCCTTCTGTTGTAATCCCATGTGGGTTTTTTTGATCGTGCCATTACAGCTTTTATCTCACAGGGTGCCTTTAGCATTACAGTCAGGTCTAGCAGAGCTGAAAATGAAGACTTGAGACCAAACTACCTGGGTTTGCCACTTACCAGCTGTGTGGTCTTGGGCAGGTCATTTAACCTCTCAACACCGTATTTACTAATCTTTAAAATGGGATGATGATGGGACTCCACAGGATTGTTGTGAGAGTTTGTGAGATGAGTGCTTTGGTACTTAGCAAGCACTCAAATATCCTCCCTAATAGCTAGATCTATACATACATGTGTGTATGCAGAAGGAACCGGAAAGCTCAAATCTACCTTTCCCCAGCTTCCCATTCTGGATAAAATGTTGTGACCCATGTTGACCAACTAGGATCACTTTAAAAGGTTGTGTGCCGAGGCACTGTTTTCTAACTCCCAGGTCCTTCCTTCCATGTGGCGCAGGTGAGTGGGCTTACGACAAGGCCTGCCAGCTTTCTCTGTGTGCGTGCCTGAGCTTGTTGGTCACTGCACTTGTTTCTTGTTCCATGTGACTAGAAAGATTTGGTAGGCTCTCAAGCTTTGCATTTATGTTGGGGGGCGGGGATTAGGAGGCCCCATTTAGGCTGCAACCTCATCCACATGTCCCGATCCAGCTTTTATAGAACTCTGCACTGAAGGATGCTGGTTGTCATCCTGAGAGGTTTCTTGGGAATGTCTTTGGAGGGAGCAAGGGCGCGTACAAATCAAGCCCACACCTCATTTCTACCATTATGTGTACCTGCCACAGTGCTTGAGGGCAGACACAGGGAGGGGGGAGGAAGGGGGAGGAGACTGGAGTTGAGCAGACCTTGGTTCAAATCCCAGTCTGCCACCATAAGGCCTTGGGGAAGATGGGAATCTCTCTGGGGCTCATTTTCTGACCTTGTTGCAAATAACAAAGAACTTTAGTTACTTCTCCCAACATCTCTTCCTTCTCAGTACCAGGATTCAAATTTTTATCTAAGGACACTCCGAGCTGGAGTAAACAATTGCATTTCTCAGCCTCTCTTGCAGAGATGTGTGGTCATGTGTCCAAGTTCCAGCCAAGGAGATGGGAGTAGTATTGGGTGGGATGTCGGGAAGTCTCCTTAAAAGAAAGTAGACGAGTGCTTCTTCCCCCTTTTTTTCCTTCTTGCTGCCTGGCATGCAGACGTAGTGGCAGCAGCTGGGATCACAGAGTGACTTGGAGTAAGGAAGCCATATGCTGAGGTTGGCAGGGCAGGGAAAAGGAAACGTGGGCCTCTGTGACTCAGTGAAGCTGCCAGACCAGCCCTGCGCAGCCACCTTCAAACTTCGTTTACAGAGAGAGAAATAAAGGCCTAACTCATTTATGCCACTGTTGAGTTTTTCACTGTTCTGTGCAGCCCAGCTTAACCATTACTGATGTTTAAGGCTCAGCGACAATGTAAATAAAACCCTAGCCTGCAGGCCAGACCCATCCCACCACCTGTTTCTGGATGGCCCATGAGTGCAGAGAGACTTTTACACATGAACATTTGCAATAAGTTTGATGACAGGGAACAATAACTGTAAACCCCACCCCCTCAAACACCAATTCCATTCTTCGCATTAGTAGACCTGCACGTCAAAGAAGTTATACTCAATGATTATCATTATATTTTGAATTTTGTACATAAAAATCCTGTGGAAATTTGTTTTCTCATTATATGAGCACCTACGTATAATACTAGCCTTGCTTTTGCCTCTTGCCTTGCAAAACCTAAAATATTTACTCTCTGGCCATTTGCAGAAAAACAAGTTTGTTGATCCATGATGTAGAAAAGTCCCCAATACACTGCTTGTCATAAAGAAAATACTCAATAAGTGACAGCTATTATTATAATTAAATCTCCAGAAGAGCCTAGCACAGAAGTTACTCAATTTTGTGAGATAGGATAATCCTATAGAAAAGTATGGCTTCATTCTTTGTTGACTTGAAGAGATAAAAATTTTCCTTCCTCAACCTCACCCTTCCCAAGCATCTCCACTTTCTTAATTCTTGGTTATCAGGCAAAAAAAAAAAAAAAAAAAAAAAAATGAGAGCATAACAAAGACACTTAGAACGTATTGCACCCATGCCTCCCTCCCCACCCCATCTGTCATAGATGTATTTTTAAGCTCACCTAACAAAAAAGGGACAAAATCAGAAAGACAAAGGGGTTTGGGGCACCATGTCTAATTTCATTTAGATCTCTCTAGAATGTTTTGGTAACTGAGCCTAATATCCATCATATATTTCCCCAGCTGATTCCAGAATTGACATGTATAAATTGCCAACCTGTCACAAATTAATAGAACCCTGAGCAAAGCTATATATATATATATATATACATATGATTCTATCATTCGCCACATTGTAGCAACGGTTCATCTATGACCAAACTCAATTCTGGGATCCTGGAAGAGTCTTTCATGCATGTAATACCAGAAGCAGTTGAAGCATGAGTTCCAGGCTTTCCCAAGATAAGAAAAATTATATGGCTGAGTTAAACCAGCAGCTCCCAACCTTTTTGGGCCACGGTGCCAAGTGTCTGGCTCATGCCCACATCGTTCTGCCAGTCTCTGCCAACTCCTCCCTCCACCCTCCTGCTTCCAACCCTCATATGGACACACTCTAATCTATAAGACGGTTTGGGCTGTTCCAAATACCAGGCTTGGGATTATGAAATGAGAGTGTAGGACCAGTTCAGTGGAGGCCCCAGATGGAGAAGGAAAGGGATATTTGTGGCCCATCGTGTCTGCCCTTACGGCAGCCGTGGAAGAAAGGGCTGACTTGGCACTGGCAGTGGGGGTGTGAGTAAATGAATGAGGTGGCCTGAGTGGGATGCAGGGAGGTGGAGTTGTGTCTGTCACTGGGCGTTGACTTTGTCGAAATTACCACATCCAGTCCCAACCCACTGGAAGGCAGGCCAAGAGGAAAAGTCTTTTGGAAAGAGTGGTAGTTGAAAAGATTTCAACATATCAAGAAAATGTAGACATGGCCAATGGCTTGGCCGGATGGTGGGTAGGCCAGGGAATGACAGTAGCTCCTGTAAATCAGCTACAAACCTTTAGTACAGTCTGAATGTTTGTGTCCCCTCTGCAATTCATATGTTGAAATCGTAACCCCCAAGGTGATAGTATTAGGAGGTGGGGCATTTGGGAAGGTGATTAAGTCATGAGGACAAAGCCCTCATGGATGGGATTAATGCCCTTAAAAAAGAGACCCCAGACAGCTAACTCTTCCCTTCTGCCATGTGAGGTCATAGCAACAAGGCACCATCTATGAACCAGAAAGGGGGCCCTCTCCAGACACTGAATCTGCAGGCACCTTGATCTTGGACTTCTCAGCCTCCACAACTGTGAGAAATTTGTTGTTTATAAGCCACCCAGTTTGCGGTATTTTGTTACAGCAGCCTGAATGGACTAAGGCACCCTCGGTTGTAAGAATTTGCGCATGTTGCAAAGCATCTAAAGCAAGCAGTTGGGGGTTGGGGGAGGGAAGAGTTCTTGATTAAAAGTATTGTGAATTTCATCCTATCATTGTTCGCACTCCCAAAGGATATTTACTAGAATGTTCAGAACAGAACTTTTTGTAATAGCATCTAACTGGAAACTAACCAAATTCCTAGCAATGATTGAATGGATAAATTATAGTCTGTATAACAATGAAACATTATACAATTAAAATGAAGGATCTACAACTATACACAACAAAATGATTGAAACTCACAAAAGCATGTTGAGTGAAAGAAGCCAGATACATAAGAGCACATAGTGTATGATTCCATTTATGTAAAGTATAAAAACAGGTAAAAGTCTATGATGTCAAAAATAAGGATAGTGATTAGCATTAAGGAGATGGAATGGGGGTGGCCTACAAGAAGCTTCTGGGGCTTTGGTAATATTTTATTTCTTGACTCTGTGTGCTGGTAACATGGGTGTGTTTCATTTATGAAAATTCCTTGAGCTGAACACCTAGATGTGTGCACTCTCCTACGTGCATATATTGTACTTCAGTGAAAAGATCTAAAAGATACAATGTAGCCTTTGAGAGATGTGGAACCACAGTGTGCTAGTTCTGAAAGGAACCCTGGACACTCTTGGGCCTGAGAAGCTTTAACCACTTCCTTTGACCATGAGATTCAAAGAAAAGGAACGTGATAGTAACATAGCAATAGTAAAAATATATAATTATAATAAGTCAATATTTACTCAGTATTCACCTGTGCTAGCATGTTATAATAACCCTATTAAGTATGAGGGATGAACAATTACATCCCATTTTATAGCTGAAGACCCTGAGGTTCTGGGGTGGAGGGAGAAATGGGCCTGACCCCTGATTTAAATTCTCTTATTGCCTCTTCAGGTGACTGGGAGCTCTTGAGAAAGTCAGAACATGATCCAGGTCTCCTGACTTTGGAGTCAATATGACCCTGTGGTAGGTTGAAAAACGGCCTCCCAAAGAGAAGTTCATGTCCTCATCCCTAGAACCTGTCAATCTTAACATAGTTGGGGAAAGGTCCTTGCAGATATAATTACGGATTTCAAAATGAAGAGATTATCATTGATTATCCAAGTGGCCCTATATGTCAGTGCAAATATCCTCATGAGAGACAGGCAGAGGGACATTTGACACATGCACAGAGAAGAGGGTAACGTGAAGACAGAGGCAGACATTGGAGTGATGCAGCCACAACCAAGGAATGCCAAGGCTTGCTGGCAGCCACCAGAAGCCCAGTGGGAACAGATTCTCTCCCAGAGCCCCTGGCGGGGGCACAGCCCTGCTGACTCCCTGACTTTCAAACTTCCAGCATCCAGAACCACAAGAGAATAAATGTCTGTGGGTTTAAGCCACCAAGTTTGTGGTAATTTGGCACAGCAGCCCTAGGAAACAGACACACTCCCCATTACCTAAAAATCATACAGCAGCATCTAAAAAGAGTGTTCTACAAATGGCAACAGAAAGAGCCACAGTGCGTCACATTGAATGCACAGATACCCGAGAGGGAACAAAGGCCTGAAAAGTTAAGGATTAACACTTTGCCAAGTTCATGATTATTATTCTAAAGCCCCCAAAACACAGTGCAATAGCTATCAGGGCAAGAGTTGGACTAGATGATCTCCATGGGCCCTTCCAGCACTTTCTAGCATTTTCTAATTCTTTATGTACAATGGGACTTGCCGATGGCAGACAATGCTAATCAATCACAGCACTGTCCTCCTGAGCTCTGAAAGGACCCCCTAATCCTTTTTAACCAGAGCTGCAGGCAAGGAAAACCTCCGTACCATTCCCATCCTAGTAACTCCATGAACAGTCCAAATAAATAAACCATGGCACGTGGGTTTTCAGAAATGCCTCTACTATTCTCTCCTTGCCCGGGGAAGGACGTCCTCATCCCCATTGATATCAGTTGATCCTTTTGCCACTTCTAGAACATGCAATCCTTTGCTCTGATTTTTAAATGAGTACTCCAACAATAATATTGGGTGAGAGGTTTGGGGCACTATACATACAGTTCAACCTTTACCGTCTAGGAAAGCTTTTCTCTGACAGATTAAAATATATACCTGTGTTTACTGCTGTATGAGTTCCAAAGCCATTTGTGGGAGTTGTAGTTGATCTTAAAAAATTTTGGATCCCAAGTCAATTCCCAGAACAGCTGCGTCTGATCAGGCTTCCTAGGCAGGACAGTTCAAAAGCTCAGAGTCTTCAAAGAAAACCATTAGCTGGGGGTGCAATTGTTAAAAGGTGATGAAACACTAATGCCTCACTGGTAGTGAGTACTGCAATAACACCGCCCTCCATGGGGTTTAGAGACCTCCACAGAGGAAACTATCACTGACCTCGTTTACAATTAAAAAACCCTGAGGCTTAGAAATTTGAAGTGCATGGAATTAGTGGGTTTCCAAGCAACCTCCAGAAAGGAAGAGGGAGATGAGAATAGGAGAATGAGTAATAAAAATAATTTTAAAAATTGTAATTAGCTAATAATTTTTTTGCAATAGCTGTATCAGACCCTGACCCAGGTACTAGTCAGCCAGTCAAAACAAAACTATTTAGGGAGCTCCTACTAGGAGGCAGGTACTGTTGCTGAAGATGGGATTTCAATGACACAGTCCCTGCCTTTAAGGGATTAGGAGGGACAGGCAGAGAGTTGTCATATTAAAAAGAAATATGTCAGATGTTGAGAAGTGCTTTGGAGAAAGGTGAATAGGGTGATGTGGCCAAGAAAAATGCAGGCTCTGGGGAGTGGAGGTGGAGCAAGGCTAGGCCAGAAGTCCTCTCGACAAAATGACATTTAAGCTAAGACTTTGATGATGGGAAGCTGCCAGCCAAGCAAAGTTCTAGGGAGAGAGCATTCCAAGCAGAAAGAATAGCACATACAAAGGCCCAGAGGTAGGCAGGGAGTTGGGGGGTTCACTGGCCAGAGTGGCTGGAACACAGGTACTGATGGCTGCAGAGGGAGATGCACTTGCAGGACTGGGCAAGGGCCAGACCTTCTTGGGGTGAGAGCATCTCACAGGTCATGGCAAAGTGTTTGGGTTTTGTCCTTACACAATGAGAAGCTATCTGGAGGTGTCAGACTGGGAAGTACTATGATCGGATTTAAGCTGTAGAAACACTAGGTGATTGGGAAGGCTATCAAGTAATCAAGGTGGGAAGTGAGGATACCATGGACTAATGTTATAGCTGTAGAGATGGGAAGCAGTGGTCCCGTTTGTGATATATATCTTTTCTATCCTTTTCTTGTCAAGGTATAATTTACATACAGCACAATGTATAGATCTTATGTGTAGAGTTTAATCAGTTTCGACAAATGCCTATATCCGTGTAGCCCACACCCTATCAAGATAGAAAACATTTTCAGCACCCCAGGAAGTGACCTCGAGGTCCTTGCTAGTCAGTCCTCCCTGCCCCTCACCCCCTGCAACCTCAATTTGGGATATACATTTGCAGTAGAACTGAAAGGACTTATCCTCACTGCGTTGGACACGGGAGGGTGAGGAAAGGAGAAAGATCAAAGATGCTTACATTTTTAGCTCAAACACCTGGGTAGCTGGAGATGCTGTCTGTTGACAGGGTCAAGGCGGGGAGAGGACAAAAGCTAGAGCTATGTTTTGACACACGAAGTTCAAGAAGCCTTTTGAACACCTAATGAAGGCACTGGGGAGAGAGATGTGTACAGTAAGGCTGGAGCTCAGGAGAAGGTTCTGAAGCCACGGACCGGGTGACGTCAGCAATGGAGTGATGAAATTAAAAAGAGGTGAGCAAGGGGGAGGAGGATGGGGTTGCCCAACTGCCAATGCTAGGAGAGGAGAAAGAGCAGTAAGGGAGACTGAGGTAGGAGGAGGATACAGCAAAAGGAGAGACTCGGGAGCACACAGAAAAAAAGAAGCAAGAAAGGAACAACCCCCTCGGACAGGCACTACTCAGGCAGAGGGCGATCTTGACATCTCTTAACTTATTTAACCCTCCCTAACACCCTGGAGGGTAGATGTCACAAATGTTCCCATTTTACAGACAAGAAAACTGAGGTCCAGGGATGCAAGTGACTTGTCACAATGCTAATGAGTGGTGGAGCCACCATTCTGAAGCTCGGCATCTTCCCCCTAAGCGTGTTCTGCACCACATGAATACGTGCAGCTGAAAAGGGTTCCAGGGTCACATTAGCATGGAAAATGCAAAGTCCACAAGTGTCTGGACTCCAGGGCTTCGCAGAGCCTTTAGTGTGTTAGTATGAGTTGCAAGGGCTCAAGAGGGAGATGTAGAATAGCACATGTTCCACATATACGTGGAACCTTTTCTTGTTTTCTTTTTTAGAAGGGCAATTCACCAAACAGGTGTTCCCTAGACCACAGCAAGGGAACTATTGCTAGAAGGCAACACGAACAAGTCTTTAAAATGTGTTTAAACAAAATCCAAAGTGCTTTCACAGACATTATGTCACTTATACCCGAAGGAGAAAGGGTCGACACGAACATTCCAGTTTACAGAGAATGAAGGCAAAGCTCATGAGGTTAAGTGGTTTGTCCTGTATCACACTCCTGCAGCAATTAAGCAAGAAAAATCAGAACCGGTCTACGTGCTCGAAAGAGCGTGAGAAATCAGGTCAAGCCAAGGGAGAATCAGGCAAGAGGCTTAAACGAGGCTCTCTAGTCTCTGCATCTCCTCCTTACAATATCCCTCTGCATTCGCTTTCCACGGGACTCCGCCCAGAGCCGGGGAGGATACAGAGGGTGGAGGAAGAGGAAGGGGCTGCAGGGGTGCTCCGGTCACGAGCATTAGAAAAGGGCTTCAACTTCCCCGGGGTTTGTGTACCATGAGGGTCTTGTGGGAGGATCCTGTGGGAGGTGTTGTGGATTGCAGGAAAGGAACTGTGGAAAGGCCTCTCGAAGGAAACAGAACTGTCTTAAGAATTCCAAAACCTAGAGGAATTAAAAGCACCTCACAAATCAATCCTGTCTTGAGTCGCCTTGGTTCAGCGCTTAACGAGCCCAGGGCAAAATGGGTGGACACCCCTAACGCGGCGGCATGAGGTCCTCTGCCCCATGTCGTCTCCCTAAATTCCATCACACTGGACTGAAGAAATGGGGCCCTCCTGGACTGCTGCCCACTGGATGCTCTGAATGCATCCTGGAGAAGGAGCCTTCAGCAGAGTGGAGGGAAGGAGGGGTTACCAGGTACCAACTATAAAGAGAAGACCCCCCAATCCACCAAGGGCATATGCTTGAGAGCATGGACTCTGGGGGTGGACAGTCACAGGTCCAGGTCCCCTGCATGGCTACTTAGTAGCCTTGTGTCCTAGGGTAGTTACTGAGCTTACCCTTCCTCATCCGTGAAATGGGGGTGCTGACGGCACCAACCCCATGGGGTTGTAGCGAGGATTTTACAATGATAATGAACAAATAGCAAAGTGCTTCTCAAAACAAAAAAAAAGGTTTTTACCTGGGATGTTTCTTAAAATGCAGATTTCCAGGCCCTGCCACAGACCTACTGCAACAGACTCTCTGAAGGATATTTCTATGCACCATACAGTCTAAGAAAGACGAGTAAGACATTCAGTCTGTGCTTGGCAAAAGCTTAGTATGTTAACAGCTATCATTCTATTTATCACTATTATCATTATAATATGCCAAGATGAGACCTCTTTTCCAGCCTGGGCAACTTAGTGTTCAAAATTAGAATTTATCTGAAACCCAACTCAACAGATGTTCACTCATCCCCAGAACCCTGAACGAAGCCTCGATCATCGGAAAAAATAAAATAAACCCAGTGACTAATTGCAGCATCCTGGGTGAAGGAAGAGTAACCTTTTGCAAAGATTCCCAAGGAATCAAGTAGCTGTTGCTTTAAAAATAAAAAAAAAGCAGTAAGAAGCAAACTCTCAAAGATGCGATAAGCAATGTCAGGTACACACTCCATGTGGATTGGCATCTTGCCAGAAAAGGTGCTTTGTGAGGAAGGAGACCCTAGTGAAAGGTACAATGATTTCTATACACAGGCCTGGCTGCTAAAAGTCAAATGTGAAGCAGGTCTCAAAGGCCTCTGGGCTAAACTTGCAGGGAAACCATTCATGAGTTCTCCCAGACACTGAGTCCCACAGTACCTGCGTCCATTGCCTGCGCTACCCCTACATTTTCCATTCTTCTAGAAGTCATCCTGATTACAGTCTTTGCAAAAATGAGTCTCCCTTTGCTGGTCACATAGAGCAGCAAGATATGAAAAAAGAACGTCACCGAAAAACAAAACAAAACTGCATGGTAATCAAATGTAAGCATCCTGGAAAAGAATCCCTTGCCGTTTAGATTTTGAGAAAATAAAAAATATCAAAGAAACTTTTTTGGAACATCACATTTAAACTCCATGAAGTCTCATTATATTTAACTAGGATTAGCATTCTGTGTTTTGGTAGCTAAAAAAATTATTCCCTCTGCTTCCTCTCATTGACATCAGCATCTCACACTGAGTTTATATTCACCCAGAGCGCTCCTATTTTATTATACTGCTAGGAAGTGCTTAATGGGACTGGGTACCTTTCAGGAAAGATTAAGAAAAATAGCTTGGGGAGCACAGCATCTCTGAAAATTGGTTTTCCACATTATTAAAAACCACAGATCTCTGCACACACAACTACACAAAGCAGCACGTGTGCCCCTCGGTTGTCCCCTCCTGTGTGTGCATTGCCCATTCCCTGCATTGCTGATGCACTTCAGGGTAAACCCAACACAGAATCACTTTGCCTTCTCTGCAAACAGCTCTACAAAGACCATAAATGTCACCACCAAATTGGTGAGTGCTAGTTCAAACCTTCACATCTCTCTCATTCCTTGAGACATCTGTGTCCCTAAGGATAACAATCCCGGCTTAAAGGAAATCTTGGGAAAAGGAGCCAAGAGTTTTTCCTGCCGAGGCCAGTGGGAGGAGACTAGTGGGGAAGTGGGCTCGATAAAACTGTCTCCAAAATAAGTTCCATCTTAAAAAGCTCATGAAGGAAATGAGGGAGTTATTTCGGTTTCTTAAATGGAAGTACAACCCCAAAAATAAAAAATAAAAGGCTTCTTGATAGAGAGAATTGAAAGACTGGGTGAGATTGAGGGTATCACTGAGAAAAGATTGCCTCATAACAGAGCTTTCTTGTATTACACCCAAAGCTGTGTACCATCTGAGGCTGATTCAGGAAAATACTCAAATCTCCTGGTAATTTCCTGCAGACAGGACGTTTAATCATCTCCAAGCCTCCACCGCAAAAGAAAAAAAAAAAAGAAAAAGAAAAAGAAAACTAAACCAAATGATTCACACTCTTAAAACGAATCTGCCTTCGGAACAAGAACCATTTTCTGGTCTTGAAAAGCAGCCACGGTTTGTTATTCTAACAAAGTGTTCCTTTCCTCCAAACAGAAATAAAAGTCGCTCAAGGAGGGCTTGTCCTGATTTCTGTTCTGCATTTCTTGAAACTTCCATCCAGTCAACAGTTTCTCCTGGCAGGTTCTCAGAAATCCAGGGAGAGCTAGGTAGTCGGAGACTAAGAACACAGGATCATTTTTATAAGCTCCCTGCCCCCCACTTTTTGGCCCCATGCGAAGATGTTTTATTGTAGGATGAGCAAAATTAGCTGCACATATAAATTCTTCATTGCTCAGCTCACTTGACACCTTTATCTGAATTGCCCAATGGCTGGGGGAGATTTGGCAATTGACGATTTGAAAAGGAATGGCTCAAATCCTCCCCAAGTGGTATTTGTTCTGTCTATACAGACAGGGGCACGTCCATCTCTCTAATTACTCAACTAGCTCCCCAGATAAAAACATCTGTGTGCAGAAAGCAGGGAACCCAAAGTATACAAATGATTCACACCACCTAAACAACTGCAAATAAAGGCCAGCACAGCAAAATGAGGGCCTCTAAAAGCCAAAATAATTTAATATGGGCGGAAATGGAATTTGGCAATCCATGCATCAGACTTTGCTCCAATTTGGGAAGGCATGTCTTCCAGCTGCCTAATCTTAAAAAAAAAAAAAAAAATTAAACTCTGACCTCTGCATTACACTTCCAACTTCTTGCTTAGGTACACAAAAGTGAACAGATGGGGGCGGGGGAGCTGAAACTGCATCTTTTAAACCTTACCCTCCCACCTATCCACAATCTCTCCTGATTATTTTGGCTTTAAAATTTCCAGGGGTACAGCTGCCCAGACACCCCAGATTTGTGTGTTCACAGTGTTCACCAAGTCCTGACTCTCCTAGCAGCTGAGAGGGTGCATTTGCTAACCTGGAGAGTAGGAATTAACTCCCCCATCCCCAGAGCTTTCTCCAAATTACAGACTCCCCTATGTAGAGCTAGGAAGGCCAGGAGAGGGGACCTCTCTGCCCACCCGAATTTGGAGAGAATAAATTAATGAATCCAGAGTTGCTTCATTACAGAAGTCCACCAAAAAGAAAAGAAATGCATTTTTAAAGATCTGGGAAAATAAACAACTTTTCCATTTTAGGGGCTATCAGCTTAAAATAGAAAGGTGTGGACGGGGAAGTAAATAATGTTTTAAAACAGACCTTCCTGGAGACCTTAGGAAATATTTTTTGCTAGTTTAAGGAAATAAATAAGTAGGTCAATAGCAGTAAATACATTTTAAATATTTAAGGGAAATGAATGATAAGAGAATAAAGACCATTTAAAAAGCAAGTTCAGGGAAATTTAAATGTTTGCCCTTAAGAAGTCCTAATGCAATAATAGCATCACCCCCTTCTCGTGATATTATGATTACTACAGCTGGTTAATAAAGTGGCTGCGGGAAAGGTGGAAGACACTCAGACCAAAATGCTCCCTAGGTTCCAACCTCGGGGCTCATGACCTCCCAGCGTCTGGGTGGCAAAGTGCATCTCCCCCAGAGGTTAGTGTACCAGTGCAAAGCCCCTTCTCCGGGGGAGGTGATGAAACCAGGTGCAAACGTGCCCCTGCGCCCCGCTCCGCGCGCCCCGGCCATGGGGGGGCCACTTACCCGGCTCAGCCCTGCATTGCTCCGCGGCTTCGAGGCCTCCACCGGCCGGGGAAACTAGGGGAAGGCGAGGAAAGGGGGCTGGAGACCCAGGGGCAGGGGGTGCGGCCGCAGCTAAGGAGCCCAGCCGGGCATCGGCCGCCAATTGCTCGGAGCCGGAGGGGGCCCTGCAGGGGCTCCACGCAAGGCGGGTAACATTCCCGGGGCGGCAGCTGCTCAGTGCGCAGCTCGCAGCTCGCGGCTCTGGATCCAGGAAAATCGCTCAGGTCCGGGGGAGAGAAGCTTCAAGCTCTCCAGGCTGCCTCCCGGCTGCTTAAAGGGACGCCTCCCCACCTCCCACTCCGCTTATTGGTGAAAATACTGAGCCACAGGCCAATCCTAGGCCCGTTCCCAAACTGAGATTTCAATCAAGGTAGCTACTGCTTTAAAATTAGAAAGGGCTGATGGGGGTGCACAGCCACCTCTCAGAAGCAGAAGGACACAGGCTCTCTCTGGCCCTTGCACGTAGAGGTCCTGAGAGCTGGCAGTGCTTGGAAGACCAAGATTAGACTGTGCACAGCACACAAGGAACAAAGGGGACATGCTGGACTGCCCCCCGACAACCTCCCCACTCCTGTCTTCAGGTCTTCACCCCTCCTGCGTACCTCCCAACTCTCTCCCATCCTTCAAATCTCATCCAATGCATCATAGATGCTGGATGCCTTCTGTGGCCCTCTGCCCCTAAAGCCTCTGATCTCTCTCTAGCCACTCATCACACTGTCACTTTTTTGCCCAATTTGTCCTTTCCTTTACACTGTACAGTCCACCAAGGTAGAGCTGTTTCCATCAAGCTGTATCACTCCCTACCTGGAACATGGTGAGCTCTCAGTAAATATTTGTTGGTTGATTGATTGAATGAATACATGAAGGAAAGAACAATGCGATATGCCCTTTGTTGGCTGTGCCGAAAAAATTGTGAATTAAGGGGCAGTAGTCAAGAGGCCAGGCGTTGATTTCAGACAAAACTGTGTTTAAACATGGCCTCTGTGGTTTATAGCTATGTAACCTGCTCCTCAGTTTCCTTGTCTGTAAAGCATGATCATGAAACCTACCATCCCACAGGGTTGTTGTAAAGATTGCATTAGCTCATGTTGAGACTAGATGGGGTGTTCAGTCAATAGCTGCAGACTACCGAATAGTCAATAGCCATTGTTATGACTGCAATTAAAATACATTTACTGGAGTTTGGGACAAAGTCTGACTGCTGATTTGACTTCTGGGTGAGATGTGAATTAAATGCCAATTCAGTGGCAGGCCCCATACCAGGTACTAGGCTCACCAATGGAAGATAAAGTCCTTGCCCACAAGGAACTCACAGTAGGGGGAAGGGAGGAAATAGACAAATAAAGTGAATTATGTTAAATGATATAAAGCAAAGACATATGTATA
The DNA here is from genome assembly GCA_028533085.1 of Varecia variegata. Taxonomy (NCBI): domain Eukaryota; kingdom Metazoa; phylum Chordata; class Mammalia; order Primates; family Lemuridae; genus Varecia; species Varecia variegata. The sequence continues at coordinate 153,238,637 of CM052436.1, read as the reverse complement.
GGAATGTTTATTGTAGGATGGTTTATAATCAAAATAACTGAAAACATAATTATCCAATAATAGGTAACATGGTTAATAAGTTGTCATACATCCATATGATGAAACACTACACAGTCATGAGAAAAAAGAGGCAGAACTAAGTGCACCAATCTATATAATGCACTCCAGAATATATTGCTAAGTACAGTTCAGAGTGTAAAATATATTTCTGCTTGCATAAATAAATCTTCATATATTATGTGCACATTATGTATGCTATATATGCATAAAATATGTCTAGAACTATGCCTAAGAAAATGGTCAATGTTATTATCACTGACAAGGTGGTTTGAGGACGAGGTAGATCTAAGATGGGAAGAACACTAACATTTCCTCATATATCCTTGGGTGTTATATGCATATTTTACCATGAGCTTGTAATAAGGTCCTGGTTCTGGCAAATGATGACAGCCTAAAAATTCCAACCCTTCAAATACCTAGACACGCTAGCAAAAATTCTTTTAAATGCTTAGCTGACTCACAGTAAAGAAAAGAAAATACCCAGGTGGTAGAAATTAAGAGGTAACTGAAAACAAGAGCGAGAAGCATGCAAACTCATGCTATGGCTGTGACATGCAGGGAAAGGTGGTTGGTGGCAGGGAAAAGGTTTGCCTTGGTTCCCTGGGGGCTAGGATTTTAATGCCCATGCAGAAGAGTGACCGGGACTTGGGACAAAGAGAAGCAAGAAGTTGCTATAAGAGTCTTGTATAAAGCCAGGAGCACTCACTGAGGGCTGTGGCCTCAATGAACAAAATAGGTTAGAAAAATTGCCAACCAGCCCAGTGAAACTTGTCTGTCTCTACCTGTGTTCTGCGTGGGAGGGAAAAGTTTTATATGAGAATTAGAAACCCTAGGCCTGTGCCTTTCTCAAGATTAGAGTATGAATAACAAAAGCCATAATCCAGAAGCTCTGACTGAAAAATTAATATAAAAATTGGTCCTGTTCATATCAGGAATGCCTTACAGAAGCAAATGAAGATTTCCCTGGAGAAAGAATCACTTTCGTGACACAGCTACCACCAGCCCTGAAAAGCATGAGCTCCCAACAGTAAATGACCCAACATCCAGGACACAAGTCAACACGTAAGAGGATCAGAGGCTCAAGAATTCAAGGTCAGAAAACAATATTCTGAAAAAGAACATAAGATGAGAAAGGTTAAAATGATTGAAAATATTGAAGCTATTATTGAAACTCTAAAAAATAATAAGACATGATGACTATTCCTCCCCGTAGATCCACTAAAATTGGAAACTCAGTGGGTAGGTTAAATAGGAGACTGGATACTCCTGAAGAGAGGAATACAGATCTCAGGACATCATGCAAATGAAGCACAAAAGGATAAAGAGTTGGAAACTATGAGAGAGGTTGAGACATGTGGAGAAAAGAAGGAGAAGGCCCAACATACATCCAATAAGACTCCCGTAGGGAGAGACCAGAGAAATCAGGGACAGGCAGTAACTGAAGATATAATGGCTGAGAATATTCTGGAATTTATAGAAATCATGAATCCTCACCTTCAAGAAGCACAAGGCATCTCAAGCAGAATAAATAAACACAAGAAGGTTTGCAGGTATTAATTATTCATAAAATAACAGTTTAAAAAAACAGAAGTGGGGAAAAATGGAGCGGTTTAATAATGCAATAATGGAGGTGAGTAAGCAGAAGGCACTCAGCACTCCGAAAGAGAGGTGACTTCAGCCATTCTACATGTGCAGCTGGACCACATTGCCCTGAATAATACTAGGTTCTTGGAGACTCAGCTGTACATTTTATATGGTGCCCAGGGCAAAGAGACAGAGATCTCCTAGGAAAGATGTATTCATTCAGCCATCCTACAAAAGCAGCAAAAAGCATAAAACAAAACAAAACAAAAACAGATCCCCTGCCCTTAAGAATCTTACTCTGATGGCAGAGGCAGCAGGTCAACAGTCTATCACAGAATGGAGAGTGTCACAATAAGAGACTATAAACCACTACGGAAATCCGTGTTTCCGTAGTGGTTTATAGTTGCCTTACAAGGAGGGGTGGGGTAGCCCAGGGAAGGCTTCTCAGAGGAAGTAATATTTGTATTGAGGTATCTGGTATTTTTAAGGGGAAAGACTTCAGAGTTAGGCCTGCCTTCAAATTCTGGTAGTGCCACTTAATATCTTGTGATGGTGGCCAAGTTGTATAACTTCTCCAAAGCTTCATTTATCTCTTCTGTAAAACTTAATTCATATCACTAGTCTTGGGGTTGTTTTGAGGTTTAAGATAATATATACTAAGCATTTAGCAGAATGCCTAGCCTATAATTGATTTTTACAAAGTGGGTATCTAATGTTATTATTAGATAAAATCCAGTGCTTGGATAGAAAAAAAAAATCCCTTCTGTTTTCAAAGATGATTTTCTTCTAAAAGTTAAAGACAGAGGCTTCAGCCTGTTTTCATAAAACTACCCAGAGAAATATGAAATGTTTATTGAGTATCTACCATATAAAAGGCTTATTATCATCAAAATATAGTTATCAGACCTGGTCCTTTCCATAAAGGAATTTAAAATCTACTTCCCCAAAAATAGCTAATGAGGGATATATATGTATAATGTCAAATAAGTGATTATCATCATTGTTAAATCCTGAATGTGGACAGAATTCCTATCCATATTATTAAACCTTCAGATTCTCAACCACACATCTGAGAATTAGAAGCCCTAGTTAAAAGAATTTGGAGTCAACAGGGAACGATTAAATGGACCCTCCTCAGTACTATTCAATGGGGTTGTGGATGACGGATGATGGATGGAGAGGAAACTCGTAAAGTCCACCCAATCATGCCAAGTTACTGTGCTGTGCCAATGCTCGGCGGATGAGAACACAACGTGATATAGCCAATCTGGAGGAATGGCCTGAATTAAAGTGGATGAAATTCAATAATGGCAAGGGTTGTGCCTGCCCTTTGGAAGAAGCACCGAACCGCAAAGTCTTAGAGAGGAAAGAACTGGCCAAGGTCTTTCATTAATTCTTCATGCACCATTTAGCAAATACTTATATAGCATCTACTATGAGAAAGAGTTTACCATATAGACTGGGTAAACATGGAAAAACGTGAATAAAACATGATGTCTGCCTTCAAGGAGCATAAACTGTAGTAATGTGAGATCCTCTTCACTTGAAACTGCCCATGCCCTCTGACAATCCAATTGGCTATCTAACTTTTGCAAACCATCTCAAGTATACGCTAGAGAATAAATACCACTTGTTTCAGAATGGAAATAGATTTCATCTCTTGGGCTAATAATGATTGATTAGTAGTAGCCTTCTGGAGTGCTGACTTGACAAGCAGTCTGAGGCTGTGATGGCAGGAAAGCATGCTGGGATTGATTAGTGATGTCTGTCATGTGGATGGAGAAGGAGTGACAGTCCTAGTGCTATAAATTTGACATCTCCCATCTCGTCCAACCCCCTCATTCCACAGATGAGAAAACAGAACAGATCTTTCTTTCTTCCTGTGGCATTTTAAATTCAGCAACTCTAGCAGGGGCAACCGAGGAGAACCTCCATATCTGAAATGTTGCTGAGAGAGAAAAAAAATCTATAGCTTGGAATATTTCTGATGAGCTTTTAAGATATGAACTCAAATCCTTTAGCAGCCTTTGTATTCTGCAGCAAGCTGACTAAATGGAGAAAGCTAACAACTTTGATTTCCCCATTAGCTACAAAGTGCATCCCTCCCTCCACACACACGAGATTATTTTAAATATACATAATTTGAGGATGCTGGAGAATTTAAAATGCATTGGGGGACAGAAATGTCTATAAACCGCATATATTTCAGAAACACAAAATGAATGAATACATAGAGCAGCAATTAACATGTTATTTAAGACAGGACAAAGATTTTTATCATTTTATTCTATTAAATCAGCCAAACAAAGGAAAAGAAAACCCCTTATTTATTTTCATACAGACACTTTATATCCTGGGGACTCTGTAACACTAACTAAGGAGATAGGGTCTGTCCCCGGTAAGCAGTCCCACGCCCAATCTATCAACACTCAACAACCATCACCCAGCCCAATCACAAAGAATCCAGGCTCGTTCCCTGCAAGGGACAGAATGGTACAAATGGACAACAGATAAGCAGTAAGTCCAACCCCAACCTGATTCAGATACAAAGAACAAATTGTAGCATTTGATTAATATGCCAGCTCTTCTGTCATGCCAACTGCAAAGTGAGTTTTATGGAAAACCAACTCCTTGAGAAATAGGTCTGATTAATTCAGTTACATAAACTCCACTGCAATATTAAGGGGGAGGGGAGGGGAGAGAGAGAAAACACAAGAGCAAGAGAGAATGATGATAAGAATAAGAAGGAAGAGGAGAAGGAGGAAGGGAAGGATGGAGGCAGGGAGGGAGGGAATGAATAAAAACAAATGCACAAGAGAACATGAAAGGGACTCTCTGGAGACCATCAAGTTTACCTGAAGACCCCAAAAGGTATATTCTGACTTAAGATGACAGGAAACATTTATATTTCAATCAAATGCACTGGTGAGGGTATGAATAAGAAATTAAAAGATGACTTACTACAAACAACTTTGTGGTGCACAAACTGGTTTGACTAGGGGTTTTTTCCCCCAAAACTCAATCTTTGGCAAACCACCTTCAGGATGTCTGTTAAATCTGCTTTTGCTAAGTACCATGCTCACGATTAGTCATATTGAATATACCTTATATATTTTATTTATAATGAATAAACAAATTTTGATACATCCACACAATGAAATGCTACTCAGCAATTAAAAGGAAATAGATGCAAAAAGATGGATGAATTTCAAATGTATTATGCTAAGTAAAGAAAAGACAGACTGAAAAGGCTATATACCATATAATTCCATTATATGACATTCCAGAAATGGCAAAATTATAGGAACAGAAAACAGATCTATTGTTGCCAAGAGTTGGGGGTGGGAGGTGGGGTTAGGAGGCATGAGAAAATTTGGGAGAGGTGGTGGAACTGATTTGAATCTTGATTGTATGGGTGGTTACTTGACTGCACACATTTGCAAAAACTCACGAAACTATAAACCTAAGAATGAATTTTACTATATGCAAATATAAAAGTGAAAAATAAAAAGAAACAGACAAAAACCCAAGACGTATAACCATTCCTTGTCTCCCTTTGGTTTTCATCATCCCTGTATTAAATATGTTCTTGTTACCTTACTTACTGGTTTTATAAAGATGCTTAAAAAATTGCTCGAAAAATAGTGGGGCCTGCCAACGGCTGTGACCCTGAAGTTTCTCCTGCTTCATTAAAAAGGGAGACAATGAAGTTTTAGTGATGTGGCAACTGTAGCCCCCAAATAAGACATCCTTCCTGATGTTCTTGCAAGGTTTAGAAGACTGAAAAGAGAATTTCTGTAACTTATGTGTAACTCGATGTTAATTAATGAATTGACCCCAAACTCATCTCTCACTTTGGGGAACAGTGCTAGAGATTGAAATCAACACGAGGGAAGGGATTGTGTCCGCCTTGTTCTTCGCAGCCTCCTGAGCACCTAACACAGCAGCCACTTGATAAATATCCGTGAAATGAATGAGTGGAACCTCTCTGCAGTGTGCTCACGCTCCACCCTGCAGGTGAGGCAGAGCTCATCGCTGCAGCCAGCATTCCACCAGTGCAGAGCACAGGGGTGAGCCCAGCACCTCTCCCATCTGACATCCTTCCAGACCCGAGCCTCATCTTCTGTCAACCCAGTTCCATTAACTGCTGCTCGTGGGACGTGGTTTCAAACCTTTCTACTGCCCTGGCCACTCAAAATGTGGCATCCAATTAAATAAGAACAAGGAATTGTTGTCAATATTGTTAGGTGAGAGGTGGTTATGTATAATAAGAAAACATCCATGAGATGTTTTCCAGAGAAACATGTTTAGATATGTAAGGCTAAAATAACACGATGTCTGAGTTTCGCTTTAAAATACTTAGGAAGAGAGAGGGAGGGAAGTCAAGTGAAAGGAAAATGAGATAGATGAAGCAAATATGGCCAAATTTTGGTAATTGTTAAATCTGTTATACAGGGATGCAGTGTACTGTTCTTTCAACTTTTGATTATGTTTGAAAATGATCCTGTTAATTAAAAAAAAAAATGCTTCCAGCATGATTTGAGCAGGGCAGGGTGGAGTGGGTTTATGTCCTCTTCATTCTCGACACTATGATTCTAATATCATATTAATTTGATAAACACTAAACTGTGGACCAAAATCTGTTTAAGATTAGGGTGTTTTTTGTTTGTTTTGTTTTTTTTTTTTTTTTGTTTTTCTTTCTCCTCCACACATCTCTTACTAGACTCCATCTACTTTATTCTATACCCTGGTAGTTGGGTTTCTGGCTCCAGTGGCAGCTCTGTTCATTTTTTAAATTTTTCCATTCAGCCTATCATCCTTCCTTGTGCAGATATTTGGTATTCTCAATCTGCTTCCTAATGCCACGTATCATCCCGTCTACCAGCTTCTAAATGTCAGACTATGCCTGTCTGCATAAGAACCACCCGGGAATTTGTCAATTCTGTAGATTCCTGGGCCTCACCCCTGGAAATTCAAATTCATTATGTTTGGGACAGGGCCAAGAAATTTTCTTTTTAAAGCTTTCTTAAAACCAAACTAGTATATTTATTATTTCTCTATTATATCATCAAGTAGGTTTTAAAAATTGATAATGATATCCAAAGATTGAGTAGCATTTCAGCTACATTTGGGGGAGGGAGGGGGCAATGGAAATAGTTCTATTATCTCAGATTGACCGCTGAGATAATTTAGGATTGACCACTCCTAAATTTAAGAAGCAAACTTCCAGGTACAGGGGACACTGATGACTCCCAAGCTCTTAAGAGCATTTCTAGAAGAGGTAATTGTATAGATAGGAGATCTGGGTGTTAGCATTTTCATTTGCTGGTCCTAATCTTGATACCTCTTTTCTTAGCAGTACTGGGTGCAGTCTTTGGCTCTGTGTTTTCAGGCATATGACCTTGGAGGTCACATTCAGCCATGCTGACCAGCACCCACTGGTTTCCTTGGGAAGTTCACTGATCAGGTATTTGGAAAACAAAGAAGAACCGCAAATGAGTATCTTCTTCCCCCTCTGCCTTTGCATGAACTCTCTTGCAACAACCTTTGAAGTAGGGACTATGAGGACCTATGAGGAGGGCAGAAGTACAGCCGGGCAGATGCAGCAGTGTGGGCAAAACCATGGAGGCCAGACAGAGACCCAGGAGCAGCAGGAAAGAAGCATTTCATGGAGCTAATCAACCTTGGCACTATTGACATTTGGGGCTGGCTGATTCCTTGCTGTGGGGGCTGTCCTATACCTGTAGGATGTTTAACGGCATCCCTGGCCTCCACCCAGTAGATACCAGTAGCACCTCTCTAGTATGACAACCAAAAATATCTCTAGACATTGCCAAATGTGCCTGAGCAGCAGAATTGTCCCAATGAAAACCGGGATGAATTGCAACGTGGAAAGCTTGTATGTGGGTGTAAAAGGAGAAAAGGCTGAGAAGAAAGAGGTCTTGGTGGCTGAAAGAAGCATAGTGAGGTAGTTTGGGCCTAGATCATAAAATAAGCCAGCCAGGCAGGCTCCTGAAATTCTAAAGCACCATCTGGTTACTGTGAAGCTCATTTCCTTTGGAAGAGCCTCCTCCCAACTCCAGGCTGTGTGTGCAATTCACGTTAGGAGTTATTATTTTGATAATTAATTTTGTTACCAGCTTTGGCATCAAATGCCCTCTAACCATGTGGTAGACAGAATTCTGAAATGGCCCCCAAGATTGCCAACCCTGGGGTACGCACACCTTCTTCCAATTTGTCAATCAAACACTAATCTAGTTGACACTTGGAAGGGATTTTGCAGCTGTAATTGAGGTCCCCAATCAGTTGACCTTAAGATAAGGAGACTATTCACGCTGAGCCTGATCTAATCCTGAAAGCCTCTAAGAGACACTAGGATCTTCCTGGAGACAGAGATTCAAAGCGTGAGGGGCAGTTGATGCGAGGGAGAGTCTCTCTTACTGGTTTTAAAGATGGGAAAGGTCATGCAGCAAGAAGCTAAGAGTGGCCTTTAAGGGCTCAGGGCAGTCGCTATTCGATAGCCAGCAAGGAAACAGGGACCTCAGTCCCATCTCAACAAGGAACTGAGTTCTGCCAACAACCTGAATGACCTTGGAAGAGGACCAAATGAGAACGCAGATGGCCAACACCTTGATTTCAGCTTTCTGAGAACCCGAGCAGAGAAGCCAGCCGTGCCATGCCTGCACTTCTGACCACAGAGCTATGTGATAAGAACGTGGTGTTGTTTTAAGCTGCTAAATGTGTGGTAATTTGCTATGCAGCAACAGAAAACTAATACCACCTAAATTCCACAATCCTCCAAGGTCCAGCTTAAATCCTTCCTTCTCCGTGAAGCCTCTCCCCACTGTGAGCAGAGGGCAGCCAGGACATTTAAAATTTCACCCAATCCTCCCTCTCTTCATTCCCCCTCCACCCTCACACGCTGCCCTGCTGCCCACCTCCCACTCTCCCTTCTGTGACAGCTCATGTTGATCAACTACTATCCTGTCTACCATTGAATATTTCCTGAAGGTTGCATGGGTTTTTTTGTTTTGGGAAAATTTTTCTTTGATTTTTTTGTCTGCTCCTCTCCTCTACCACCCCCACTCACCCTGCCTCCCTTACAAAAATCAGCACTGGGAAGATAAAGGTCATGTCTTCAAGGATCTATTGAATTTTTTACAATGCTTGTAACTGTGCTAAGCCCATTGTAGACACTTAGTCAAACTTCACTAATTGACGGCTATAGATTCCCCACTTCCCATCTCTGGGTAAGAGGAGAAGAGGTATTGCTTGCTACTGCCAAAATTCACATTCAGATTGAATGACTCGGCGAAACATGCCGGCATTGAAAGAACCATTAATATATCAATAGTCACTTACATGAGATTGCTCCCTCTCAGGGTCAAGTGATAGATCAATTACTGTAAGCTGCCAGTCAAAAATCTCAATGCTCCTTGCATTTTAGATGCTCCTGCTGCTCTTCCCATCTGGATGTAAAGTTTGAGGTCTCCAGTTACTGAGCTTGAAGTTCAGTCTTCAGGTTAGGAGACTCGATTTGGGAGCTTTCCAAAAGGAAGCCTTCCATCAGCATTGTCCATCGAATACTCCGCCCTCCTCTCGAAGGGCAATGACAGAATTTCTAGAATTTGCCTTTCTCTGGAAAAACGATCGGTAGAAGTAGAGGAATGTGTAGAAACTATTAACTAAAATGAGTTAAATCTGAGGGCATCGCTTATCCCTCTTGACCTAACTGCTCTTTGCCATGGAATTGAAAATTCATAATTGAACACTTTTAAAAATTCTATTAATAGTATGAAGCATTCACCTTCAGCTTTCTTTCCAGGATGAATTCTAGAATTAGTGCTCCTAGGACCTGAATTTACCAGCCAATGTACAGTTTCCTCTTATTTGTGTAATCATCAGCAGTTCAATTAATATGACTGACAATGGCAATGCTTGGGGTTGATTATGTCTCAAAATCATCTATGCTAAAGAATAATTATGGACAACACTGAAAGCCTGAACAAAATTGAAAGCTATGGAGTCACAGCCTTCCTGGGTGGCATAAAAATTATCAGGCTGTAAAAAGTCAACCTGTACTCTGGACTGATTTAACTCTCTAGTGAATTATGCCGATGAGACCAAACAGAAGACCACCAGTTACCAAGCAGAGAACCAGAGACTTGGGAAGGCAGAATTCACATTTGGTAAATGTATACGTGAGAGACGGAATATAAGTGCTTCTGGAAATTATCATGCATAGTAACTGGTCTTCTTGAGGAGGGTGGCAGGTGCCTGTGAGCTATGACACCACTCAGGTCCAGCTTCCGCAGCAAATGATCACAGCACTCTTTCCAGCTGGCCTGGAACCAGCCTCAGAATCTTTCTCAACACAACTCTCCTGCAAAGGATGCCCTTAGCAATTGATCCCAACTGGCCTACAAGATACACTCAACTTGCTTTCTGCTGAATTAAACATGACGACCGTCATCCCTCTTGTCCTGTGGGCTAAAGTCATATTTGTGTTTGGCTGGAAATTTTTTAAATGCAAGAAAAAGAAAAAAAAAGAACAAAGAAACTGAAGAACATGGATTTAACTCTATACTTCCAACTGTTCTTAGAAATCATCAGGTCCCCAAGAGCCACTCTGTTTTGGATCCTTGAAAGTTCTAAGTGTTTTGTCCTTCAACCACCCAAGTTGCTCTGAAGATTCTTTTGGAGCAAAGAAAAGAGGCATCCTCCCAATTCTCTCTGATGGCTCCTCTTTCTCTGTCCTTCCTTGTAAAAGTGGAGTCCTTCTGCTCTCCGTCCTGGGGCCCCTTCTCTTCCCAGAGCCCCTGCTATCCAAGGGCAAGCCCATTTTGGCTCCTTCTCTCCCGGGGCATCTACCATATCCTGTTCGCTGACTGATTCATTAGTGCCAGGAACTGTTCTAGGTGCTAGGATGTGGCTGTGAACAAAACAGACACATCCCTTGCCTGCATGCAACTTATATTCTATCACGGTGCAGAAAGACGACAAACAAACAAGTAGCAAGGGCTAAGTAAAGTCGACTGGGGAGACAGAGATGAGGGGAGAGCACTGCTGACGTCAACTTTCACTTCCAGCCCAGAAATCTCTTCTAAGGTTCAGGCTCATGCATCCTAATTACTTTCTGCCTAGAAAAGGTTTGTCTGCCTAGAAGTTTCACAGGCACAAAGTCGCCCTGTCCACAACTGATACATCATCCTCTTCCCTCTAAGTTCCCTTCTCAGGAGAACCATCTACCCAGACTCCCAAGTCAGACACCAGGTGTCATCCCTAACTCCTCTCACCCCTTCCACATTCAAACAGCTTCGACCTACCCCTCAATACTCTTCACTTCCCTATTGCTGCGGCCATGCCTGGGCCAGGTGCTGTCGTCTCTCTCCCACACAGCTGCTCCAGTCCTGCTACCCAGACTCCTGGCCAGAGTCTTGGCCTCTCCTCCCTCCACCTCCATGTCAATCCCATTGCACTGGGATTGTAGTATAGCGCAGCGTAGCTACTGCAGCTGTGGTGATATTGTAAACAATCCATCTGACTATGTCATTCCCTGCTCAAAACTCTTCTGTGGCTCCCTAGTGCTCGGATAAAGGAACCCAACTAACAAAGCCCTTCAAGATCTGATTCTTGCTTCTAATGGCAATTTTCTTTATTACAGTTGTCCCCCAGTTCCTGGTCTCCCCACTCTAGTGTAACTGACCTGTTTGCAGGTCCTCTGGGTTCTTGCTGTTATTACTACTACTGCTACCTGAAACACAGATTTGTCCTTTCCCTTGAGTAATGTCTCCTTCTCCTCCACGTCCCATCTTGGACATCTGGGAAGCCTTCCTTGACCCCAGAAAACCCTTTCAGGGTCCCTGTCTTCTGTGGACTAACACAGCAATTAGCATGCTGTCTGGCACACAGTAAGCACACAATAAATATTGGCTGAATAAATAAATAAGTCATTTAACAAAAGCAATGAAAATATCCCAAGAATAGAGACATCTAGAAACCAAATCAACTCATGTAATTGTGGCCAATTTTTTTTTTTTTTTTTTTTGGTCTCAGAACCCTGATCCTTGTGTCTTTGCTGACCCAAGCCTTTGAAGGAAAGAAATCCCATGCCCTGGGCAAGTCATTTATTCTCTCTGTGCCTCAGTTTCCTCATTTATAAAAGGAGCATATTAATTCCTGCTTCGTGGGGATGTCATGATGAGGTACTGGAAGAGTGGAATGAAAGATCCAGCACACTGCCTGGTACAAAGTCAGTGGCTTTGCGAATGGTGGCTCTTAGTATTTAGCTGCTATTATTTTTAAAAATTTCTGTCTGCGAGTCAGGCCAGCAGCAGAAATGCTCTCTGAGACTGGTGTCATTTTTCAGAGGTCACCACACTGAGGGGAAAATGGAGAGAATGAAGGCAAATGCATTCTCTTTCTTTCCTTTGAAGATCTCCCTAGCACTTTGGACTTGCTATTCTGTTTTTATTCTGAGTTCATTTAGCTTTAAGCTCACAGTCTTTATTTTAATACACACTGCATTTTAACAAGTAGGTCAAAGCCATTTTATACTTGCAATAAGATTACCATAGTAATCGCTGTATTTTATAACCTGCAAAATGCTCCCAGGGAGACCAGTAGGGACAGCTACAGTTTGTAACAAAAATAATAATTTCAGCCCTGCAGAATAAGCTCTTCTTAAAAACTCTCTTGTTGCAGGTATTAATTTTTGAGGCTCCCACAATACTTGGAAACAGCAAATGCTAATGACTAAAGACATACTCAAGAGCAGTTAATTTCAGTAGCTTTATGTTTGGAGAGATGATGATAATAATAATAGTAATAATAATAATAGCAGTTAATACTCATATAATGTTTGAAGTAGATTGTCTACAAAAATGGTCTGAATAAATCCCCTACTCGTACCTGTGACCTTGAGTGGTCCCCTCCCATACTGACTTGCTTGCCTATGCCACTTGCTTTGACCAATAGAGTATTAGTAAACATGACAGACGCAGAAGCTTGAAAAGCGATTGTACATTTGAGCTTTGCCCTCTTGCTGCTGTTGAGAACCCTGTGACCACACACATGTGAACAAGCCCCAATGCTATTGTTCCACCTGCCATCACATTAAACGTGTAAGTGAAGCCATCCAGGATTGAACAGCCCCAGCTAAGGCAGCCCAGACCAGAAGAACTGCCCAGCCGACCCAAAGCACTAGGAATAATAAATCCGTGCTGTTTTAAGCCAGTGGTCCCCAAGCTTTTTGGCAACAGGCAGAGGTTTCATGGAAGACAAGTTTTCCATGGATGGGGGTGGGAGGATGGGAGATGGAACTCAGACAGCCAGGACAGGTAGCGGTCCGTAGCCTGGGGGTTGGGGAACCGCAGTTTTAAGCTACTAAATTTGGGGGTACTTTATTAATGTAGCATAAGCTAACTGATAACAGTATTTACTTTGTGGCAGGAATTCTTCAAAGGGCTTTAAATAAATTAACTCATCTCCCTACAGCAACCCTTTACTATTATTTATTTCGTAGATGAAGGAATTAAAGCACACAGATCTGGTAACTTTGCCTAAGGTCACCCAACTAGAATATGACACAGCCAGAATTTGACCCCATTCAGTCTGGCCCCAGAATATTTGCTCCTAAACTACACCACACTGACTCTTAACTTTATTCATTTTTCCCCTACAGAAATATTTATTTTATATGATAGTTACAAAAAGCATTGCTTAATGTCAACAATAATGTCAATGATCAAGACCACAAAATCCTATTGTACCCTCAGGAAATCTCACAGGAATACATTTTAGATCCTGAACACAATAGATCAAAATTGCCCCCACCCATACACACACCAAATTTCATTGAAAAATTCTGACTGATACATGTATCTTTTTAAACATATAAAGTGAATAATAAGGTTCAATCGGACTTTATTAAAGTTTTTAGGTCATGCACTTCCTCAATTCTTCATACATTTTATTTCAGTCAATTAAATGACAAAAGCAATACAAGCTTTTTAAATTAAAAGTATAAAGTGTATAGAGTCTCCCTCTCCCTCTCTTACCCTTCAACACCACCTTGCTAATGTAACAAACTATTAATAATTTAATGTGTATCTTTTTATACTTTTCCTTTAGTTATGCAAACAGTTATTAAAGGCCTACCAAGGTACTATTCTTTAAAATTGAAAATAAGAAAAAAAACCCAGTTGACTATAAACTCAAGAGCATATTTTAACAGCCTTGTCATTCAAAGAAATTTTATAAAAGCCTTAGTTCATTATAATCAAGCCTCGATATTAACTGTACTTTAATTCTCAGAAGTGACAATTATTCTTTCACTTTACACAATCAACAGAAAGGTTAGCTTCTACCACACATACAAGAATCTGCTAGTTTTCTTTTCTTTTTGGTCTAAAATAGAATTCGTCTCTGAAAGGCATTACCATACCTTTCAAAACTGAAATCACATTCTCAGAATGGCCATGCTAGAAGGCAGCCCAGGAAATCTAAAACAAGTCCTTAAAATCACAAACAAATAGCAACAACAAGAAACCCAGCACATGCACAGATATAAACATGAGAGGTCATCCCACTCCAGGATAAAACAGTGTAGCAGAATGAAATAAATTCTCTTAGAAGGCAAGAGTGTCATTGTATGTTGCATGTAGATAAGAACCATGAGACATCAACTTCTATCAAATGACAGAATCACAGCAAAGCAATTCGCATTCCATAAAAACCCAAAATGTCCACTTGTAACTTTTTTTTTTTTAAAGTCCAACTTAAAGTATTTTTGTTTGGATCAAAAGGTTTTTGCCCCACTGACAAATGGCCTTTGTGTGAGGTATATAAAAAGTGAAAACTAACACAGAAAACATCATCTTTATATCTGCTTTGCTCCATTTTCCTTCTTCTTAAACATGTTCTATTTTAGAGAATGTGTGGATAAAGAATGTGATCAGATGGGGAAGTTATGATTCAATTCAGATTTCATAAGGGCACCCTGTTCAGACTGAGAAAGAGAGATGCTCCCAAACATTCTATTTGGGTAAGATAAACATAAGGGTGATGCACCCCAATATTTCCATAATGGAATACACGACACATCTTTAAGGGCACTAGAGCCACATTAAAATTCAGGGTAGTGCTGATGAGCACTATGTTAGAGTGTGTGTGTGTGTGTGTGTGTGTGTGTGCATGTGTATATAGAATATCGTTTTTCTCTAAGTCCATAATTAAGCTGTGAGTCTCTAATTTGGATAGGTGGTGAAGAATGACGACAAGAAAAACATTAACTTAACACAGGAGCCACCATTGAGCTCTTTGCTTTTACTATTAGTAGTTCATTCATTCGAGAAATCCTTACTGAGCATCTACTATATGCCAGGTCATGGGATGGCTCTCTGGAATGTAAGAGTGAGGGGGACGTATGATGGGACAGAAGATACACCCCAAAGGAATGAAAAAAGAAAATAAAAAGATTGTAGAGCTGCTGATTTTTCCTCTTTCTGACAAGTTTCATTAGACCCTCAAATAGTAAATAAGTTAACACGCAGTGTTTAACAATTGCAATCATGAGATTTAATGGAATTCATTCATTCATTGAACCCTGTGCCAGGCACTGTGACAGTGCTGGAAATACAAAGGGAAGAAGGCATGGCCTTTGCCTTCAGAGGGTCCTCAAGTCAAAAGGCAAGTAGGAGTAAGAACATGGTGGTGTGGAGTCATGTAGGAAGACCACCTGACATGACTTTAGGGAGGAGGTCTCCCCAGAGAAGTTACATCCAAACTAATGCTTCAAGGATGGGGTTCTCTTTGGACTTTAAAATAGAATTCCATTTAAAATATTTTCAGCCAATGAATCAAAAACTTCTTCTTGCCTTGAGTAAGTGATTGTGATTACCTGCATAAGGTCTCCAGCACAGTAATTCTCAAAACTTAATGTGCACAGCAACTCCCTGGGATCTTGTTAAAATGCAGACTCTGATTCAGTAGGTCTGGGGTGGGACCTGACATGCTGCATTTCCATCCAGCTCCCAGGTCACCCTGAGGCTGTCTGTCTGGGGGCCACACTTGAGCAGCCAGGCCCTAGCACAAAACAGACCTCTAGCCAACCAATGTGTTGGCTCATGTAGTGCTCCAAAAAGTCTCCATTAGTTGCCCACTTTTAAAAATTAGATGTTGGCCAGGCATAGTGGCTCACATCTGTAATTCTAGCACTTGCCGAGGTGGGAGGATCACTTGAGGCGTAGGAATTCGAGATCAGCCTGGGCAACATAGCAAGACCACATCTCTACAAAAAATGAAAAAATTAGCAAGGCATGGTGGCATGCGCCTGTAGTCCTAGTTACCAGGAGGCTGACGCAGAAAGATCCCTTGAGTCAAGAAGTTTGAGGTTGCAGTGAGCTATCATTATGCCACTGCACTCTAGCCCAGGTAACAGAGCAAGACCCTGTCTCAGAAAGAAAAAAAAAAATAGGAGATTTTATATAAAAAGCAAGATTTCCAGCTTCTTTTGAGAAATTTCAGATCAGACAGATTGGGCCCTAAATTTCCTTAAGGTGGCAGGTAGCAGAAGGCTCCACTTTCACAGGAACTTGTACCTCCACTGACTTCACTCTACATGCCTCCTCCCGCTCCTCCTCCGATATTACAGCTCTGGTGCTAGCAGCTTGAAAGTGTTAACCTACCAAACCACCCAACATTCTTCCATGAGTAGCCTGCTCACCTGGTAGGAATTGGCACCATTAATTTATGCTAAAAAAAAAAAAAAAAAGACCAACAGCACAGGTCTCTGTTGCCAAATTTATCTGGCTTGGCAAATACCTGAACTGCTCCAAGGTGGCATTCCAGGGTACCCCATTAAGGAGATAACAGGGCATTTATGGAAGGACGTGCACGGACAGTGTGATTGCATGGCCGCAAGGCATTAAATGCCAGTCTGGGGTGCAGCCTAGGAAACTCTCAACTGCCTGAGCTCCTAAGAGCCCACTCTCATCCTTTACGATGTCAGCACCTGAATGCATCTGGAAATGCTTCCCAAATGCGAGTCTTGGCCAGAAGGGGGGGAGGGAGGGACTCCACCTGGAGAGAATGTGTTTGTCAGCAAATGTGTGAGTGGGCGCGAGCAGACAGACCGCACATCTTTCCATCGTGGAATATTAATCTGCATGCTGGCACTTGGCTATTTTTACATTTGAATGATGTCTTGTCATTTGGGTGAGAGAGAAATGTTCCACCTCGTGGTTCAGGCTTCTACAATTGCGGAAAGCCCTCATGCGACATCCCTGCCATCCTCATAGTAAGAGACAGAGGGAAATGGACTGATACATTTCCGGTATCAGTTGATGAAAAGTATACCAGAAATTACTTATTCTCTGGTGCTTCTGATGCCTGACGTGTCTACCATTTCCTATGATGAGAAAGATCTACTATTAACAGTGGTAGGACCAGGACCAGAATCAGGGCTTGTGAAAAAGAACATCAGGTAAGTATCTTCCATTTGTGACTGCCACTGTGCATCTTGTCCCTCATTACTTTTCTTTGCTAGGGCCATACTTATGACCCTTTCTAGGGTTTGAATCTATCACTGCAGAAGTGTTAGACCGAAACTTAGCATCTTCATAGAGTCAGTGATGTGAAAGAGGGAAAATTTTTTAAAAAAATCATAGACAAAGAAAATAAATGTTTAGACCCAAGGAAAAAATGGAGCTCAGAGCACATGCATGTTAATGCATACATATGGTCATGCCACACACAGACATATTAATTTTGTGACAATAGTAAGAAACAAGGAGAAACTGCATCCTCCTCACACATAGTGGGGGAATATTAGGATAACTCATAGTATTTCTGTTTGTTGGCTGACAGTATTTAAATCCCAATTTTTTTAAACTTTCCAGAGACTGGACCTTGGCATAAGTGACAAACACATAGGAAACGGCTCTAAACACAAGTTAGTCAACACTGCTGGGCAGGCTAAGTCGAACTAAGTGGATCTTGGAAGTTCCTCTCCAATTATTACCAATAAATTTTAATCATATGGTCTGTGAGTGAAGGTCTCTCTACTAAGCACCATATGGCATTTGCTCTTTACAACTGTGGCTAAATGATCCCATGATTATCTGCTCCACGTTGATCTATGCTTCTAGAATATAAAACCATGTGATAGTAGGACCCCAGCTTATCCATCCCTGTAACCCCAGATCCAGCACAGTGCCTGGTATAATACAGAGGATACTCAAATACTTACTGATTCATTGGATGAACAGAGATTAAATGAGTGGATAAAACTGACTTAGGAGATAGTTACTGCTTAAGGAGTTCAGGAAATGCCACCCCAAACATGCTTCTTTGGTATGCTGATTACTTCAAACTGAGGGGACTTGGGTGACAATGGATACAGACAGAGGCTTCTCCTGAGCTCCCCTTAGCTGCCTAAAGACAAATCCTCCAAAAAGAACTCAATTGTCTTGAATCCCCTCCAGGGAAATCTCATCAACCAGGAAGATTGGCTTGAGTTGACACCACACCTAGACAGACTTTGTCACAGGCTGTCACCTGTTCTTCTAAGGGCTCACCCACCTTTCCCAGAAATCACTTACTTTTCCCCTAAGTTGCCTACATGCCCCCTACCCTCTCCCCTAAGAAGTGAGTATATAAGCTTCTAAATCTCACTGGGTTTTGGGTATTCCATTTGCTTTCATGAGATGCCCCCGTCCCTGAAATAAATGTGTATACCTTTTCTCCTGTTAACCTGCCTGTTGTCGGTGTATTTCATAGACTGAATTATCAGAGGGTAGAGAGAAAGTCTCCCCTCCCCTACACTGCCCTTAAGAAAGCTGAAGTCAGAATGGGAACTCACGCAGAGAAATACAGATTTACTATTATTATATCTAAAGATATACATATTGATATGTTTACTGGAATCATATCCTGACACTTAGCATCCAAGAGAGCCAGGAGCAAGTAAATCAGATAGATTTTTAAGAGACTCTGGCTAATCAGGAAGTTGTTCCTACTCTGGGATATAAGAACTAGAGTCAAATCCTAATTACCACCGTTGTGTTTTTAAGTACCAAATGCTGACTTGGGAACTTGAACTTGAAACTCAAGTCAAAATGAAAAGATTGACCTCTTTTTCAAAATTCACTAAATCATCTCTCTTCATTTTTCAACTATATTTCAATGGTTTTGCAAAGCTCCCAGAACTCTAGAACGAGCATTCAAATGTTCTGAGCAGCAATGACTTTATCTGGAACCTTAATGAAACTTTTAAAGGTTGATTTTATTCTCAAGTGCTTCAACAACAACAAGAGCAAGAACAACAACAGGGCCCAATGAGAACTCAGGTAGAAGAGCACAAAATTCAAAAGCAATACAAATCCAAGGTGGATGGATTCCTGAGAAAATCAAGCATCTTGGGATGCTACAAAAATTTATATCATGTGCCAAAAAATGGGATGGCTTGCAACTCTGCATATATCATTTGAAACTATTTGCATTGCTCAAAATTATCAGTTATGGATAAATGTATTTCAAGAAAAGATAAAGAGATTGGCTAAACCACAGCAATTTTAATCATAACCATGAACAGAAGGTAATGGCTTAATTTCTTTTTTTTCTACCTATGGCTTAGTTTCTTAATTTCTTTAAAGGGAGTAGGATCATATTTGGTACCCATAATACCATTGATGGGTTTAACTTCTGGTACCCCCAAAAATAAATGGCTAAAAACTTTCTTTTACCCTTAACTACACAATAAATCCATACCCAGCAGAGAAAGCCCTAATAGGCAAGAGATGGCCTGAGTGTGAATTCTACACAAAATATTTCTTGCTTTAGATTGCACAGATGCGCTCCCCTTAGATGAATATAATGGTATGATATGATCAAAGTATTTTCTTCATGGAAAGCTTTAGCTCATAAAATTATATATCAGTGAAGTCAATTTTTATAACAAAAAAACAACTGTTACAGTTCAATTCAATCCCAGAAAGCTTTCTCCAGTGGTAACATCTAAACCTAGTACACAATCCAGGCATTGATGAAATGGCTAAAACTGGAGTAATACTATCTTTTATACAAATGCCTTTCAAATGAATTATGGCAATATAATCTAAGACCTGTGCACATATTCAAATAATAAGATATAGGTAAAAATTAAAATAATTATTTTGCATCATTTCTCTCATAGCAACTAAGGTAAGTGTCTATGGGAAGTTTAGGTTATGAAAAGAGGGGGACTGTGAATAACATTTGTCTCCCAAGCAACACTCAACCACCTAATCTAGCACACGCCTTCTCTGACTGACCTTGAACTTGAACTGTAAACATCTGTCTTTTCTCTTCTTTAAAAATGGAAGAACTGAACTGACAATCTAGACAATCTCAACCAACTCTAATACTTTCCCCATATAATTAGACTAGCCAAAGACACTAAATGGATAATATTTAACTGCTTTGGTAGCCTTCAACACCCAAAGAGTTTAATGACCTGGGCCAACCCTACTGGCAGAAAGATCTTAGAAGTGGTGACCACATATCAGTCAAGCTATCCAAAATTAAACAGAATCTCATTTTAATATCTAGAAAATTTGTGGCCTTCAGAGATAGGAAGTTTTTGAAAAGATGCCATTTTCCAACAAGCTCAAAGGTCATTAAGGTTAGCTGGCAGGACCTTTAGATACCTTAAGAGACAAAGAAATGAAAACCCCATGCAGGAAACGTGGAGCAGCCTGGAGTGTTCTAGACTTCTGTAATCTCTAACTTGAATCCAAGGGTTATCAGACCACTCACTTTATTAATTTATGAAGGCAATGCTATAGTAACTATAAATAGGGTTCAGGGTATGCCAAGAGCATCAAGGACAAGAATCCAGTTGTGTCCTGCCTGCAGTGTTCAATTATCATGCAATCTCAACAAGCTGACAAGGTCTCCTTAGAATAGCAAATGTTTCCTTAGTGAGTAAGCATCTTTTAACTTTGGTAACCTTTACAATGAGGTACAGAAATGTTTAAAAGAAACAAACCTATAAAAAAACTTTATATATTATTTATGTTATGGAATCTATAAATATTTGGTACCTTAATCATTTGAACATTTAAGGGAATTTGGCCTATCCAATTAACAAGTTGTTCTTATAATTCCAAATTAAAACATTTAATTGAGTAATTCGTACGGATTTATCATTTGAAACTAAAACCTTGTGATATTAACATACAGTTTTAAGATATTTGGGTTAACAATGTTCACCATAAGTTTGATTTATGAGAATTATAAGAATTATTCAAAGGGAAAAGAAGGAATTTTCCTTGGGGAAGGAGTGAGTCAAGTCAGATGACTTAAAAAGACACCAAATATTTTATGTTTATGAAAGCACCTTAAAATATAAAGAGTTTAATTATTTAAGTTTGTAAATGGGGCCAAAGATTTGTAAACATGATAGAATAGTAAGATCTGAATGCTGAACTTGAGGAAGAATTAGGTTAATTAATTGAATATTAATGTTTAAAACCAAAGCAACCTCTAAAATAATCTTTTGTTTAAACAAAAACTGCCCTCCAGGGGCTCAAAAATCTCATAAAGACCTCTGTCTTTAAGGTGGCCTCCAAGGGCTGATGTGAAGGCCATAGCAGGGATTGTGGCTGGTCCCTATGAGATAATGTGACACATCTCAGTGTAGGCCCAGTGCACCAGTTGCTAATAAGTACTGAATCCATGTTAAAGGCCAGACCCCATGCTCAGTACTTTATAGACAATACCTTTGTGTTTTATGGAGAAGCAAAATACCTCTCTGTTTTACATAGCAGCAATCCAAAGCTTAGGGGACATTAGGTATCTTGCCAAGATAACAAGGTAATAAATGTTAGAAATGGAACTTGAACCCAGTGCTCTCAGCCGCCAAGATTTCTGCCTCCAATAAGAACAATATCCCATCAGACCCATGAATTTCTAGAACCTTGCTCCTCAAAGTGTGGTCCAAGCACCAACAGAATTGGCATTGCCTGGGAGCTGGTGAGAAATGACATTCTCAGACGTACTGAATAAGAATCTGCAGGTGATTCTTACGAACATCAAAGTTTGAGAAGCAGTCTTCTAGAGCAGGGATCAGCAAACTTTTTCTGTAAAAGGCCAGAAGGAAAGTTATTTTGGGCTTTGTGGGCCATGTGGTCTCTGTTGCAACCACTCAACTCTGCCACCAAAGCAGCCAAAGAAAATGCACAAATCACTAAGCATGCTGTGTTCCAAAAAATCTGTATTTACAGAAACAGGCTGCGGGCCCAATTTGGCCCATGGTGGGCCAATTCACCAACCCATGATCTAGAATACAGTGCCTGCGCCAGTAAGATGGATCCATTCTCTGATTTGCTAGAAGAAAACGGAATACATTTCCCACCTTGGAAGATACACCCAACCTGACTCCTCTCCCACTGGAAGCAGGTTCCCAGTAATACCATTTGCCAACCTTGTCAAACACTCCTTTTTTCTTGGGGTCAGATGGTTATGTCTAAATCTAAACATCATTTCACAGTGGCTCAGTGTTGAAGGGGTCAGTGGAAATTTTCAAAAAAAAAAATCTTTTAGGTATAAAGAAATCAAATTTAAATGGTTTAAAAGCATTATTAAGTTCTTTGGTGAGTTAAAAAAAAATGGCCCTTGTTTTTCAGTAAACACAACTGCATGAATACAACTACCTTTAGCACATTAATAGACCAGGATGCCTCAAATTCTGAAGAACTTCTGAGCCGATTACTACATGATGATTAAATATGTTGGACAGCAGTTCTGGAACTGGGCTATCGTGTTCCACAGATGAGTCTACTATTGCATTAGGGACCACCACATGTATTGCTCAACTGTGAGGAGAGGCTGAGCATCCCGTTTCAAAATCTCAACTTTTCCATCAGATGTTCCCACAAAAATCTGAATACTACAGTTAAAATGAACAGTAGTGCATTATCTTCTTCTCTTTCACTTTTCCTGTTACAGGCAGGAAAGAGGCTGGGCACACTTGGCAAGTTAAGCCAGCAAAGGGGGTTTGGGAATGGGTTTTGTGGAGGTGCTGTATGTAGTCAAGCAGTTTTATGTCCTCTGTTTATTCAAGAAAATGTGGAGAAAATAAAAATGAAGTCAACCAGGCACCTGAAGAGAAAGGTGTTTATCGTGGGCATTTGTTGCGTGATTACCACGTCCGAGATACCGTGGGCTCAAGCCGTCGCAAGGATGGTCTCCCTTAATCTCAACGTAGTGCTATGAAGGAAGAACCAATACAGAGATGAAGAAACTGAGGCACAGTGAGGTCAAAGGTTATGAAGCTAGTAGAGATAGAGTATGGATTTGAACCTTTGGACTCACAGTCTTAACTAATACTTTAACTTCATCTGAATGAAAGAGAACTCAAAGACTGCTCCAGGAGGCTTCCAGTGCCCTCGCCAACCCACGCTAAGAGCAGGAGCCTCCACTGTTTCCTGCTCCCCCAAACAAGGGAGGGGGAAGGCCCCGGGACTCCCTGGTGCCCTACACTTGACCTCATCATGCCGTATTATAAACTGCACTGCTCGCTCCTCTGCCTCATTATCCCAGGCATAAACCAGGGCTTCTCGCCCTCTGCGCCATGAACATTTGGGGCCAGAGAGTGCTTTGTTGTAAGGGGCTGTACATTGTAGAATGTTCAGCAGCTTCCCTGGCCTCTACCCACTGGATACCAACAGGAACCCGTCCCTCCCCACGCCCGCCGCTATCCTCCTCTTGTGACGGCAAAAAATGTCTCCAGACATTTGCTAAATGTTCCTGGGGGTGGAGAGTGGGAGCAAAATGGCCCCCCGTTGGAACCACTGCTATGAAACCCTTTGAGAACAGGATTTCTGTCTACCTACTGCCTAACACAGGCCCTTACACATGGTACTCCTCCATATTTTATCCCCTAAATGGCTCTCAGATCTATCCTGCCTCTGGTCACTGCCACTGTTTTAGTGCAAGCTGCCTCTGTCTTTCATCTGGACTACAGGAGGGACCATCCTGACTGGTTTCCCAGTACCCTCTCTGGTGACCCTTCCATCTGTTCTTCTGAGACACCAGAGAGATCTTTCCAAAACCCAAATCTATTCATTCCTCTTTCCTACTTAAGCGTCCTCAATGGCTTTCCATTGCCTGTCAGATAAGACTTCCTGACATAACCAAGGACCCCTCAATGGTCTGCCCAGGCCAACCTCTACAGCCTCATCCTCTCACCACCTGTGCTGCAGCTTCAAGAAGGGCCACGAGCCTACCTGCCCCATGGCCTTTGCACATGCTGCTGTATGTTGTGGAATGCCATGTCTCCCTCCCTCTGCCTGTCCTCCCTGTTGACCTCAGCCTAGGTGTTGCTTCTTCCTGCCTGGTCGAGAACAAGTTCCTTTGTTAAAGGTCACCATGGAACCAAGTTTCTTCTTTCCTAGCCTTCATCAACATGACCACTTATCATAAAAGAAGGAAGCTACCTTGTCTACTTTTATTCACCATTGTAATCCCAGTGTCTGGCCCATCGGTGCTCAATGAATGTTTGTTGAATATACTCGTATAACAAGTAGCTTAACAGAGAGACACCCTCTCAAAATATGGAGGTTTTGTGATGAGGTGCACTGTGGGAAAATGGTTAAGTGCATGAATTATGGAGTTAAATTGCTTGGGTTCAAATTCAAGCTCTGACCCTGAAATAGCTATGAGATCTTGGATATAATACTTAGCCTCTCTGCACCTCAGTTTCCTCATCTGTAAAGTAGGGAGAAAAGTACCTACCCTCATGGTACCCTTGTCTCTAAAGTAGATAAAAATATATTACATAAAGTCTTCATTCTGTGCCTGGGACATAAAAAAGTGGTGTATAAAAATTTGCTGCTATCATTATTATTATTATTCATATTACTAGTAGCATTTTTATATCTACATGACGGTTGAGGTAACTGAGTCCTTTTTTCCTGATCTCAGCCTGGGTGACAACAGCAGCCACAAGTGAGTCCTTCCAAGTCCTGAGGGAAGAGGCTGCTTTTGCATTCTACAGACTCCCATGTCACCCCAAAGGTCGTCTTCGCATGGGCTGAAAGCAGCTCTGCACATGGTCGTTTGATCAGGTGCCACAGAGCCAACTTTTGATTCATGATGACAGTACTGCTTTCTTCCTCAACTGTGCACCTCTGTAGCTGAGGGGAGGGTGCTGAGGGGCTATCAGAACCTTGGCTAGTAGACTAATAAAAGACCGGACTTGTTTGCTATGCTAATTAAAAACCAGCCTCCCTGGAAAGCCAAATTCACCCTGTGGAACTTTTCCGTTAAGAAACTACAGAAACACAAGTCAAAGTTGTTTTTAGTCTCTTCTTCATTCAACATCTATTTCTGAAATGCAATTTAGATGCCGGGGCAGAGAGTGGCAGCCACCACTTATTCTAGCAGCCAAAGCCATTGATCACATTTTGATGAGCAGCTTTTTACAAATCTCCTGTATACTTACGAGGATTCATCATGTTATTATAGTGTAGCTCCGATTCACTCTGATAGCATATTTCAGCGAAAGTCAAAGAGGCCGTTTCCTCCTTGCATTCATGTGCAGAAGCACCATTCCCAAAGCATAATCCTGATTCCAAACGTAACTGCAGGTCAAATTCCATTATGAAAAACTCCTAAGGCATACGTAGGCCTAGAATTTCATTGTCTGCAATGAGCAGGCTGTTGTTTGGTCCAGATTTGGAAATCCTATTGTCATGTAAATATTCCATTGTGTTGAGTTTGTGGTAATGGGATTTGGCCTATAATTTAACTGAAAATTAGCAAAGGGACACTTTTATTTCCTTAATCCTAGTGCCAGAAGGGACTGGCCCAAGAACCAGCTTTCTCCCAGTGAGGCAATTAATACCTCCACGTGGTCTACCTAAAATACATTTTACTGCTTTGCTCCTCAGAAGGTAGCATGAGTGATAAAATATCAAAAGACAGCCAAATAAACATTAGGGTAAAGAAGAGAAAGGCTGTTGACAAGAGATCATTTTTATTCTCCCTTTATATAATGAGAAAGGGCAGGTCGCAACTCAAAACACTTCTTTAAAAAGTGCTATAAACACTCAGGTTCTCCTCGTACTGCATTATTTTCATCATGCTCTGATCTTACCCAGCTAGAAGAGCATGCATGCTATAATTTAAGATGCTGAGTCCTGTGGGTAACAAATCCAGAAAGGTGAGTCATCCCACCACAACTCACTGGAAAGAGAAAAATATTCCAAATGAGCTGCTGAAAAACTAGGCTAGGCTTTCAAATACCAAGAAGGGCTCTAGCCATTCAGGTTGGTACCTGGTATAGATGTTATGAATTGAAATTAAATAAAACATCTGCTTGCTAATCTATAGGATATCCAAAAAGTTTGGACACCTAGGGGAAAACAGCATATTCGCCATCCTCTTTTCATTGCTTTCAATTTAAGGGTATTTCATTTAAAAAGATATCAGGAGGATGCAGAAAAACATATTTGAAAATACAATTAACACAGTTTTAAATCAGTCTACTTTGTTTCCCAACTTTTCAGACACTACATATTTAAGACCTTTCAAAATAAAGACAAAGAATGAGCCATAAAGAAAAATACCTCCAATGCTAGCATGAAAAAGAATACATAGCTCTCAAGATTTAAAAATAAAAACGCTACCCTAGCTATCAAGATTTCAAGCACATATACCTTTTGAGCTAGTAAGTATATTTCAATGGTTTTATCTGATCAATGACTTACATACACAAAAAATTGTCCAATAATATGTCCTGGACCACTATTTGTAGCAGTGAAAGCTTGGGGTGGGGTGGAAACTAAATGTTCATCAACAATAAATCAGGATGCATCCATACAAAAGGAACACTATCCGCTTATGAAAATTTAACTCACAGAAAAATGTTTCTTAAAGCATGGTCTGCACATATTGGTTATAAGTGTTCTCTTGATGGTCTTGAACTAGTAGGAAAAATATTAAATCACTTCTAGAGTTCTCCTGCACAAATGACTTACAATCTTATAGCCTTCCACTTTCATTCATAACTAGGTCTTCGGTGTACTTATTAAGGGTTTACTGAAATCTGTGCTCATAAATTAAAATTGGAGTGCCTGAAAAAGAAAGTCCAGAATGGCAGAGTAAATACCTCCAAAAAATTCATTTCTCTATAAAAGCAACAGGAACACTGGCAAGATTGTCAAAATTAACTTTTTCAGAACTTGGGAAATTAAACAAAGGCTTGCAACAAGCAGAGGATCATTTATTTGAGAAAAACAGCTGAATCTCAGCAAGAATAGCAAGCTTTGTGGCATTTTAACTTGCACTATTTTCATCCTCCTCTCCACAGCTCTGCAACAGCCCTGAAAACCAGCAGTCTAGCAAGAACAGTAACTGTAAAAAAAAAAAAAAACAAAAAAAACCCCAGTAGCCTAGCAACCCCTGGAAGGGAACAAAATGAGCTTAGAGCCCCCAGAGAGTCCCATCCCCAGACCCCAGATACTTGTCACTATTTGACTAGTCTGGCAGTTTCCTGGAAATGCCCCATTAACAGGGCTTATTTTCAGTAGACCTGAATCAGAACAGCTAAGTGGGAAAAACCTAATCTCCAGGTGTTTGTTGAAAACAATTAGCTGCAATTGTTTAATATTGTAGGTGCCTGAGGCAACAATACCATTTGGGGGAAACAAGAGGCGGGCTAAAAAACTTCAAAAGAAAGTCTAGAGAATGAGATGACTGACTATAGGGGGCTTTGTAAAGTTCCAGAATACTCTTAGGGAGCTGGAAAGTCATGAGCATGTGAAGATCTGCAACACATGCCTATTGAAAAACCTAAGGAGATATGAATCTCTCACTTCTAGCTGACCTAGAAGCTCTGTGCAAGCAGTAAGAGAAAGCTCATGCAGCGTTGAAAACTGCCTGAGTGTTGAGGATGAGCATCAATACACATACACAAAGCCCACTGGCAAAGGGGAGAACTGACTTTTCCAATGTATTTAAGAATATCTCTGTCCAATTATTAGCCAACCACTAAAGTTACTGAACAGAGACCTCAGTGGACACACATGACAAAGAACAGCAAACACCTTGTTACAGAACTTGTTCTATAAAATTTGGATTCAGTCAAAAGGCCAAACTTAAGGACCTAGAAGGCCACATGTTCTCCACCCCTGCACCACTACACAAGGAAAAAAGAATTAAGTATAAACTGTACCTGAGGAAGTGCACATGCTGGATTTATGAGACAAATATTAATACTTTAAATCAACTACTATAAATATGTCCAAAGAACTAAAGAAAACCACATCTAAAGAACTAAAGGAAAGTATGAGAACAATGAAATAGAGAATATCAATGAAAAGATAAAAACCGTAAAGAAAACAAGCAAAACAACCCCCCCAAAATTAAAATTCTTGAGTTAAAAAGCCTCATAACATAAATAAAAATTTTACTAGAGGTTTGAGCTGGCAGAGGAATGAATCAGTGAGCCTAGAGGAATGGAGATGATCTAATCTGAGGAACTAGCAGAAAAAAAGAATGTAGAAAAATGAACAAAACCTCAGAGATATACTCAGATAGTATATCAACATATACATAATGGGAATTCCAAAAGAAAAGTTGAAAAAGAAAGGATCAGAAAGAGTACATGAAGAAATAATGGCCCAAAACTTCCCAAATCTGATGAGGAATTAATTAATCTATATATTCAAGTAGCACAACAAAATCCAAGTAGGATAGATTCAAAAATATCTACGCCTAGGCACAACATAATCAAATTGACAAAAGGCAAAGACAAGGAGGGAAACTTTAAAGCAGCAAAAGAAAAGTAACTCATCATGTATAAGGTATCTTTAATAACAGTAAGAGCTGGTTTCATATCAGATATCACGAAGACCAGAAAGCAATGGAATGGCATTTTCAAAGTGCTGAAAGAATATATTGTCAACCAAGAATACAGAAAAATTATCTTTGTAAACAAAGAAGAAATTAAGATATCCCTAGATTAAAAAAAAAAAATTGAGAGAATTTGTTGCTAGCAGACCTGTCCTGCAAAATGGACTGATATTCACATGCAAGGGAATGAAGTTGGATCCTTTCCTTACACTTCATTAAAAAATTAACTCAAAATGAATTAGAGACCTAAATGCAAGAGCTAGAACTATAAAACTCTTAGAAGAAAACATAGGAGTAAATCCACATGACTATGCATTGAAGAATGGTTTCTTAGATATAAAACCAAAAGCTCAAGCAACAAAAGAAACGTAGATAAATTGGACTTCATCAAAATTAAAGATACTTTTGTGGTTCAAAGGACTGTGTCAAGAAAGTGAAAAGATAACCCACAGAATGAGAGAAAATATTTGTGAATCATAAATTTTATAAGGGACTTGTATCCAGAATATATAAAGAACTCTTACAACTCAACAAAGTTACAGACAAAGAATCCAATTGAAAAATGGCAAAGGATTTTAATAGGTATTTCTGCATAGAAGATATACAAATGGTTAATAAACATATGAAAAGATGTTCAACATCATCAGTCATTAGAGAACCACAAATCAAAACCACGAAATGCCACTTCATACACCCTAGGATGGCGATCATGAAAAAGACAAGAGTTGTTAAGGATGTGGAAAAATTTGAACCCTCATACATTCTTGGTGGGATTGTAAAATGGTGCAGCTGCTTTGGAAACCATTTGGCAGTTCCTCAAAATGTTAAATCCATAGTTACTACGTGACCCACAAATTCCATATCTAAGGATATACTCAAGAGAAATGAAAACATATGTACACACACGAACTTGTACCTGAATATTAACAGCAGCATATTCATAATAGCCAAAAAGCAAACCAAATGTCCATCAGCTGAGAAATGGATAAACAAAATGTGAGATACCTATACAATGGAATGATATTCCTCAATAAAAAGAAATGAAATACTGATACATGCTACAACATAAATGCTTGTAAACATTATGCTAAGTGAAGGAAACCAGGCAGAAAAAGACACATGTTATATGATTCCATTTATATGAAATGTTCAAAATAGGCAAATCCAGAGTCAGGAAGTAGATTAGTGGTTAGCAGGGGCTGGGCGCAAAGGCTATGGGGGAATGACTGTTAGCAGGCACAAGGTTTCTTCTGAGGTGATGAAAATATTTTGGAGTTAGACACTGGTGTTGGTTACACAACCCTGTTAGTATACTAGAACACAACAAATTGCACATTTTAAAAGGGAGAATTTTATGATATGTGAATCATAGCTCAATAAAGCTGCTAATTTTTAAAAAGCTGATAGGAATGAAGAAAAAAAAATAGATTGCCTGGATTCTGTAGCCAGACTACTGTGTTACAGCCCAGCTGTCACATTTATTAACTATGCGACATTTGCAAATTATTTAACCATTTTGTGCCTCAATTTCCTCATCTGTAGAATGGGCATAATGGTAGTACCTACTTTAAGGAGCTGTGAATAGTAAATGAATTATCTAGTTTTAATATTGGCTTTCTCTGACCTTATGAGAAAGAAGAGAGGGAAAAAGAGATGATGAAGCAGGTATGTTTAGAACTGGAAGAGAAGGAAACTGAGGTTATCAACCATGAGTACCCCTAATTTTTTTGTGCTGAGAGAAGGAGTGGACTGGGAAGGAAGAACCCCTTTGAAGATCCAGCATGGCAAAGCTGACAAGTAGAAGAGAGAACCAGCCAAAGCAGGAGACCACATATGTATAAGAATGTCACCCACATGGCTAAAAGTCTTCCCTTAGAAAACATGGCAACACAGGATCAATACCATAAAACAGATGGCAGGATTTTTCCAGGGCTGTTGATTGGTCGGGAATGTGGGCAAAGAAAAATGGAGTGAGAGAAAATGAGTATGCCCAGAAATGTCACTGATGGATTGGCAATGGAGTTGCAGCTGAGAAGAGAGGAAGACTGGGCTGCTGATGGAGCCAAGAATGAAATAATCCCATTAAATTTCTCAAGAGATGGTTTGTCTGAAACAGAACTGAGCTTATATAGTAGGAAGAAAGGAACTATGATTCTTTAGCCTGGAAATGAGAAAAATCAACGATGACATATGTTAATTGCTTTGCTGATTTTATCTCTTGCAACATTTTCTTCCTAAACTCCCTTTTTCATAGACCTTCCCACTGTCAGATTTTTCTCATTGAAAACTGATTTTATTACCAAGCTCACAAGATGATATAGATTTTGGTAGAGGTTATCTGTGTGAGATAGCACATTAAAGAGAAGTCTTTAGTAAAAATAAAAAATACCCCATGAATTTATCTGGCACTTTTATCCAAAACCCAAAATAATTTAACATAATTTATCCTATAAATTCCTTCGGGCAGCATTTGCTGCATCATCATCTATAGCTCTACTAGTCCTTGAAAAAAAATTTCTTGTCAAAATGATTTTTAAAAATCAGTACAAACTATTCCCATTTTTAGATATTTATGATGAATATTAACATACTAAAGGCTCTGAAAAAGTCTGCAAGTGAGGAAAACTTTGTTTCCCAAGTTCATTTGACCATAGAATCTTCTCTTCCCAGAAAACCTTTTACAACATGATTCAAAACTGGGGGGCCTGTGAAACATACTTTGAAAAATACTACCCTGAAAAGACAGCATTATCCATAATGAACAGATTGACAAACTGGAATCCCAAAGAAGAGAAGCAACTTCCTACAGTTGAGTAAAGGAAAGACTTCATAGAGACATCCTGTTCTGTTCCCTTTTGTTCTGCCAATTTAGTGAATTTCTCCAGGCACAGCTCATGGGAAACGTATACTCCTTACAACTAACCACCAGGCAAAGATCTACAGAAGCATTTTCCTCAATGACATCAAGGCAAGCATATGTAACAGATTACCAAGGAGTCTCGGGTACATTGAAGCATAAACAGGAGATGGCATCATTTTTGCCAATCTCAATGTTCAACTCTACTGTGTCAAACTCCCCTTCCCTGTTGGGCAGACAGCTCCCTCAAAAAACATCTTAATCCAACTCTACGGTTTTCAGTAACTTCCAATTATTGGAAGTATCTCATTCTAGTTTTCTAAAGCTAAGTCCTGGTCTTTGTAAAACTTGGACATGCTTGAAGATCTGACTCGGGGTGTTGGGGGTGGGGGAGGGGATGGGTGTATACCTACATGATGAGTGTGATGTGCATTGTTGGGGGAATGGACACTCTTGAAGCTCAGACTCGGGGGGTTGGCAGGGGCATGGGCAATATACTTAACCAGAACTGTTGTACCCCCATAATAAGCTATAATAAATAAAAAAAAAAGAGAGCAAAGAAAAAAAAAAAAAAACTTCTATTTTGTATTTAGATCAACATCTTTTCCCCAATCCCACCATTACAGGTGGGTCAAAAGCTTGAAGGGGAGTGGACTGTGGTCTTCCCTCATGTGTACCCCTCCCTCCGTCTTTCCTGAGCTACTGCTCTGGTATTTGAGACAAAGAAGATGACAGGAAAGACGAGACGTGCCTCTGTCTTGGCCCCTGTGGCAGATTAGATGACTGGTCAGAAATACTCGTTCTCTCCAGTGTATTTCCTTAGAAGGTGTGCCCTCTGCCTCATTGATGCTCGGTTTGGTCATGTGACTCACTGTGGCCCACAGGGTGTTAGCAGGCATGCCATCAGCAGAATCTCAGTGCATGCATCTGCAGTGCAGCTTGCTCTGTTGCACTTCATTCCCTGCCACAAGGGACGATTTCCCCAGGTACTCATTGCCCCTTTAGCCTGGATACCAGAATAAACACAAAGGAGCAGATCTGAGGCCAACCCACAGGAACAAGCACAGCTCAACTCACACCTTAAAGCAGAGCCTCTCGGCCAATCCATCCTAGACAAGCTGGCATGGACAAGAAGAAATGATGATCCACGTAGGCCTCTTAGGGGTGGACGGTTATGCGTTATTATTACAGAAAAAGCTAACCCACAGTTGGATTACACATAAAATATGTATAGCTAATTGGGTTCTTTTCCATACTCTTGGTGTGACTAGGTGGCACCCAGCTGCCCTAGTCATTGGTGGGCCTCTTGGGAGATGCCAGCCACATCTCCCAGCTGACTCCCTGCTGGTGGTCATGGGCCACGTTCCTCTAATGCACACACCTCTTGCTCTATGCAGTGTTCCCCAGCAAGTCTCTGTCCTCCAACTCCAGCACCTGCAGGCACAAGGTGGGGATGACGCCTACACCCTCCAGAACCACAGGGCTCCCTGGCCCCATTCGTGCCTGGCTACCTCTTTCCTGCCAGTTAGCCATGTCTTTTTGCTAGGTTACATCAGTTAGTAAGCTAGTACAGTGACCCCACAATCTCCAGACTGCAGATGGCCAGGTCCTGACTTGTCTGGGGGTGGAGAGGGATGATTGGCAGCTGGGACATGTCCAGACATTACCAACAACTCTCTTTACAAACAACACCCCTCCTTTTGCTTTGGGAAGATGCAGCGCTGTTATAGACGTAATTTACTTTAAAATACATCTACATAATCATTATGATATCATGTATGTGCCAGTTATGTTAGCCTTAATTTTAGGTGTTGTCAACTAACATGTTACCAAGAATACACAGACCTGGCAAGGTCACTTAGCACCACATTGGAAAGGTCCACCATCCAGGGACAGCTACCACAGGCACACTTCTCTTAGTCTAGCTTATCCAACAACCAGCAATTGCTAAATAGCATCAAGGATACTAAAACAGGTTCTTATTGGTGAAACTAATGACTTGTTAATTATTAATAGCATGATGGATGTTAGAAACAGGGTCTCACTGGTGAAATTCAAGGTATTTAGGATATGCCATGTGGCTAAAATAGTCTGGAGATACTTCCCACTCTTGCGTGACCTGGGAATAAGAGTCCACTTGAGCCAGAACCCTGTGCCCTTACGATGACACCCATGACTTAATCCCCAATGCTAAGTCCAGCCATTAGTTTAGGAGGTTTTTTGATTGAAGAGCCCTAAGTAGAGGACTGTGATGTTGCTGCCTCCGTGATGTTGCTGGGTTGGCCTTAAATGAACCTTTCCTACAGGGTGTGGTTGGAGCACCTAAAACACTGGTTTTCAACCTTGGCTGAACATGAGCATGGCATGTAGACACCTTAAATAAATAGCCAGGCCTCACCCAGACAGGTGACGTGGGAAATTCTGGGGGCAGGACCGGCATTGGTGTCTTTGCAAAGCTCCCTGCCAATTCCAGCATGCAGCCAGGGATGAGCAGGCTACTCCAGGGGACAGCGAGCTGGGGCTGCATCAGGCTCGCGGAGTGGGTTTCTGAGCTGTTTTGAGCCTGCTCTGCTAATGAATATTCATTTAGTAAATGTCTATATGTGTGGGAGAATTTGGTCTAAGGCCTGCTTTCATTAAAATCAGAGCAAGGTTACAGAATAACAGTGAACACTCACCAACTCTAACTTCTTCAGCAGCTTCCAAAAGAATCTAAGAGGGATGAGACCACATTGACTTTGGTCGGCTCACAAGTGCACAGCCCACTCACCTCGCTTATAGCAGGGGGAGGGAGATGATAGCTTTTGGTAAACATTCTTCTCCTTAAAAAGACTACCTTCCTCTCTCCCGTTTGGCTCTTGCATCATCTTGTATTGAGGGTGATGCTGGCCAGGCCCATTCTCCTAAAATAGAGCCCTTCATCAAGCCCTGGAGAACCCCAACTGCTGAACGTAGAATGTGGGGCACTTGTGCCGTCTGTCTCCACTTTGAGTCCTGGCCAAAATTCTGGAACAACAGGGCATAACTTCTACCAGGTCCCTAACACCATTCTAATACAAATACATAAACAAGTAGGCACGTACAGGTATAGAATTAGAGGCCAAGGCCAATAATCTAGGAAAATGCCTTGACACATTGAAACTCAATGGTAAAGCGATGACAGAAGAAAGCTAGAAGTATACCCTTGGCCTCTTCTCCCCAGTGTCTCGATAAGGACGAGATCGCTGAACACAAGGCTCATCTCCACACCACGCAAACCTCACCCTGGGAAATTGCCTCCGTTATTACGACTTCAGGGCCTGATCCACTTTAATAACAGGCATCCATCGAGCAGGATGTGAAATAAACAGGCAGTTACAAATAGGACAGGCTACATTGACAGGAAAGGAGAACAAGAAGAGATGAGATTCAATTTTTTGTGTTTTTAATCTTGCATGTCATTCTCACCAGCTGAAATAGTTTACTGTATCCTTTCTCCACCCACAGCGTGCTTGCTGAGTGCTAGCAGAGATCCTGGTAGACAAGAACACCACGTGAATTGGAAGCACAGAGAAGACTTTTATCTTAGTCTTATTGAAAGAAAAAAAAAATATGATGATTGCTGTGGGCTCAATTTTGTTGCTCCCAATTTCATATGTTGCAGCTCCCAGTTCACATGTTGAACCCCCAATGTGACATTTGAAGATAGGGCCTGTAAGAAGGTAATCAAGGTTAAGTGAGGTCACAAGGGTGGGGCCTTCATCCAACAGGACTGGTGTCCTTATAAGAAGGGGGACACCAGAGATCCTCCTCTCTCTGTGCACATGGAGAGTAGAGGCCACGTGAGGACCCAGTGAGGAGGTGGCTGTCTGCAAACCAGGAAGCCCTCACTAGAACCCACCCCTGCTGGAAACTTGATCTTAGATTTCTGGCCTCCAGAACTGTGAAAAAATAAATTTCTGTTCTTGAAGTCACCCGGGCTGTCGTATTTTCTTACCGCAGCCCAAGCTGACTAATGCAACGATATTGAAAATACTTTCTAAGTAATGAAGAAAACCGGGTCTCCATTTTATCAAGTAGAGTTCTACTAACTACAGTGTAGAGACTCTTTCTCTATCAGAGTAGAGGGAAAGGGTGGGTAGAAGCTGAACAAAAAGCTCCTACTATGTGCCGCCAAGAGGCAAGCTGTGAATGGAAAGTCCAAATCGATTCGTTCTCTTTACTGACCCCATTCAGGACTCACAGGGAAAGTGGAGCTGAGGCCAACGCACGTAGCACAGTTTAAAGCATCAAATCCAAAAACCTGGAGATAAAAGCTTCCAACTGGTTGTAGACATGCCAATTTCCTCCATTGTTTGCACTGGAGCAAGGGAGTGTTACGGTATCTGAGTTAGAAATTTTGATCTGTGCATGTTTGGGTTGGAAAAGGCAGCTTTGAGGAAAACAATCCCTGAAAATTTCAAAGCAAAATCTTCAAGTAAAGACTAATTCAGAATGAGCTGTCTTTGACTCTTGAAATAAATGTAACAGTATCTGAATTCCCAATGCCTGATTAACAGCTGAACAGGCTTCACTAACTACAAGCTACATTTTTCCTTCCCTCCTTAAATAAATGCATCCCAGAAGTTAATAATAATGCTAGGTCACAGTGTCTGAAGCACTTGAAACCTTCTTTAACTACCCTTCAAATAGAAATTTTATGTTATTAAATAGCATCTCGGTTAAATAAGAATTTTCCTTTAATATTGCTTTTCTGGCAATTTACCTGGTTCCAGTCACAAATTTAAGGCTGTGGCAGTTTATCAGTGTAAGTATTGCTGAGTTCTCTGATTCCAACAACAATCAACCGTAAGCATTTCTAAATTACCCCTCTTTCTGGCGAAAACAAACAAGTCGTTCTTGTTTCCCATTCACCAAGGGGCAGCGTCTGAACAGTGACCTGGACACGCTTGGTATGTGAGGGCAGCAAGGTGGAAGGAACAGGGACACCGTATTTCTCAGGTTCTCTCTGGAGACGCAACTCTGGCCAGAAAGTCAACGTCAGCACGGGGCACTGTGGGCATGAGGATGCCATCAGCTTTTGTTGCGTCTCTAACAGCCAACTCACATCTGATCAACGTCAACACATTATCATCCAGGACAAGTGGAAAAGACTTCTTCAGAACACGCTTATGCAGAGGACAGACCAAAGTGTATCTGTGACCGTGTGATTTATACATCAAAGACGCTGCTCTGTCCCTAATGTTTGGTCTGTTGGGACTCTCTACACAATCCGTTGGCTCACAGACAGTTAACCTGTACTATGATTTCTTTTCCACAGGCCAATTCATTGCTGGATAATTATTTTTAGAGTATTTTGTGTGTATGTCTGATTTTTCTTCAAGACATCACTATAAATGTAAGAGCAGGGAACAAAGGACATTTTTATATGACCACAGCATCCTATACAACAACCCTGTAGAATAAGAAATGGAAAGAAAAAAAAAATCAATGAATTCCATTTATGGTGTGAACTTAAATGGTATACATGAGAAAAAGGGGACCCACTGTGGAAATCTGGGGCCCTATTGTTCTGGTAAGAGCGTCCCAGTTTTCATTTGGGAACTACCCCTCCACCACCCTCAGATGAGGTAACTCAGTCTAACGTAGAATTAGGTAGGGTTGACCCTACTGCTCCCGTAGGCTCCAAGGATTGGCGCATGGTCCTAACCCCGGCCAATTACAGCCTTCTACCTCCTTGACCCAGGAATTGGTTCAAAGACAGACTTTTGTCCCAAGTGGCCCAATGAGAGTCATCCCTAGCACTGTTGCTGAAACTTTCCAGAACAATGCATTCTCTTTTTTGCAGGGTCCTGTGGTTTGAATATGCTCCCTCCAAAATTCCGGTGTTGAAACTTAATGGCCAACGTGATAGGATTAAGAAGCAGGGTTTTTAAGAAGTAATGAGGTCAGGAGGGCCATTCCCTCACGAATGGAATAAGGCTCTTATACAGGAGGCTTCAGGAAGCATTCCTTTCACTTGCCCCTCTGCCTCCTGCCACCCAGGACGCAGTGGTCCTCCCCTCTGGAGGACCTAGCAACAAGGTGCCACCCTGAGAGCAGAGAGAAGCCCTCACCAGACAACGGAACCTGCCAGCACCTTGATCCTGGACTCCCAGACTCTAGAACTGCGAGAAATACTAATACATTTCTGTTCTTTATAAATTACCCATCTCAGGAATTTTGTTACAGTAGCACAAATGGACTGAGACCCTGGGGTTGCCAAGTGGGTTAGATAGAGTCTAGAGTTGCTCGGGTCAAATCCTGCATGCAGATGATGCCAACTGAGAGGGAAGTCAATCCCAAGGGATCAAGAAAGAACCTCTGAGCTCTGATTTTGTTAGTCCAGCCCCTAGATCTAGTTGTGCCTGAGGTTGAACTACTACGTGCTTTTGCTGGTGAGAAATGTTCTTCTGTTGGTTTAAACAAGCTTAAGTTAGAGTTCTGGCACTTACAACTCAAAGTTCTGATTAATACCAGCCCCTCTTTCACAGTGCTCTACGTAACCATGCAGTATGTCCACTACTAACTAGGAAACAACAGAATGAGTAGGCGACTTTGGACTCAGGTGACATGGGTTCAAATCTTTGCTCTACTGGGTATCTTTCAGCAAGGTTCCATCTTTTAGTCTCATTGTTCTTAACTATAAAATGGATATAAAGAAATATTTATCCCTTGGGCCAATTACTTAAACTAAATTAGAAACAGTAGGTGAAATCTGACTGTGCTAGCCATTTCTGTATTTCATTTGGTGGCTTAAAAATAATTCCTAATACCCATTCCCTTCTCTGCTCTAACTAGATTATAAATGTCTTGCTAAAAAAGCAGGAGAAAGTAGACAGTGGTCCTCAAAGTATGGTCTGGAGACCCCCAGGGGCCCCCAAAATCCTTTCATGGGATCCATGAAGTAAAAATATATTTTCATAATAAAACTAAGATATCTGTCCTATTCACTCTCATTCTCTAATGAAGGTACAGTGGAGTTTTCTAGAAGCTGTATGACTTGTGATATTAAGCTAGACATTAAGATTTTGAAAAACAATGTCATTGTCACACTAATTTTTGTTTTGGAAACTATGGTACTTAACAAGTAGGAAGTTTCTTATTCTTATATGGTAAATAAATAAATATTTTAAAAATTAAGTTTTGAATCAAAGATTACTTTCAAAGGAAAATAGAAATATGTCCTCAGTCCAAGAAGGCCTGCATAAATCCCAATGCATCTACCATTATGGGTCTCTTCCCAATATTGAAGGCTACAGAGACATGAAGAATATAATTACTCCTGTTATGGTTTGGGGTACAGAAGAGTCTCATAAATCTGAGAAGGCAGGCCACTAATCCATTTTTTTTAAACAAAAAAGCACAGACATGAACCTAGTGTACATCTTTACAGTAGAAGGGGGGTGCTTGTTGGGGAGGGGTTCTGCCTGCTTTCAAACAATGCCTATGAAAGCAAAAGCTCTTCTAAGACAATAATAGAGAAAAGCGCCAAATAAGAAACGGAAATGTCACACACAATTTGTAGCCCAAATTATAAGCTGTTCCCCCTTACTATACAATCTTTCAGAGAAAACGAAATGTGCCCCAGGGGAATAAATAATAGCTAAAGCCAGCCAAAAATATGGCCTTTGGGAAGAGAAACAATAAAGCATCTATTATTTTTAGCAATTTCTCATTGTTTGTCTTGGGAGGGTGCTTTTTTTTCCTTTTTTTCCCCTTCTTTTTCTCAAAAGATTCATTTTCAGATTAGTCATAAGGGCTGGCAAAATGCTGGAAGTTGAAGGTATTTCAGAGCCGTCTTCTGGGGCAATGCTCCAAAGCTTTTCAGGGAAAATGATGCCACCCTAGCCTAGAAATCTGTGTGCGCTGCAGAGTTTTAGCAAGGCAGAGAGCAGAGACCTTGGGTTACTGCCCCTGCCATTCAGCCAAACTCGGAATAGACTTTCTCTGCAGGATAGGGAGGAGTTTCCCTAACAATGGTGGAAAACCTGATCCAAATTTAATCTCCAGGACCACAAACGCACACGGAGACCAAAAGGAAAAAGTCTTTTTATAAGAAAGTAAAGAGGCTGGGGTGTGGCGGCTCATGCCTATAACCCAAGCACTTTGGGAGGCCGAGGCAGGATTGTTTGAGGCCAGGAGTTCGACCAGCCTGAGCAAGAGCAAGAACCTGTCTCTACAAAAAGTAGAAAAATTAGCTGGGCATAGTGGCACACAAGCTACTAGGGAGGCTGAGGCAGGAGGATCATTTGAGCCCAGGAGTTGGAGGTTGGAGTGAGCTATGATGATGCCACATACTCTAGCCTGGGCAACAGAGCAAGACCCTATCTCAGAGGGGGAAAAAAAATGTAAAGAAAAAAATTGTGCATTAGAATACATTTCAGCAGAGAAAAAAAATTCCTCCTAACAGTGGTAAGTACAGGCTATATTGTGGTATATTACGGCTTATTACAAAAGAGCTCCCTTCTCTATAAAGTGGTGCAGCCATTGTGGAAAACAGTATAGCAGTTCCTCAAAATATTAAACATAGTATTACCATATGATCTAGGAATCCCACTTCTGGGTATATACTTGAGTACCTAGAACTGAAAGCAGAGACATGAAGAGACATTTGAATACCCATGTTCACAGCAGCACTAGTCACAATAGACAAAGGTAGAAGTAACTCAAGGGCACACAGGCAGATGAATGGATAAACAAAACGGGGTTTATACAAACAATGGAATATTATTCAGCCTTAAAAAGGAAGGAAATTCTGATACATGCTGCAACCCAGATAAACGTCAGAAATATTATGCTAAGTGAAATAAGCCAGTCACAAAAAGACAAACATTGCGTGGTTCCATTTAGATGAGTTATACCTAGACCAGTCAAATTCATAGAGACAGGAAGTACAACGGTAGTTGCCAGGGGCTGGGGGGCGGGGAGAGGAGAAGGGGGAGTTGCTCAATGAGGACACAGGTTCAGTTTTGGGACAAGAAAGGAGGTTTGCAGATGGATGGTGATGGTTGCACAATAATGTAAATATACTTAATGCCACTGAACTGTATACTTAAAAGTTGTTAGAATGGTAAATTTTATTATGTATATTTTACCACAATGAAAAAGTAAACTGAAAAAAGAAGAAAGAAGTCCTCTCTTCCTCTCCCCTGCAACCACACACTTTCTGTGATGTTACATTGCTGATCCTCCCATCAAAAGGCAGAGTCGATCTCCCTAGCCTTGTTATCTGGGTTGGCTCTGGGACTAGCTTTGACCCACAGAATGTCCTGGAAGTGACATTCTGGGATGTGGGAGCTGAGGTCTTGAGAGGACTTGCAGCTTCCACTTTCACTCTGGGAACCCAGCCACCTTGTAAAGAAGTCCAGACTATCTGGCTGGAGAGACAGGTCACATGGAGAGAGAGGCCATGTGCAGAGAAGAGCCACGTGGAGGAAGACCTAGGTACCCCAGCCAGCAGCCAGCGCCGAGAACCCAGCCATGTGAGGCCATCTTGGATTCTCCAGAGCCGGTGGAGCTGCCCCAGCCAACAGCGTGTGGAGCTGAGCCCTGCCCAAACTCCTGACCCCAAAAATGGCAAGCGACGGATCAGTTGTTGTTCTAAGCCACTACATTTTGAGGTTTGTTTCACAGCAGGAGATAAGTGCAACAATCGTGCAAATATATAACATGCATTTAGAGAATGTTCTCTCATTCTACTTCTCCTACTATTTATTACGTTCATCAATCTATTCACGAACATGCATTGAGTACCTGCAATGCAGCACGACTCTCCCAGCATAGCAGATCTGTCATAGAATGAAACAAAGGCCTCTGCCCTGAGAAAGCTCACATTTTAAATGGAGGAGATGGCAGTAAATAAGCAATGAATGACAAATTAGATAGTAGGTGACAAACTGAAGTGCAATGGAAAAGGAAAAGGTAGAATAGAGCAGGAGGATTTGCATCAGCAGGAGCAGGGACAGAAGTGTGTCTTCTTAGCGGGCCTGCACAAACTCTCTTCCGCAAAAAGATAATTCATCTTTTCTGTCCTGTGTTTTTTGTTATCTGACCTTTTCTGATGATGCCTCAGTTTTAATTATATGTAATCACTGTGCTAATGGAAATAAACATAGGCAACTCAGTTCATTATCTTGATTACAGAAAAAATTATATGTTCTCTCATACAGCTACCACTATTTTAAAGAAACTTCATTTGCAGGCAAAGCCTTGAGGAAAGACCTGGAGGTCCAAAAATTCCTGAATTCCCACCCCCAAATGGAAAAAGGCATCGGTGGATTTTCTATAGTCTTTATGCTAAACTCACACACCACACTGACACCCCATAATGCTTAATGATGAGTAGCAGAACCTGCCCTGAAAAGGACTTTTAATCACTCAACACTCTATCAGCTTTACATAAATTGTGGTTAAGACCACAAGCTTTAGTGTTAGACACACGTTGGCTGCAGTCCAAGTTCTACCACCTACAACCTGGTTGACCTCCCTAAGCCTCAGTTTCCTGGATTATAAAATGGGGATAATGATACCACAGCTCACAGAGTTAAGGATTAAATGAGACTGTGTACAACATAAAGCTTTTAGCCAGTGGCCACAAAATGAAAAGCATTAGACAAATGTTACATATTACCATATGATTATTCTTATTAAGGAAGGTATTCTCAGGCATTAAAAATCATGATAAAGAAGAAGAATGACAGTCCACGCTTGACTGAATAACCATGGAATTGCTCATCTCTGGACATCTCACATGTCTCTGCAGATCCTACTAGGAGCATGAAGGCCAACGAGCTCTGGAACTGGATTCAAAGAAAGCTCATGCGGATAGGTCCCTCCCTGGTCTAATCACATTCTGGAGCTAGATATAAGTAACTTTTTAATCATGCATGGTCCCTGTATAGACTCAATCAGAAGAGGTCAATGTGAAAGCCAAGGTCAGATAGAAGACAAGATACTCCCCCATACAGCTGAGTATTTAAGGCCCCACAAATCTTTCCTTTTACCTGGAACTGTCCTGAGGCTGAACTCTAGAGCTTCCCCGGCCCTCCTGAAATGGAATATTTCTGACCCAGGATTAGCAATCTCTTGATGAGTGTAAGTGATTTTGCCTTTTTCTGGGGAGGAGTTGGGTGCTGTCAGCCATCTAAACTCCTTTCTATGTTTGAAGAGTTCTACCTTACAAGTGGAAGATAGAGCCTATCTCCCACCAGAGAAGGTGAAAACGCAAAGACTCACTTGCTGGCTGTCCTGGTAGCTGCAGCGTGGGCAAGATCCTATGAATTTGCACAGAGTTCAGAATCTGGGCCTAATGACACAAGGGAGCAGGGATGGGGGTGATGGTGAGTCTTTCAGCGGGCCCCCACATGGGATTCTAGGGGTAACAGAGTGGAGTCCAGGTTGGCACACCAAGGTAGGTGAGCTGATACCCCCACCGTCACGCATTGGAGGTGTGTCCACAGGGACCCATTCTCAGGCATGATTCTGGTTGTCTGACTCTGTGCAGTGATTCTTTTTGATCTGTCTGCACTCACAGCCTGGTTCCCCAGCCTTCTTGGAGATTCAGAGAGCTTCACGATATCCCCTGGATAATTATCTCCCTGCTTAAATCAGTCTGAGTTCGTGACTGTACTGTTGCTTGCAGCTACGAGCCCTGACTGATATAAATATCTTAAGACAGCTCCCACTGGGGGAATGCTGACCACACGCCAGGCACTGGGCTGGGCATCTCCCGCATGGTACCTCAATTCATTCTCACAACCGCCCTGCAAAGAAACCATTCTTGTCTCTGTCTGACATGACAAAACTGTCAAGTGGTAGAAACAGAATTTGACTTCTGGACCCCCTGGTGCCAGAGTACATTCCGTTAACTACTAGGCTATATTCTAACTCCTATTCCTTGTTATCCAGGTTTTCGGGTTAAGAAATTTTACTGAGCATCTACTGTATGCCAGGCACTGCTCTAGGCATCGAGGCTAGAGCAGTCATCAAAACAAGCAAAAATTTCTGTCCTAATAGAGTTTGTATTCTATGTGTGACATTCTTGATCTGTGCTTATTTTGCGGACTGGTTTTCTTTAATGATCTCATGATCTGTTTCTGACCTCAAACTAGAAACTTAATCTAACTCCATCTAACCTCACTCCATCTAATTCTTGCTCAGTAGAAAAAGCCTAGCCCAACGATGGCCCCTATGCGGTGGCAAACACGCGGTTACTCCCGGACACCGCTTACCATCACGGAACCCGAGTGCAGCCTCGGCATCCTTCTCAACACGGTTCTAAGGGCAGGCACTCTGGCATGATCTGCCACGAGAGATGAATTCTATTTGCCATCCGTATTAGATTTCTATTGCTGTATAACAAATTATCACAAATTTAGCAGCTTAAAACAATACCCAATTGTTGTCTCACAGTTCTGTAGGTCAGAAGTCCGAGGGGTTTGGCTGGACTCTCTGCTTAGGGTGCCTCAAGACTGACATCAAGGGCTGGCAGGCTGGCCTCTTATCTACAGCCTCTGAGGAAGACTCTGCTTCCAAGCTTTGAAGCTATTGGCAGCATTTACATCTTTGCAGTTGCAGGCCTACGTCCCCGTTTTCTCACTGGCTGTCATTTGGCATTCACTCTCAGCCTCCACAGGCCACTCTCAGGTCGTTGCGTGTGGCCCGTCCCTCTACAAAGCCAGCAAAGGCATGTCAAATTCTTCTTGTGCTTTGACACTTTCTCACTTCCTGTTCTCCCACCAGGCAGAGAAAACTCTTTGCTGGTAATTCTTTGCTTATGGGATTGGATCAGGCCAACCCAAATGATGTCCCTGTGCTTTTTGCCGTCTAACATGACACAATCACGGGACTGACGCCAGACACAGAGGTCATGCAAGCCAGCTTACAATT
This sequence comes from Varecia variegata, assembly GCA_028533085.1. NCBI lineage: Eukaryota > Metazoa > Chordata > Mammalia > Primates > Lemuridae > Varecia > Varecia variegata. The sequence goes on along the minus strand of CM052436.1, from coordinate 153,194,329 downwards.
CCGCCTATGATACCACCCTTAGACTAGGCCTGCTGTATAGTTATTTTAAATAATCTGGACAGAGCCAGGCTCACTGAGTTGGGTCTTCTGTATTTACTTAAGAGTAGAAGTCTAAAGTAGATGTCACTCCTAAAGTGACATGGGAGCAACAACTTGAAGGACACAAGCAAACAAGTAACATGGATGTCTAGGAGAAGAGCATTCCAGGCAGAGAGAACTGCAAGCATGGAGGGAACTCAGCTAACGTGTTGAGGAACAGCAAAGAGGCCAGGTGGCTAGGGCAGAGTGAGTGAAGGCGGGAGGCAGTAGGAGATGACGTCCCCAAGGTTATGAATGGTGTTATGAATTATATAGGCCCTTGTAGGGCCTTGCAGGCCAAGGTAAAGACTTTGGCTTTAACTATAAGAAAAATGGGAGGCTCTGTGTGACTGTGTTCTGAATTACAACTGAAAGCGTCACTGTGGCTGCCATGTTGAAAGAGACTGCAGACAGGCAAGGGTAGGGGCTGCAAGACCAGTTCCGTGGCTGCTGCAATACTCCAGAGGAGACACACAGGACAGAGGATCAGATCGGGGTGGGTAACAGAGGGGCTGACTTAAAGGGGCCAGATTCTGGATATATTTTAAAGGTGAAGCCCACAGGATGACAGAAAGACAAGACAAAAGTGAAAAGGACTTTGGAGTCAGTTAGATCTGTTTTTAATTGTGGTGTTAGCATTTGCAAGCTGTGTATCTTTGGGCAAACCATCAAAACTTTCCATGCTTAGTTTATTGGGTGGTAAAATAAAATGGGGCATTCACATACACCTCATGGGGTTTTTATGAGCATTCAGTATGGTGATGTGATGTGGAATCTAGCAGGTGCTCAAGAATTGTCAGTTTTTCTTTCCTAGTTGCTTTAAAGCACATGCTTGCTACTAAATGCCCGATACCTCCCCTTCCTATTGTGACCTCCTTTCCCTTCGTCCCAGCCTAATCTCAAGTAAATACATAAAACCAAACTCAGGTTAGAGTTATAAATGGGAGGGGAAGGGGCTTACACAGAGAATACGTCACACTCTGCAATTTAATCAAGAGGTTAAATAAGGGTGTGAGGGGCTCAAAGAAGCCCCCCAAAAGGAGAAACACCTTAAGAGCTTCTGGCCAGTGGGTACAAAATTGAACTTAAAAAGTTAGTTTTCCTGGTGGGATACCCCTCTGACTATCCGGGTGTCTATCTTGCATGGAGGATCAGCTCAAATTAAATAAGCTGTTTGTTAAATGTTAACAAATTTAACATTGGTTAAGTGAAAGTATTAAAAAGTACTTAAACCTCAGGCGTGGGGCTTTGATATGGGGTCTTTATCACAGACTTCCTAGGTTCCAACAGAATGACTCCTGCTACAGTGTCAGGGGACATTAAGAAATCGGATACCTGTTGTGACAGAAGAATTACAGTCTGTGTTATTACCCTTTCCTTAACTAGCTGTGGCACCTTGGATGATTAACCTGAGCCACATAGTTCTGTCTCCTGCATTTCCTTACATATTAATAGTTATTGAGCAGATTAATGACATACGTAAAATGCCAGATAAAGGTGCCCAGTACCTATAAGCAATCAATAAATGGTTAACCATTGTTATTATCAGCACTTCTATTAATAAAAATAGCTTCTGGGTGTGGAAACCAGGGCTTTCATTCTGAGCCTTGCTCAGACGCACGGTTCTATTTTTTCCTCCTTTCTCTCTTTCTGACATAGGAAGTGTCAAATTTAGTACACAGATCCAAGAAAAAACTTGAGACGATTTTGTAGAAGGCCATTTAATAACATTGCTGCCCTCAAGTTTGACTTCTTTCCTTCTGGTGCTAAATATACTAATTCCTCTTTTCTCTCCCTTCCCACTGCCACCCAACGAGCCGACTCTCCATTGATCTGTCTGGGTGACTCACAGTTTGCAGGGGATGCGTCTGGAGTTTGTCAGATTCCTGCCTTCTCCCAAACCAACACAGATTTGTGTCATCAGCAAATTCCACCAACTTGCCAGTGAGAGAGTTGACATTTACGTAGCCACAGCTCCAGGCAGCAGTGACCAAGCTGGTGAATTTCTAATGAGAAAGGTGTGTTGGTCTTCAGAAATATTTGACAACTGAAAATTTCAAGAGAATTAATCATCTTAACTCATTCTGAGCCATTTTCCTTCTTTGTTTTTCTCTCTTACCTTCTCCCTCCCAAGTTTTTTTGGCTATAGAGCTGCAATTGACTACCAGGGTTTCCGGAGAACCAGCCAGGGTGGAGGAGGACAAAGGAAGGGAACAGGTAAATGGATTGTCAGACAAGGTGTGTTGCAAGACAGGTGGCTGTTTGTGGAGGGAAACTGGCAGAATTGAGCATTGCAGACAATAATTTAGAAAGATGAAAAGTGGTGCTATTATAAATGGAGAGCAATGCTATTTATGCCTGCCCAACCACCTCTGCCTCTTCTTCTGAAAAGAGCAACCCAAATTTCCCCTGGGAGCATGCTCCCTCCCCAGTTTTGATGGAACTGTCCATCAAATTCCATCCCTCCCTGCAACCAGGCACATGACCTCCATGAAGTCCATTTAGTTCTTTCTTGCATGATTGAGAATTTAAAGCAGAGAAGCACGGATGGAAGGAGTTGGACCAATAGCCATACTTCAGTTCCTACTCCCTTGATCATTAGGTCCTGTTCTGAGGTCTGCTTTTTCTGCTTTGCCTCTCAATCTGCGAGGTACTCTGTCCTTCCTTTGTACTGAATTTAGCAGAATCAGTTTCTGTTGCTTGCAATTAAAGAATCTCAAATGATATAAGCTCTAAATCCAGTCTTTCCAAGGACAACACATCACTTCAGAAAAGCAATAAAGTGAGCCTGACTGTATTTACCAGGTGTGCACAATTCTTTATTGCAGGTGAGGAGCTATTTTCAAGACAGCAGAAAAATTGGCACTTAGTCCATCTTAGGGTTAATAACTCTCATTCCTCCTGCCAGTTACTGGGGAAGAGTGGACATGAGGGGGACACAGAAGGCACCGATGTAACTGATAGACCAGGACTCTGGCGGGATTAATTAAGCAAGGCGCGTGGGCTTTTATCAGCATATGAGAAAAGAAATTGAAAGAAAAAGAGATGTATGTCAAAACTATATAGATACGGATTTACAAGAGTAGCATAATAGAGACATCTTAGGGATTAGGTTCTGAAGTCAGGAGATAAGGCAAAAATAATGTAGAGTCAAAATTAACTTATAAGATCTCTTGAATCACCAATGAGGTATAATAAAACTGATGATTCCAAACAGGGATATATTAATATAATGATATTACATGGACTAAAACGTATGGTGTATAGTAAGAGTACATAGCAAAGTATAATTTCATATTATTGTTAATTATATAAGAAAGATAGACTCCAAAGCACACGATATCATTGCATGTGAGAAGCCCACACTGCAAGAAGCAAGTGGCTTCCATAAGAACAGAGGTACATCTCCAGTCTCACACCCAATCTGGCCAAACCCCAGGAATAGAATGGTGGGCAGAATCACCTGTAGTATTTTAAGTATTATTTTTATTTTGGGAGTCAGGTTGGTGGCCAAGTCCTCAGTTAATGCAAGTCAAAAGTGTACCTAACACAATGTTTGTGACCTCAGAAAGCCATTTACTTTATCCAGGGGACTTGGCTTCAATTAAGTAAGCTGCCACCAGTTTGGACAGCACTGGAAACTTCATGAAATCCTCACAAAGTTTGACTTCCCCCGGGCTGTGAACACTAAGAGATACAGATCATGCTAAAGTTCTTTACTTGTTTTTGCCTCCTTTGACAAAAAACAAATACAACTCCATGAAAACATTTTGACAAAATGCTAAAATTCTCAAATAAATGGAATACAATACACAATCTGAAGGAAGAGATGCAATACAAAAATACAGGTACAGTGATGTGACTTACTGCTCATAGAATAACAAAATAACTGAGGCCTGAAATAAACCTTAAAGATAATCTAATTTTTAAACTAAAATGCCTAGCCCATAGTTCAGGTATTCAAAACTGCCTGTTGAGTGAATAACTTGATTATTTTGAAATTAGGAAACAACAGTGACTAAAATACTTCTTGAGTCCATAGTAGTAGTCAAAAAAAAAAAAAAAGAGTGAGAGAGAAAGAGAAAGGGAAACAAAAATATGAAAAAATAAAGGGTAAAGCTCTTCCTGAGAGAAGAATATCAGCTAGAAAATGTAGACTGAATAACAATGTTAAAAATTAACCATTTTGCAACTCTAATGTAATAACTGATGGAAGCAAGGATTATCAATGAATGCTCCGACAAGGAGTAGAAGGTTTTTGGAGAACAAGATATTTATTCACACAGATTATTTATTAACTATAATGGGGAAAAGTTACCTCTACAATGGAGAAATCTTCCCAGACAGCCCCTTAATCAAGTGATCAAACTAAGCTTTGCCCATGTCAGGACAAACTGACATTATGTACCTCTAGACACGATGTAAGGGAAGTACACAGCCAAAAAATGTTCATCCTGATTCTAATCATAAGGGAACAATATGACAAATCTAGAATGCAGGTCATTCTACAAGGTAACCAGCCTGCACTCTTCCAAAAATGTCAAATGTCACAAAAGACACAAAAAGGGGACATTTTTTTAGTTTATAGGAGATCAGGACATGACAACCACATGTAATATGTGAATCTTGAATGGATCCTGATTTTTTTTAAGGCAAGAAAGAATATTTGGAGGAATAGCAGGAAGGTTTGAATATGGATTCTATATTAGGTTTTATTGAATTAATATTATATTTCTTGGGTGTGATAATGGTATTACGGGTATGTAGGAGAATATCCTGGATCATAGCCTATACATGCTAAGTTCTTCAGGCTAGTGAGTAATAATGTCTGCAAATTGCTTTTAAATGATTGAGCTCTAAAAAGCATGTACAAACACACACACACTTCAAGAAAGTAAATGTGGGAAAATATTAACAATTATTGAATCTAGGAAAAAGGTGTGTAGGGATATTTCTTGTGCTGTTCTTTAATGTCAACATTTTTTCAAAATTAAAAGTTAAAGGAAAATGAGTAATCAAGTTCAGAGAAATCTCTAAATGACACACCCAAATTGCTAACAATATTGTTAATTATAGCTTAGTCTATCCCTTGGTCTCCCCCCTCAGGCTTTAATAAAAGATATTCTCATTAACCCAGAAGCTTCTAAGAATCAAGGACTAATAGGACTCCAAATAGCTACGACAAAAGTATTCACAGCTAGAATCTATAAAGAACACGTACAACTCAATAATAAAAAGACAAACAACCCAATTGAAAAACTGGCAAAAGATAGTTCTCCAAAAAATATACCAATGGCCAATAAACAAGTGAAAAGATGATTAATATCACTAGCCACTAGGCAAATGCCAATCAAAAACACAATGAGATACCACTTCCCACCCACTAGAATGGCTATATTAAAAAAAAAAACAATAACAAGGATTGATGAGGATGTGGAAAAACTGGAACACTCACACATAGCCTGTGGGAATGTAAAATGGTGCAGCTGCTTTGGAGAACTGTTGGGCAGGTCCTCAAAAATTAAGCATAGAGTTACCCTATGACCCAGCAATTCCACTTCTAGACAAATACCCAAGAGAACTGAAAATATGTGCACAAAAACTTGTACACCCATGGTCACAGAAGAATTTATATACAGGAGACAAAAAGTGGAAGCAATCCAAATGCCCGTCAGCTGTGGTATATCCATACAGTGGGAGATTGTTTGGCTTGAGCACTAAAGAGGGATGACGTACTGGTACATGGTACAACATGGATGCACCTTGAAAAACATTATGCTAAGTGCAAGAAGACAATCATAAAAGACTAGAGATTATATAATTCCACTTACATGAAATGTCTGGAATAGACAAATCTATGAAGATAGAAAGTAAATTAGTGGTTGTCAGGGGCTTGGAGGAAGAGGGGAATGGAGAGTGTCTGATAGATATAATAGGTATGGAATTTCTTTTGGGGGCAATGAAAATGTTCTAAAATTAGATTTTGGTGATGGTTTTACAACCCTGTGAATATGCTTAAAAAAACAGAACTATATACTTTAAACGAGTGAATTATATGATATGTGAATTTTATCTCAATAAAGCTGCCTTCAGAAATATATATAGTTGACCCTTGAAGAACACGGGGGTTGCTGACCACTGCTCTGTCAAAAATCCACATGTAACTCTGGACTCTCCAAAAACTTAAACAATAGCCTACTGTTGACCAGAGCCTTACCAATAACGGTTGATCAACAGTTGATATTTTGTATGTTATATGTATTATATACTGTATTCTTGCAATAAAGAAAGCTAGAGAAAAGAAAATATTATTAAGAAAATCGCAAGGGAGAGAAAATATATTCACTATTCATTAAATGGAAGTGGATCAGCATAGCAATCTCCACATGAGTAGGCTGAGGAGAAAGTGGAAGAGGAGGGGTTGGTCTTCCTGTCTCCAGGGTACAGAGGTGGGAGAATATCTTCATATAAGTGGACCTGAGCAGTTCAAGCACATGTTGTTCAAGGGTCCACTGAACATGTGTGTGCGTGTGTGTGTGTGTATATGTGTGTGTGTACTTATGGCCCAAAAAAGTCCTTGCAGGCAGCTTTTCCCCTAATCTTTGCTGTTTCTAGCATGAGATTTCTTTCTGTCTGCTACAACTCAGAGATGAAGTCCCCATTTTCCCTTCCAAACTCCCCACTCTAGACCTCTGGCTTCGTAGACAGACAAAGAAAAGATACAAGCAGCACAACTTGCCTTCCTCCCAGCATCAGCCAGCACTCAGTCACTCCGAGTTCCTTCCTCCCACACTGGGAACATAAGCTTGAGGCACTGACTGATCAGCCAGAACCAAATTGTCCCTGGGCAATGATCACACATACAGGATCAGGCTGGAAACTGCTCTCCGAGGCAGCCTGCTTCTGAAGCATCTGCTTTCTTAGACGAATTGGGAGTTTCAAGATGAGGACAGAAGGAACCAGGTTTTTAAAGGGACAGAAAAGGGTTTATGCACTGCTGAGGAGAAAGAGGGAAAAGGGAAAGGGGAAAAGGAGAGGAATGGGACATGCAGGGAAGAGAAAAGAGATGTGTACATGAGGCTGGAAGAGTTCTAGAGATGTTTTAGCCTGTCCAGCATCCTTCCTGTCCTATCCTGGAAATAGCTCTCTGATTTCCCAAAGGAAAACGCTCTTTCTCTGGGCTTCAGTCCACTGGGTTTGATTGGGGCTGAGGCTCAGCTCCAGAGGACGTCCCATGACCCTGGTCTGAGCCAATCAGCGCATTCATTCCCTTTGACACAGTGATTGGAGCAGAGACTGGCACATGACCCAGTTCGGCCAATGAGACTCAAGTTCAGGATTTCTGTTGGAAGTTCAAAGAACAAAAGGAATCTGTGAAGATTTTAAGCCAAGAGCAGCAATCTAGCTACAACAAGGGAGTACTTGCCTGATAATGAGAAAAAACAGGGGGCACCCCTCATGGTATCATCTGGGACCCTGGGTCTAGAAGCTAGAAGCCCTGACAGTTTGAGCTACTGAGTTAGTAATTCCTCCCATGCCTCCTCCCTCCTTTGTTTTTTCTGACACCGGTCTGTATTAGCGTTCTGACCCTTGCAATACAAAGAATCCTGCTTGGAAGGCAATTAGACTTCCACCAGCGATTCCCCCAAAGGCCACCTAACAACAGCAACATGATCTGTGATGGTTAATTTATGTGTCAACATGGCTAGGCCACAGTACCCAGATATTTGGTCAAACATTATTCTACATGTTTCAGTGAAGTATTTTTTAGATGAGATTAACATTTATATCAGTAGACTTTGAGTGAAGCATATTATTCTCTATATAGATCCTAATAAGAAAAAAGACTGACCTCCTCCAAAGAAGAGTTACCAGCCTTCCAACTTCAACTACGACTCTTCCCTGGGTCTCCAGCCTGCTGGCTAAGCCTGCAGATTTTGGACTTGCCAGCCTCTACAATCCCATGAGCCAGTTCCTTAAAATAAATCTCTTTCTCTACATATATGTGTGTATACACATCCTATTGGTTCTATTTCTCTAGAGAACCCTAATATGCAATCAAATGGTGATCCCAAGGCAACTTGCTGGCTTTCAGAGTTGTAGGTAGGAAAAACACAATGTTTACCTTTCTTCCCCCAATTTTACCTCCATCTTCAACAATGATCATACCCACTGCACAGAAGGCTCTGTGCAACATCCTTTGCTTCCTCCCATCAGCTTCATTCACATCTAACACATGAATACCATTCTCATTTTATAGATAACAAGAGATTAAGTGACTTTTTCAAGGGCAAAAGGTTGGTCATTGGGAGATCCAGGAATCCAGTTCAGGTCTCCCTTGATCCATCTCAAAGACCTCAACCATTAGGCAAGAGGCCCATTTTCTTGGAGGAATTTCCTGAAGATGCTCTTTTCTTTCTCCAAGAGTTGAAGCATCAGATGTAAAGTTACCAGAAGAAGCGAAACCACACCCATACTCCATGCCACCTTCCCCTTCCCCTCTGGCACTGCTTTTGCGGCAAGATCCATTTGTCCATTTAAACACCTACTTGTGGGTGTTGCTTCTCTACACTAAGTCACTGAGTCAAAAGGCCATAATCTCTGCCCTTAGGGAGTAGGGTCTGAACTCCAACTCCCAAAACGCTGTTCTGGCTCACTGTCTTGAGTTGACAGACATACACCTTCTCTAACCTCCCTCTGGGAGGACTTGACTTTCTACCAGGCCTCTGCTGTCATGCAGATGGCAAGCTACTAACAACAGCTCCCCTTGGAGGTTTAAGCAGAGGCCTTAGGGACTCTGGATGGAATGGCAGGCATCAGTATCCATCCTCCTTATGACAGCAGGAGCAGTTGTTTCCAAATGTCTGTCATCGATATCCCATCTCCATGACACATACCACATCTACAGACCACCCTTAACATTATTTACTGAGCATAGTTTTAACTGGCTCTTTCTTTTGTTAAAATAAGTCTATTTGAAAATCAAGTTTTATGCAATTATTATATATAAAAACAATTTTTACTTGCCATAAAGAGAAAATAACTCATAAAAAAAATAAATTTTAACAACCTATTCAATTTTACTAGACACCCTTGGCTATCAAAGGCTTCGAACCTCTGGCTAACTCTCATTTTGTTTAAGAAAGAAAAAAGGAGATTACAAGTAATAGGGAGGTATTAGCGACCCAGTAACTTTGAATTATTAGGATCAGACTAAATGACATGTCATTTGAAAAGGCCCCAGGGCATAGGAAGCACTTTAGTTCCGCAAACCTTTACTGGACACCTACTTTATGTCAGATCCTGTGCTAGTTATGCTTGACAAACTATTCTAGTAAGAGTTCCATAAAAAAATGATTAAATAAAGAGATTTGGCATTTAGTTCAATTATGTTTCAGTATGAAGGAAAACACATTTCTAGATGTTCCTATTTTTAAGTGCCAATATAAATAGAGAATTTCCTTTCCTAGTTTATTTATACCAGCCTTCAAAATACACCTTTAATTAATAAAACTAAAATACATAACCTTAACTATTATTATTACACTAGAATTCATTTAAAAGACAAAAACAAAAACTATTAGCACCAGCTCAGACTTTCCCCTCAGGTTTGCAGCAGAACTGACAATGTATTCACTTTTTCCTATCTACTTAACTTTAATGCAGAATTTGTATCCCTATAAAACCACCTTATTCACCACCTAAAAACATCTCAATGACATAGAAAATAATTTGTAAACTACTGTGGCATGTGTCTCATATTTTGGAAACGCAGATAAAACAAAACAGCATTTCAAGCTCAATACCTGCATTTGATTCCTGCTCTGCCACTTACCAGCTGCGTGGCTTTAGGCAAATTACTTAACCTCTCTGAACCTCCAGTTCTTCATCTGCAAAGTGAGCATAACAACATTAACCTTATAGAGCTGTTGGGGACTAGAAAGGATGAAGTGTGCCAAGGGCCTAGCTTAGCTGCTTGATACCTAGTAGGCACACGAGATACGTTGCTACTCTTCAAGGGGAGGGTGTGGCAGTGGGTATGCTGCCTCATGTCAGGGATGACAACCTGAAAGCCCACAGGGGCCAGGCAGTTCACATGAAGCAAAGAAACATGTTAATAGAGCAGAGATCCAGCAAAGGTTCCATCTTAAAGAGGCAGCTGCTTGCTAAGCCTCAGCTGACATTAACAGCAAAGAACATTTGTTACCCTATGACTCCAAGAGTGTAAGGGCTTTACATATACAAACTCATTTAATCCTCATAACTCTATCGGGAAGGTCCTATTATCCCCACATTATAAATGAGCAAACGAATCACAGTGATAAGTCGTTTGTCTGACCCCACACAGCTAGCAAGTGGCAAAGCCAGAATTAACACCCGGGCATTCAGTTTTCGAAGCCAGCCAGTCCTCTTTAACCACTAAGGCCAATGAGTGGTTCTCAAGCTTTAGAGTGCATCAGAATCACCTGAAGGATTTATTAAAATGAAAATTCAGTAGGTCAGGGGAGAAGGTAGGACTGAGAATGTGAATCACTAACAAGTTCCTAGGTGATCCAAGGACCACACTTTGAGAATCACCATTCTACGCTGTTCTTCCTCTTCTAAGGCTGGTCCAGTGTTCCAGATCTTCTGATCGAGTTACAAGAGAAGCCAGAAATGTGGTCTTTTGTATGAGGGCTCTCTATATTTAAATGCTGGCCACTAATTCAGTATTTTTAAAAATACGATGCAAGCCAAAAAAACAAACAGAAAAAAAGTTAGCAAGCCAAATTTAGCTCCATGGCCTGCCAGTTTGCAATTTCTGCTTTGTGTGTCCAAAGCATTTTTAACACATTTATGCAACAAATGTTTATTGAGCACATGCTACATGCCAGAGGAACATTTTGGGAGCTGTACACACAGAATGAGAACAAGACAGATGAGAACATCTCTCTTCATGGAGGTTACCTTTGGGGTGAGGGAGTGAGGAAAGTGGAGAAGACCAAAAAAAAAAAATATATATATATATATATATATCACTAAACAAAAAGATTTTTCCAGCTATGGTAAGCTCTCTAAAGAACAAACAACAGGATGATAGGCTGGGTGATTTCCTTGGTTATTTACAACTCCAGAAGGAGGAAGGGGAAGTGTGATGTGCTTCTATCACAGATGAGAAGCAGACAAAAAAAGAATTCAGCTATGCGCCACATCCACCATCCAAAGTCCCCCAGGCCACAGAGGTCAGGAGCACACCACTATCTGATTTACCCACCAACACCAATTCCATGACATCACTCCGCCTCCCGTGACTTATTTACCTCATCCCCAAGTGTGGAAGGTCAAACCGCCAGTAAGTTGCAGTCTGCCTCTGCAGGTGAAATTTAGCTTTAATTGTCTAATTGCTACTCTGGCAACGGCTGCCACAGATTCATTTTAGAACTCGACACAGGTGCGCTCTGTGGCTGATGTTCTATTTTCAAGGACGAAAGGAAGGAATTAGAGAAGCTGATGTCTTCTGCTTCAAGAGTTAAGATGAAGTTATTTTTTCCCCCCAATCAACTCATATTATCTCATTTCAATTTTCCAGAGTGTCTTCTCATCATAAATTAAACTGGGTTGCCAAATCCCAGAGCAACAAAAATGGAAAGGTAGTTGGGAGGAGGAGAATAAAAAAGTTTTGGAGCTTATTAAAGAAAAATGTTTCTTTGTCCTTGAAGTATAGTCATTATATAAAGGAGCTGTATGTGATGATGATAATGAAAATGATGAGGATGATGATGGTGATGATGATTAAAATAAAATTGATCATGATGGGGATGCTACTGCTGACCATGTCTGTCACTTCCCAAATAGTCACTAATTAAAGCTACAGGATTCTAGTCCGAGGCAGGTAAGCAGCCGTGCGCCTATTTTACATATTAAAAAAAACCCAGATTTTAAAAAAAGTCTTTGTGAATTTCTTAAAATAGTTACTGCATTCTTGATTCCAGCAGCTAATTCAATTTCAACAAAACACCCCCCCTTTTTTTTTTAAATACTTGGAAGACAGATACTCTGACTTTACATGTGCTTTAATTATTTTCAAGTCAGCACTAAGGAGATGAGCTGTAGCCAGTGGTATGTGCTTTTACAAACTTGACATGCAATGGAACGAAAACTCCGAGGCAGAGTTCACAAAGAGAATGGCAATAAGTAAATTCCAAGAGCCCTCTACTACATCGTGGCCCGTTTCAGAAATTAGCACAGGTCAAACCTTGGCCCTGGAAACAAAGGCTGCAAAGGTACTGGGTGTAGGAAAACCAATCCATCAAAAAGCCAAGATGCACACCTGGCCATTAGCAACATGGCTTTGTGTTCTCTGATTGTTTCGTGGGGAGAAAAAGGCAGCATGAGAAGAATTCAGGATTTGAGTAGTATTTGCAATGGTCATGATAGAAGCCCTCGGCCTCCCAGTTTCCTTACCTGTCTAACAGAGGTGATGATGAGAATCCTAGCTGCCCTGTCTGCCCTCCCTCAGGCTGCTAGGAGGATAAAATGTCATACCACACTGGAAATAGAAAGTGAAAAATCAAACCAAAGCAAGGGTGCTATGATCACTATCTTCTCCCCACCTGGACTTGTGAGTGACTTATGTAAAAAGAAGTCATCTTATGTTTCTCTGGACCTTTTACCACGATTACCATATAATAATGTCAAACACAGAGTGGAGGATTTGTGAGCGTTATCGATTTATAAAAATCATTGTTCCTCTACAAAAGAGTTCACCTAAAGTTTTCTTCAGCCAACTCAGTCAATACATTTAAAACATGATCTGATTGCCCAAGAAATAGAAAAACAGTATTTTGGCTCTAGAATAGAAATAGCACTCCTTTTCTTGAAATCTTTGCATTTATTTTCTAACCTAATCTTCACAATAGTTTTTCAAGGTAGATATAACTCGCCCCATTTTTGGATGAGGAAATCAAGTCTCGGAGAGTTTAAATGACTTGTCCAATCTTGCACAACGAATAAATGACAGAGGCAACATATGGCCCCAAATCTGCCCAACTCCAAAGCTACCCCATTTCCCTCTAAGTCCTACAAAGTTTGGTTGGTTGATGGTCATGGCTGTGGATCTCAGTGCCCATTATAGTTTCAGTAACTTCTCAACTTCCTTGTATATATTGTGAAAAACTCAGTCCTTTCTACAAATATTTCTTAGGAAAGTATTCCTCTTACCAAAGAGACATGATAAATCTTTTGGACAATCTATAA
>CM052436.1:153108050-153180515 GCA_028533085.1 Varecia variegata | reverse complement strand
ACGCCTAAGTACATATCCGAGAGAAAAGAAAACATATATCCACAGAAAACCTCTACACGAATGTTTATGGCAGCACTATTCATGATAGCTAAAAAGTAGAAACAACCTAAATGACCACCAAGATTTGATTAAACAAAATGTGGCAGAACCACACAATGGAAGATTATTCAGCAATACAAAGGAATGAAGAACTGATACCTGCTCCAACATGGATGAGCCTTGGCAACGATGCTAACTGAAAGAAGCCAGTCACAAAAGACCATACAGTGTATGATTCCATTTATAGAAAATACCCAGAATAGGCAAATCCAAAGAGACAAAAAGTAGATTAGGGATTGGGGGAGGGTTGGGGGAGGGAGGGCTGGAGGGAACGTGAGGAGTGAATGCACATGGGTGTAGGGTTTTTTTTCAGGTGACAAAAATCTTCTAGAATTAGTGGTGATGGTTGAACAACTTTGTGAATATACAAAAAAAAAAAAAACCAAACACTGAATTGTATCCTTTATATGGGTAAGTTGCATGGTATGTGAACTATATCTCAATAAAGCTGTTGAAGAAAATCGTGGGCCTGGGACCACTCCCATGATTTTCCCAGCCTCAAGACAGTCCTGATGACTCAGACGAGAGGCTGGAGCTCAGCCCCTCTCCCTAAGCCTGGCCTACTCCCATTTCTGTACCTGCCTGCTGTTCAGAAAAGAAATATTTCTATTCTTGAGGAATAATGAACATGATGATGAGCAGCCAGGCAGTTCGGTCCCTCCAGGCCCTCGGTTATAATTAATACAGCCACCAATTCACAAGCCAGTCCTCCTTGGCATTTCTCAGTACTCTCTGTGGAAGAGTCAGGCTTCCGGTTCGGGCCCCTCTCTGAGAGGGCAGAAAAGCCAGCCAGGGAATTGAGTTTATGACTTGGTCCCTACATCAGAATAATCCAGCTAAGGGAAGATGGCTGGGGGAGGAGTGATTGTTCATGTGGTACAAGTGCGACACTGAATTTCTCTTTCTCCTCGACTAATTAGATTTTCATTTTAATTAGGCTGACTCCATCTGCCATCCCTTCTTAAATCCACACACCAACAAAACATGATACTGCATCCCAATCCAAACTCTCTATCCGGATGAGTTTGAACTGCAAAGAATTTAGAGAACTTAGACTGTGAACGGGGCTTACTTGTCTCATTAATAATTTAATTAGCCAAGAATATTATGGGCAATTTACATTTCAATTTTGACATTCCCCCCTGCGTGAGTGAACCCTGGAGAAGAACACTTTAGCAAAATGCTAGAAATGACGTTTCCATATACCCCTGAGATTCCGAGGACATCAACTCACCAGGAAAAGCCAGACAGAAATCTACATGCATGACTCAAAGTACTCAATTCCCACTGGTAGTTACTCATGATGCTTTGGAGGAAAGAAGATTCTCAAATATCGAGTTTAACATAAATATGTCTGTTCCCTGCGTACTTTCCAAACTTTAAATGCTGCAAGTTCTTTCCAAACGTCTAGTTAAAAGGAAAAACAAGGTTAATTGCTCCGACGCCCGCAAAAGACCAGTGCAGACTAGCAAATATGTACAGACACCAACACGCGCACACACAGCACCTTGCTCTAATTGTTTTGAGGGGTGCAGATTTCTCCTGAAGAATCTGGCAAGCTCCCCTGCTGTGTTCTGTAGCCATTTCCAACCCCGTAGCCTTCCCCTCTCATACTTTCAGTGGGTATGTAATTTAGACCTGCGTGGATTTAAACTGCAGGGCCATAATTTGTTATAATGTGCTTTTCTTTTCTCGCTTTTTTTTTTTTTTTCAGGACAGCTCTAAACATCCATGGCTCTTATGAATTAAATGAAGATGTAGTAAAGACCTTAAAATGAGGCCTAAAGGGGGGAAAAAAAGGAATATTCTTCCTCCTCCAATTGCAGTTAGAGTTCCGAATGACTTCCTAATCCTGCTGTTTCTGGGCCAACCACCCCCACCATTCTCTATTCCCTTCCTAAGAACCAACTGCATCTCAGCCTGTTCTCTCTTGGCTCTGCCAGAAGGGAGCCCTCCTGCATTCCTGGGACCACCCACAGACTGCTGGCTCTGTTTGGACAGGAGGACCCAACTGCAAGAGGGAACATCTTGCCTGTTTCCAAAAGGGGGGTGAGTCACCTTGGTTCAAGCAGTCAGCTCTCAGCAGCAGTTACACACCCCCGCCCTCACACTGAAGGCCTCTGATGGCCAGAGCTTGGGTGGCATCTACAACAGGGGTGTCCAGGCAGCAGTTGACGGACCAATGCTTGGCTGGCTACAACATAGCTACTTACCGAGGTTTATAAAGTATACAGATTTCCAGGCCCCACCCACAAAGGTTTGGATGCAGTCCGTCCTGGAAATGGTAACTGAGAACCTGAATTGCTTTAAGTGCCCCGTGTGGCACATCTGGACAGCCAGGCTTGAGAACCACTGGTCTGGAACCAAGATATTACTAAAGGTAAGGTTTTCAAAGAAGTGAGATGAGGTGAACATATGGAGAGAGACATGTTTCTTACCACCAACTTCACAGGAGCCTTCCTGGGTGCCTCTGGAAAGAGAACTCACATGTTGGGGTACGTGGAGTTGATTAAAAGAATAGGGATTTTTTTTAAAAAGCGAAAACTTTGGAAGTGAACAGACTTGACATGTAGCTCCTCTGAAACTGACAGACCCAACTTCCACTTCCTCCTTTGTGACTTAGGAGGTGGGAAATCCTGGACAAGTCTGAGCCTCAGTTTCCTCAAATGATAAATGGGGATGTTGAAGCTGAGGATGACAGGGGGGATTGCTAACAATCATACTGTGTGCACTTTGTGCTGGCCATGGTTCCAACATCACAGATGGCCATTTGCTGGGATGTTGAGCATGAAGTCAGATATTTCATACAACATGCTTAGCACACTGCCTTACACATTGTTCAAGAGAAGCTATGGTTATGGTTTTATGGCCTTATTTGGCCAGAAAGATAACCACCCTTATTGTCTCTTTAAGCAGGACCAAAACGTTCCACCTACCTCCAACCAATAGCTTCCTGGCCACACAGCCCCCTCTCCCGCACACCCCTCGGCCCAGTTTCCCATGTGGCCCCCAGGGCACACAACTTCACGTTCTGGCATGAAAGGTCCTGGTTGAAATAAAACTATCCTCATGGAACAAAACACTTTCCTGTTAGACTTCAGATATTATGCTTCAGATACAATTTATTTTTCAGACCAATTACTGAGCAGGATCCTAAAGAGTTTAAGATAAAAAAAGAAGACAAGGGGAAGCAGAAGTCAAGAGTGTAAACTAGGGTAAAATTTGCATATCTTTTCAAGTGAAGGATCTTCATCTGAGGATCACAGACACCTTGGAAAAACTATTATAATCCATGCACTCTCTCCGCAGAAAGCCCTATGTGGGCATGCACACAAAGTATTCCGCATGTACCTTCAGGGGATTCATGCCACTGGAGGCCATCAATGGATGCCCTTGGAAAATTGTGGCCTCTAAGTTCAAAATCTATCCTTTAGATCTGCAGTCCGTGGCCTGTTAGGAATCGGGCCACACAGCAGGAGCTGAGTGGTGGGTGAACAAGTGAAGCTTCATCTGTATTTACAGCCACTCCCCATTGCTCACATCACCACAGCAGCTCCGTCTCCTTCAGATCAGTGGTGGCATTAGATTCTCATAGGAGCGAGAACCCTACTGTATCCTGCATGTGAGGGATCTAGGTTGTGTGCTCCTTATGAGAATCTAATGCCTGATGATCTGAGGTGGAGCTGAGGCAGTGATGCTAGCACTGGGGAGCAGCTGCAAATACAGATTATCATTAGCAGAGAGGTTTGACTGCACAATACCTGCCCTCCTCCAACCGATCCCTAGAAAAATTGTCTTCCATGAAACCAATCCGTGGTGCCAAAAAGGTTGGGGACCGCTACTTTAAATTAAAGGTTAGCAAACCCTTTCTGTAAAGGCCCAGACAGAAAATATTTTCAGCTTTGCATGTCACATGTTTTCTGCCACAACTACTCAGCCCTGCCACTGTAACACAAAAGCTGTCACAGATGATAACTAAACAAATCACATGGCTGTGTTCCAATAAAACTTTATTTACAAAAAACAGGCAGTGGGCTGGATTTGACCCAAGGGCTGTAGTTTGCTAACCCTTGCTTTAGAGTTTTGGGATGCCATAGTGAGTCAACACCAATACAGGAAAGGTGTGGGACCCCAGCCTTTCATAAAGTGCAGTCTGACAGGTAAGAATGCCTTCCACCCTGCAAGTCCCCTCGGTGTGGGCTGAGTACTTTCCCAGCTAAGCGTTCTGGATTGCTAGGCCCGTGGTGGCAGCTCCAAGGAGGTCTTGCTTACCTCTCATCCAACTCTGGTCCCCAGACCCTTAGAGCATCATGTTCCCTAAGCTGTTGTCATGAAAACCCCCTTCTATATAAATGAGCCTAACTATCTAAATAATGCTGTTTTTATCTCTGGAAAATGCAGCTGCACATGTATTTACAGGATTCAAATGGAAGTGATTAACCTGGTGGTATTGGTTCATCCCAAGCAGGTCTTGAAGGGAATGAAGAAAAGGAATAACATGGTCTAAAAACCCAGAGCAGGCCTGGGTTGTCCTAAGTAATTGCATAAATTACTTAAGTGGGGTTGCCATAGGTTAGAAAATTGCCTGATTGGTTTTGGCAAATTTCATCAGAAAACACCACATCTTTACATGCGACATGATTAAAACATAATCCGCAGATGGCAGGAAGAGATCAGCCACTCCATTTTCCCCTGTGGTCATGTTTTTTTAAAGAATCTTTTAAATTATAGACACGGCTGTAATCAGATGCTACCCAAAGATAGATGTGACATTATTAACCACGGAGAAGAGCCTGTCTCTCATCCCTCCTCTGCTAGAATTGCACTTTCCAACTCACAGGATATACATCTGGGCTGATAATTAAACATGTTTAATGTTCACGGTAGCTTTTCTATGGAACGTGTTGCCGCAGACTGCCTTCTGTACCCTAAGCCTGGACTCACTCTCAGCTAAGCGTGTGATTGGGGTGTGGGTGAAGTCACCTTGCCAGCCAGACAGAAAGACAAAAACCACTTGATGCAAAAACCGTTTGCAGTTTTTCAGCCCAACTCCCAATTCTCTTTCTTCATTTCCCGAGGAATCTCTTCTTAATATAAAATATCTTCCTGTTGACATGAGAGAGAGAGAGTGGGGGGCGGGGCAGGGAAGGCTGGTTTTCATCCAGCTGAAGATCAGTAATTTGAAGGAAAGGAGTCTGAACCCAAAACCACACACAGCGGGATGAGCACATTTGGTGTCCCGTTCAGTCTGTGATTCAGACATCTGAGTTCCTCACACAGATCTCCGCCCAGCTACAGCATAAAATTTTAAAACCCTGCCATGATCTAACAATTGTAAATTCTTGAGTTCACTCAGTTTAACAATATTCCGAGGAGCTTCAGTGTGAACAAGGGGCTACTTCCATGCACCCGCCAGGCACGCAGAGTGTCAGAACAATGCATCCTTCATGGGACAATTTTAATTAAGCTCCCCAGCTACCTGTGCAGCTGAAAAGGTGTATTTGTCTGTCCTGCGAGCATTTACATCTACTTGCGGACACTGCCCTAAGAATGTTAGACAGAAGAAGCCTTTTACTAGATAAATATTTGGCTTTGATAAGCAAAGTTCTCTTTTCCTGATGGGAACAAACCAAAATGCCACTATAACATTTTTTTCACTAGAGATGGCTCTGAGAGATGTCCCGGGGACACCAGCCACCTCCGTCACCATAGGCTTAGGTATTTAACACAAGGGAAAAGAGGTCTGCCCCGCACTGGGAAGCCATGTTTGGTTTTGTTCTTAGGAGATCTGCCTGAGTTTCCTAATTAGGAAGACGCCTGGAGAACATCAAGAGGTCAAATATTTATTCCCAGAGAAGAGGCCAAGGCTCGCCTAATATGTTCTCCCGGACGTGTAGGTGAGTCACTTCCAGAGGCAGCCAGGACCCCGAGCTGCTGAGTTCACAAAGGGCTGCCAACCTCGGGACTAAGGGCCTCCTTCCCAAATGTGCATGCGTCGTGGCCCACCCGCCCACCTAGGGGCTCAGCACAGCAAAAAGGCAGGACTCCTGCTCCTGGGGAGTCAGCTCCAGTGGCCACCATTGCGGAAAGCCCACGAATGTTTCTCCTCTAAGGAGCTGACGCACGAGACCAGTTGGCGCGGAAGGTTATTGCCTTGAAGAATGCTGAGGGTCAAGAAGATAGCTGGCACCTACCATGCTGAATCCCTCTTTCCTTCGTTCCAGAATTTTATTTCATCACCCACAATCTTCTCCTTTTCTACTCTCTGCCTCTCTTTCCCCTCTTCCCCCAACTCCAGCCCTACCCGCCTCTATATCCGCCCTTTAAGTTCCTTCGAGCAAAGCAACACAGTCTTTCCTTCTTGGTCTGTCACTAATTGGGATCAGTATTTTCCAGTTACATAAAGAGCGTCTGTGTGGCTTTATAACATATGCTGACAAATCATTTGGCAAACACTTTCTTTTGTTGCAACAAACTGCACTGTGGAGGACCGTAGCACTGGCAACCAAATATGTACACTCTTCACGAAGCGACAGAGATAAGAAATCCATCTCGACGCTGACTGTGGGCTCTGGGGAGCCAGAGTCATATTAAAAAGGAAAATAGTGATCTATTATATAGGATGGATGTTTGTTGGAATGGTTTCCAGATGGATCCGAGAGGCTCAAGCAGAGAGGTTACTGAAGAATCATGCAAGGTTCACATGGAAGGTGCTGTTAAGTCACAAACAGTTTACTTTGCAGGGATCTGCCCGGGCCTTATCAATGGAATTAAGACTTTATAGAGTGTTTTGCAAAGCAGGACAGTGCATGGGGTTCAATGACAGTAAAGGATTAAAATCATTCTCACTTGAGAAGACACGATGCTTCATTTATTAATTCAGCAAAGATTACTGAGAACCCACCAAGTGCCAGGCACGGCTCTAGGCCCTTGGGATACATCAGTGAATAAAACAAACATTTCTGGCCTTACATTTAGTGCAGAAGGGAGGGGCTACATTTAACAGGGATAGACAAAAAATAGTCTAAATAAGTACATTATATAGTACATTAGAAGGTGATCAGTGCTTTGAAAAAAAAACCAAAACAACATATAGGGGGATTGCAAGTGCTAGGGGAGGAATGTTGAAATTGTATTTAAATAGATTGTCAAGGTAAACCAAGGGAAAACTTGAAGTGAAGATGTTTCAGGCAAAAGGAACAGCTGGTGCAAAGGTCCTGAGGTAGGGGCAAAACTAGCATGTTCAAGGAACTACAAACAGCCCAGTGTGGCTGGAGCAGAGTGAGCCTGAGAGAGTAGTGGCAGATGAGAGGTGAGAATCGGGGATGGAAAAGGGACTGTTGATCACGTGGTAAGTGAGGGAGATGGGGGAGCCACTGGAGGGTTTTGATTAGAGAGCTGACATGTTTCCAAGGACCTCTCTGGGAGCTGGGATGGAAGAGATGCTGTTGCTGGAATCCAGGCAAAGGATGATAGTGACTAGAATCCGGGAGTGGTGACAAGTGGTTCGAGTGCGCATATATTTATTTGCAGGTAGAGACAACAGCACATCCTGGTGGACAGAGAGTGAGGTGTAAGAGCAAGAGAACAGTCAACGATGACCTCAAAGGTTTTGGCCTGAGAAAAATGGGATGATGGAATTGTCATCAATTGCTATAGTTGGAACAGGATTGGGGAAGACGACCAGGATCCAATTTTGGACCTGTTAAGCTTGAGATGTCTGCTAGCCATCCAAGAGGAGACATCAAGACAGCCACTGACTGTGCAAGTCTGAGTTCAGGGACACACGAATCTGGGAGTCGGAGGCAGGTGGAGTATTTAGAGCCATGAAAAGGGTGGGCTCACCCCCATGACAGGCATTTTATGTACAAAGCACTCCGAAGCCAGAAAACTTTGAGGCAGTCTGAATCAGAATGCCCCATCACAAATGCAACAATAGACAGCAGTGGAGAAGCAGCGAACCTGGCACACCCAGCTCACGGCCTTGGTCAGCTGAGAAATCAGTAAGATGCAGAGTTATGCGAAAGCTTGGTGAGCCTTTCAGAGAGTGTCGGGTGGGTGACTCCCGATTATTTTGAAAATTATATGGTACTTCTGGAGAAGGAAGATAATGGGAAAAAACAGCATGAAATCTAGAGCTCCAGTGTGCAGTCAAAACAGGCAAAATAACCAGTTACCAGAATTAAATTCTCAAGTGAATTCATATTTCCTGTCCCTACTAAGCGTTTGGGTCTCCCCTGGAGAAGGCTCCCACCCCTCCTCCCTGCTCCCTGGAGTTGCACAAGCCACAGGAAATATCTACCTCTTTAATGCAAGAAGCACTTTACCTCTCATAAAGCTGTTCTGTTCACATTTTTTTATATATTGATTGATTGATACTTTGTCTTGTTTCAGAGAGAATTTAAGGTAGCTTATAAGGATACATAAAATACAAGATGGCATAAATTAAAAATAGGAACAAAAGGAAAAGAAAAATGAGGACGGGAACATGAAATGGATCCAAGAATGAGGCTAAATTGCATACCAAGAAGACGTATGGGCCACAAATTTGGCTCTAAGCTTGTAGCAGCCAATGTAGAAAAGGAAAAATTATACAATTATACAACTCGCTGTGTCCAAAAAGTAAAATCAGTCCAAGTGCTCTGGGATAATTAAAACACTCTCATGTGTCCTAAATACCATCACTCTGTCCCTTCTTCACTCTGGGTTTCCAGCTTATGTCCTGTCTACAGGAGCTATTCCACAAATGTCTGTGGATAAGTGAATGGATAATAAAAAATAAACTCAGTCATCCATTCATTTATCATTCATTGATTCTCTCATCCTATGAATAGTCCCTGAGCATAAACTATGTGGTAGGCACGGAACTAGGTGCTAGAGACAGGTTGGTGAATAAAAGAAAGACAGTCACTTCCTGCATGGTTCTTACATTATAGTGAGAGAGTGTGACAAAACACAAGAAAATCCACAAATTAAATAATTACATAGTGCATCATGCTATGAAGGAACAAGAGACGGATAACAAGTTATATGCAGACTTTGAATAGGTGTTGTGCTCAGGTAAAGCCTCTCTAAAGAGGCGATAATATTTGAGATCTGAAATATAAAGGAGTTGGCTACTAAAGAATTCTGGATTTTCAGAAGGAATACTGTGCAAAGGTCCTGAGGCAGAAAAGAAACCCCAGCCCAATGTGACCAGAGATCACTATTGCTCAAACACAGTAGGCAGGGCAGAAAGTGGCATAAGGTGATGCCTGTTGGATCAGATCAGGCAGGGTGTGTAAACCATGGGAAGGTTTCCAATCCTAAAGAAAATTCGGAATCATCCAGATTGGACAAATAGACTGGATAATTAGGAAACAGACAAAAGAAGGAGTCAAGAACAGCCTGAGGTTTCCAGGACAGAGGTGGAGATGACGACAGTGATCACAGTGGCAACAACATCAGCTAATGGAAACTGAGGCTGTATCTATGCTGGGTTCTGTGCCAAGCACTAGGTTTGAATTATGTCGTCATCTCAACAGCTCAGTATGGTCGGTACTATTATTATCATCATCATCACTTTACAGATGAGGAGAGACACAGAGACGAACCACACAAGATCCAGAGTCCATGCTTTTTTTTTTTTTTTTGTGAGACAAGGTCTCACTCTGTTGCTCAAGCTGAAGCACAGTGGTATCATCATAGCTCACTGCAACCTCAAACTCCTGGGCTCAAGCGATCCTCCTGCCTCAGCCTCCTGAGCATCTGGGACAACAGGCATGCGTCACCACACCTGGCTGATTTTTTGTACTTTTAGTAGACATTTTTTGTACTTTTAGTATCACTTTTGCTCAGGCTGGTCTTGAACTCCTGACCTCAAGTGATCCTACCACCTTGGCCTTCCAGAGTGCTAGGATTACAGACATGAGCGATTGCACCCAGCTTCTTCTTCTTCTTCTTTTTTTTATGAGACAGGGTCTTACTGTTACCCAAGCTAGAGTGCAGTGGCATCACCATAGCTTTCTGCAACCTCAAACTCCTTGGCTCAAGTGATCCTCCTGCCTCAGCCTCCTGAGCATCTGGGACTACAGGCATGCGTCGCCACACCTGGCTGATTTTTTGTACTTTTAGTAGACATTTTTTGTACTTTTAGTCTCACTTTTGCTCAGGCTGGTCTTGAACTCCTGACCTCAAGTGATCCTACCACCTTGGCCTTCCAGAGTGCTAGGATTACAGACATGAGCGATTGCACCCAGCTTCTTCTTCTTCTTTTTTTTATGAGACAGGGTCTTACTGTTACCCAGGCTAGAGTGCAGTGGCATCACCATAGCTTTCTGCAACCTCAAACTCCTTGGCTCAAGTGATCCTCCTGCCTCAGCCTCCTGAGCATCTGGGACTACAGATGCATACCTCCATGCCAGCTAATATATTTTTTTAATTTTTGGTAAAAATTTTTTTGTAGAGTTGCCCAGGCTGGTCTTGAACTCCTGACCTCAAGCAATCCTCCTGCCTTGGTGTCCCAAAGTGCTGGGATTACAGGCTGAGCCATCATACCTGGCAAAAGTCCATGTTTTTAAGTATAAGTTCTGGGATTAGAATAGTGTGTGTGTGTGTGTGTGTGTGTTTGTGTGTGTGTACACGCACGCACACACACGCAGGCAATCCTGAATTGGAAATCCAGAGGTAGGGTTCAAGCACTCATCCTTTTCGGAAGCTACCAGGGTGATTCAGGGAAGCGGTAATTCCGGTGTACTCTGGCTGTTGAAGAGCCCTGGCACTCTGCTTAGCCATGTCTCCAATAATAAAAAGTTATGTTCAAAATACACTTAATTGCTGACAAAGTAGGAATAATTATTTCTTGTTTTTGTTTTTGCCTTTGTCAAGGTCTTAGGTGCTAAAATTCAGCCAACTGTTTCTCGGGTTCTTCTTTTAGCATGTGGTGAGAGGGCGAGGAGAGGGAGGAGGTAGAACCACCGAGGAAGAACAAAACACAGGCATCGGACTGTTCCAGAATCTTTCTTAGAAGCTCAGGCCAGCAGTGGAGCTCATGGATTATTCAAGGGTAAAAGTGCAAGGTTTAGAATGCTCCCCAAATTTAGAAGTCTCACTCCAGACTCTTCTAGATCAACAGCATTCTAGGTTTTATCAGTCTCCCAGAGAAGTAATTCTATCACCTGCCCAGGAAATGAACTCTCACTGCTTAAGAGCTTTGTCTGAAAGTTCCTTCTTACATCTAACCTAAATCCCAGGGGCTGTTATTTAAATTCATTTCCTCCTCAATTGCTAGTGGATATCCAAAGGAGTTGGCCTTGATCTTCTTTGAAGCAGTCCTTCACGCTGAATAATATAAAAGACTTTCATGTAGTCATTAGGGGAAAAAGAAAGGAATATATAAACTCAGCAAAAAAAGAAAAATTACTCTCAATTTCATTCCCAAGAGTTGTCTTCCATAGAAATATAAATTGATTTATCACATACATATGTTAGCATCTGGAGTGAAGCTAAGAACTATAATTATGATTAAAATTGTTGAATTTGGGAGCCGGAAGGAAATGAACAGTAAAATATATATATTTATATATTCCCTACACGATAATTTAATTAGGTTTTTCTCATTGTATCCTCTCAGTCGTCCTACAGGAAGGGATTAGCACGCCCTCCTGAACACAGATGAGGAAACCAAAGCTGGGAGGGCTTAAAAGATGCCCGTGGTCACACTGGCCTACTGAGAAAGGAAGAGAACCCAAATTCCAAGACAGATCTAGTGGGACTTCAGTGGGGAGGTTCTCAACCAGGGACTATTTTGTACCCCAGGGGACATTTGGAAATGTCTGGAGATATTTTTGGTTGTCATACTAGGAAGCGGGGGAGGGTGGTGCTACTGGCTTCTAGAAGCCAGTAAGCGACACTGCTAAACATCCTACAATGCACAGGAAAGGCCCCACAATAAAGAATGATCCAGCCTGAAATATCAAAAGTGCAAGTGCCCAGGCTGAGAAACAACCCTGCCTTAGAAAATTCTCCATTGGAAGCCTTCATTCTTAACAGATTGAGAAATGGAAGCCCAAAGATTTAGGTACAAGAAGATATTTATTCTTCTCCATTTAATAACTCCTTTAATTCTTATCTTGAGCCACCTGGAGAGAGCTTACCTTCCTACAAAAGGATACATCTGATTCATTTTGTTTGGCATTTCACAGATCTAGTGATTTTTTTTTTTTTTAAGTAAGCATTCAAAGAAAAAGCATGATTCATTTCCTTCCAAGGCCAGAATGAAACCTTGCTTTGAATGTGCTCAACTATTACTGTCTAGCTCTTAAAGGAACAGGCTACATTCAATGGTGGAAATGGCAAAGGGTTGCTACCTAGGAAATTCTTCACGTAGAGGTCAAGGGCCAAGGGTCCAGAACTAGATAGTCTGTGTCTGAATCCCAGCTCCATCACTTATTAGCTGCATAACCTTGGGCCAGTTACCTAAACTCTTTGTATCTCATTTTCCTAATCTACACAATGGGGATAATAAATGTTTGAACTTCATAAGGTTAGTGAATCGAGTAAAATGCTTAGTACGATGCCTGGTTGTATTTAAGTATTTGCTGCTGCTGTTGGTATTATTATTATTTTTTTGATGAAATATGAAAATGGCAGGAACTTTGGGGATTTGAGGAAGATTTTACTAGTAAATAGAAATAATAAAGATGCAAGTTGTCCTCAAATTCAACCTTGGGCATGACAGTTTCTTAAGCTTAGCACAGTATGTTCATGGATGACAGATACAAGCAGGCCCTTGGCAAGTGTTCTAAGGGCTAACAGTGCCAAAGGATGTCTTAATAGATAACCAATAAACTCCTGAGCACTTACTGTGTGCCACACACTGTGCTCAGTATCACTTCATGACACCTCCTGTATTGTCCCAATGCCATGAAGTAGGTATTTTTTTATATCTTCCTCTTCCCAGTGAGGAACCAAATCTTCCCAAAGCTAAAGGCCATGCCCAAGGGCACTCGGCCAGTTCATGGCAGCACCAGGACTACAACACAGGTGCACTTGACTCTGATCTGAGTGTTTAACCACTGAGTTATATTGCCTCTGACTATCTTTTATCCTGGGAACAAAAACACAGTGTGAGCTGAGGATGCATGATGGTGAATCAGTTTCCCTCTACTGGAGTTGAACAACGTTCACTGTTCTTGAATTTTTTTTGGGGGGGGCTGCTGCATTTTCTATCAAGGCTGTCCACTAAGTGCTATAGCTTGAGGAAGCCTAAATAAAGTGCACACATCCAAGGACACCTGCTGAGATGCCTTCTGGAGAGCATTTGGTCTGCCTGGGCCCTGGAGAACAAAGGAGGAATTGTATAAGCCACATTCAACTTGGAGACTGCAAAACAACACACTCATACAAAGGTGGCTCCTGGCAGACTGAGGAGCCTGCCTGCATGGGACTGATATGTCCAGGACCGAGTGAGGTGGCGCCCATAACCAAAACCCCTTCTCTGGAAGACTGGGCATGGCCACTGGTAGGGGGCAGTTTGCTCCCTTAGGCCAGCCCATAACACCCCGCTTTCAGCTCTCTATGCAACACCCCCATGGATGGACATCTGCTATTCAAAGCCAAAGGTTGTAGGGACTTTCCAGTCCTGGCCATGAGTCCTAGATGGATGCTCTTAAAAAGCTGAACTGGCCGGGAACAGTTTTACAAGCTGGAACTGGTGTGTGTGTTGCCTGCTGCTGAGCACAGAGGTCCTACAGCATCTGAGAGTTCTGTGGGGTTCTAGGGAAGTCACACAATCTCCAAAGCATGCAAGTGATGCCAGGCTCAGGTGCCAGGACTGAAAAAGTATGGAAAGAACAGTATGTCTCTCTGTTTCTAGGTGGCACATAAAACAATGGGATGGTGTTTACATGAGACACTCTCTGGCATGGAACCTTGTCTTTCTTTTCAGCACAACATAGAACCAGGGCCCAAGAGGCCCAAGACATTGTTAAATTGTGTTATTTCTACTCACTGTATCTTTATATTATGTTCTTGTTCTTTTATTACTCTAAAATAACTTCTCTAATTATATGTCAATGCATAAAAGTCAAAAAAACAAAAAACCCTGAAAGGCACAGAGTTACAGAACATTAAAAATCATCCACAATCCCACCACCCAGGATCACCCCTATTAAGATTTTAGTTTTTATATATATCTATCTAGTAATTTTTCCAGAAACATGGTTAAAACAAAAAAAGGTTTCAGGCCGGGCGCAGTGGCTCACGCCTGTAATCCTAGCACTTGGGAGGCCGAGGGGGCGGATTGTTTGAGCTCAGGAGTTCGAGACCAGCCTGAGCAAGAGCGAGACCCCGTCTCTACTAAAAATAGAAAGAAATTATCTGGCCAACTAAAAATATATATAGAAAAAATTAGCCGGGCATGGTGGCACATGCCTGTAGTCCCAGCTACTCGGGAAGCTGAGGCAGTAGGATTGCTTAAGCCCAGGAGTTTGAGGTTGCTGTGAGCTAGGCTGACGCCACGGCACTCACTCTAGCCCGGGCAACAGAGCGAGACTCTGTCTCAAAAAAAAAAAAAAAAAAAAAAGAAAAAAGGTTTCAATGGCACCTATTGTTCTATAGGCTAGGTTTTCCCCATTTAGCA
This sequence comes from Varecia variegata, assembly GCA_028533085.1. Taxonomy (NCBI): domain Eukaryota; kingdom Metazoa; phylum Chordata; class Mammalia; order Primates; family Lemuridae; genus Varecia; species Varecia variegata. Next base: position 153,165,796 of record CM052436.1, on the reverse strand, counting down.
ACATATCACGAATTCATATTCTTTTCACCACACTGTCATGCATATAGTTTCTTTAGGTCCCTAAAATAAACCTATAACATGTACAAATTAGGAAATTGAGAGCAAGTAGAAAACTAACCTGGCTAAGGAAATAAGCAAGTTTGGTAGCAGAGCTAAGACCAGACTCATGTTCATGAATCAAACCCGACCTTGAATTTACCAAGAACCAGGAGCAACAGACTTTTCCCATAAAGGGCCAGGAAGAAGATATTTTTGGCCTTGGAGGGGGTCACACAGTTTCTGTTGCAACTACAGCCATGCGCTGTGTGATGACGTTTCAGTCAATGATGATCTGTATGTACAATGTTGGTCCCATAAGATTAGAATACTGTATTTTTACTATACCTTGTCCATGTTTAGATATGTTGAGATTACAAATACTAACCATTGTGTTACAACTGGGATGGGCATACATTTATGAAATAAGAGACTACAATAACTTATTTTATCCTTGAGACATAAATTATTAATATTTTCTTCAGTTATAGATGTAGAAACTGAGGCTTAAAGAGTCAAGAAACTTGCTGAGGTCACATAGGTAATAAGTATAGAGCTGAAACATGACCCCAGATAGTCTAAATTCAGAATTTATATTTCAGTCCCTAGACTTGCCTGCTTCCTGCAAACACTAGACAGATGTACTAACCTGAAAGTCATCTACGCATAGGTACGTGTAACTACCACCATGTTGACCAAAATAATGGCACCATGATCTCAATAAGTCAAATATCAAAGGTTATTTAAGCTGTGCCTACAAGATACTGGGTAATATGTCAGAGGATAGGCTCCTTCCTAGAAGTAAAAATATTTAACTGACCCAAACAAATAAGACTTGAAAAATCACTTTACAAAACAAAATCAATGAGACAGAACTCAAATACGTTTGGGGGTTATTTTGTTTTAAAACCATACTGTCCTAACTTCTAGCACAATGAAAGGGCTGCAGCATGACCAAATAAACGTAAAGGAATTCACAATTTAATGTAATGGCAGTGCAGGGAGCTCTGCAGAAAACATATATTGGACAAAAGAAGGAGAAAAAGCAGAGAGCTGCTTGTGGAGTGTCCACAAACCTGTGCCCGGCTGGCTCCTGCCTCTGTCTGTCACGACAGTCAAAGAACACCTGATAACTCATTATTATTATGCAACCAACACCCCAAACCCTATGGCCACCCAGTGATTTCACATGGTCATGCAGAGACCATCTCTGTATTCTTGGCTAAGGATAACTCCATCAGACATGTATCTACCCATTTATTGAGCATTCACCTATGCTAGGCAACTGGCTAAGTATTTTACAAAAATTGCTCATCACTCTATGAGTTAGGCATATTATTCCATCTTACAGATGGAGAAACTGAGGCTTAGAGAGAGTAATTAATTTGCTCAAGGTCACGCAGCTAGTAAGTTGCAGAGCCAAAACTCAAATCCAGATTTCTCTAACTCCTAATGCTGTCTTAGGATGTATGCCTTAGGAATCAAGCCACATATAGCTAAAAGCTACAAGGAGGCATCAACAACAACTTTTGACCACATGAGTTATAGATCTAAATAGAACCTTTAGTCACAAAGGACTGGAATTGTGTGTGTGTGTAATCTAGATCATACACCAAAGTCACAGTGGCTTAAAGAAGAGAAAGTTTATTTCTGTCTTGTGTACCAGTTTGAGTGAATGCCAACCAGGGCTGATGTGGCCCTCCCTGCCGCACGACCATCTGTCTGGTGCCACCCTCATCCACAGGTCAACGATGGCTCCTCAGCATCATAGCCACATTCTGGCTACTGGGAGAAAGGAGAAAAAGGAGGAGGGGAGGGTTTGTTTCTCCTTCTGAGTGCAAGAGCCAATAGCTTCACACATCCATCTCTCAGAACTTAGGGACATGGCCCGCCTAGCTGCAAGGGAGGCTGGGAAACATAGTCTTTATCCTGTGTCCTCATACAGTTCAGCATAAAAGAAGTCAGGGAGAAGGAATATCGGAAGAAGATAAGCAGCGTCTGCCACAGTGCAGTAGGGAACGGGGTCCTCAAGGCCTTACCATGAGACAAGAAAAGAATGAAGAGAGTTCTGCTACTTTCTCCTGCCGAGTGCCCCTTGCCTTCCAGCGGCCCAGAGCACTACCCATGGAGGAAGGAAATGGTAAGAGTGACAGGGAACACTCTAAGGACTGCAGAGTGGAAGGTGTGAAGGGGAGAAGAGAAGGGACAAAATGAGTTTCCACTGTTTATCCTCCCACTTCTACATAACAGCACTCGGCAGGCACCGAGCTCCTGCACAGAAGGGGTGTGCGGAGAGTTAGTGGGCTGATGACTTGGAGGACCCAAGCCCGTTTCAGGGGGGATTTCCCTCCGAGCGGGCAGAGCCCAGAAGCTGAGCAGAGTCCGGCGCTGCCACAGGCCCTGCCCAGGCTTTCACCAGCACGCAACTGCACCGGGTTGCCCGGCCTGACTTCCAAACACCGTCACTAGGAAATTGCTCGCAAGTGATTCCTTCTTTCTAAACACAGGCAATGACTCCTGCTCCGGCTTCCCCTAGAAGGAAAAAGTCGCCTACCTTCGGGCACTGGTCTCTCAGATGTCACAAAGCTTTTCAAGAAATATTAGGAAGTGGTCAGGTCAGGATTGAGAGGAATTTTTAAAAGGGCTTCTTGGGGCATACCGTAAAAAAAAAAAAAAAAAATAGCTATAATAAGGTGCGTTATTTCAATGTGCCAGGCACCATGTTTAAGTGATATAATCATAGATAAGCATATAAAGTAATAATATATGTGTGTGTGTGTGTCATCCTCGAACAACTCCATTTAACAAAAAACAAAAACAAAAAAACACTGAGGCCCAGAGAGGTTGTGTAGGCACCCCAAACATGCACAGCTAGTACATCTAAGAGCCAGAGTCTGAACTCAGGCTTCTCAAGCTCTGAAAACATTAAGCAATCCTAGCACCTACATATACTGCTACCACTTTACCGCCCAACATTGCCATAGTAGCTGTGGTGCCTTGAGCAGTAGAAGCTATTTAAATACAAAAGAACCACACTCTGTGTATCAGAGGCATTTCTAAGAGTTTGCATTAAATTCAAAGTCTTGATAAAAGAATAATAATTTCAATGAGCTCATCCTTTTAGGGAACATTCTGGTAAAGCCTTTTGTACATATGAGAATCCTTTTGCACAGTGTGTACCTGATAATGTTTTGCACATTTTTATTTTCAGATATGGCATTTAGTTGCTTTCAAAGGGGCACTGGGGGTGGAGGGGTATTTACATCTGTAGCACTTTAAATTCTATGGTTGCTGCGGTTGCATTATAATCATTCAGGAAAGGACTACTCCATTTTTGCATTATCCAAAAGGTTGAATTTTTCTTTCAACCTGAGAACTAATATCAGGAAGGGAAGCAGGTCAGAAGGGGGAGGCAGCAAACTGCACAGCAAATGCCCCACCTGAAATAAACAACACTTACTGAGCTCCAACTAGCCTTACAGCGCTGTGGGCCCAATGCCAAACTGCCTGCTTTTAAACATTAGCAACTGACTTCATTCTTTAAGAAAACCTGTATGGGCCAAACAAACACATTTGTGGGCATATTGTTGGCTGTGGCTGCCATTTTGTTACCACTGCTTTGAGTATTTTATGAATTTCATTGATTCTAGTAGTAAAACAGAGCACAGAGAAAGAATGTAGATGGCGATTAAGTGCACAGATCTTGGAGTCTGATAGATCTGGGCTCTACTCTTGGCTCTAACACTCACTAGTGCTGTGACTTTCCATGACCTCTTAGTCTCTCTGGAGCTCCAGAAAATGAGCATAATGGTATACCTACCTCCCAGGAGACAGGTGAGGATTCATTGTGACAAGGCATGGCATTTAATATATGATAGCCAATTTTATAAATACACTTATTTTGACCTCCAATTATTTGTGGAGCTATCAAAACCTCTTGCTACTAAGAGAAAGATCTTCATGAGGTGACTTTTCTCGTTCAGACACCCAAGCACAGCTCATGGAAGTCTTACTGATATCAGAAGAAACATGCTAACCCTAGGGATGCTAGCAGAATAAGGCTTGGCTCCTTCTCTCGGAAAGTTCAGAAGATTTTTGGATAGCTCACAGTGGGCCACAAAATCACTGGACATTAAGAAACCTCACAGATCATTTTCTAAACCCCTAACATTATGGAGGATGAAACTGAGGCCAAAGCAGTTGAGGATCATTCAAGGTTAGAGCAAGGCCCACAGCCCAGATGAACATTCACAGGAACAAGCTCTTTTCATGGGACAGTGAATTCCCTTTTGTCATCCCAGGCAGATGACATCTACAAGGAGAGTGAAAGTCATGGACTCACCTAACCCTCCATTGTAAAACCACACTTGTCTAGCAGATCCAAAACAATCACCTGAAACCAGGTGTGTGAACCAGAGAGTTCCCTGGAAAAGCGGTTTCTTCGCTTTGTCCCTTTGCCCATCTGCTTCCCTCCCTCCCACCTTCCCTGTCATTCCCTCTCTCTCTCTCCCTCTTCTTGTCTCTTACCCTCTCCTTTCCTTCCATCCTTTCTTCCTTCCTCTGTCCTTCCCTTGTTTTAAAAATAAGTACCCTCTCCACAAACACAAAAGTCATGTGCATAGCTAGTTTTAGCAAATTTGGTACACACACACACTTACCATGTTTGGAACAATGCATTCCTGGAAATAGAAGGCCTACCTAAACCACTTGTACTGGATCATTATAGTCTAGGGTTTATGGAGATGAAGTCCGGCATCAGTATACTGGCAACCTTCCTCTGCATATTCCAGGTCCCCTGAAGCCATGTCATCTCTCAGCCATATTTTCCTGCACCCACTCCCCATTTTCTACACAGTTATCAGTTAATCCTCTCAGCTGTGGTGATGTTTACGGTACCCTCACAACGTCAAATGACTCTCACCATGCCGTTACCACCTGTGGATTTTGATGCTGTTTCTTTGACCATTTCCTTAAAAGCATTTTCCTGTAAATTTTGCATCTATTATTTACAGATTTCCTTGGCACTTTCCTAGGCCCTCTAGCACCATTTCCTACAGGCCCTTTCCTGATATCATGGGTCCATGGTGTTCCTGAAACCATGAAGTAATGGCAGAAGGAAAAGGATAGAGAAGTGAAAGAGATGGCTAGCACATTCACACTGTGAAAAGCACAGGAGTGCTGTGATGAATGCTTATAATTTCATGTCATTAATATCTTGGTATCCATTTTAAACATAAGTTTAACTTTCTCATACCAGAGGCAGGGTTCAGGCACTTTTGACACAGTTTCCGGTTCTACACCATACCCAAGTGGCACAAGCCAGTGGCCAGAGATAGCTTTCCCACCTAGCAGGCTGGGCTCCCTGCTTTCCTGCAGCTTCCTTTAAATGGATCATTCGGGTATTTGCCTGCCAACTTAAAGTGACCCACACTCCATTCCCCAACATGTAGAGTTAGTTGCCACATTCTCCTCTCTCCCCCTGCCTGGGCTCCCTCACCTCCGTGGGGTCTCCAGGCATGCTGTGTACTCCACTCACCAAGCTCTGCAGAGTCTGTAAGTACTAGAAACTCCTAAACTTCTACACTGTGTTTGTATCATCAGCAGTCAGACTGCTGCCAGCGAGGCCACCTAAAGGGGCCTGTGCAGGTACATCCTTCTATCTGGGCCTCTCATGGGTGCTGGGGACAGCAGCTGCCAGCTGAGCTGATAGAGAAACTCCAAGAGTTTCATTCAAAACAAGGGCACATTGGTCCTCATTAGCTGAAACACACTCCACCGAGCAGTCATGAGAAAGCAGCTCTCAGTATTGGAATCAATTGATGAGTATGCAAAATAAAAACACTAAGACAAATAGAGATAGAAAAACACTCACGAACTGATGGGCACTTGGGTAGAATGAACACCATTCGGGTGATGGGCACGCTCGTAGCCCCGACTGAAGCAACATAAAAGCTATCCATGTAACAAAAACATTAGTACCCCCTTAATATTTTGAAATAAAAAAAAATTTTAAGTCAACAAAAAAAAATCAGTGCTGTTATATAATTGGCACTTAATCAATATTGTTTTCAAAAATGCTGAACAGAGCAGAATTAAACAGGCTAAGTATGCACAGAAACTTAAAAAAGGGGGATGGGGGTGGAGATTCTAACACCCAGAAACACCATCATTAACATTTGAGTATATTTTTTCCCAGTTTTTTTTCCTACATTTTTTGAAATAGTGGGGAACAAACTAAATATACAACTTTCACTTACCCATATATCGTAAGCTTTCCCCACATCATAAAAGTCTTTGTAAACATCATTTTTAATCACTATTTCAGTATATTTAGATTCCAGCCACCTATTGCGAGAGTGTTTCGTAACCTTACTTCTAGACATTAATATTTATATTGTTTCCAATTTGTATTTGTGAAATAGTAACATTGTTATAAATACCTGAGTTATGCCATTTTTTTTTCTTATTTCTTTGGATAATTTTCTAAGCAAGGATTCCTGGAAATGACATTACTGAGTCAAAGGGCTTGAATATTTTTCAGGCTTGTGATAACATCTTGCCAAATATTTTGAAGCAGTGTGCACACCCAACATCAGTGTATGAGACTGCCTATGCCTCACCAGCATGGAGCTTAGCATTGCCAACTCAAAAAACACACAAGTCCCCCCCTAAAAAAACTTTTCTAATTTAATATATAAAACAGCATCTCATTCTTGCTTTAATTTGCACTGCATTCATTGCTCATGAGCTGAACTTTTAAAATCCTTATCTGCCATGTGGACTCAACTTCTCCACACTTTCTGTTCATGTCCTTTGCCCATCTGGAAGGCACACTGACAGCAAGCAATCATCATTTGTGAAAAAGAGAATAGGTCTGCCTGCCTCTTCAATCTTTTTTTTTCCTTCATCTTTTTACTGCTGACCTAACACTAACAAATGAACGTGAATGCCAGATAATCCCTACCTACACAAGAGAGACGTGCCTCTTCCTCCCCAGGCTAGCATACGATTTTGGCTGGACTGCTTGTCCTATGCACTGCCATCCTTCTCATCCCTTCGTACCCAGGGTCCACATGCCAGTGGGAGCAGAAAGCAAAAAGAGCTCAGAGGGGGATGGAAACTCAATTCCCACAAGAGGCACTGCGAAGAACCGCCTCCAACAACAGCTTTCAATTAGAAAGAAAATTAGAGATCTGTCAAAACCGATCTCTGCATCCATCACTTCCCCTAATCTGCTTCCCAAGATGCGTGGAGACTGGCGCTGCCAGACGCTGGCCTGCAACACGCGGACATGCCCACTGAGCACACGCCTCAGGAAGCCGCTGGTGGAACAGGCTGGAAACTCCATGCTCAGGAGCTCGGTGGCCCGAGGAAATGGCCTCCTGTCAATTCTGCAAGTCACTGATGTGCTTGCCCCCAAATTCTTTTGGCGTTTCTTTTTTTTTAAAGGTATTTATAAAATACCTGAACTATTATTGTATTAATAAATGGGTAAAAATATGCACACATGTGAAGAGAAACAGAGTAAGAAAATGGAAAACATATTTGGCACATCACCATATAGCATGACATCTGAGTAAAAGCACTAAAGAGAATTTATGTATTAAATTTTAGTCAAGCTTACTGGGCAAACAGCACAGTAATAAGTGCTGTGAGCAAAAATCCTCAATGGAGGCTAGAAATGGGTTGGCAAAAAGCATAAGAGAGAAGATATTTGCAGAGTTTCAAAAGTATCTCCCCACAAGATATTTTATTAATTACAAAGGGGAAAAGAGTAACTTTACAAGGCACCTGGCAGGCGGTACCTTGAACACATGATCAAAATGAGCATCACCAGTAATAAGGCATGTCCAAGTGATGTCCCCCCCATACGCTGCACTGAGAAGGGCACAGCTTTGCTCCCGTGCTCTTTCAAAAGGACATACCTCAATTTAATCATGCAAATGTATCAGAAAAGCTCAAATCAAGGCACACTCTACAAAAGTACTGACCAGTTCTCTTCAAATGCGGCCAAGTCATGAAAGACAAAGACAGGAACTGTCACAATTTGGAGTAAGGCACTAGAGGACACAGGACAACTAGATGCAATGTGAGTTCCTGGAGAGGATCCAGGTCCAGAAAAAAAGGGCATTCATGGGCAAGCTGCTGAATTTTGAATGGGGTCTCTAGTTTAGCTCATAGCACTGCAGCAGTGTTTAATTTCCTAGTTTTGATTTTGTAAGATATTAACCCTAGAGGAAGCTGGGAGAAGGATATATGAGAACGCTCAGTACTATTCTTGCAACTTTTTGAAAATGACTTCAAAATAAAAAGTCTTTAAAGGTTAGTGAAGTTTAGTTATTTAAAAATGAAAGCAAATAAACCATTTAGTATTTTCTTCCCTCCCCCATTGGCCATCATGTGTATATGCTTTGGAGATGAAAGAATGGGGTCAAGGATGGAAGATGATTAGGACCCCAGTGGATAGAGAGGCAAGCTGAGCACTCAATGTGGACAGTTTAATTATGGAGTGTACACTGATGGGCATATAAAGAAACACAACACTCTAATAACTGAGAAGGACTATTGGGACTATTGGGCAAGTAATTATGGATGGTGGAGACGATCCTGGATTTTGAGTCAAAGGTATGGATACAAATGCTAAAGTGTTGGCTCCAAAACAATATAGCTCTGTAATCTTGAGCCAGCCACTCAGTATCTGTAGAAATGGAGATAAACAAACTTTATTGCACACGATTATTATGAGGATAAAGTGAACAGATGTGTCTGAAAGCATTAGGTAAATGGTAGAGCTCTGCTATGAAAAGGTTGTTAAAATTACCAAGAGTAGCAATAATATTTACCTAGCCAAAATAATTCTGTAGTGTCACTCCTAAGCTGCAGCATCCTAGCATCTAACGGTACCCATCCCATATGGAAGCAAATCTGTCTTGCCTTCTGCCTGACCTTGGAGCCTGGGGCCACCAGTCTTCATGTGTGGTCAGTATTAAGCACCATCTGTCCTGAGTTAACACAACTCCTCCTTAGTTTAAGCAATGAACACAGGCTGCACTGGCTAAAGCCTAAATAAATGCAATATGAAGTAAGCATTTCCCACTCGGTTTGTTACTTTGGATGAGTACCGCTCAACTCCTAGGTGTTTACCCATCTAAACTGTGTGATAAAATGTCTTTTGAACACTTTTATGAGCAATTAGATGCAATCAACTTCTCTTCTTGCTGAAGACTCCTCAGCAAAGAAGATGCTAAAAAAACAATTTTCGCTGCAAATCTTTTATCCCGCTGTACATATATTCCCTACAGTTGCTCCTCTCCCCTCTGTAAAAATCCCTAACAATTGCTGTGTTCATTATCTCTCATGTGGGTCATTTTTGTCATTGCTTATCAGTGTGATAACATGAGATGAAAAGGAAGCCATATGTTACGGGCATCTGTTCTCTAGGTCTCTTCGAGATCCATTTCCCACTGCTGGTAACGGCACCTAGGTTTTGCTCTGGGAGGCTGCCCTTCCCTCTCTCTCAGTCCAGAGGTTTGACAGGGCTGGGCCGCTCCCATCCCAGTACAAATAAGCCAGGATTGGCCAATCAGCGTAGTCCATCCTCCTAAGGCCATGAGCGTTCGGGGATGGGCATGTGCTCCAGCTCGGTACTAGGAAATCTCATGAGGCTTGCAGGAATGACTGGAAATGAAAATCTCTCTTTTCCTGGGGTGTTATCTTAATAGGATATAAGCCTGGGACTGCCCAGGACCCTCAAGCCAGGGCTACACCTGCCCCCTCCCCAACCACTGACTGCTCAGTTATATGACATACTATTGTTTTGTGCATCAGTCACTTTAAGTTAGGTTTCTGTCCCTTGTGACCCAGAGTGATCTGACTGAGAAACCATAGAAATAAACATTAAACACTACCTTTGTGAACACAAGAAGATGCTACCAGCATCCGTCTGCAGTTTTTCAGGGGGAAGGGATGACTGCCCAGGGTGATCCACGGGGTCTCACACACCTCCCCTTGTGGTCACAGGAGGTAAGGATCATTTGCAAACCAACTAGGAGGTTAAAGGAGCCATGGACAACAGGGGATGGAGATTTTCTGTGTTGAAAATAGCTAGCTCATACCACATGCAGCCCCCAAATACTCCCAAATACCCTGCCCAGCCTCTTCTGTCTTCTTCTTCCCAAGTCACTGACATTCCAGGCACACGGGATGCATTTCTCTTCCTCAATTCACGGCGTGCTGCTTCATGCTGCCACACCAATGCACTGGTTCTCAGGACTTCTCCAGGTGGAGTCGGTGGCCCCCTATTGTGAAATCCCATAGCAGCATGTGAGGCCGTATTGCAGCATTAGGCACAGGTGGCCAGGTGACAAGGCAAATATTGATGCACTAATGTTCCCCCCCTTCCTCACCCTCTGGACACACACACACACACACACACACATACATGCACAGAGTCAGCGTAAGGTCAATTTCCCTCATTATCATGCACTTTTACCAAGATCAGGGAGCATTTCTCGGACTATTAAAATATGGCTCTTTCTGCTCAGCTCACAGCACCTCCATGCAGGTTCCTTTTATGGCCATTACTGCATCTGCCCCTTGCCAAAATACTGTGAGAAAAAGGATTTTATAGATGAAAGAATACAGATTCAAAAAGAATAAGGACTTGCAAAAGGCCAAAGTGCCAGGAAATAGCAGAAACTATGTATAATTCTACATCATCTTTCCAGTAAACCATTCTGTGACCTTCTACAAATCTTCCTAGAACCCAGACAGTGCGAAACACCAATATGTGGAATCTGGCTGGGTCTCTGGTCAAGATTTTCTCAGGCATCATAACTGGGGAATCTTTTATAGGTTAATCAGAGAGGTGGTTAAAAGCCTATTTCCTTTCTTTGTTTTCAAACAGAAGCTGGGGCCTATTTTGACACATGAGGACATGCTTTGTTCCTTCTGATGGCAAGACTACAAGCACATCAGGAGTATGGGCCAGCAGGCCAGGTGCAGCGGCTCATGCCTGTAATCCCAGGACTTTGGGAGGCCAAGGCGGGAGGACTGCTTGAGGCCAGGATTTTGTGACAACTTGTATGTGGGCAATATAGTGAGACTTTGTCACTACAAAAAATTTTTTTAAAAAAATTAGCCAGGCATGGTGGCATGCACCTGTAGTCCCAGCTACTGGGAAGGCTGAGGCAGGAGGATTGCTTGAGCCCAGGAGTTCAAAGCTGCAGTGAGCTATGATCATGTCACTGCCCCCCAGCCTGGGTGACAGAGCAAGACCTTGTCTCAAAAACAACAACAACAACAACAACAACAACAACAACAAAAGAGTATTGACCAGAAGACCCCCAAAACCCAACACAATTAATTACTGACATATGGTAGGCATTCAATAAAGATTAAATCATTAAAGTCCAATGTGGACCTAATCTGTTCCGTGTAAGAAGTCTCCACTCCTCCAAGACATTTCTCCAGAACTGTCTGTCTAGATATTCTTCCTGCTGTCTCTCAGTCAGGCAGGACCACCCTGAATGCCACGGCAAAAACTGAAACACGAAAAAGGAGTCATTAGCTTCTCTAGTGCAAAGCTGCAAGATGGACACAAAGTGAGTCATGGACACTAGCTGGGATGAGAACCAGAGCTCATCTGGGGACTGGCTGTCATTTTTATGAGGTTTCCGGCCAACCCTTAATAAAACTCAGTGCTGCAGCTGACCACCACTGGGTTGGCTTCTTTCAAAACATACACTCAGACTGAAGGCCAAGGAAGGGTGGCTGGGTTTCTAGAGCCATAGTCACATGGGAATGGTCTTCGCCCGTGATTCAGTTGGGTCCTTCACAAAACAAGAAGTGGTCAGTGGGCTGCCTCCTGCCTGTTTTCCATCATAAGCCAGGCCACATGGCCTGCCCATCGTCCCTCAGTGCACTGGAGCCAGGACTCTAACTATGCCTGGAGTAGGTCCAGGACCCTCAATGTTTCTGCCTAACTCACCCCAATATATGCCACAATGGCCAGGCCCACACAGGGGCTGCCCAATGTGCAAATGGCCACCCATGACACACCTGTGAACAGTAGGTCAGAATACGCTTTCTATTGTCATGAGGACTTTCAAAATTAAAGCACCAAAATATTTCAATTTACTTTATGTATTAGTCAGGGCTATCCAGAGAAACAGAACCCATAGGAGACACACACACACACACACACACACACACACACACACACGCAGACCGATTTATTTTAAGGAATTGGCTCTTGTGATTGTCGGGACTGGCAAGTCTGAAATCCGCAGGGCAGGCCAGCAGCCTGGAAACTCAGGCAGGGATTTTATGCTGCAGTCTGGAGACAAATCCCTTCTTTCTTTGGGGACCTCAGTCTTTTCTCTTAAAGCCTTCAACTGACTGGCTGAGGCATACCCACATTATAGAGGGTAATATGCTATAAAGTCAACTCATTGTAAATGTCAATCATATCTAAAAAAGGCCAGGCAGGATGGCTCACTACTATAATCTTAGCACTTCAGGAGGCTGAGGCGGGAGGATTGCTTGAGGCCAGGAGTTCAAGATCAGCCTGGGCATCATAGTGAGACCCTGTCTCTACAAAGATAAAAAATAAAAAAATTAGCCAGGCATCTCTATAAAAAATTAAGAAATATAGCATGCCTGTATTCCCAGCTTCTCAGGAGGCTGAGACAAAAGGGTCACTTGAGCCCAGGAATTCCAGTTTACATGGAACTATGATTGAGCCATTGCACTCCAGCCTGGAGCCTGGGTGACAGAGTGAGACCCTGTCTCTTAAAAAAAAAAAAAAAAAAAAGTCGTATCTGAAAAAATACCTTCACAGCAACATCTAGACTAGTCTTTGACAACTAAAACAACTGGGTCCCATAGCCTAGCCAAGTTGACACATTAAATGATCATCATACCTTAATTCAACACATATAATTTAGTGGCTTCTAATATTCTTTGTACTATGGGGACTCCCTTTATAAAAATTTTATTGAGCTAAAATTTATATATCATACAATTCACCCTTTTTAAGTATCTAAATTGGTGATTTTTTAATAAGTTTATTGAGTTGTGCAGCCATCACTGTAATTCAGTTTTAAAATATTTTTATCATGTCAATAAGATTGCTCATATATAGAGATTCTTTTGAAAATCTGATCACTCTGGCTGGAACAAACAGGCACAAACCTACAGGTTGTTTACACCCAGCATCCACATCCTTCCATTGTAAAGACTGTAAATAACATCTTATATACATGCACAATTTTGGATGAAATTTCAGGGCTCATGTACTCCTGTAAGCTTAGCTCCAGATCTAGGTTGGGGCCCCAAATCTAAACATTCTGTGACCACTGCACGCATGCATCTAGACCCCCATCATCTCACACCTGGAAAACTGTACTCTCCTTCCAACATGTCTCTGTCTCCAAACTTGTCTCCCACACAACCATCCTCCATCCCCTGACCAGAAGGGATCTTCTCAAATGCAAATCATTCTTCACTCAGAGCCTTTCCAAGGCCCCCTCATCACCTGTGGTATCAAATTCAGAGGCAGCTCCTGTCACTATCAATAATACACACCAGGCCTTCTCTGATACGGCTCCTGGCTATTCTCTGGCCTGGGACACTTCACTTTAGAAGCATAAACTGCTCATCGCCCCATTTTCACATAACTGCATAGGAACCCTTGAGGCTCAGGTGCAGTCAGGTGTCTCTGTCTTCTCTCTGTCCTATATATGGAACATACTTCTATTGTTGAACTTATCATGTCATAGTATAACACCTTCAATCTCTCTCTACCCTATTCTCCGGTCAACCAGCATTTACTAATCCAGGAAGCAGAGAGGCAGGTTAAATGGTAATCACAACAAGCATATTCTCAAAGGTCTGATTGTGGCCATGTAATTATGCTGAAATGTTCTTTTTTGGTAAGTGGTGAATACCACTTTAGGAATTATCCTACAGAAATAACAAGAAAAGTTCAAAGGACAATGCACAAAGACATCCACTGCATCATTTCAAATAGTGAATGAGAGTACCACAGGATATTTATTCCTGTCATATTGGATAGGGAATTGTGCATGTCCAGAAGCAGAGAGTTGGTAAAATAAATCATAGTAAATGATCCATAGACTATTATGCTATTATTAACACAGCAGTATAGATACATATTGACCTGGGAAGTTATTATTTATTTATTTTTAAAGTGGTAAGTTATAATCATGTTAAGATAGAGGTACATGCATAAGATAGTTTATATAAGTGGATATATACATATACACATACAAATATACACACCCACACAGATTTTAGAAACCAAAAATTTAACAGTGGTTAGAATCATGAGTGGGTAGGTAGTAGAATTATGAGTGATCTACAGGTATATTTTTAAATTTCTTTTCCCCATCCCCATTTTCTGATTATTTACAATGAACACATGACCCTGGTAAGGGACGACAGAGTGCTGTGGTTAACAGAAGGGCAGTGTAAGGCCTGGACCCAGCCACTTCCTAGCGGTGTGACCCTGGGTAGAATAATCCCTTTCAGCATCAGTGTCCCCATCTGAAAAAGGGAATTGTGCCTTGAAACCACGCCTCTGTGTGAGGTTTACACCAGCCAGTACCCATAAAGTGTTTAACCCAGATGCTGACACCCAGGCCTCCAATAAATCGATAACTTTTAAACAGAGGTAGATGTAAAGAAATAAACAAATGTCAGTAAATAAATGCACACTGTGTTCTTTCAGAAGACATTGCTGGAACACACGTGCACCGGTTGCTCTCCCACATCTGAAGTGTAAGACAGCCCCCTTTGGGGCTGGGTGAATGGGGTGGGAGAAAGGGTAGCCACTTGCCATCTGCGTGATTCCAAACAGCACTAGGATCTCTTCTGGAGGCTTCCGGAATACTGCAGGCAAGCCTGTGTCCTGCCAAGCACATGACCCAGAAGCCATCGCTGTCCTCACTCCCTCCCAAAGGAATTTTGTTTCTCATTAATAGGCCCCAGCAGCTGGCCACCCGGCAGACCCAAAGCTCCTGCGTGGCTTGGACCACATGAAGCTCATTCCTACCAGCTGGGGAGGACGGCAGGGAGGCGGAGCAAAACTGGAGCAAGAAGAGAACTGAGCACCCACTGCAGGCCTGATAAAGGAGAGAAATTAACTGAGTGCTTCAGGAATCAGTGCTGTCCCTTTTGACGTGTGCCAGCGACGGAGGGGAAGGAATATGGTGTAAGGGCTATCAGAAGATGTAGTTCTCATGCCAAAATATAAGAAAGCACATTCACTTTCTCTAAGGGATTCATTCATTTTGCTCATTCAGTCTGAAGTGTGTCTCCTCCAATGATTATCTCTTTCCTAGAAACCATAGTCTTGCCATATTTTCCCTCCATGGCATTTATTAAAATAAGCAATTAATAATATGTATATTATTAGTTGACTTCTTTTTCTTTATCTCCGATGCTTTGGGGAAACTAGAAACAGAATAGCACAGAGCTGATGACAAGCACCTCCCAAAAGAACATTCTTCCCCCTTAAATGACTGTCATTCATGGCACTATAAAATTTTCATTATAACCATTCCAGTGGTTCCCTTGGCATATTTAATAATGAGCCAAAAAGATGATAATACAGTCCATCCACTTGTCTGCATTTTGCCAAAGGTAAAACATGGCTTCCTGTGTTTTGTCATGAAAACTAGATCCTCTGATAGCCTGTAAGTCACTTCTAATCACTTGCATCAACAGTCATTGCCATCCTCCCTGCCTTCCTCCCAATGACATCCAGTTGTATCAAGGGAATAGCTGGGGGAGAGGATTTAGGTAGCCTTTCTAGCTTAAGACTTATTCTGAAGCTTTATGTCCTGTCCCACTGCTTATAAAACTCTGTGTTTGAAGTCCAAGCTACACATAGAAATTCAACAGATATTTAAGGAGTGCCTACTATGTGCTAGTGCATAGGTGGTGACCATGCAACTTCAGACTAGACAAATAAGCACCCTCCCTTCATCGAGCTTAGGTTCTAGTGGAGGACATGGACAATAGACACACAAATAAATGAACAAGGGACTTTCAGGTGGGGGCAAGTGCAATGAAGGAAACAGAGATGGCAGAGCGTGTGAGTTGGGTACAGATGTCAGGGGCAGACCCTATGGTTCATAAACAGCTGCCATCTGAAGGGCAGGGGAACGGTCATCTGGGTAGGAGGGGAAGCACGTACAAAGACTCTGAGGCTGGAACAAGCTTGGTTTTCCAGAAACAGAGAAGCGGCCAGGATGGCAATTAAAAGCGATCAGACAGAACAGACATTCGAGGGCATTCTGGATGCACCCAAGGGAGTACTTCTCCAGAGTCTAGCTCAAGTCTCGCAGAAATGGTGACCTGGCTTCACTCATCCACAATCCAGGCAAAAATCAAACCTTCTAGATCAACAAGGCAAAAAGACAAAAGCCATTAGTCCCAATTTTCTAGCAGCTCTGCACAAAGTTCTGCTTACCACCCACACACTCTTTTATTAAGCTATAATAAGCCTCAGATGAAAACTGTTGCCATAGGTGAAGCTTACTTTAACATATGGTTGATCTAACCGAAGAAAAACACGATACAAATGCATTTTTTTAAATCCCAATTTACTTGTATAATGGTTTTTTAAAAAACATTTATCATGTTTCTGGTCTGCTGATGCGTTCCAAATGTTGGGGTATGGACACGTGTACATGTCCGAGGGTTACTTGGTAAACTGATAACAAAGGCACTTTCCCCCCCGTGGAATTTAGGTTTCAATGTTTGATTTGACACGTTTTGCCAAAACATAAAGAGGTATCCTGTGGTTTTGTAAGTGTGGTTAAGGGCTATGTGTTTCTAACTTGAAAGCTGGCTGGGATGTTTTAAGCAGAAGGCAGCTACTCAAATACCCTCAATTGAAGAAAGCAGTTCCTCTCTCTCGCAGAGGGGGGTACTCTTCTAGCAAAACTCTCTGCTTTGGAAGCCGAGCAGTAGGGACAGAGAAGGCAACAACTGTAGTGGTCAAATCAGGGCGGAGTAGAGCATGGGGAGGGAATCAGAGATTCCTCTGGCTGCCCCTGAAACTGGCTAGCAGCTAACACTCCACGAGCATTTGGTTTGTGTCTGGGAGTATTCTAAATGCTTTTCACATGTCAATCACCAATCCTCAAGACAGCTCTATAAAGTGGATCTTATTATCACCCAGCCCCACCCAGCTAAATGAACAAACCCAGGCCCTGCCGTGCGGGGCCACATAGCTCCTCAGAGGCGGGTGCTCTCTGATAATGGCACTGTGTGCTCCTGGTAGGCACTCAAGGCTCCCTCTGTTCTACTCCAAAGATGAACTATTTTTCTTGTCCAAGGACATTTATCAGCCACCATTTCCCAAACGCTGACCACTTGCACTCAACCGTGAAGATATTTCCCCTCTTTGTGGACCACCACTAACCATCCCAGCAATTTTGACCTTTTCTATACACATCCTCTTTATTATTCTTATTTAATATTGTTAAAGCTTATTAAGTTTTTATTTTAATATATTTACTTTTAAAAGGAAACTTTATATTCCCATAGGAAAACCAATATACTTTGTTATAAATGAAAACTAACCATTTATTTTTTAAATACATGAACCATCCAGAATAGGCAAATCTATAAAGATAGAAAGTAGATTAGTGTTTGCCTAGGATTGGGGGGTGGGACACTTGGGGGATGATGGCTAAGGGTTACAGGGTTTCCTCCTTGATTGGGGGGTGGGACACTTGGGGGATGATGGGTAAGGGTTATAGGGTTTCCTCCTTGAGCAATAAAAATACTCAAAAATTGTCACAAAGGATGCGCAACTCTCTGGATGTACTAGAAGCCACTGAATTATACACTTTACGTAAATTGTGTGGGATGTAAATTATATCTCAAAAAGCTGTTTTTAAAACATCAATATAATGCCCTCACTTTAAAATAAAGGAGAAATGAAAAGGAAGTGAGTTGTTATTTAAAAAAGAGAGAAATGAGATAACAGACAAAATTCTACTTAGACCCTGTGGTCTCCCTGCTGACAGCTCTGAGGGCCAACCTTCTTGGTTAAAAAGGAAATGCAAAAATGAATGCACTTGCACACACACTAGGGGGGCCCCAATAAGAAAAGGCAGACAATAATAAGTGTTGTCAAGATGTGGAGTGATTATAATCCTCATACGCTGCTGGTGGGTATGTAAAATGGTGTGGCCACTTTGGAAAACAGGTTGGTGGTTCCCCAAAATATTAAATACAGAATTATCACTATGATCCAGAGATTCTACTCCTAGTTATATACCCAAGAGAACCAAAAACTGTGTCCACATAAAAACATGTACACATATGCTCATAGCAGCATTACTCATAATAGCTAAAAAGTGAAACCCTAAATGTCCATCGAATGATAAACGAATAAACAAAATGTGGTATATCTGCACAATGGAGTATTATTCAACCACAAAAAGGAATGCAGTGCTGATACTTGCTACCACATGGGAGAATCCTGAAAACATGCTAACGTAAAAGAAGTCAGACACAGAAGACCACATACTGTCTGATTCTATTTGTAAGAAATGACCAGAATAGGCAAACCTGGAAGAGATAAAGTATATTAGTGCTTATTTAGGGTATGCCTAGAGCTTAGAGTGAAATGGAAAGTGACTGCTAATGTGTATGAGGTTTCTTTTTGGGGTGACGAAATTGTTCTAAAATTGATTGTAGTGAGGTTTGCACAACTCTATGAATATACTAAAAAAACATTGAGGCTGGACGTGTTGGCTCACACCTGCAATTTCAGCACTTTGGGGTCTGAGGTGGGAGGATTGCTTGAGGCCAAGAATTTGAGACCAGCCTGGATAATAATATAGTGAGATCCCATCTCTACAAAAAATATTAATAGAAAAATTAGCTGGGTATGGTGGTGCATACTTATAGTCCCAGCTACTCAGGAGGCTGATGCAGGAGTATCGCTTGAGCCCAGGAGTTTGAGGTTGCAGAGAGCTGTGATGATGCCACTGTACTCTAGCCCAGGCAACAGAGAAAGACCCTGCCTCAAAAAAATAAAAAAAGAAAAAGGCAAAAAACACTTAATTATACAACTTAAATTGGCAAATTGTATGATGTGAATTATATCTCAATAAAGTGATTAAAAGTCATAAAAATTTAAAATATACCATTGCCCAAAAACCCCAGTAAATTCACACTGTGATTTAATATTAATTTCTATAATTTGAACATGTACCCCAAAAAGTATGCATTGGAAACTTAATCCCCAATGCAACAATGTTGGGAGGTGGGTTTGGAGGTGGGGCCTAATTAGAGGTGATTAGGCCATGAGGGTGACGTAAATGGATAATTCACCAATATCGCAGGAGTGGGTTCATTATAAAAGGGGCAATTTGGTGCCCTTTCCCTCTTTCCTTCCCTCCCCCTCTCATGCCCGTTCTGCCCTCTGTCTTGGAATGACACAGCAAGAAGGCCCTAGCCAGATGCCGGTCCCTCAATCTTGGACTTCCCAGCCTCCAGAAATGTGAACCAATAAATTTCTATTCATTATAAATTACCCAGCCTCAAGTGCTCTGTTTTAGCAGCACAAAATGTACTAAGATAGTATTGTTTTGTCAATGAACCATCTACAACATCTTGTGCACTACCAATGCCACGGATTGCATATTTGGGTAAACATTACATTAGGCCTGCCAGGGTTGGAGCTTTAATGAGAAGTTCAAATGAGTTACAAACTCGAGATTCTATACAGCCAGTATCTCAGGGAAACAGAAATGCTTAGCTTTTTTTCTTGGATGTCTAGGGCATAATGTATGTCTCCAAGCCTCAGTTTCCTCTTCTATAAGAGGAAAGTATAAGTCTTGGGGCTATTTTTAATTATACAAGCTCTCAACTGTTATTTCCTTCTATCGATATTTATGGTGGAAGGCCATAATATGAGCCAGCTACTGTTCTAAACCAAAAGTATACAGAGGTGATTAATTCAGAGGAGGTCTCTGTCCTTATGAAATTTATATTCTAGAGAGGAAAACTTCTCTGCTAGATCTAATATATTATTAAACTTTATAATATGATGTCAGAATGTTAAGTGCTATGAAGATAAGGGATGGACAGAAGGTGAGGGATGAGAGAGGGCGGGCTGATATTTAATAGAGGATGGCCAGGGAGGTCCTCTCTGAGGAAGTTGAATTAGAGGAGAACCCTAAATGGAACAAGGGAACAAACCATGCTAACATCTGGGTGGCAGGAGCTAAGACTGGAGGATTTGGTGTACTCAAGGATCACGTCTGACAAGAACAGAACATGCAATGAGGAGACTAGTAGGAGATGAGGTTGGTAAGATGGAATTTGGGGACTAACGGCCATGGTCATAAGGTCCTGGATTTTATTGTCAGCGTGAAGGGAAGCCATAAAGAAGGTTCCAAGCAGGAAAGGATGTATAATTTTAGAAGATCATTCTTCCCACTGTGTGAATGGACTACAAGAGGCCAGAATGGAAGGAGGGAGCCCAGCGAGGAGATCTCTGGTAGTAAGAAAGGTAAAAGAGGGAGGTAGTTTGACCTATGGTGATAGCAAAGGAGATGTCGGAGAGGCAAAATCCAGTTGAGTTTTGAAGGTAGAGCTGATTCAAACTGGCTGATAGTTTGATGGAACATGTGAGAAAAAGGAACAATCCAGGAAGAATTTTAGGTTTCTGCCTTAAGAAAAGGAATAGACATCAGATGTTACTGCTTAGAGCAGGGTCTGGCACTGAGAAAGTGCTCAAAAAATATTAACCACCATCCTGTCCCCATCACCATTACCAATATTGTTGCAACCACCATTATTATTACAACTTCCACCATCCTTACCATCACCCTCATTACAACTGCCACACTCATCACCATCAGAATCAGGGGAGACGACATAGTACTGGAAGTTCTAGCCGGAGAAATTAGGCAAGAAAAAGAAATGAGGCATCCAAATAGGAAAGGAAGAAGTCAAATTGTTTCTTTCTGCTGACAACATGACCTCATATAGAAAAAATCCTAAAGATACCACCAAAAAACTATTAGAACTTATAAAAAAACTTTACTGCAACTCAATAAAGTTGCGGGATACAAAATCAACTTATAAAAATCAGTAGCATTTCTATACACTAACAATAAACTACCTGAAAAAGATGTTGTGAAAATAATTCCATTTATAATAGCATTAAAAAATACTTAGGAGTGAATTTAACCAAGGAGGTGAAAGATCTATATACTGAAAACTATAAACACTGGGGAAAGAAATTGAAGTTGACAAAAATAAATGGGAATATATCCCATGTTCATGTTCATGGATTGGAAGAATTAAAATTGTTAAAATGTCTATACTACCTAAAGCAATATATAGATTCAATGCAATCCCTACCAAAATTCCCATCTCATTCTTCACAAAAATAGAAAAAACAATCCTAAAATTTGTATGGAACCGCAAAAGACTCAGAAGAGTCAAAGCTATATTGTGCAAAAAGAACAAAACTAGAGGCATCATACTGGATTTCAAAATATATTACAAAGTTATAGTAATCAAAACAGCATTGTACTGGCAAAAAAAGCCACATCAACCAACAAATAGGATAGAGAGCCCAGAAAGAAACCCACACATTTATAGTCAATTGATTTTCAACAAAGTTGCCAAGAACACACAACAGGGAAAGAACAGTTTCTTTAATAAATGGTGTTGGGAAAACTGGATATCCACATGCAGAATAAAAATGGACCCTTATACAAGAATCAACTCAAAATAGATCAAAGACATAAATGTAAGACCTGAAACTGTAAAACTGAGGGAAGAAAAATCAAGGGAAAAGCCCTGTGACATTGGTCTGAGCAGTGATTTCTTGGATATGACCCCAAAAGCACATGGAACAAAAGCAAAAATAGACAAATAGGATTGCATCAAACTAAAAAGCTTCTGCACAACAAAGGAAACAATTAGCAGAGAGAAGAGACAACCCACAGATTGGGAGAAAATACTTGCCTGGTGGATAAGCGGTTAATATCCAAAATATTCTACAAGGAACGCGAACTACTCAATAACAAGAAAACAAATACCCCCATCAAAAATGGGCAAAGGACCTAAATAGACATTTCTCAAAAGAAGAGGTGCAAATGGCCAATAGATGTATTAAAACATATTCAACATCTCTAATCATCAGAGAAATGCAAATTAAAGCCACAATGATGTATCACCTCACAACTATTAGATTGGCTATTATCAAAAAGATGAAAAATATCAAGTGTTGTGAGGATGTGGAAAAAGGAACTCTTATACACTGTTGGTGGAATCGTAAATTAGTTCAGCCATTTTGGAAAACAATATGGAGGTTCCTCATAAAACTAAAAATAGAATTACCATATGATCCAGCAATCCCACTTCTAGGGATATAGCCAAAGGAATTGAAATTGAAAGGTCAAAGGTACATCTGCACACCCATGTTCACTGCAGCATTGTTCACAATAGCCAAGACATGGGAGCAAACAAAGTGACTATAAATGAATGGACAAATGGATTTTAGACACATACACGCACACACACATACACACACAGACATACACAAAAGAATTTAGTCTTTACAAAGCAGGACATTCTGTCATTTGCAACAACATGGATGGACCTAGTGGACATTATGCTAAGTGAAATAAACCAGGTCCAAAGACAAATAATGGGTCATCTCACTTCCATGTGGAATCCAAAGCCGAACTCATAGAAGCAGAGAACAGAACGCTGGTTACCAGGGGCGGGAGGGAGCGGGCAGCAGACAGGGAGGGGAGACATCAGTCAAAGGGTACAAAGTTTCAGTTAGGAGGCATACGTTTTGGTGATCTATGCACAGCATGATGACTGCAGTTAATAATAATGTAACACAGTATGATTTCAAAATAGCTAAAAGAGGGAATTTTAAATATTCTCACCACAAAGAAATGATGACTATTTGAGGTGATGGATATGTTAAAATAGCCTGATTTGATCATTCCACAATGTATCGAAACATCATGTATCGAAACATCATTTATCAAAACATCATATTATACCCCATAAATATATATAATTGCTATTTATCAATTAAAACTAAAATAAAACTAAAATAAAAGAAAAACACAGGAGAGAGAGGGGAGGAAGAGCAGAGGACCACACAAGGAACAAGTACAGGCACAGGACAGCCGCACCCAAATCAAGGGATCTGCTCCGGACACGCACAAAGCAAACACTTACCTGCCGTGGGCTGTCACCCAAGTTACAGGGCCTAACTCATTTCTACCACCATTCTTTCCCAACCCACCCCCCATACATTTTTATATAAGTTTCTGTTCACGTTTACAGTTTCTTCAGGGACTCCAGTGTCCAGACTTTTGCCGGACCACGTTCTGGCCCTGCCCCTCTGTGAAACAGGACCCTTCCCCCCCACTCCCAAATAGCCTGACATATCTTCCAAAACTCCTGACATTTGTGTATGGAACATTCAAGTCTCCAACAGTATTTCAGTGTCTATGATATGTATGCACTATGCCCCCCACACACCAGTGTTAACCTGCAGCTGGTACATTCTATAAATGGAATCCCCCCAAAATAAATTAATTGCACTTGGAAATTTCTAACCCCTAAGGAACCTCATGCCCAAAATATATCCAAGACTCTTGCTCTTCAATGCCACTTAGCTTTTTATTGGCTGACTGTTGAGACTCCCTCTCTAGGGTCAAGGAAAAGAATCTCCACTTAGGTGCCTATCAACATGATGGTCAGTAAACAGATGGACAACAAGTTCGAGAAGAGAGAAGCATGCACAAGAAGGCTGCACATTCTTTGGGTTGGACCTTCACGGTGAGACATAACTATTTACCATTCTAGCAAACCCCAAACATATCTCAAACAGCCTGTCAGCTCTTGGAAACCCATGGTTTAGTATTCCTTCTCCAAACACTGCAATGTTATATAATATGATTGACCTCAGAATCCCAGTATAAAATCTTAGAACAGGAGGATCCCAGAGCTAGAATGGGCCTTAAAATGGAATAGAGCCCGCCCTTCTACCTCTAGACAAAATAGAGTATATCTACCTAGTGGTAGACTAAATCAGGAGCATCTTCTTTTGAACTTTATTTTAAACATGCTAATTTGTTCTTGCAAAATGCTCATGACTTGTTTTCAAAGTAGAAGACAAATTGCAGATGCTATTTCTCCAAGTCTCTGGTCAGTGCCATTCGCTTTCTTTCCTATGCTGGCTGGTCAGGGCACTGTAGTCATTTTGAGAACAAGAGCAAATCCCTTCATCCTGGATCAAATCCATGCCAATATTTTGGGGACCTGTCTGAGCGTGGGGAGGAAAGAGAAATGATAACTTTTATCCAGTGAACAAAACTCCTTATAATTAGGTTGGTGGTTTCTATAGTAACGAGGAGCTGACTCTTTTATTTGAAATAAAAAATAGCAACACTCCAGCTGTCCTTGCCGTCCGGACGCTCCAAAGCAAATGAGAGATTTGATTTCACATTTGCTATGACTGCTGAGGACTTTAAACCACGTATTTTACTTGTTGTCGAGTTTTGGCAAGACACTAAGTCCTGTTCCTCCGAGAAAACAGGTGTGAAAAACAAAAGCAAAAAACAACCAAAACAAAATAATTTTCCCTCTCTGCAACCAGCATGCTGTTTGGTTTTTTTCTTTCTAATTATCATTTAAAAAAAAAAATCAAGCTACTTTCTTGAAGAAAACTATCGGTGGTTTATCTTGAAAAACCATTGGAGATCTTCAAAATGTATTTTACGTTTACGATTACAGCATCCACTATTCCTGGGGACGTTACTAGGTGCTAGGACTGTGCCAAGGGCTTTCCCTGCATCATCTCATAAAATGCTCCTAGCAACCCTATGATAGGTCTCTTATCATGTCCATTTTAGTGATGAGATTTAAAAGGTTAAGTAACTTGCTCACCACCAATAGGAGCTATTAAATTAAAGTCCCTCCCAGTTCCAACTGATAGCATAGCCTGTGCTTTGTACTGGCTAGGCTACACTCTTCTGCTTTTACTGTCATTTTACAACCTAGACAAGAAGACATCATTTACAGGTGCAGACCATGTGAGAAGTGCCCCATAGAGGACCATCATCATTTCTGGGAACAGCCACTTTCCTTCTTTCCTCCTTTCCTCCTGCCATCCCATATGGTGCCAGGGGGCCAAGGAATACAGGAAATCATGATCTTCTCTCAGGAGAATCAGTCTGCAATCCCCATGTGACAGTCAAAAAGGTTGAGGGGGATCCCAACAACTACACCACCAGAGGCTGAATTAGCACAATGGTGGCCTGCGCTGGGTGCTAGGGGAACCAGGAAGAGAAGAGAACTATCTAACCAAGGCCAAGACCAGCAAGGCCTGTCATAGCAGGTGACACTTGAGTGAAGTCTTAAACGAAAAGTAGATGTTACCCAGGTTACAGTGAGATAAAGAGAGCCTTTGGGGCAGAGAAAAATGACTGTAGAGAATTCGAGGTAAGAAACAGAATGGCACCTTCAGGGAGCCGTGGCAGCGCGGCGTGGCAGAGGTGGGGCAGGAGAGTTCAGCGAGGCCCGTGACATGAAGTGACTGTCATGTCTCAGTGGGCCGAGGGCAGTTGATGAAAGAGGAAGCAAGGAAATGATAAGTATTGGTGGAGCATACGCTTCCCCTTCATGGTATTCTGAAAATCTGAGTTATTACAGTTTGAAATTACTTTTGGCTGCACACAGCTCTGGGGACTGAACCACAGGGACCATGGGATCATAAGCATTACCTTTGATCATCTGTTTACATGACTGCCTGCACCAAGCAGCCACAAATTCCTTTAATACAGGAATTATACCTTATTCATCTTTATCCCACATCTAGGAAGGGGCCTAGCATAAAGCAAACATTTAACAGATGCTAAATGAGTGGACATAAATGGTCAACAAATACTGGTTATTTTAAATATATAAATACAAATATTAATTACTCTGTATCAGCCCTATTAGCCAGCTGCTGTGCAGAGCACTTCACTTACATACATCATCTCATTTAATCATCACACCTGCTCCATGTGGGGGGCCCTATACTAGCCTCATTTTATAAATGAAGAAAGTAAGGCCTGGAGGGGCTGAAAACTCACCCGTATCTACACGGCTAGTAAATGGCAGAGTCAGGTTTAGAGCTGCATTTCCATCATCTCAAAGCTCATGCTCTTAGCAGGCTACAGTATAAAAACCAATTTGACTGATTATTACAAGAACAGATGCTTCATTTACTTAATAGTCCCAGCACACAGTAAGTTCACAATGAAATTATACTGATTGGAACAATTATTAAAAAGCTGCTATGTGCAATGCACTGGGCCATGTTCGGAAATCGATATGACATACCCTCTGCCTATACGGAGGCCCCAGCCTGCCAATGATTGGGGGACTACTAGGACAATGGCTTGGGGGAGAGGGAGGTTTCTGAAGCAAGATTCAATCTCATGGAGAAACAGAAAAATGATTCCTTTGTAGGTTTTGAGAGTGGTCCTTTGATACATTCTGCCAACTAAGCACCGTTTCCTCTTTTCAGTGATAAATCAACCTTGAATTGGTTTTGGGGTGCCATCTCCTTCCCTTCCCTCAACTCGAGCAGTTTAGGGGAGGCTGATTTCATACCCTGATCCGGGGAGGATCTGTGACCTAGATCTGGCAAATCAGAGCATTCAATCTGGTTGGCCACAGTTCAGAGAGACATACAGAATCCCAGGGACTTTTCCCAGAGCTATCTGGAATGCCAGGGTCTTCTGAGATGAATGCCAGGGTACTAGAGGAGGTTTAACAATGGCCAGCCATCTGACCAACGTTGCAGACAGCCTGAGAATGAGCCGATGACATGGAGAGAGCTGTGTCCTTACGACACCACTTGAGTCTTTGAATGCAGCCTTGCCTGAGTATTCAATAACCTCGATCAATAATTCCTCACTTTGCCCCTTTGAGACTGGTCTTCCGTTGAATACAACCCAGAGTCCAGACAAACACAGTTCCACTGCAAGGGAGAAATGGACCAAGGGAGGCTGGAGAAAACATGAAGGGAGGGCTGTATGTTCAGTTACTGCCTGAGGTCTTTTTTATTTGCTGCCTTAAGCCACATTCTACAATATGACATTAAAGCCCACATTTAACTCCCCTCCATATAGCATTTACCTAAGTATGTCACAGTGCACTAGAGAGTCAGTCCTCTGGTGATCAGGAAGGGTTAATGCAGCTTCCAAGGAAGGCAAACAGAAAAGAAATTCATTCATTCGATAAATATTTATGGAGTACCTTCTATGTGCCAAGTACTCGGGCCGAACATTTGCTGAAAATTTTTATCTCACCTACGTCAAGGGGGACTGCAGACATCTTTCAAGTTAAATAAACTTCACTGATCCATAAGATAATTAAGAGGAAAAAAGAACAAAGACACCTTTCCTTCCATCTCCTTCCTTCCATGCACTTAAAGAGATAGCTTTCAAGTATAAGCCAAGAGTGGCCAATATCTATTTGAAGGTAAATTAGACCCTACAGTGTGTGGAAAGGAAGAGAAAGAGAGAGTGATTGGATTACCGAGGAATGCTTTCTGGAAAGAGCAAAGATATCCCAAGACAGCATGAAGAGAGAGCCTGAATGTCCATCTCAAAATGAAGAGGGGAGGTCGTGGGGGGGGGGGGGTTGTTAGAGATAATACAGCTAATGTGCTTGGTCCAGAGAAGCTAAATCAGATACTCCAGGGAGCAGACTCTAGGAATCTGCATCTTCATCAGGGTCACCAGGTCATTCTTACGAAAACCACCATTTGAGAGCTGCCATGATCTGAGAGCTGGTGTCCCCTCCAAATTCATACATTGAAATCTCAATGTGATAGCAGTAATAGGTGGGGCCTTTAGGAAAGCCATTGCCCTCATGAATGGGGTTAATTCCTTTATAAAGGAGGTTGAAGGGAGCATGTGTGTCCCTTTAGCAGCATGAGGATGCAGGAAAAAGGCACCATCTTTAAGGCAGAGAGCATCTTGAAGGCACAGAGCAAGTCCTCCCAAGACCCTGAATCTGCTGGTGCCTTGATCTTGGACTTCCCAGCCTCAAGAACTGTACAAAATTAATTTATAAGGTACTTTTGTTATAGCAGCCTGAATGGACCAAGACAAGAGCCAAGACACCAAGCCTTAGGCCATAGAGAATCATTCTGCACCCTGGTTTTGAGGAAGAGGCAGCAAAGCCCTGAATTTGGCAAACACAGGCAGTTCTATCAAGATAACAGTACCTCAAAGAAAACCTAAACACTGTTTAGAGTCCAATGAAGTCATTTAAAAACAGCTTGTCTGAAAAACAGACTGGGCTGTTTACAAACCTCTTGGCATATATACGTGAATGCTACTGCTAATGCTATGAATTCGTCAGGAATTCAAATGTCTGCATAGATGGCAGAAACAACTATCTGTTTGCTAGGAGAGCCTTAAGCTCCAAAATTTTTTTCTTTTTTTTTTGACAAATTTTACTTGTTCCTGCAACCGTTACAAACAAAACAAAACACACCAACCTCTTGCCTCACAAATGGAACATCTGAGAGACAATATTTTATAGTAGTGCTGTCCAACAGAAATAAAATGCAAGACACGTGCAATTTTAAATTTCTACTATCTGCACTGAAAATAAAAACGGGTGAAATTAATCTTGACAATCCATTTTATTTAAACTAGTAGATCCAAAATACAATTGCAATGTGTAATCCATATGAAAAATTATTAATGAGATAGTTTACATTCTCCTGATCATAGTAAGTCTTCAAATTCCAGTGTGATTTGGTATATTCAATTAGAATAAACCACATTTCCAGTGCTCTATAACCAAATTTGGTGAGTAGCTACTATACCAGACAACAGAGGTATATAGAACAGGATGGTAAAATTTCAAGTCAAGATTTAAATTTCCTAACTAGAATTCTGAGATGAATATATTTGAGAAAAAAGCAAGTGCAAGTAAAGAAATTATGTTGCAATATCACTGAAGAACCAACCAATGGATATTTTGTATATTATATTGCTTTAGAAAGAGCTAAAAGCCATTTTTATAAAAACCACCTCTATTATAAGTGCAAAGAAACTGGGCTAACAACCATGTACCCTTTTTCTATGGATTGACAGATTGAAGGACTTCCACATACTCTCCTCACACCTTATCTTTCAGGTTCCACCTGAATTTGATGCATTATCTCCTGAGCAGAATTCAAGACAACAGACTTCCTCCATGGAAAACCTCAAGTTGCTGAACAGGTAGAAGAGAGAATTAACCTCCACGGAACAGGGTGAAAAAAATTCAGTCCCTCCGAGACAGCATGGATTAGGAGAGATTCAGAACCAAACCCACTGGGGCTAGAACCCTGCATCTGTCTTTCCTGCCTGGCTGGTGATTTTAAGCAAATAATTTCTCAGGACCTCAATTTCTTCATTTATAGAACAGGAATAACCACTGTACCCACTTCAGGCAGATTGCCTGAGTTAGTAAATGTTCCCTACGGTGCTTGGTACAGCAGCTGAAAATGGGATACGTAGCATTATCAACATTATGATAAGAATTGTTTTTAAAAGCACTCATGTAGAACTTATTACCAGGCCTGGGACCAAAGGGAAGCAAGTGAGACACTCACCTTGGGCACAAAATTTAAGGAACACCAAAAAACTCAACGATCAAGAAAAATAATATTTTCATGCACTGTTTTTAAAGTTCAAAATTAATGTAAAAAAATAAAAAAGTCAACAATGACCAAAATATCAAAACATTTAAATAAATCAGAGTTCATATGATTGATTCTTTTTTCTTTTGTCTCAGGCTCCAGTACAGTGCTGCACTAGACTGTGAATGTCCTGTCTTGATTTAAAACTGATTTGATTTATTTAAACTTTTGATATTTTGTTCCTCCACCAAGAGGGTGGGGAGAGATCTCCAGCCCCAGGTCCTTGCACTCATGGGAAAATGGGCAGCTCTTGGTCACCCAGCCCATCATGTCACCCCAGGCATGACAAAAGAGACCAGAGCCCCGGGGACAAGAGCCTGTGGAAATGAACCAAGGCCCAGCTGGGAGGGAAACAATGAGTGTTGTGTATTTCATATGATAAGAACAGTCCTGAAGGCACACCCATCCATCAACCCCCAGGAAGAGTGAGAGGCACCAGACAAAGACTGGAGTGAATGGCTAACCCCTCATAATTTTAAATTGCATTTCCCCCTTCTTCCCAGGAGGCCACCTCACACAATAGGCCCTCTGAAGGGACCTGCCTCCCCTTCGCCCTTCCTTAGTTAACAGCAGCAGAGATCAGATGCTGCAGAAACTGAATCTCCTCCAGACAAAGATGATTTAAATGGCAAATAAATACAGTATGTGGGAGTAATCAAAATCAGCAAGATGCAAGCCTCACTTTGGGCCCAGATTATTTTAAAGCATGAGCAGAATCGTCAATGAACTGTAAAAGAAAGAAGGGTAGGAAAAGCAAAAACAAAAACCCACCACCAGCCTGGCATTGTTGGGATGGAAAGATATTTTACATTCTTTCTAACCAGAGCTGCATCATTGACCGTCAGTGAGGTGACAGCCTTGCCTCCGTGGCCTTCTGTGCGGTCTTAAGTTTCAGTAGCGTAACTCTGCTACATTCACGCTTCAGAGGTCAAGCGCAGTCAAAGAGCTGCTAAATACGGAACCTCGCTGAGGAGAAAATGTATTCTTCTTTCCACAGATCTGTTTCTTTTACAGTTCATTTCAGAGGACTTGACTGTATTTTCCTATTTACTGTTAGGGAAATGTCTACCTCTACTGGCTCCACATTTGATACAACGAAGGAAAAGAAAGATAAAGAAAAACCCATGCAATACCCAAGGATGAGTTCCTGCAAGATGGCTGCCTTGCTCTGTTGGATGCCGAGTTTGGTCCAGGATCTTTTGGCCCATGGGATTCTGGGAGGCGTGATCTTTTCTTCTTTGTACAAACTGCTCTTGGTCTAGCTGCCTGTTCTCTAGTTGTTTCTCACTTGGGTTTAAGCATCACCATGAGCACTAAATCAGAACAGACCACGGTTCTGGAGGATTCCACCTCAGAATCCAGGGCTGTTAATCCAAGTAGGGATTAAGGATTACCACCTTCCATCAAACGTTTTCAACTGAGTCAATATCAACACATATGTGTCAGGATTTGATCATCTCAATCATCTTTTCAAAAATCTTCTTTCCAATTTCCCAAGCATAAAGAAAAACAATTGATTTCAATAGTTCAGATTATTCAACTCTTAGGTGATGAAACAAACTTTAAATTCCCTCATCTATGGGCCATGATTAAAGAATGACAACATATTTTTAGAACACTTTTCTTTATTAAATGTCTTCATACCAGGTTAGTGTCCATAATAAACTATGTTTTGACTGCATTTAATGATTCACAATAACATATTTCTATAACATAGTACAAGAGATGCACATATTCCAAGTTATGGAGGGAAACCTTTGTCACAGAGTAGTGAAATTTTACCCTGAGCCATGGAGAGTCTGTAGTGAAACTAAATAGACCTAGACCATTTTCCTTCTAGTCTCACATTCCACGTTTTCATCTATGCTTCTCAAAAGGTGCTTCATCTATATTTTTTGGTAAGTTAATAGATAGTCCCTTAAAAAAAAGAAAGAAAAAAAAAAAAGAAAAAGTGGTTCTTCGACCAAGTAAGTTTAGAAAAATGTACACTAGATCCCCTTCTAGAAAATTTGTGATACATACTAACATATGTATGTATGTATAATACTAACATATTAAAAGTTCTAATTCCTGCAATGAAAAATAAGACAACCAAACAAACACAATGACAAATGTTGACCTCTCTTTGACTTGGTGTAGTGTGATATTTCCCAACTAGTGGAAGCCTATCTCAAGGTATTTTTCACTTTCAAATTTAGGACATCTCTGTCACATCCAGATTAGAATTTTCCCATGGTCTCAAATAGGCACCTATAGATAGTTCAGGTAAAAAGAAAAGTATACATAACAACCTGTCTTTTCTAACTTAATGGTTTTCTTCTTTTAACTTTGAGTTTCTTCCTTTTTCCCTAAGCCTATGTTTCCTCAACAGGAAAATGAGGATAATAAATTTCATCCTCCTAAAGTTATGAGGATTGAATGGGATAAACCAAAGAAAACACTTAGCATGTTAAAGATCAGACAGTCAGTACTTGATAATAAGTTAGCTGCCATTTCTACTACTACTACTATCTCTATGAACCTCTACCGTGGTTCATAATAACAAAGCATGTGCCAGGCTCTTTGTGCATTGTGCTTGGAGCTGTCCTTAGAAATTCATCCAGGCATAAGGGTGGTCCCTGGTTCTCTCTCTTCCTACTTTCTCCAAGCTCTCACTCTGCCCTAACCCCTGCATCCTGAGTCACACCTCCTTTCCCAACCAATACCATTTTTGTGTACAAATCTTCCAATGACCCCTACTTTCTACTTTCCCTCTGGTCTTCAGAAAACTTCAGCAGGGACTTTGGAAATAGAAACCAAGAAATGATAAGAACCACAAGAGACCAGGAGAAAAGGATCCAGAATGGTCCTCTCTTGGTTTCAGAGGAGAAACATATGGAGCTATATCACATACCAAAGGGAGTACTCTCATTTTGCTCAGCAACATGTTCCTTTTAGTGAAGATTTGATCTGTGACTAAATAATTATCAATTTAAAAATTATTCCTGGGCAGAGTTTCAACACCACAAGTCAATAAAGATCTGATTGGACTGAAATTACCACGTCCTAGAGGTACAAATTTCCTTTCTGTAAGGCAGTTGACAAATTAGGTTCTTTCTCTTAAAGCCATGAACAAAGATGACTTAATGACTTACAATTCAACAAATGTTTGCTAAACAGTCCATGTTGCAGTTCCATCATCTCAGGCACATTTTTCTTTCAAATGCTAATGCACATTTAGGGGTTATGATTGGGATAAATACCCCTTTTCATGTTCTCATTTGGATTGTTGATGATTACCAAATAGATTCAAAGGCATCCATTTCCACCATGCTGTACTAAAAAGCCATCTTAAAATAAACCAGTGAACAGAAATCAAACACATTTATGGATTTACAGCATCCTTTGCGCACATGCAAGGCACTGGGTGAAAACATTCCCACCGAGTTGGAGGTAAGAAGAACAGATATCAAAGCAATTATAATATTAAACACACAAAACCCAAACAGACATCAGATGCTGCCAAGATTCTCAAGACCGAAGTTATTTTGCCAAAGAAAACCAAAAAAAAAAATCTCAAAAGGTAGCAATTTGTAAAACAAGAAGGCCAATCAACTTCAATAAGCCCTGCGCATGCATGTACGTGACCACAAAATGCCACTTTGGACAAATGTTAGGGGTTTGTCTTGAAACCACAGAAACAAAAACACTAAACAGCAGGACTGGGAGTAGATTCCCAGAGCGCCAGCTGCGTGTGTAAGTGATCTGGTGCAGAGGAGGGTGGACCCACCTTTCAAAAGATACCACATGAGCTCGTATAAAAAGAACAGAGCAGAACTGGCACTTGATGGGAGAGAAACCACTTTGTTTTGGCTTAAAACATATTACATTCTCATTAAATGTGTTTATAATGTTTGTCCTGGGGTAAATGGATACAGTCCTTCCACATGCAATTCCGTCTAGCCTGTGCCACTAACAGTGCTTAATGAGGACACCTGGCTGACAGGGGTAAAGGGTGAGCCACCTGCAGGGAGGGGAGACTTGGCCCCCTCCAGGGCATTGGAATTTAATGACCTGGGCAATCTTCTCATGCCTGGAAAGGGAGGGTCACAAGGACTGACCTGCAAACCTGACTTTTAGTGGTAAGCACAAATAGCCATACCTGTTGTTAAAATATTGAAATACTTGGGCCGGGTGTGGTGGCTCACACCTGTAATCCCAGCATTCTGGGAGGCTGAGGCGGAAGGATCACTTGAGGTCAGGAGTTGCAGACCAGCCTGAGCAAGAGTAAGACCCCGTTTCTACAAAAAACAGAAAAGTTAGCCCAGCATGGTGGTGTGCACCTGTAGTCTCAGCTACTCGGGAGGCTGAGGCAGGAGGATCGCTTGAGCCCAGGAGTTTGAGGTTGCAGTAAGCTATGAGGACAACACTGCACTCTAGCCAGGGCGACAGAGTAAGACCTTGTCTTAAAAACAAACAAACAAACAAATAAACAAAAATATATATAAATACTTGTTGGCAAATAGCCATTTCTCTGGTACTTTCCCTGAAGCATCCCCCAGCACCAAAACGTTAACTCATGGCATAGGAAGGGGCCTCCCTGACCCCATGTAGAACCCCACTTAGAACTTTCGGGTCTACACTGATTTATCAGCAGGGCCT
This sequence comes from Varecia variegata, assembly GCA_028533085.1. Taxonomy (NCBI): domain Eukaryota; kingdom Metazoa; phylum Chordata; class Mammalia; order Primates; family Lemuridae; genus Varecia; species Varecia variegata. Next base: position 153,131,328 of record CM052436.1, on the reverse strand, counting down.
CAGGTAGGGTAAAAAGAGTCCCTTTTACTTGGATGGCGGAAGAAATAAAAATTGAATGATGATGGTCACCCCGTGACCTTCCCCAGAATCTTTTAAAGTAGGAATTATTTTCCCATTTCACAGATGAGAAAGTCAAGACCCAGATAGCAAAATATCTTTCCTGAAGCCACACCACAGATAAGCAGCAGCATCTGAAATTATATAATAATAGAACCCAGACCTGTTCAAATCCACGGGCCAAGATCATTTATGAGTGGTAAAAAGGAATGTGAGAAATAAAGAAACAGGAGAACGCAGGAGAAGAAACTGAGGATGCTGATACAGTTTGGATATGTGTCCCCTCCAGATCTCACGTTGAAATTTAATCCCCATTGTTGGAAGCAGGGGCCGGCGGAAGGTGTTTGGGCCATGGGGGTGGACTGCTCACGAATGGCTTGGTGCCCTCCCTGAGGCGATGAGTGAGCTCTCGCTTTGTGAGTTCCCATGAGATCTGGTCGTTTAAAGAGCGTGGAGCCCCTCCCCACCCTTTGCTCCCCCTCTCGCCGCATGACACACCTGCTCCCCCTTTGCCTTCTGTCATGAGCAGAAGTTCCCTGATGCCCTCACCATAAGCAGATGCTGACACCATGCTTCTTGGACAGTCTGCAGAACCATGAGCCAAATAAACCTCTTTTCTTTATAAATTACCCAGCCTCGGGTATTCCAATAGAGCAAATGCAAAATGGACTGAGATGTATCCTGAAATGCATTCCATCTATGCAGAATATTGGAGTTAAATTAAAAAGGATCCAAGAAAGAAGCAAGGCTTCTTCCTCTATACCCACTCCCAAGTGAATTCTATCCTTTTTTTCCAAGGCCAATGGAAGGTCCACTTTCCCCACCCAGCTCTTCCAGACCCACAAACCCAGGCAGATCTGAATCTTCTCAGAATTCCTTGAAGGCCCAAATTCTGTGTCACATAAACTAGCTTTTGTCAAAATCTCATCCACCCTTCAAATGCCACCCACTGCTTAGAGTCCTTCCTTAGATCTCCACTTCTCTGCCCACTCTGTGCCTTTTTAGGGCCCTCTGAGCCTTTCCCAGCTGCAGCAGTACCCTCCAGGCAGCTGTGTCCTTGCCTTGACACCCACTGGAACTGTGTCTTTCTCATGGTGATGTTTCCACTTAACGTTTGCATATGGATTCTCTTTTGGGGAACTTGTGACTGTAAGAATAATTTACACTATTAAAGTATGCATTCCATCAGCAGCAGCAGATCACCACCACCACCACTAACTAAATACTAGCCATGTATAGCATACCAGGCACTATGCTAAACCTTTAGGCCTGATCAAATAATCCTCATCCCAACCCTAGGAAGCAGGGACTATGATTATTGCCTTTTACACAGGTGGAAACTGAGGCTTCAAAAGATTACACAGCTTGTCTGGTATCACACATGTCTCTTTCTCTTTTTGCAGTCTGCAGAGGACATATGTCCATGGAGAGCAAACTAACAACTGATAAATACTTAATGGTGCACCATTCATTCATTCATTCATTTGTTCATTCATTGGTTCATTTCTTGGTTCGTTCATGTACTTTTAAGTTCCACATACATACCAGACAGCTCATAAACAAAAAACGAATAAGGCCTAGTTGCTGCCCTCACAGGAATCATAGTCAAGTGGGAGATGCCCACCTGCCCCCAAACAAGCAGTCAGTGGAAAGTGCAATGATAGTGAAGGCTCAGGTTCCTAAATAGCTCAGGGAATAGGCATCCCAAAGAAGGTAGATCCAGGTCGTCATGAGTGTCTGCCTCTGCCAAAGTCCCTGGCACTGGGGCCATCTGATGCACACCTTGGTCTGTAAAATACTCAGGGCAAGGGGGGCATGCCCTTCAGTACCATTCTGTGTCCTCAGCAGCAGAGCACACAGGAAGTCTGCATCACCAGCATGGTCACCTCTAAGAGCTTGCTTTGTAGTGATTTGAAGACTCGGGTTCTCCCTATTCTCAGCAGTTATCAGCAGAATCCTGCAGAGAAACAAAGTCTGCTTCCTTATTTTTACAGATGATTGTTTGTGGCACGTACAAGCAGCTTCAAATGAGTACACAGGTTTTATTTCCCTACAGATTTTAACAATGTCTTGCCATAAGCTTAAAATCTGGTTGCACTCCTGAAGACATGTCAGCTTGTAGCTACATTCCCTTTAAGGCATAAGCATATTTGGAAATCAATTTTTTTTTTTTGAGACAGGGTCTTGTTCTGTCACCTGGACTAGAATGCAATAGCACTATCATAGCTCACTGCAGCTTCAAACTCCTGGGCTCAAGCAATCCTCCTGGCGCAGCCTTCAGAGTAGCTGGGACTACAAGCGCACATGACCATGCCCAGCCAAACCTTTTCAAAGACAAGAAAATCCAACATTATCACCATGGAAAAATCAACCATCAGAAAATAGCTTCCTCCAAGCCTGATTGTATCAGTGATCCATTGGGACAATTATGCTGAACACCAGGCCTTCATGTGGCTGCAAGGTTCAGCCCATCTAGGTTGGGCTCCCTCACGCATCTAGGGTTTGGCTGGCTAAAGTGAGTTTGGTTGGTCTACTCTGCTACCCTGCATGCTCCTCTCCTTCCTCCCTGGACCGGTAGGCCAACCAGGCACATCTTTCTCAGGATGATGGTGGGGTGGAAGAGCAAGAGTGGAAACATGTCTGTTCTTTTTCCAGCCTCCGTTTGCATCAGGTTTGCTGACATCCCATTGGCCAAAGCAGTTCCCTGGCTGAGCTCGGTGTCAGGGTGGGAGGGCACTGCAAACAGCATGGACAGGAGGAGGGAAGAAGAGGGCCACTGCTGTAACAAAACACCATAATGGTCCCAGTCACTTAGAGAGAGAGCAGCCGTATTTTCTGGATCCCTCGTCAGGCTTGACTAGGACTTTCATGCTCTTTCGAGTGAGAAACATACCCTGGGAAGAGTGGTCTAGATGGCAAAAGGTGGACATTTCTGCAATATTTTGATGGCGTATTCTGGGTAAAACAGGAATCACCAGGAAGAACACAGTCAGTGCTCCCTATCCACAGCTTCTGGATCCACGGATTCAACCAATGGAGGATAGGAAATATTAGGAAGAAAACAATAAAAAATAACAAGACAACAATAAGAAATCATACAAAACAATACAACTACTATTTAGATTGCATTTACATCATATTAGGTATTATAAGTAATCGAGAGATGATTTAAAGTATGTGGGAGCATGTACATAGGTTATGTGCAAACACTATGTGATTGTATATCAGGGACTTAAGCATCCTTGGATTTTGGTATCCATGGGGGTCCTGGAACCAATGCCCCAGGAATACTCAGAGACGACTATATTTATAAACTGGAACTGTACTGAAAACCAGGAGGGATGTCACCAACAAATGGGAATACCAAAATAGCTCTGAACAAAGGTTGACCATTTCTGTCAAAGCTAGAATAGAGCTTATTGACTGCCTGTACCTGCTTAAAAATAGAAACAGCAACAATAATTGCAAACATGTATTCAACAATTACTGTCTTGGGCACTGTGCCAAGCACTTTCTATGCATTATTCCTCATAAATTTTATAGTAAACCTATGCAGTAGATATATTAACATATGTCATAATTATGCCAATTTTACAGATGAGAAAACTGAGGCCAGTGGTTAAAGAACTGGGCCAAGAACCCCACTGATAGTAAAAGGAAGAGCCAGGACTTGAACCCAGGCTGTCTGGTTCCATGCTTTTTACCGCTACACTGTATACCATCCCTCTCCTGATTCACACGCGCCTCAGTGGGCTTGTCATACTGCCCTTTTTATTTATAGACAATGTTCAGAGCTTCTGAATCTTCTCAGTTCCTGACAGAAAGTCTATTCTGTCTAAAAACGCCTACATTTTATCCAATGCCTGACTAGTCTAATTTAGTATTTCTTCCATTTGTACATTAACTAAGACAGTTTCTAGGGAGAAGTTAGGACAAGACTCAAGACACAAAGTCTGATTGGCTACTGCCAATCTGTGAATATAAGTCATGCAGGGAGGAAATCAATAAAGCTCCAAGGAGCAGAACAGAAGGGGAAAAAAAAACCAGCACTTGGCGTCAGACATCCTCAGATCCTTTTCTGTAAAATGAGGCTATTCATTGATTATACTCAAAACATTAACCTTAACATAAATTGATCTAAAATGCATTCTCTTTTATTCTCCACATGACACATTTGTATGTATTAAAGGAAGCTGTTGCCAGAAATTGCTAGGTGATATAAATTATGCCACATATTATATACTGTTCTAAAATTTTCCAAATCATTTGTTGATTTTTAGATTTATTGGCACACTTTTTTGTTTGATGGAGTTGTCGCTAGTAAATGATGCCCCTCTCTGGACCATAGTTGGCATAGGGAACCACATTAAGTTCTTTCAAGGACATTCTACCAACAGTCATGCAGACATGAGGACCCCGGTCCCACCACCTTGTTGTAACCAGAAAGCGGCCAGATGCCACTGGTGCATCCTGGCCAGTGACTGAGAGCCAAATCTTTCCACCTGACCTGGACACAGAGACCCAACCTTGGCCTCTGCTGACAACGCCACTCCACACCGGCCCCCGCCTACTTCCCTGAAGCCCCACCCAGAGCCAGCCACTCTGGAACAGGGGCCACTCTGGTCCACTCAGCTGCTCCTAGGACCGAACAGCCTCTGTTGACACTGCTCCCAGGCTGTCTTCACCACCACACTGGTTCGGTCCCAATGTCAATCAATTGTGTAACCACAATACAGCTTTTCTGGAGCCTGATGACTAACTTTCGACCCTGAGAAATCCTTGTTTTTGCACCTCTGTGGTTGCCTGTGTTGTTCCAGCGAACTAATGCATGAGAAGATGTCTTCCAAAACAAACTAAATATTGCTTTAAAAATGCTTTTTAACTACTTTGTCACTTGACAAAGCAAAGAACATCTAAAATGTTCGTCCTTCATTCTTCTCCTGCTTTCTGCTCACTAATTCTAGGAAACCATGTACAAAGCACATAAAAGAAACCAAAAGGGTTCAGTTTGTCAGCACGCTCAAATAGCGAACAGAATAGGGGTAAAAACAGTTCTTCAGGGCCAAGATGCAACATCTAATAAGGTCAGTGCTCCCAGCATAGAGGTCTATGTAAAAAATGTGGAATATTTCTGGATGTGTGCAGTACCAAGACCTCCACCCCTGGTGAGGCTGTTCCCGAACAAATTGGGATCTCCACACCAGGACAGGACCTTTGAAGTTCATGTGAATAAAGAGACAGATGGAACAGAAGAGTGGTAGCAAGCATTCTGTTCATCAGAGATCTCTACAGAAACAGACCCAATAGGAGATAGAGACATAGAGACAGATAGAAATAGATTTATTATAAGGAATCAGCTCCCACAATTATGGAGGCTGGTGAATCCAAAATCTGCAGGGTGGGTGGGCTGGCAGTACTGTGGACCCAGGGAGAACTGATGTTCTATTTCAAAGGCCACTGGGCAGGAAGATCCAGTATTGCAGAGGAAGTCCAAAGGCAGGCAGCTGGAGGATTCTCCCTTACTGGGGAGAGGGTTGGTCTTTTTGTTCTATTGAGACCTTCAACTGATTGGATGAGGCCCACCCACATGGTGGAAGGCAATCTGCCTCACTCAAGTCCTCCGATTTAAATGTTAATCTCACGCAGGCACACCCTCACAGAAACACCCAGAATAATATAAGGCCAAATATCTGGGCACTTCATGGCCCAGCCAAGGAGACACATAAAATTAACCATCACAAGCAGCCAAAATTCAGGCACAGCTTAACAGCCATTGATTCTGGATTAACGTAGAAGTTCCCAGGTTCCACGGGTCAAGAGAAGTCCAGAAGGCTTAAGAATTTTGGAGATGGTACAGAGATAGATTTTCTAACACACAGAAAACTCCTCTAAAAGGGAGTAGGGGTTGTGAGGACTGGAGAGAAACCACAGGGGGAAACCATTAACAGATAATGAATCATCATCTCGGCTTAGCAGTGCCTGCTGCTTCCTCTCACAAATAGCATCTTTGCCAGGCAAGGTTATTCGGGAGGGGAGGATGCACTCATAAAAAGAAATGCTGGAACCAGGACCTCTAACTGTGTGTGTGTGTGTGTGTGTGTGTGTGTGTGTGTATTAAGCCTTGCTAGTAGAATATTTAACAAAGGACACATTTCTCCCTTCCTTAATTCCTTAGCCGGTTCCTCCTCCTCTATAAATCCTCCTAACGTTGCAGAGCCTCAGGCCTGCAGGTCCTCAGTCGTAGCTCCATTCTCTCCTTAAATGTTCTCACTCACAGATTTAAATACCATCAATATGCTGATGATTCCTGAATTTATTCTTCCCAGTCCAGATCTTCCTTACCAGAGAGCAATTTCATATGGTACAGCTTAATATAGCAACCAATAAAAAGCCTCTCCCTCATAAGTTTTTTTCTCTCTCTTTAAAATGATTCCTTCTAGTCACATGATTTGTAACCCCCTAAACCCATCAAATAATCACCCACTGCCATGTTACGACCTGCGTGGACCAGTTTAGACGCAACCAAGGTACACCGCCTGGTACTTCAGAACCACCTAGCATGACTTCTTCACTCCTGCCTCGATTCTGCTTCTGCTAAGTAGCACCCAGCATCCAGGGCCAGGTTGGGGATGTATGAAAGAATATAAAAAGATTAGACACAGACTCAGAATAAGTCTTCTGACAGTTGGTTCATGCTTCAGAGAATAGAATTTCCATCTAAGAAGATTGGCCACCAAAAGTGCTATTGGTCTCCTTTTTGGAAATTTCTTTTAGGGAGAGGGAGCAGTCAGGTTGTTTTGGTGAGTTTTATCGGGGAAAAACAAAATGAGATCAATCTCTCTGGTTTAATTCAGTGCATTCGCAATTCGCCTCTGCATCTCATGGCAGAGCAGAAGCATGCGCTAAGTGGCCAAGCTTTCAGAACCACTAACGCGGTTCCCGTTTTAACATTCCCAGGGAACCGAAGCAGGTTATCGCTAAAATTGGAAGACGCTCAGCATCGTAACATTTATGGGTGCCAAACCGAGCCAATACCCGGCTGCTGACATGCCACAGACTCAGCTCAAGGAATTTTAAACCAATGACAAAAGCACAGGCCTGTCAATGACATCAACAACACCTCCACCCCAGACAGCCCCATTGAAGCACTGGCTTCAGGGCTTTTGATCTGATCTTGCCCTGAACCAAGAGAAAATGGAGCCCTTGGTAATGTCTTTGTTTTAGAGATGAGCAAGGGAAGGCCCAGAGGAGTCTAGTGACTTGCTCATGGTCACACAGCAAGTGTCTCCATCTCAGTATCTCCATCTCCCCATCTGTAAACGGCAACAGCAAGCATATCTACCTTACAGGATTTTGTGACAATTAAATACTGCATCAAACAGGCTTATCAGAGTGCCCGACACAAGAAGAAAAACAGATGTTTGGCATTAATAATTCTTTCCAGGCTCATCTTTAGAACAAGGGGCCATTATGATAATCTGAAAAATCGGCAAGTCTGGCGGCTTTGTGTTCACATGTCCCTACCACTTTGTATATTTGGCTGAAAAGAAGAAAGAAAGAAAGAAAAAGGAGAAAGAAAAAAAAGTCAGAAAGGCTAACTCTAAAATTAACCCCCTTCTGTCCTTGAACTTCACACACTAGACCCAATGGTGGTGGGGGGGGGATGGAGAAGGGGAAGAGGGAAATCTCCCCTTCAAGAACAAAATGACCCTTCCTACAGACAAAAGATGGCCTCTAGGATAGCAAGGAATTTGTCTCCCCTTTAGGAAGCCAGCCTAATGAAAGAAACTTCTCTATGGGTTCTTCACTTAAATGTACATCTCCGCCAAGGAAGCCTTGATATGCATGAGAGACTGCCCTCTGCTGTGGATTTTCATTAGTGCAGTAAGAGTTAGTCTTGGACACGCTGGGCCAGGCAGGAAATCTAAGTACAGGAATTTTGAAGGACCCATGCGAATACAGGACACTGACTTGTCCTTCAAGCTCTGTTCCCACCACAATGGAAAGAGCAGCCCTACAGGGTTCTCAACCAAATGAAGAATTCCAGGGGAGCAGCTGAGATTGAGAGGCTGTTGCTACAAACTGATACATTCACATCCCTGAGGTCTCACCCTTGAGGCCGGTTAAGGGCTGACAAGTAGAATGAAGGCTAGTTAACTTCTGAAGCCTCCCTAAGTTTCAGGTAGATAGCAAATTATGACAAAATACCAAAGCAATCAGCAATAGGCAGATGAAAGATAAGTCTGCTCCTCTTTCCATATTTAAAAATACCTGGGAAGCTCCTACAGATCACTGTGTTGGTCTGAGGTCTCTCATGGTACCACGACTAGGAGAACGCTTTCAGAAGGACATATGGAATGATCCAGTGGTCACAGCTGACCAGTGATGAGGAGCTTCCATCTCTCAAGGTAATCAAACAGAATCTGGATGATTCCTTAGGGAGGGGGAGAAATATCAACATTCCAGCTTCAGAAGGCAGATGGTCTACACCAATGTTCTGAATTTGAGATTTGACAGATCAGAAAAACATCCAAAAATAATTTGGGGGAGCTATATAGGGTTTAAGGACATTTGTAAAAACTATTGTTTAATATCACCATGATTTCTTAGAAGAACAATTGTTTGAAAGAAAAATCAAAGACAAACATCATTATTCTTTAAATTGAATGAATTTATTTGAATGCACTTCACAACCCTTAGCCTTCACGTTTCTATAGGAACCAATGAAAACATTATCACAGAACAGACCTTTTTACCCATTAGCTTTGGGGAAACTTTATTTTATAATCAACAAAGTTGACAAAGCTATTTTCACTTTCGAAAAAATGAGAAAAGTTCCCATCCAATCTGAGAGCGTGCCCAGGCTCGCCCACTGGCCCAGGAAGAGGATGAAAGACCAGAGAAGCACAGCCACCCAGCCCATCCACAAACTCACAAGTGCGAAGTAAGTGCTTAGTGCTGCACGCCACTGAGATTCTGGGATTAGTTGTTACATATTCTTAGGGTCACGACAGCTAACTGATACAGGACCCAAATTGTAGAAGTCTCCCGGTGTAAAAGAGAGTGACCTGATGCCATTAGGGCTGAGAGCAAGACAGTGAGGAGAGGCACAGTGCAACTTCTTCCTCAATCTCATTCCCACCAGCTTCTACATAAGCTCTTTTTTTTTTTTTTTTTTGAGACAGAGTCTCGCTCTGTTGCCTGGGCTAGAGTGAGTGCCATGGCGTCAGCCTAGCTCACAGGAACCTCAAACTCCTGGGCTTAAACAATCCTACTGCCTCAGCCTCCCAAGTAGCTGGGACTACAGGCATGCGCCACCTGCTCAGCTAATTTTTTCTATATATATTTTTAGTTTACTAGATAATTTCTTTCTATTTTAGTAGAGACGGGGGGTCTCACTCTTGCTCAGGCTGGTCTCGAACTCCTGACCTCGAGCGATCCACCCGCCTCGGCCTCCCAGAGTGCTAGGATTACAGGCGTGAGCCACTGCGCCCGGCCCTCTACATGAGCTCTTAACTTCTTTCCTATTTGCTGGCGCTAATCAAAAGTTAAGTCTTCTGCTCAAGCAAAGAAACAAATTAGCTGGGTCCCCATCTTCTGTTATTTTGGTCACTTAACTCCAACGGGTGTGCGCTTTTTTTCAAATATTTGCAGGTTATCTTTTTAGAATTCCAACTTTAATCAGCTTTACTTGCAATTGTTCCAAATGTGTTGTAGACTTGCCTATCTTAGCAGGCAGAGCATATAGCCCACAGTTCTAACTTCTATGTAGGAAGGCAGCATAGGGCATAGCCTGTAGAAATAAATCAAAATTCTATAACCTAATAACTTTCCACCTGGTGCAAGACACTTAACGCCTCTGAGCCTGTTTTCGCATCTGCACAATGGGACTCCTACTTACTTCAGAGGGTTGGAGAAGATTAAATGAAGTAACATATGCATCACTTAGTTATGGAAGGTGCCCCCCAAAATCCCATGTTGATGTGTTGGTCAGTATGGACTTGAGTTGCAGTGTGGAGAGAACATCTGGGGCAGGGGCAAGAGCTCGGGTTTCAGAGTCAGAACTGGCTTCTTACCCTGGCTCTGTCACATACCAGCTGTGCTGGACAAGCCACTTCAATCTTCCGAGCCTTGGTTTCAACCTCTGTAAAATGACGATTGTAAAAATCAAAAGGAAAAACAAACAAAAAATTCCATGGTGTTGATATCATGCGATAATATATGCAAAAAGGTTTTTAAAAACCCTAAAGAGCCGAGGAAATATCAGGTTATTCTTATTCCCGGACAGACTACAGGGACGTGCTCAGGGGGCACTTCTGTTTTAATGATGCTTAATAAATGGAACCTAACCAACGGTGTTTAAAATAGAAACTTAATAATTAAATACTACTGAAGCCTGTTTTTCAAAAACCCTATCGACTTAAATGGGATCCATTTATTGAGGCCTAGCCAATCAAAACTGAAAATGCAATTTAAAGGAGTCTTCCAAGAGGGCAGAAAACCACAGAGCTCTATTATGATGAATGTTCCTTTCAGTCTGAGAAGATGATGCTTATGAAACCAAATCCCAGAACGTAAAAGAGTGAACACAGGACTCAAAGGTTCCTCATTTCGTGGGTGCACAGAATGGATGGACAGAGGCAGGGAGCAGCTGCCACACGGAGAATCTAGCTCAGTAAATCTCTGCTCTGAAAACTGAGAACCACCATCTAAGTGAAGCCTTTATGTGGCTTGTAATCAAACCTGACTTTGGTTCACATACTGAAATTTATTAAACATATGGGTCATCTTTCCGAAAAAATGTCCAACTTTATTATTTCTGCATAGCTCCAAGCTGATGTCGCAGCCTCTCCAACTGGGCATTGGCAGAGGTGGGATTCCAAAATATCTTTACAGCATGGGCCCTGGGGTCTGTGTGCAGGAACTTGGCCCCAGGATGAATGTCACAATTATTTCCATGTGTGAGAAGGGGCGAGATATTATACATCTCTGCATTGTTCCTGCTACGTTTCTTGTTCTTTTCATCGTCCCATAGTTTTAAATAGCACTTTTGTGTCCCTGCTGTGGGACTCAGATTCCCAAGGATAAACGAAGGGGCTGGAAATAAAATATGTAGATACACTGGGTCTATCAGGACCCTGGTAATAAATAGCCTAAAATCAAAGGATTTATCTGAATATGGACACAGGAGACTTTAGGGGGAAAAAAGTTAACATGCAACTATGCAACTAACAAATATCATCTTTTCCTACTGGTAAGAATAGTCGGATTCAGTCAGGCTAAGAGAGATTAGCACCCCCTCCACGCCCCCCCACAAAAAAGGAAAAAATTGAGCCGGTTAGAAGCACTTCTTCATGTTACAGGGAGGTTGTGGGGGCCTTCTTTGTTAGCATGGACTCAAGTTCAAGAGTAGAAATCAGTTACCAATGATAACAGCTAATAATACTTTCAGCGATTGCCAGGCACTGTGCTGAAGCCTTTACATACACCATACCCCATTTACTCTTCACAATAGCCTCATGAAATGAGCATTCTGAACTTTATCATACTGAGAGGAAAATGAGGCCCTTAGTGGATTTCAGAACCTTGCTCACCAACAGGTGTCAGCAGTACCAGAAATTGAACGTAGGCCTGTCTAAAACCAGAATCTCCCCCAAATAACATCCACATAGAGTTCTGAAACATCACTCTCCGGTCTTCGGGAATCAGATGTCTTAAGCACAACGTCAATTTTTGTGAAAGGAACGCTTTTAAAGGAGAAAGACCCCACACAGCACCCTCGGCTGCCCACCCCGACCACCACCTGCCAATCTCTATGGATCGGGGCTTAGTCTGAGAGAAACCTAAGCAACCAAGATCTTAAGCAATTAAAACACGTATCAGTCCCGAATTGCCCATTATAAAATATAAGTTTTTTAAACATACAAGTTGTAAAATACTTTTTTAAAATATTAATATTTTATAAACCATTTCCTTTTTTAATTTTGAGAGAATTTATAGATTTTGGTTTGAAAAATTAAACCCACGTTAGACCCAGTTCTGGCCTTGGCTATGCCACCAAGTATGTTCCCTTAGGAAGAGTCACTTACTCTCCCTGTAAAGCAGTTTTCTCAGCTAGATATACCAGGTATTCTCCAAGAGTTTTCCTAGGCCTAAGATTCTATAAGTCAGAGAATGGAAAGGTAGTTTTCTCTGAGATTATTTAAGTAAAATCTTTTGTTCATCAAGAATTGAGCAACAGAGTCTAGGAAGAAAAGAAGTCTTACATCTAGAAATTTCTCAAAGTACTCTCAAAAGATGGATGCATACTGAGAAAAACAATTTAATGAGACAAGTGACAGTCTAAAGGTAACAGAGGTGATTGGTATTCAAAGACAAATGATTTCTTACCAAGGAAGAACACGTTCATGAAGGCTGACTTTGGTAAAGTGAGCTTTCTAAGCTTGGGGCACCAGCATCTTAGGTGGTGTACAGCCAGCCTTGGGGGCTTCAAGGAGGCCACAGCACACTAGCAAGGTAAGCTGTCCATCGCCTCGCTCTGGAGACTGTTGTGAGAGAAAGGATTGCTTTCGGGCTAACTAGTCTTAAACAAGGAAGAGACTAAACTATCGGTGCCACTTCCTGTCTCTCCATTTGACTGTATGCCACATGCTTCATGGAAAGCTGAAGCTATGGAAGATAATCTCAACATGCCCATCCCCAACATGCTTCACTTAGACTCGGTTGTTTTCTCTTAATATCAAGCTTATAGAACAGCAGTCCCCAACCTTTTCAGCACCAGGGACCAATTTCATGGAAGACAATTTTCCACGGATGGGAGTTGGGGGGGTTGCAGGAGGATGGTTTCGGGATGATTCAAGTGCATTACATTTACTGTGCAGTCAAAACTCTCTGCTAATGATAATCTGTATTTGCAGCTGCTCCCCAGCACCAGCATCACTGCCTCGGCTCAGATCATCAGGCATTAGATTCTCACAGGAGCGTGCAACCTAGATCCCTCGCATGTGCAGTTTACAGTAGGGTTCTTGCTCCTGTGAGAATCTAATGCCACTGATCTGAGAGGAGGCGGAGCTTATGCGGTGATACAAGTGATGGGGAGTGGCTGTACACCCGCCACTCACCTCCTGCTTTGCAGCTCAGTTCCTAACAGGCCACAGATCAGTTATCGGTCCGTAGCCCGGGGATTTGGGACCACGGTTATAGAAGTTTAGCAAGAGGTGGGAACCAACGTATGGAAGACATGCTAGGCAGTCTGCATAGGTCACCTTATTTAATTCTCACAAGTGTACTCTAATCAGGCACATGGATGTCAATGGGGAAATTCTGGAATGCCAGGGCAAGCTCTTGAGCCAGGGTAAATCTCTTAAATGCCAGGGTCATGATTCTGACTGCCAGGTCCTCAGTCCCTTGTCTGAAAACATAAACCCAAAAGTAAAACAACAGAAGATAAGTCCAGCCCAACAATAGCAGTTACTTCTTTTTATACAGTGAGTTCCGGAGGCAGAAGGATGCTGCTCTGTTAGGATAAGGATGTCGCATAAAGGAAATCCCCTCAGTTTTCTATCGCACACAGAGATCTTGGAGAAGTTACCCTGTTATCTGCTGAACCAGGAAAGCGCTGAAGATAAAAGTTCCCAGCAGCTGGTTTAACTTATGCAATGCATTTCTCGACATGGTTTTCAAACATTTTGGAAATGCGAATGCACGTAGCAGACATGTCTGAACTTCATGTTTCCTTTCTCAACTTTCCTCCTGAGCCTCTCCCAGTGGCCTGGCTAAATTCCAAAAGCAAACACTATCCTCCTGTGTCCCCATCTCCTTATTAACTTCTGCAGCGATAACTTCTGATTCACTGTCATGCCTTCATTTCATTAAAATCTGTCCATCAAGAGAAACACTGACCAGCCACTTTTTGCCCTGTGCCCATTCCAAAAAGAGGCACAGGACCAGAAATTCAGCCCCCGCAAAATGTCCTGATTTTTACAACAGAAACTCCCCAAAAGGGAATTGTATGTTTCTGGAAGAATTTTGAGCATCTCTCTGAAGTTACTAAAAGATGGCTTCTTACCAAGAGCATGTGAGAGCAAAATGGAAGGGAAACTGATGAAAACCACTTTTAAATGTCTCAGAAAATTAAAAAAAAGTCTTTGCTTTTCATATCTGTCAAAGAAGATATAACTTGGTCCCATCACATGCCCCGGGAAGAAACAAATAGCACGAAAAGAAACCTGGGGTCTCATCTTCTAAATCAACATTCCACTTGAGTTTCTCTTGCTTAGGAACAAATGAAGATATCTTGGGAGTGTCATGTTTTCTTCCTCTCCCCAAATATGCCATCCTATGATTCTTGAGCTATGATAAGATGTATGGAGAAGTAAAAGGAACACTGTCATCAACACATATTTGGACAAAAAGAAGAACACCAAAATGCCAGCCCTCATTTCTAGTCAACCAATAGAGAGAGAGAAGGAGCAGAGTGGAATATAGGAACAAGAGCTATTTTGAAGGTTTCCCATGGTTACGGCTGCTATGGAAATCATTTTCTTCTCTGGGGTTTTCAAAGATATCTGAGCCCAGCTTCAATCACAGTTTAAAGCAGGAGAACAAAGGTAGAACACGAACAGAAATGGCTTCTTTTATTTAAAGATTTAAAATGTTCCAAATTGGGGTAGTTGGAGGATGGGTGCAGGCACTAATGACAGTGGTAACCTCAAAAGACTCCACATCAGGGTCACCCAGCAGGGGACAAAATCAATTCCTTATGGTCTGGAGAGAAACCTGTGCCTTCTGAACCTAGACAGGGACAGATGGATCTTTTTAAAGCACAAATCGAATCATGTTGCTCCCCTGTGTAAAATCGTTCAACAGCTCCCCAGTGTTCTTCGGATAAAATCCTTAATCTCCATGACGGTTTAGCCCAGGCAGCCTATTGTATCTCAACTTTCTCCTTCTCTGCCTTGTTTCCTACCTAGCAACCACCCTGGGTTTCAGCCCATCAAACGTGTTAAGCTGCTTTCTGCTACAGGGCCTTTGCACATGCTGCCACCTCTACCAGGAACACTCATCCCTCCTCACCTGGTCATCTTTCAGTTCTCGTATTCAACAGCACCTTCTCTGCCCACTCATCCCCAGCTTGGTCAGGCCATCCTGTCCTTCCCTGTACAGCATTTGCTGCAATTTCATTAAATCTATAATTTGACATCACATGCTTTATGAGCACAAAGAAGCAGAGCAAGCTGGGTGTGGTGGCTCATGACTGCAATCCTAGCACTTTGGGAGGATTGCTTGAGGCCAGGAGTTCGAGATCAGCCTGGGCAAGAGGCAAGATCCCGTAGCTACAAAAAAATAGAAAAAATTAGCCAGGCATGGTGGTGTGCAACTGTAGTCCTAGCTGCATGGGAGGCTGAGGCAGGAGGATCACTTGAGCCCAGGAGTGGAGGCTGCAGTGAGCTGTGATGATGCCACCATACTCTAGCCAAGGCAACAGGGCGAGACTCTGTATCCAAAAAAAAGACTATGTTTGTACTTTCCCCTGCTGTATCCAGGCCTTAGTTCAGCGCCTTGCACATGTACTCAATAAATATTTAATGGACAAATAATTTAAAGGAACATTACAGATAGACTCTGCCAGTCTCCCTCGCCCCAGTGTCAAGGCATGGTACTTCTCTAAGCCCCAAACATCCCATTCAAGGCAGCTTTACAGGAGTCACATAAAGTCAGACTAGAGCTACAACTTGGGTAGGGCTTAGGTTTTCAAGTCAGCACACAAAGTCTGATCAAACAGAGCAGTGATCAACAAGGGGCAATATACACCCCAGGGGATGTGTGGCAATGTCTGGAGATATTTTTGGTTGTCAAACTGACATCTAGTGGGCAGAGATCCAGGATGCAGCAAAATGTCCTATAGCACACAGGACAGCCCCCACAACAGAGAATTACCTGACCCTAAAAGTCAATCATGCTGAGGTTGAGAATTTCCGACACAGAGAAAAAAGTCCGCCTCATGATCCATTTGTGCTGTCTTAGAGAACTATAACCATCTCTCCCGGTCTATCTCAGCCTATTTTCCTCTCGTGTTGAAACGGACGCTGTTTCTTCAGTTGTGTAGTAGAGAAAGTCGCTGGCTTGCATTAAAGGGCCATTATAGTGCATTTAAAAATATGTATCTTTAAACACTAGAATCTCACTCCGCATGGCAAGGAGCCCGCATTTCCAGAGGCATTCAGAAACTGAAACCAACCAAAACCTGGAGATTCATGTCCTGCTCACACTGGGGCTAGGAACCTTGAGTAGAATGGCACGCAAAAATGTCCACATTTATCTAAATTATTAATTCTCTCTCACTCTGTCTTTGCCACATGGGTGAGTTGGTTCAACAGGAACTCTCCAGCCACAGTCTTGACAATAAGAATGGTTCTCTCCCCACTGGCATTCCTCTACGCACATTCCCCCAAAGCTTCCCACTTCCATACAGGTGAAAATTCCACCATTAGAGATGTATTCCTTTGGATCCAGTATTGCTCATATAAAATGAGCCTGATGAAATGCAAATTCTCTTAGGACATATAAATCCTCAGTAATTATTTTTTTTTTAAAAAAAAGTGAGTAGCACCTTACCTTTAGGTAGGGAAGAATTTCTTTTAGCTCAGGAAACGAACTGGTATAAGAGAACTGGGCACCAAAAGGTGAGGCACTTTGCAGAAGGTAGGAGGTGGTGTTGGGTATATGGGCCCAAGAAAGGAGTAAAGAACACAGAAAATAGTATCCCTAGCTGTGTGACACCAGGCAAGTGACTTAACCTCTCTGTGCCTCAGTGTCCCTACCTGTAAAATGGACCTAACAGTGCCAGCCTCAGAGTCTTGTAGATGAAGCTCAAAAACAATAACGAAAGTTAAGCACTTAGACCCGTTCTTGACCCTTGTAAGTATTCAGTGAACAGTTTACAGTTTTATCCAGGGCTGGCCAAGATCCCATTGAAAGAAGACTGTAAAATAAAGAGAAGAAATCCACTTGATGAAGAATACTTGCGTGGGTTGCACACAGTCAGCTTTCAATAAATATTTGCTGAATGTTTAATTCATTCATTTGTTCATTTCTTTGGCCCAAGTGCCTTACTAACAGAACTCCAGTCTTATACACAGGACAAGAGTGAATCTAGCTCAACACCCACATAGCCTAACTTCCCATGCAGATGGGGTGGTCACGTGGCCTCAGTCTGGCCAATGGGATAGACACAGAAGTCATGGGTGGCTCTTGCAGGAAAGGAAAATGATTCCATTGCAACACTTCTTCCCCTCTTCTCCCCCTTTCTTCCTGCCTCAAATCCATACAGTGATCGGGGGGCCAAGGGCTTGGCTGGAAGAAGCCATCTTGTCCCCTTGAGGATGAGGGTACGTGCCGAGGATGAATGAGCTGAAAGAGGGAAGCGTGGGTCCCAGAGGACAGCATCAAGCTGGCATGCCACTCCTGAATGCCCACGTCAGCATTCCTCATTACACGTTACAAACAAAGCTCCTAATTCGTTTAAGCTACCTTTTATTTTGGGGAAGAAGAGGTCTGTGTTAGTCACAGCCAATAACTGTACTCTTCTTACCTTTAATGCAGTGTCTACACCCTGTCCTGGTCATGTTTTTCTCATGGCTTCAACTATCCATCCTCACCTATCTTAGTTCATTTTGTGCTACTATAACAGAATATCCGATAGTGGGTAATTCATAAAGAAGAGAAATTTATTTCCTCACAGTGCTGGAGGTTTGGAAATTCAAAATCAAGGTGCTGGCCTCTGGTGAGGCTTTGTGCTGTGTCTCACAGAGGGTGCGAGAGAAGGAGAGAGCGTGTGCATGTGCAAGAGGGGGACTGAATGTATCCTTTTATAAGGAACCCACTCCCAAATCTCCTCTCATTAGACCCCACCTCCCTACATGGTTGCATTGGAGACTAAATTTCCAACACAGGCTTTAGGGGGGACACCTTCAAACCACAGCAACTACCTAAACACCAATGATTCCAGCGATTTTATCTCAGGCCCTGGCCATATTCTTAAGCTTACGCTAAGACAGTCCTCCAGAATATCTGCATCAGAACATCCTGCAGGCCTCTCAACCCCTTCTTATCTGCTCTCCACCTCTTCCCGGCTTCCCCGTTTCAGGTACTCAGCATCGCCCAGCCTCCCAGTGTGGAATCCTTTCCTCACTTTCAGTCGCTCCATCTCAAACCAGTGGCCAAGTCTTAAGGATTCTCATTCCAAAGTGACTTACAGATTCAGGCCCCGCCCTGCCCTAGACCAGCTTTTAAGGGGTGGGGTGAGGGGGTCAGGGGGAAAGGGCAGATCCTGATAAAGACCTTTTCAATGCTCTATCTTCCTCCAAGAGTGCCAGTATTGTCATTTTCTAGAGCTGACACGGTGCCTTAGGCAGGACTTTCAGTAAAGACCAGTACAACTGCCAACTGCCGTGTTGTACAACCCTCAGCCTCTATGGTCAAAGTAGGTAATTACAGCTCTCTGGGAGGCCGAGGCGGGCAGATTGCTTGAGCCCAGGAGTTTGAGGTTGCTGTGAGCTAGGCTGACTCCAGGGCACTCTAGCCTGGGCAACAGAGTGAGACTCTGTCTCAAAAAAAAAAAAAACAAAAAAAAAAACAAAAACAACACAAAGTAGGTAATTAGTTCAATTATCCAGTCCATTGAGTCTCATATACTTTTCTATTCTGAATTCCTTAGGTACTGGATGGTGGCCCTGAGGTACATGCGTTGGAGGGAGTATTATTTTAGAGGCACTTACATCTTCCCCTCCCCAACCAGGAGCATTTGTGTTACTGGCAAATCAACTCTGTATTTTGGAAATACTGTTTTTCTGTTTCCTAATTCACACTTCATCCCACCAGGATGAAATAAAAATGTAAAAGGCTTATCAAAGGTCCAATAGGTTTAGCCACGAAGAGCACGCTAATGGTGCAGGCTGTGCGGCAGTGAGGAGGGGCTTCCCACAGCGACACGGATGACATTGCTCCCGCTGCCGCCTTTCGGAAAGGCCAACCCGCTTCTGGTGCGAGGCTCCCATTCGGGAATAACATCAATTCATCTCTGCTGATTTCCTCTGTGATAACTTCATGACTATTTATGGAAAACTTCAAAGGCTAAGAAATGCTAAACAAACATGGAGACAAGTTGCCGAAATGTTAAACATTTGCCCTGGCTGACCTCACAAGATTTTGCTAGGGGAATTCTTCTAAGTCCATGTAAATTATCACTGGATGCAGTGATAACATCTTTAAAAAAAAAAAAAAATTCATCCTAGTCCAGACTGAGGAAGCTTACAAACCAACACAAGATTATTTTTAGAATGTCAGCTATTGAGAAAAGAAAAAAAAAGGATTACAAAATGAGAAAAATGAAACTTAGATCACGTTTTTTCCTTCAAAAACTGTCTGAATTTTTTTTTTTTTTCCATTCTGGCCTGAGAACTTTGAGAGTTAAAAAATTCTAATTAAAAATCACTGCTGATATTTCAGTTCAAGTGAAAGTAATACGCCTTTAAATTTTTTAGATGAATACATTTCATATTTCAGGGCTAATCTTTCATAATATTCTAAATTGGATGTCTTACCATGAGTTTTTCCTTTTCTTTTTAAGTGGATGATGTTAAAATGACTTTCTCAAACACTATTTTTTTCTTTTAATTTTAAGTAGCTAGGACAAGCGTGAACACCAAGACAAGAAAAAAAAAGTCATGATCTTTAAGAAACAAAATATACAGGTTTCTTTTCATAGAATCTATATCTATTGTGGAAGAAAACAAAAATAAAACTGAACTAATTATGCAGTGAAAGAGTCAGTGGAAAAACAGAGGTTCTATTCTTACCACACATCATCATTAAAAAGAATTCCCAGTATAATTAGGTGTTTTAGCCCCAAGAAGTAGCCATTGCCAGATAAGATTAAAGACAGACACTCAATAATGAGATTGAACAAACAGTTCTGAGCCTACAGGCTTAACAACAAAAGTTAACATTTATTAAATACCTCTATTTGTCAGGTGTGGTAATTAGCATTTATGGAAGAATTTAATATGTGCCAGGCACTTTTCTAACATCATTAATGTATTATCTCATTTAATCCTCGTAAAACTCCATAAACCTCATACAATTCCTCTTGGGTTGGAGCCCATAAGAATTTTTTTTTAAGGAAGGCATCATTGTCCTCATGTGCAGACAAAACAATAAGGATCAGCAAAATGAAGCAACTTGTCCCAGCTTTTCAGACCAGATGCCTGGATTTGGATGCAGGTTCCCGACATCTACCAGCAGCATGAGCTGAGCCACAACCTGAATTCCCAGACTCAGTTTTACCCTCTGAAAATGGAGAACCCACCTTGTAGTTTGTGGTGAGGACTGAAGGGAGAACGTACATTAAACACCTAATACAGCAGCTGCCACAAAGTAGGGACCCAGCAAACATCAGTCAGTTCTCTTCTCTGTTTTATGTTTGGTTAGTGGTGTTTCTTGCTTTGAACCTCACGAGGAAATGTTGGGCATTTTGTTGGTCAGTCCTCACCTATTGCTAAGCTCCCTTGAGGAAAGAGCTATTAAACCTCTCTTGTCAAACGTGCAGCAACCCTCCTGACTCCAGCATAAAGAGAAAGTCCCCGCTGGGGGGATTATGCCCACCTGACGTGCTCTGAGTGTCTCCCACAGCGTGGCACACGTATGGGTGGTGGGAGCGCTCAGAGTGGCAAGGCTGGTAATGTCGTTTCTCGCTCCAGGTCCTGAGTGTTCAGTTTGGGAAAATTTTTCAAGGTGTACACTTATGATTAGTATACTTTGATCTATGCACATTAAGTTTTTAAAAAGAATTTCCATGCTTGCATATCCCTTGGAAGTCTTCATTATACACCTTTGGGTACTCATGCCCCAATCCAAATTCCAGGCCTTAAGTCACCACCCCCCCAATCTCAGTCCTGCCTCTTCCAGCCCCCTACTTAGAGCCTGTCCTCAGGCTTCCTCTTCCCACGAACCCTCACCTTGGCACCCCATCCCATTTCCCTCTTCCCTCAAGACCCCGTGTTGCTCAGCTTCTGCCCCTTCCTCTCAGATCCCAGATCCCCATGGAGAGGCAGACACCCCAGGTCCCACCAGCCCCCTCCTCCTCCCACCCCTCCCTGGCCCCCAGCTGCCTGGCTCACCTTCCACCATCCCCCAGCCCAGCCTTTCTACCTGGCTCAGGAATCCCCACTTCCTGTCCTTGGAGTTCACCCCTTTCTCCTGGAAACCATCATCCTTCCTACTTTTACACTTGTCTTTTTCTCCCTCCTGTTATCCACTGATTTCCTTTCTAAATTAAATTCGTTTGGATTTTTAAAAGCCAATTTTAAAGAAAATATTAAGTCAACAATCACTAATTTTGATAACCAACTCTTACTGGGTGCTTATTATGTGTCACACACTGCTGTCAACACGGTTCATGCATTAACTCACTTAATCCTCCTAGCAACCCCCTAAGGAACCCTAAGGGGTTCCAACCCCGCTGGATAGATAAGGAATCTGACGCCAGCCTAGAGAGGTGAAACAACTTGCCCAAAGACACACAGCAGCTAAGGCTAGGAGCTGGGCTAGGAACCCAGGCAGCCTGAGCCCCAAGCCAGGGCTCTTAACCAGAACCCCAACACAGAAATGCCTCTCAGAAATAGGGAGGGTCCCACCGGGCATGATGGCTCATGCCTGTAGTCCCAGCTACTAGCGAGGCCAAGGCTTGAGCTCATGAGTTCGAGGTTGCAGTGAGCTATGGTGATGGCACTGCACTCTAGCCCGGGCAACAGAGAGTGAGACTCTGTCTCAAAAAGGAAAAAAAGAAATAGGGAAGGTGCCTAGACATGGCAAAAGGGATGGAGGGGGCCCATGAAGGACTGTGTTTGGGAAGAAATGTTCTGTGCAACACTGCCTGGGAGAAAAAGATGGAGATGTCAGGCCTGGGTTCCTTCTAAATGACACATGGCGGTTTCCTCACAACAAACTACAAGGTGGGTTCTCCATTTTCAGAGGGTAAAACTGAGTCTCAGAATTCAGGTTGTGTTCTCAGTGGGCCCTGCGGATGTCCTGGTTGTGCCTTCTCCCCTCTTCAAACTCTGATCAGGAGAAGGCCTGGCGAGAAAACGATCATCGTGCAGTGAAGGGAAGAAAGAGGGAGGGGATCCCATGGACGCACCTGTGCATGACGTGACTGTCAGCGAGCAGGAGGAACAGAACACACCAAAGTCCTTTGAGAAGCTCCTGCTCACCTCTGCGTGTTCTCATTTTGACTCCGTCCTAAGGAATTCAGAGAAAACGATGCTTCACGAAACACCTGAGTGAGGACAAGTCTCTGGACCAGCAAAACACTTCTCTTTGTGAAAAAAAAAGTCTGATTTAAAAATAAAGACTACTCAACAGTGTGGTGATTAGGAAGAGCCAAAACCACCCTCAAACCAACAATTCTACGGTGTTCACAGACTTCTAAAGAGAGACGACAACAAAAATACCTGAGGCAACATCCTCCCTCTCTTCCAGCTCCTCCTCCCTCCAGAGCAAGCCCCGGATGCCGGTGCACATCTGGGGAACCCATGAACCCCTTCCCAGAGTAAAAGGAGTAAAATAAAATATATCAGACTATTAAAAAAATTTAAAAAATCAATTACATTAAAATATAGGTGTTTAAATATTTTTAAAATTTGATGTAGCAATGTATGTCCTTATATGTTAGTGTATAGAGTAAATGTATATCCATATACACATTATATAACTTAGTGTTATATAGTATGTGTTATATAGTATATCACATATATATTATATACCATATTACCATATAACTTGTTTTTTTTGAGACAGGGTCTCACTCTGTTGCCCAGGCTAGAGTGCCATGGCATCAACCTAGCTCACAGCAACCTCAAACTCCTGGGCTCAAGCGATCCTCCTGCCTCAGCCTCCCAAGGAGCTGGGACTACACGTACATACTACCACGCTTAGCTAATTTTTTCTATTTTTAGTAGAGACAGGGTCTTATTCTTGCTCAGGCTGGTCCTGAACTCCTGACCTCAAGCGATCCTCCTGCCTCACCCTCCCAGAGTGCTAGGATTACAGGCATGAGCCACCACACCCCACCCTACCATATAACTTATATAACTCATTATATATGGAAATAATATATACTATGGCATGTATCATATAACTTAGTATATGTGGTTATAATATA
>CM052436.1:153035553-153107950 GCA_028533085.1 Varecia variegata | reverse complement strand
GAAATGCTGAAGTTCAAATATGGGTTAGTAGAAACGACGATATAAACTTTTTCCCAGCCAAGTTCAGGGGTGCTCTGAGTTTTACTCGTGGGCTATAACGTTGAGAAACTCTGTTCTAGGAGGAAACCAAGAAAAAAAGGTCAGGGCTGAGGGGGAGGTGTGTCAGCTGGTGGGGGCATACAGCCTGGAAGGGGATTTTTTGCTTCACTTGTGATCACTAATTGTCACAAGTCAGCCGGCCCGGCCCGTCCTTTTCACACTGAGTTGACTTTTCACAAAAAAGCACTTCCTCTTGGGCACAGACTTAAGGAAAGCCTGCCCAGTCAGCAGGCAAGCGAGAGCTGCAGAGAGCCTCTGGAAGCCTCTTCCCCCCATGGGCTTATCCTCTGGCTGCTGACACCCTGTCGGTTCTACTTTTTGCTTCGTTTTTCACAAATCTTCAGGGTCATTTGTACATACAGGCTGCTACCAAGCTCAGTTTTAATCCGCCCCCCCCCATTTAAAATTATATGACTAAGAATGTAATGAAACAAAAAGGAAAACTTGTGAAAGAAACTTTTTTAAAAATGAGTAGCCCCTTCCCAAAAAGAGTTTAATTAAGAGAGGCTTAAGATACCTGAATTATTCTCACAGTGGGAAGTAACGGGTCCAAAGGACACCAGCAAAAAAGTCCCTCGATCTGTGTTCTGGGCCCCATTTCAACTACTTAACTCCACTGAGTCAAACCCCTCCACGTATCCCTCACTCACTCATGTATAATATAAGAATTCTTTAGGAAAAAAAAAAGACTTGAAAACTCCTCATGTGCCAGATACCATGCCAAGTGTTTCACCTCCATTATACAACCATTTATTTCCTCTCAGGAAATCTATTAGGTTTTGATAGTCCCATTTTACAGATAAGGAAACTGAGGCACAGAGAAGCTAAGTGACTTGCCCAAGTTTACACAGCTGGTCAATAAGCAAACTGAGACTTGAGCCTGAGCCTACCTGTACCCCCGTGGGGCTTCCCTGCAACTGAGATTTCACAGGAATATTGGGCACCGATCAATATCCTGCCATTTACAATTCGATGAGACTATGTATGAGAGAGTGCTTTGCAGGTTGTAAGGTCCTCTGTGGAATGGATTTCACTGTTTATGGGAGGCATCCTGGGTATTTCCTTGCCATCATTTTCAACGGTGGCGTGCCATCCTCACCCAGTCTGTACAGTACCGCAGCGGCACTGCCCAGCTTGGAACATGCTTAGCTATCAGCCATTGTGCTCCCATGAAGGACTGAAAGAATACAATTCCCACCAGCACAGGCAGAAAACCAAAAACACCCATAAGCAAATCTGGGTGTCTACAATGGGAATCTGGGCTCTTCTGTAAGATGTCTCTAGGCTGCCCAGGTAGGCTCACTTATTCTTTGTCTTCTCCATGTAATGCTGGCTGGAATTTAGGTTAATTCTATATCCCAAAAGCATCCTCACCTCACCTGCTTTCACTGGAGACAAACAAACCTACAACTCCTGCTTATTTGTGCTCTATTTACTCATTTATTTCCCCCAGACATCACTTTCAGTGTCCAGCATTGGAAATGCTCTCTCCCATCAGAGCAGCTTAGCATCGACACGCCTTCGAAGAACTCTTCAGATATCGACTCCACCATGAAACTGCCTCGAAGTCAGAGGCACATGTGGAGTGAGTCTCCTTTAACTTTCTCGTTTCCTTACTTCCTTTCACCGGGCCAGGGGACTTCAGACTGGAAAGGACTTGACTCATTTCACCAACTCTGTCTTAGGCACCTGTCCTGTGCCTGGCACAGCGCCTGGCCCCAGGGAATACGATGGCGAACAAAACAGATACAGGCTCTGCCCTCCTGGAGCTCACAGTCTTAGGGCAAGGAGGACACAGGGTCAGAGAAATGTTCTGAGAAGGTGACATTGAAACTGAGGAGAAGCCAATGCTGGGAACAGATGGGGAAAGGACATTCCAAGCAGAGGAAACCACATGGACAAAGGATTGAAGGGAGATTTGACAAAATTAATTGAAGGTAAGGATGAGGAGCAAACAGAATCTTACCTGCTGAGGGGCCTAAAAACTGACACAGCCCCTCTGGAAAATAACACGTCCTTGTAAGGTTGCAGGGACACCATGGCCTGGCAAATCTACCCCCGGGTACATGCTCCTGAGAAGCCCTTACCCGTGTGTCCCAAAAGAACACATGCAAAACCAAACAAAATACCATTAGGGAGACATACTTTTGGCAAAACTATTAAGCAAAGCAAAGACGTGATAAACTCATAATTCAAGAAAGCAGTACTTCTGAATAAGGGAAGAGAATGGAACCAGAAAAGATAATAACAAGGTTCTTTTTCCTAAAGCCAGGTGGTAGGCTCATGGGTGTCCATTATAACTATTGTTTACACCTTATACATATTCTATGAACATTTTTGTATCTGTTCAATATTTCATAAGAATCGCTTCTTTGTGTCTGACTGCTGTGTGGAGAATGGATTAGAGCAGGGATGGGGAACCTTTTCATGTTGGAAGGCCGAGTTAATTTAACCGTAATCAAATAAGGCCGCATTCAAGAAACTTCAATTAGATATACTTAAAAATGTACATTACTTTGTAAAAATCTAACTACTATGCACTTAATTTCAAAATATGAAAACTATTTGTTAATTTTTAAAGGTAACTAACCTTTTAATGACTTTGTTGTGTCTGATTTTTGTTGGAAAGCATTTGAATATTTGGTTGCAGCATGGAGGTCCACAGTTTCAGTTGATCTTCTAGATGGGTATCAGTCATTTGTGATTTTAACGGCATCTTGATTTGGGTTAGGTAGGAGAATGTAGGTTTGCAGCAATAAGTGGTTGAAAAGCAAGAAAGTATTTTGGGGGCATATTGCTGAAGGCATAGGTATTCCACTGCATTTTTCCATATTTCAACTGGATCTTTCTTAGCATGAGATAATGACTTTAAAATGCCATCTACTGAGAGCTCAATCGATTCTACCTGTGGTTCTTTAGGTGCCTTGGTGATCAACTAGGTGAGGCTGAAATGCTAATTTCAGTGTGATGTCATGATTCTCAAAGTCAGTGAACCTTTCATTGTATTCTTCAATTAATAGGTATATAACAGTTACATATTCTTCAAATGATTCACATATATCCTCCTGCTCACCAAAGACCTTTGCTAATGGGAAAATGTTCATCTGAAATTTCCTTTTGAAGAAGAAATGTTTTGAAAAAATATAGCTTTTTTCAAAATGCTTAGATTTTTTTGGCCACATGTCATATATAAAGACTTTGCTTTATCTTGCAAAGAAATATTCAAGTCATTTTGATTTGACATGATATCACACAGAAATGTTGCATTCCTATAGAAATCTTCTTTCGACAACTCACATTGCTGATTCTGTTCTTCACAAAATTTAACTATCTGTTCTCACAGAGATAAAATTTTGGCTAACTTTAGAATGATACAGCACTGAATACCTCATCAGTCAACTTTAGCATGTTACAAAACTGACGATGCTGTGTTGCACTTGCAAGAATATACTTAACAATACTTGTAACTTGTTGCAAAGCGCCACTTAAAATAGTAGCTTTAGCACAGAAATTTTGCTGATGCAAGAAACAACGGAAAGAAATGAGAGTATCTGGACCTGTTAATACTTTTTTTTATCTGTGCAATAAACCCTTCATGTTTTCCTATCATGGAAGGTGCACCATCTGTACATACTCACTAAATTTACCAAATTCAGTCCAACTTCACGATATTTATCTTGAAAGTTATTGAAGACATCTATTCCCCGTGTTCTGTTTGCAAGAGTGCCCAAAGGGAGTAACTCTTCGTAGCAAAGAAAATCTTCTGTTATGACCCAAATGAAGGATAAAACCTACCCCGAGTCAGTGGTATCAGTTGATTCATCCAAAGCAATTGAATAATATATTTTTCTTTTGAAGTATTGCATGAAGTTGTTCTGTTAAGTCAAAGGTGAATGCATGCCGCTGATCAGTTATGATTCTCCTTGAAAGAGGCAGTTGTTTGTACTTTGAAACATTACCATGGTCTAAGAATCCTGCAACCTCTACGATGCATTCTTTCACAATTTTTACATCACCGAATGGCTTCCCTTTTTTCCTGAGTATATAAACTACTTTATAAGTTGCTTCAGTGGCATTATTTCCAGGTCTTACTGCTGCTTGAAAGAATTGTCTTTGCTTTTGCTTTTCACCTTCTAATTTATGCAATACAACCTTTCACACCTCTCCCTCCAATTTATTACAAAATATTTGAGGTCCTTATGAGTGTTATAATGCTAATGAGCACTGAATTTCTTTAATGTTGATATTGCAGTATCATAAAGCAAGCAAATCATGTTATCTTTAGCAGAAAGAAGATAATAGTGCAATTCCCAATCATCATTAAAAAATCTGTTTTCTTCCTTCAGTGTTCTCTCGGTCTTCTTTGACATCATGGGCGGTTAAGCAGACAGAATTAAAAAATACTGTTGAGCTGTGCAACTATTCACAAATTCCACTTCAAACAGAAACACAGTGCACCATCGTCAAAAGCTGATAACAGAGTGGTGTACTTGACCCCCACAAACTCTCGCCAACCACCCTCTTGCGGTAGTGGCACCAGTCAGGCGGGGTAAGTTAGAACTAGATCATGAGCCATCAATTTAGCCCTCATGGCTTACTAATGTTCTAATTGTGCCAGTTAATCTGGGAGAATTATTTCATTGAAACTTATTTTATTCTTCGGTATTTTAAATACATTCATTTTAAAAATGAAATAAAAATATAAAAGACAAAAATGTATTCATAAAAATAAAAGGATTTGTTCTATAAAATTTGGATTCAGTCAAAAGGCTGCACTTAAGGACTTAGAGGGCCACGTGTGGCCTTAAGGCTACAGGTTCCCCACCTCGGGATTAGAGGAAGGAGAAGGCAGAAGTGAAGAGAACTATTAGGAGGCGAGGGCAGTTTTTCAGGCAAGAAATAATAGAGGTTTGGACTGCAGCAGTGATGTGGTGGGGCGGAGAGAAGTGGATGTTTCCAGGTACATCAAACCTGTCATTTTCAAACTGGGTTCAAGGTTTAAAGAAACATTTCTGGAGGGTGTGACGGGAAGAATGAGAGAGAAGGGTTTTATTCCCTAACCCACTTAACTTGACATTTATAGATGTGTAGATGAAGACCCACAGATGAGATGGAAAAAATGAGGGGCAGAACAGACTAGCACCAAATCCTTAACGCCCAGCCCTCTGCCTGGTTGCACCTGACCCCGAGGCAGAACACAAACTCACATTCTGATAACACCACAATCTGGCGGTGATCACATTATCAGTAGCCGAATGCTGACCACATGCTACTCCATCTACGATAAGGACAGTTTGTCTTAATTCCACGGAGACTTCACCAGGATAAAATGACCTGCAACTTCCTATCTTAGTACCAGACCGTTAAATCCAATTCAACGGTTTTGCAAAAACTTGAAGTTGGCAAATGAAAGTAATGAATAAAAGTTGCATTCCAGTTATGTAAACGTTACCACAATTAAAAAAACAAATTTGTAAATAGCATTCCAAACAGTTTGTTGAAGTTAAGTATTCAGCCATTTAAAATTAGCCAGTTTTGTAACTTTAGACAAACTGATAGATCTATACATTTTTGGAAAGCATTTTTTTTCCATTTAGCAACATTCACCTAATTAAAATGCACATCCCCTTTGCTTCAGTGATTCTACTTCTAGGAATTTATCTGACAGATAGTTTCACACGCAGAGGCAATGATGATGGACAGAAAAGAATGTCTACTGAATCACCATTTTTGATAACTAGAAACTTAAACATTTTAAGTGATCATCAGTGGAGAACTGGTAAAAAATAAATTATGATATAGCTATACAATGGGTTATGCCATGGATGTTTTAAATTTTTAGTTAAGAACATTTATATATACTGAAATGAAATCTCTCCAAGATCTATTATTAAGTGGAAAAAGAGGAAGTATCTACAGTATACTACTATTTGTGTTAAGAAACAAAGCACATGTACATACATATATACACATATATATTCACACTGACATAAGTATAATATATATACCCATATGTATATATATACACATCAAGGAATGACATCCAACTAACTTTTTATATATACATTTTTGACATCATTATTATATTTCATGGCCTGTGATGCCATAGTAAACACACAGTGAGTTTTCAGGAATGAATCAATTCCCTCTAAGCTTCTCATAATGAATGTTCCATTTACTTGTGAAAACTTAACCCCAAAATGTTTTCAAAATTTTTCTCAGACATTTTTTATTACCAATTTAACACTCTTCTCACATAATGTGACAACGCTAGTCAGCAATAACCATCAGAAAGATAATTCCAGCTGAAAGACTTTAACACAAAACTATCCTGGGACACAACCAACAAGACAGACCTTCCAGCAAGGAAATTTTTGGGATGGTGATTATTTAATTAAGAGGTTAAAAAGGCACATGCCGTTCTGTGTTCCCACAAAGACGATACGGTTTCAGCCCCCGCCCATGCTCACATCCAGTAGCGCTGCGGCATACTTCTCCATGTAGGTAATGTGAACTCAATCCCCATGCTTAGTCTGCCGGTAACACGATAGGAGCTATCAAAGGGATTAATCGTATTTCTTCACTCCATACCCTTTAATCCTAAAATAAGCAGTTCGAAATACATTCCAAAACAGCATATGTGCTTTCTCACGTGGTGAAATCAGTGTTACAGGATGACATTCTTGGAATGTTCCAGGTTATTCCTCGATAGATGATGGCACAGATTTACAGAGACGTTGAGTGAGTATGAAAAAAATCCTCCCTTTTAATACTTATATGCAAATGCATTCAATTTACTGTGGTAATTTATGAAAAGTCAAAGTTTCAGATGAAGTCATCCCGCCTCAAAACAGTATATTTTGCAACAGCAGACGTTCCCTTAGCAAGTGCTCTGAAAATTAAAAGAATGATTTTGAATTTGCAACCATGGAGAACACACTGGATATCCAATCATTAGAAATGACAGTTCTAGGAAATCTGTTCCAGTAGTCAAACTTAATTCCTGACCCTTGGGCAGGACCTGCTAGGGTAGAGCCTCTTATCTGACATAATCAACACCTATATTTGGTTAGTTAATTTTAAAAAATTCAGCTGGGATGAAATTCGGCTGTGAACAAATGAAAACCCAAAATAACAGTGGCTTAAATAAGATAGACCTTAATTTCTCTTCTATGTAAATAGAGTCTGGAGTTATGCAGTCCAAGGCTACCATGGTGCCTCTGTGGTCATCAGAGACTCAGGCACTGCCTGTCTTATTGTTCTGCTTTCCTCTACACATGGCTTCTACCTCACAGTCCAATTTGGCTGCTTGAGCTCCAACCATCACATCTATAATCCAGTAGGCAGGAAGCAGGGAAAGAAAGGTATGTGCACTTTCCTTTGAAGAGCACTTCCCAGAGGTTGTACATACTACTTTCACTTATATCCCTTTGGCTAGAACTTAGTCAAAAGGCAACTCCTAGGAGCAATGAGGGTTGGGAAATACTGTCTTAATTCTCAGGTTATGTGCCGGTAATAACATGAAGGTTATGTTTCTAAGGAAGACGTAGACAACGGATGTGGGAACAACTAGCAGATCTGTCACATTAAGGACTCACAAAATATATATAATACCTTAAATCATAAATGTTTTTCTTGAAATCTATAACCATACATTCATTTTATAGTGGGGGAGGGGATTTTGCCTATGGGTTTACAGATCAGTACTTTATATTTCATGCATAAAACACACCTAAATGCATCTTCTTCAATTTCTGGTTCAGGGTTATTTTGGGGGGGGTTGTTTTTTGTTTGCTTTTGAGCAGTATCAGAACTTAAAGATTCTGTAAAAAAAAAAAATCTAGGTCCTTTTGTAATTTCTGCTTCATCCCTAATCTTTTATATATATTTTGCCTAAAACTCAATTCAATTGTTTGTTTAACATTCATTTTGAGTCATTTCCAAGCATTCAGCTTAGTTTCCAGAGAAACAACAACACTTCTTTCTTTCTGCATACATATTCCATGGGTTTACAAAGGTAACTTATGTAATTACAGCAGCAGGTACCACCAGCACACACAGGTTTAGGAACAAACACAACTCCCTCTTGGTAAATATACAACTCTACAACACAACCAGAGGGATCAGAAGAATGAGAGCATTGGAAAGGGACCTACTAACTGGATGTTTTAGAGGAAATAGAGAGTTCTGGTTTCCCCAGCAAGGGGACTGGGGAAAGAACTTCTGTTCTCTTGAATTTCTTCTTGCCAAGTTCTCCTCTGCTGGCTAGCTCAACAGTAAAACCCAGCACTGCTAATCACTGTGTGCTAATGATGAGGGAGCCCTTCCTGATTTTACAATTTATCCCCCGCACTTTAGAGATGAGGGAAACCGAGGTCCAGAGAAGTAGGTTTCCAAACACCAGAGGTGGACGATGCACTTCCCTTTGCTGCTTGCAACCCTTTCCCATGCATTTGGGGCAGGACTACCTACACTGTGGTGGCACTTGTTTCACAGACGACAGAATGTTTAACATCCGTAGCCCCAGCCTGCTGAATGCCAGCATGACCACTCCCAAGTCACTGTGACAAGAAAAACAGACATGCACCTATGAGCAACCAAATGCCCAGGTCTCTAGTTATAGAGTGTTTTTTTGATGTTGTAGACGTTGTAGTTTTGTAGCTGTCTTCCTGTCATCTCTTGGACCACACTACCACAGCTATCAATCTTGTTTACATCCATGGGCAATCCCAAATTCTAAGGAATCTTAAAAGGTCTCTTGATCTTCTTGACAGAAGGGAACCGAGCTTAATTCAAAACATGAGAGTATGCATACTACTTTAGTAATTTCTAGGAAGAGAGATGCTGTCGTTCATTGAACACAGGGTTCATCATTCTACACAAATATATTATCCAATGGCTATTTCGAATAGACTCACAAATAAACAGAAACATTTTCTTAATCTTCATTAAGAAAACATATGATACTTCTCATACATCTGCCTGCTGAGATCCTTTGCCCAATTTTCTAATGAGTTGTTTCATGTTTATTTTTCTTACTAGAGTTGTTTTCATATTTTAAAAAAAATTAGGTCTCTGTACACCACAGGTGTTCCAAATAATTTTCTCGATGTGTCTTTTGACTTTTGACAATTTTCGAGTTATTCATATCAAAATAATTTATCTTCCTTTATGACTTCTGGGTTTCATGTCATCCATCTGTTTATTCATTCATTCAACAAATTCTGTTAGGATTTTTGCTAAACACCAGGAATGTTTCTGGGTGTTGGGGAATTGAACAAAAAAGACAGGGAACGAAGTATGCTTATGAAGTTTAAATTCTTGTGCAGGCTAAAGGAATTAATTCTAGGGCAGAATGAAAAACAGACAATCCACTAAAAGTATAAAATAATGTCCGGTAGCGGTAAGTGCTATGAAGAAACATAGAAGAGAGGAAGCGGAAGGGAATGAGTGATTGGAGTGGTATTTTAGAGGCCCCTCGGGCAGTGAGGGAGCACACCACATGCATATCTGGGGAGGTGCCCACAACAGCAAATGCCCTGAGGGATATGCCTTCTGTCTGGGGAACAGCAAGGTGGCCAGTGTGGCCAGGGTAGGCAGTAAGGGGGAGAAAATATTTGAATTTAGATATGGCTTTTACTTTCTAAATTTGTAATTTAAATAATTTAAGCCATATATGTGTATCTGTTAATTTGGTCACTCTGATGTGACTATTCAATCTTGGATGGCTGGACTAGGGTTTAGACCAGTGGTTCTCAAACTGTGTTCCTGGGCCAGCAGCAACACCTGGGAACTTATTAGAAATGCAAATTCTAAGCTCCAACTGAGACCTAATGAATGGGAAACTCTGAGAGTGGTGAGCAATCCTCCAGGTGATTCTAATGCATATTAAAGTATAAAAACCACTGGTGTGGACTCTATACCACTCCTCTAGAGCCAGGCATATAACATGACCCCAAACTCTGCAGTCAGAGTCCTAAGATCTTACATTAGTTTCAGTATCAACTAGCTGTGTGACCAAGGTAACACAGGGAAGTCCAGGCATACCTCATTTTACTGCACTTCACTTTACTGCACTTTGCAGACAGTGCATTTTTTACAAATTGAAGGTGTGTGGCAACCTTGTGTTAAGTCTATTGGTGCCATTTTTCCAATAGCATGTCTCTGTGTCACATTTTGCTAATTCTCACAATATTCCAAACTTTTTCATTATTGTTCTATCTGTTATGATGATTTGTGACCAATAATCTTTCATGTTACTATTGTAATTGTTTTGGGGCACCACAAACCATGCCCATATGACAGCAAACTTCATCAATAAACGTGTGTGTGTGTGAGTGTGTGTGTGTGTGTGTGCATTCCTCCATCAACAGGTGGTTCCCAATCTCTTTCTCTTTCCTTGGGCCTCCCTATTCCCTGAGACACAACAATATTGAAATTCGGTCAATTAATAACCCTACAATAACTTCCAAGTGTTCAAGTGAAAGGAAGAGTTGCATGTTTTTCACTTTAAATCAAAAGAGGGAAATGATGAAATTTAGTAACAAAGCCATGTCAAAAGCCAAGATGGGCCAAAAGCTAGGCCTCTTTTTTGTCAGTTAGCCAAGTTGTTAATGCAAAGAAAAAGTTCTTGAAGGAAATTGAAAGCGCTACTGCAGTGCACACACTAATGATCATAAAGCAAGACAGCCTTATTGCTGATATGGAGAATGTCTGTGTAGCCTGGATAGAGCATCAAACCCATCACAGCAGTCCCTGAAACCAAAGCCTGATCCAGAGCAAGGCCCTAGCTCTCTTCAATTACACGTAGGTTGGGAAAGGTGAGGAAGCTGCAGAAGAAAAGTTGGAAGCTAGCAGAGGTTGGTTCGTGAGGTTTAAGGAAAGAAGCTGGGCCAGGTGTGGTGGCTCATACCTGTAATCCCAGCATTTTGGGAAGCTAAGATGGGAGGATCTCTTGAGGCCAGGAGTTCAAGACCAGCCTGAGAAACACAGCCAGACCCAATCTCTAAAAAAAAAATTAAAAACTAGGTGGTGCACACTTGTACACTCGGGAGGCTGAGGTGAGAGGATCATTTAAGCCCAAGAGTTCGAGGCTGCAGTGAATTAATTTTGAGCGAGCCACTGCACTCCCACCTGGGTGACAGAGCAAGAAGCTGTCTACAAAAAAAAAAGGTTAAAAAAAAAAAAAAAAAAAGGAAAGAAACCATAAGCCATCTCCATAACATGAGAGTGCAAGGTGAAGCAGTAAGTGCTGATGGAGCAGCTGCAGCAAGTTATCCAGAAGGTCTAGCTAAGATCATTGATGAAGGTGGCTGCGGCAAACAACAGATTTTCCATGGAGATAAAACAGCATTCTATTGGAAAAAGATGCCATCTAGGACTTTCCTAGTTAGAGAGGAAAAGTCAATGCCTGGTTTTGAAGCTTCAAAGGACAGGCTGGCTCTCTTGTTAGGGGCTAATGCAGCTTGCTACTTTAAGCCAAAGCTCATTGACCATTCTGAAAAACCTAGGGCCCTTAAGAGTCTTGCTAAATCCACTCTGCCTGTGCTCTATAAATGGATAAACAAAGCCTGGATGACAGCACATATGTTTACAGCATGCATTACCAAATATCTTAAGCCACTGTTGAGATCTACTGCTCAGAAAAAAAAGATTCCTTTCAAATATTAGAGCTTGTTGACAAGGTACCTGGTCACCCAAGAACTCTAATGGAGATATACACAAAGATGAATGTTATTTTCATGCCTGCTAACACAACATCCATTCTGCAACCCATGGATCAAGGAGTAATTTTGACTTTCAAATTTTATTGTTTAATAAGTATATTGTGTGAGGCTATAGCTGCCATAGATAGTGAAATCTCTGATAGATTTGGGCAAAGTCAATTGAAAACCCTCTGGAAAGCATTCACCATTCTAGATGCCATTAAGAACATTCATGATTCATGGCAGGAGGTCAAAATATCCACGTTAACAGGAGTTTGGAATTAGTTGATACCAACCCTCATGGATGACTTTGAGGGGTTCAAGACTTCAGTGGAGGGAGTCACTGCAAATGTGGAAATAGCCAGAGAACTAGAACTAGAAGTGGAGCTTGAAGATGTGACTAAACTGCTGCAATCTCATGATGAAACTTGAACAAATGAGGAGTTGCTTCTTAAGGATGAGCAAAGAAAGTGGTTTCTTGAGATGGAATCCAGTCCTGGTGAAGATGCTGTGAATATTGCTGAAATGACTACAAAGGATTTAGAACATTGCATCAACTTAGTGAGTAAAGCAGTGGCAGCATTGGAAAGGACTGACTCCAATTTCAAAAGAAGTTCTACTGTGGCTATCAAAAAGCATCACATGAGAAAAGCACAAAAAGCATCACAGAGAAATCTTTTGCCAAAGGAAGAGTCCATTGATGTGGCAAACTGCACAGCTGTCTTATCTTAAGAAATTGCCACAGCCACCCTGACCTTCAGCAGCCACCACCTTGATCAGTCGGCAGCCACCAACATGGAGGCAAGACCCTCCACCAGCTAAAAGATTAAGACTAGCCAAAGGCTGAGATGATCATTACCACTTTTTAGCAATAAAGAATTTTAAAATTAAGGTATGTACATTGTTTTTTCAGACAGAATGCTATTGCACACTTAATAGACTACAGTATAATAGAAACATAACTTTTATATGCACTGGGAGACCAAAAAATTTGTGTGACTTGCTTTATTGCAATATTCACTTTATTGCAGTGCTCTGGAAGTGACCCTGCAATATCTCTGAGGTATGCCTGTCACTTATACTTGCAGCAACTCGGTTCCCTCATGTGAATAATGATGTCTATCTCATAAATGGTTTTAAGAATTAAATAAGAAAATACAAAAATGTGCTTAGAATAAAATATCTCTGGCATATTGTAAATGTTCAATTAGTAATAGCTAATATGATGATAAAATCATAATTTGTTTTCACTTTATTTTAGATCATTTATATTCTGGTAAACCTAGATCCTTTCCCATTGGATTTAAAGAAATCAGAGAATGGGAAGTACAATTAATGGTGTATTTTTTCTGGTTGTATTTACAGAGAAGTAGGGGTGGAGTGAGCCAGCTCTGGCAGGATTTTGTGGCGATGGGACCCATTTCTAAAATCACTAAGAATTTCCTTTTCTAAGGAAGCCTATTCTTTTCCTTTGAAAATGAATTTATCACCTAGACATTAATTAAAAGGCCCCAGGGCCAAAAGCTCTTCCTACAAATAACTGTCCACACACTACCAGTTCATTTCCTATACATTGCCCTGGCAAGGTCCAAAAAAAGCTAAAAGATGGATGGACTTTGTAGAGTGACCTGGGGGTCAACTGATTCAGACAGCTGAACTCATCAATATAGGGGGCAGCGAATTCCATCACAGAATTCCATCCATTTACAGCAGCTTGTACAATCGCTTCCTCTTGCAAGCATTCAACTCTGCCTATGAAAGTCAAGTAAAGCGTATTCCTCACAACACTGCCCTAAAGTTAAGGCCCAGCCCTCTCCTGCCACCATGGTTTCAAAAATAATCTATTTAGGGAGTCAGTTGAGCACACTATTTGAGCACAGTGCTTAAGAATATAAAACTGCATATGGGCTGGGCGTGGTGGCTGACACCTATAATCCTAGCACTCTGGGAGGCCGAGGTGGGAGAATCTCTTGAGGCCAGGAGTTCAAGAC
This sequence comes from Varecia variegata, assembly GCA_028533085.1. Lineage (NCBI taxonomy): Eukaryota > Metazoa > Chordata > Mammalia > Primates > Lemuridae > Varecia > Varecia variegata. Next base: position 153,094,155 of record CM052436.1, on the reverse strand, counting down.
CAGTTCAAGACCTTGTTTCTACAAAAAATTAGCCAGGCGTGGTGGCGTGAACCTGTAGTCTCAGCTACTCAGGAGACTGAGGCAGGAGGATGGCCTGAGCCCAGGAGTTTGAGGTTGCTGTCAGCTGTGGACAGTTACTTATAGGAAGAGCTTTTGGCCCTGGGGCCTTTTAATTAATGTCTAGGTGATAAATTCATTTTCAAAGGTAAACCAACTATCCATTAGTGGCCTAATGATGACGTCACTGCACTCCAGCCTGGGTGACAAAACAAGACCCTGTCTCAAAGAAAAAAAACAAACCTGCATATGCTTTATGCTTTATTACCATAACTATTACAGTAGGATGAACAGTGGTGCCCCCAAAAGATATGTCCACCTGGAATCTCTAAATGTGACCTCATTTGGAAAAAAAAAATCTTTGCAGATATAATTAAGTTAAGGATCTTGAGATGATAGCAGTCTGGATTAGTGTGGCTCTAAATTCAGTAAGTCTTTATAAGAGACACACAAACAGAATGCCATGTGACGACAGAGCCAGAGATAGGAGTGATGTGTCCACGGCCCAGAATACCAAGGATTGCCAGCAGCCACCAGAAGCTAGGACGGTGGCATGGAACAGATTCCCCTCAGAGCCTCCAGAGGGAATCGGTCCTGCAGACACCTTGATTTTGGACTTCTAGCCTCCAGAAATGTGAGAAAATAAGCTTCTGTCATTTTAAGTCACCCAGTCTATAGTAATTTGTTCCAGCAATTCTAGGAAACTCATACAACTGTGTAAAACTCTATGTAAAGAAAACAGACTAGAAGGAAATCACAACCTCACACTAAGAGTATTCATTATTAGATGATGGAGTTATACTATTTTTTTCCATAAATCACTTGACTTTGCTGCATTTTCCAAATTGTCTAAGCTGTACATTCATTATCCAACAATTGCATCAAAATTAATTTAAAATAAGAAATGAACCTGCCTTAAAAATGCTGTTATGACCACGATGTTGAAAATTTTTTTAAAAACATCTGACATGCCAAGCAGTTGGACACATCTATGAAATCATCCCACCTCCCAGAACCCAGGAAAACATATGTGTGTGCTCTTCCCTGTGGCTACAAATATTCCAGGCCCGAGATGACAGACACGTTCCCTATTGTCTCCAAATTTTTGGCGTCGTAAAGATGAGAGGAGTCCGTCATTGTGATCTGCCAACAACTCAATAAGTGGCTGGAGAAGGTCCAAAGGCCCAGTCATCAAGGATGCAAATAACAGGAACACTCTCGGGTGCCTGACTGTGGGACAAAAGACTGAGAAATTATATTATCAGGGTAATTTCATAGTGTCCCTGAAGAAAGAAAACACCTGCATTCTTTTAATAAGTCCCCGGGAGGCCTAATTCCTCAGCACTCAAAGTTGGAGGATCCATTCTGGGTGTTATATGTGCACATATACACACATAATGAGCCAATTTTTAAGAGTTGTGAAAGCCGCTTCCACATCACCAAGTAGTTTACCAAACATAAAATCAAGTAACTCCCTCGTTAAATGCCGTCCAACGGCCAAATGTGCTTGTGTTTGCATCTGTTTTGCCAACGTGGCACCAAGATCGCTGAAGCACCGGGGACCATACGTTCAAAAGCTTAGGTCTAAAGTCTGGATAATGACCATCTTGTTTCTTTTTATGCATGTTGACTTAAAACTGGCCGCTGAGGGATGTACTGTAAACTCAATCCCTTGACTGATCCCTTTTGTGGAGTTTTCTTCTAAGAAACATTATGCAAATGGCATTTCTAAGGAAGCACCCCCCCCTTCACAACCTCTCCCATTCAGCCCAATTTAACGCCAAAGTTTTTTACATGCTGAATGGAGCCCCATTTAATGTAGGAAGACCGGATTAGAAAACTGCAAGTGGCCTCCTGTGGAACTGGAAATCGCGTTGTATTTGATTCGCTTTCTCACAAGGCTGCACCTCTCTGACACCTCGGTAAGCTGAACACCACACCCTCCGATTTGATAGGCATTTCACTTTTAAGACCCCAGCCCCAAATAAGCCAACTAGCCCAGGGTTCTGCAGACATCCTGTTCATGGTAGACACTGGTCAGAGCTCATCCGCAAGCCATACAGAAGGCAAGACGATTTCCCCCAAGCTACAGTTTTCTATTAGACCCAGGAGAGTCAAAATGCCAGAGCTAAACACTCTGTTGGTTAAAGACCTTGTCATCTTGAACCCCAAAAACCTGATTTCATATCCTGACTCCACTACTTATTACTGTGTGAACTAGGGCACGTTACCTAACTTCCCTGTTTCCTCATCTTTAAAAAGTGGAAGATAAAAGACGAGCCTCGGGAAACTGCTTTGAGTAGGAGAGGAAGAGATACATGAAAGAAGTCACGCAGCCAGCGGGTCCTCAATCATGTTAGCTCCTGGCCAACGCTGCCACCAGACTCGCCGCCTTCCTCAACATTGCCTGGGCCAAGGGGCCAGTGCTGGTCGTGTCCTTCACCACTGGGGGCCTGCCCCCACTCAGCCCCTACACCAAGTATGCCATCATGACCAACTAGGCCACACCCACAACCACCCAGTGCCCCTCCAAGATGATGGGCACACGCCCGACATGCCCAGCCACCCCGAGGGCCCAAGCTTGTAATGGCTGAAGAAACTGTGAGCACCTCTATTGAGGGGCAGGAGGCTCCCCCTCTGCCATGGCCCCCAATAAAAATGTGAAATAAAAATCAATAAATACAACAATGTTAGCTCCTCCCGGCAGCATCTCTAAGACAGGGAGGACTTCGCCGCTTAGATGACTTGCTTAGCACAGCCGTCCCTGCCAAGTAGCGACTGCTTGCCAACCTACCATTCATACCATCCTGCCAGTCACATGCCTTCACCCACTGCTCTTCAGTGGCCACCAACTCAGATGTCAACACTGGCCAGCCAGTAATGGAAATGGGCGAGGTAGGCCAGGAATAAGACAATAGGGAATGGTGGGAACTGTGAAAAAGTTGAACACACATTCCATCTAAAAGGAAAGAAGAAACATAAGACCAGAGTTGACAGATATTATTTTCATTTTTCCAGGGAAAGCCCCAATCTGAATTTTTATACAAAATCCCAAATGCTGGTAACTAATTCAAAATGTAAATCCTGTGCAATGCTAACAAAATACGCCTACAGGCCAGATCTAATCTCAGGAGTTTCCAGGGTGTGATCTCAGGTTCACATATTGTATAAATATCCTTATTTCTCAGGGCTCAGAAGAGGGAGCTTCTCCTTAAGCACTTGTGATCACATAAATGCATTTACATTTGTTTAGCACCGCACAAGAGCCACAAATACTCGTACTTATTAAGCAGGCTAGGGTGAAACTGGTTAAGAATTGCCTTGATGATGTGTGATTGTCAACTTGGATGTGAATTTCCACTGTCTAATCGGTGAGACACAGAGCCCAAAAGAGGGCCCTTTTTATACACTGACCCCAGGGGCAGAATTGGAAAGTTACCTTCCGATTATAGCTTGCAAACCGTTTTTATAAATATCATATGCATACTTCACTTAGGCAAAGAGATTGTGAAAGTATAGGGTCCAATTCTACCAAACTCTATTCACCTGAAGTGCATATGCCCCTAGGTGAGTGTGTGACATGCAATATGAATGTACTATTCCACCAGGAGTCTCATTCCTTTAAAACCTAAAGTCCCACATAAGGAGGGTCTCCATTCTATCTCTTCTGCTTTAGTCCGTGAGACAAGAATCATCACTCCCATTTAACTAATGAAGAGCTTTGGCTCATAGTGGGGAAATGACTTGTTATCTATGACATAACCTACAATTTACAGGGTCTTGAACTCAGATATTCTTACTCCTTATCAAGTCCTGTCTCCATTAAACCCCTCTTGAAACCACAAGCACATAGTATGAATAATATCAGGCCCAGCTATCAGCCATGTACAGTGGGAGGCATGTTACATGCATTACCCCAAAACAACCTCACAAGGCAAATACTATCATCCCCATTTCTCGGATAAGAAAACTAAGGCTCAAAAACATTAAGTCACTTGCCCAAGGCCGTTCAGCTAGTAAGAGACAGAACAAAAACCACAATCCCAGCAATCTGTCTTCAAAACCTGTCTTTTTAACCACTCAGTTATAATGCTACCATATAAGCCTTTACAAGCTTCACAGAAGTTTCTATGACACTGGCTGGAAATACACATTTCTCCCCAGAGATCATCCCCCATGGCTCTCCCATACACAGACAGGTAGAATCTCTTTGATCTTAAAAAGCTCCAGATCTGGGAATCATTCCCATGAGGGAATGCTCCTTCTCTCGGTAGGGAAATCCCTCTGGGATACTCATTAATCACAGGGTTAAAGGATAACCCTGGAGCCTTTTGAACCAAGAGACCACAAAATAACAAATTTATTAGGTTCTCCGTCATCCCTCCAACCTTAAACTACGGAGGCATTAGGATGAATGACAACCTTTCAACAGAATGTGGGTATCATTTTTTACGATTAAAAACAAATAACATTTATTTTGAAAAAAAGATGACTGACATCGATACTCTGTTGTTTTCTCACTATTCGTAAGGCACAAATTGTCACTCAGGGTAATTAAATAAGAATTAATTACCAGGTTGCTATACAAGCTGAGATGTTTGCAAGCTTCAGCCCAAAGAGCACACAAATATACTCAGATTTTTAAAAGAAGGAGTCTAGAAACTGGCGCCACCATTTTGGAGGCCAATTTGGCAAGAGATCTTGAAATTTTAAATGTTAACATTCTCTGACCTAGCAATTCCAATTACACAATTCCAATTACAGAAACATAAAATTGGGTAAATACACACAGGCAGATTGTAGCATAAGAAAAACTAGTGTCATACAGTATGTAATTGGGAACAATGGAAAACAACCAAAGTGGCCATGAATAGGGAAATTTTTGACTCAGTGATAATCCACACAATAGATTCCAAAAGCTAATAAATGTATTAGGCTTTTTAGCCCTTTAGATACTGACATGGGAAGATGTCCCAAAAGTATTTCTAAGTACGAAAAAAGTAAGCTATAAAAGACAGTATGTAGAATGCATATTTTCTGTAAAGTAATGTTAATAAGTAATTTGGTGGAACCTAAGGAAACACATAGCTCCAGCTTAGGGGTCAGCAAACTGCTTTCCTATAGAGCCAGGTAGTAAATGCTCTCAGTTTTGTGGGACATAAGGCCTGTCTCAACTACTCTGCTATTGCAAAAGCAGCCTCAGATGCCGCTAAATGAATGAGCATGGCTGTGTTCCCATGCAACTTTATTTATGGACTTTGAAATTGAAATTTTGTGTAATTTTTACATGCCACAGAATGTTATTCTTCTTCTGATTTCGTTTCAACCATTTAAAAATGTGAAAACCATTTTTAGCCAGTATGCTATACAAAACAGGTAGCAAGCTAATTTTGTCCCACCAGAGAGTTTGCCAACTCGCAGTCTAGAAGATACGATTGAGAAGCATTTCCCCTTTATGATATGTATGCTTTATATGTGTACATGTGTGAGAGAGAGATTTCGTATCTTCTATAATAGCTACATCTATTTAAAACAAACCAGAGAGATTAATATTGATATATTCGGATCAACTGATATATTTCCTCTGGAGGAAAACCCTATGAGGTATTTCATCTTCTATCAGGTGTATTGTTAAATGCCAATGACATAAGGTGAGCCAATCAGCAACCTTAGCTGCTAAGTATCCTTCTTCTGGCCTTAAATATTCTAGGCATAAATCTGTCTCTCTCTCTCTTTCTTTCTCTCTCTCTCTCCTTGTTTTCCCTTTTCTTGGCACATCAGTTGACTGAGACAGAGTGTTTTCCACCCCAAGCAAAATAATCGGTGGGAACCTACTTCTTAGCCAAATTACAATCCACTAAAGGAAACCGGGCCGGCATCACCTCGAATTACCGCCTCAGTCGTCAATCAACACAATCGCCGGGGCAACTAAGGAAAGATGCTTTTCAAGGCGCAGTCTTGGCTGGCCCAGCCAGCGCGGCCTCTGGAGCAACTGCAGCATGGCCAAAGCGTCCAGCCTGCAAAGGCCACTGCGGGCCGTTGTCTGGAGACAAACTGCTCTGCATAATTATAGCAACCTCACAACACTCCCCCTGCTCTGGGCTTTCCTTGTCAGCTGCCCATGAAAGTGGGACTCCAGGAAGCTTGTTCGGAAAGCCCGCCTTTTAATGGTTGAGTCAAATCTACATTTATCAGCAAAGCTGAAACGTTAAAGGGATTACAGGGGGCTTAGAATCCACTGGAGGTTCATTGATCTGGTCTTGCAAGCCTCATCTCCACATGCCCTTTAGAAATAGCTTTGGTCTGTTCCCTGGTTCTTTGGTTGCCTTTGATTTTACTACCATTCTCATCCAGGTTGGAGGGAATGTTTCCTCTAGCCCTGATTCCAAAGGATTCTCAGACTCTTTTATTCTAAACTAAGAGAAGCTACTTGCATATTCCCCTAGATAGTGGTATAGACCGGGGGTCAGCAAACATGTTTTGTAAAGAGCCAGATACTAAATATTTTAGGCTTTCAGAGCCATATAACCTCAGCTGCAGCTACTCAACTGTGCCACTGCAGCACGAAAACAGCCATAAATAAGATGTAAACAAATAGGCGTGACTTTGTTCAGATAATACTTTATTTATGGGCACCGAAATTGAATGTCATATAATTTTCACGTGTCATGAAATACTATTCTTCTTTTGATTTTTTTCCCCAACCACTTAAAAATGTACCTTATGAACCATACAAAATGGGTGAAGGGTCAGATTTGACCAGCTGGCCCAGTTCGCTGACCTTGACCTAGACCCTTACTGTTCAAAGTACGGTCCCTAGACCAGTAGCAGCAGCAATCTTAGAGCTTGTTAGAAACGCAAAATCTTCTGGGAGCCCAAGGGGGGAGGATTGCTTGAGGCTAGGAATTTGACACCAGCCTGAGCAACATAGTGAGATCCTACCTCTAGAAAAAACTTAAAAGAACTAGCCAGGTTTCGTGGAACCTTCCTATAGTCCTAGCTACTTGGGAGGCTGAAACAGGTGGATCCCTTGAGCCTAGGAGTTTGAGGTTATAGTGAGCTAGGATCATGCCACTGCACTCCAGCCTGGGTGACAGAAGAGAGAGACCTTGTCTCTAAAAAAAGGAAAATGAAAGAAAGGAAGGAAGGAAGGAAGGCAAAATCTCAGGCCCCACCTCAAACATACAGAATTGGAATCTGAATTGGAACAAGATCTCCTGGTAATTCACATACAAGTAATGTTTGAGAAGTCCTGGTCCAGAACACAGACTTTTGAAGTCAGAATACCATTGACTAGTTGGCTGTGTAACCTTAGGCAAATTGCTTACCCTCTCGGAGACCCAGTTTCCTTACTTACTAAAATGAGTGTAAGTAACTGCACCCATTGCCAAGGGCTGTCATGAATGATAAGGTAGAAAGGATGTAAAACATTTGCCTGGCATTGCCAATGCTTTTAAAATGGTAACTACTGGAGAAGCTCACTATTCTTAAAAATCTTTTTTGGAGAGATGAGAATGGCTCGTTCAGGATCTGCAAACTCCAATCATTTCCAGTTCCTGACAGGTAACCTAAATATTTGAAGAGTTCCCTGAATGTCGGAGACAACAGTGACCCAAGGTCATGTCCATCTAGAGGGAGACTACTCATGTCCTGCCAGTTACTGTCATGCAGGAAAGTGGCCCTGATGTTACCCCATCTTCAGATGTTTCAAGAAAAGCTGGAAACCTGGATTGTAACGCTAGAAAAAGCCTCCTTCTTTAATATGCTGTGCAGATCAATCAAAACCTATCTACAGGCGGGATTTAACTCAAGGTCCTCTGGTTTGCAACCACTGCCTTAGAATAAGTAATAAGAGGCAGTGAATCACAAGAAAATGAGCTAACTTTGGTTTTGGAGCCAAATTCCAGCATCATTCTCCCTACCCAGGTGACCTAAGATAAGTTATTTAACAACCCTCAGCCTTAGTTGTCTTATTAGAAAAATAATCACATCTACCTTACACCATTTGGTGAGAATTAAATAAAAATGTCTCTAAACAATGGAAGCATGGTACCTGACAGAGTAAGGACTCGTTATTGCTGATGTTGTTTTGGTATTACTATTATTATTCATCAGTACCCGGGCAGGTAGAAAGCAAATCTTCACTGTACAAATGGCTATTCTTCTCTCTCTGCACAAACTGGTTGCAAACAGGCAAGCCCAATTAACCTCACTCTGAAAGCTATCTTGTAGCAGAGCACACTAAGTGCTTAGTTATTCATGATGTTGTTCTGGCGGCGGTCCATGAAGACGCCTTAATCTGCCTCTTAATGAAAATTCCCTTCACAGTCCAGCCCTGCGGAATTCCCTCTAGGCCACCTTGAGGTGATGCTTCTTCCAGGCTAGGTCACCTGTTGGGAGTGGGGGGGGGGCGGGCAGGGCCACCTTGGCTCCCCAGCTGTCCTGCATCAGGTGGAGGAGCGACCTCTTGCTGGCAATTGTGAGCTCTCTCTTCTCCAAGACACATAACTTCTTGTTTTTTTCTTTGTTTTAGAAATCCTGAAACCTCCCACATTTTCCACCTAAAGGTGTGGGTGACAACAAAAATGGGGAGAGAGTATGTCCCCATAAAATATACAAGACTTCGACAGGAGCTTGGGCATCTTTCCTTGCACAGAGGAAGACTCAAAGTGGGAAACGCAATTTGCCACACACAGTGCTAGCTGATTTAACTCGGGGCCTCTCAGTCTTTAACGTGTACATGAATCAGCTGGGGATCTTGCTTAAGCTCAGGGTCTGATCCAGGGTAGGGCCAGAGACTTTGCATTTCTAACACGCTCCCATGAGATGGTGATGCTGCTGGTTCCTGCAACAGGTTCGAATCAGAATGATCCTCCACCATTGCTTCATTTAGGTCCTGCTCAGATGTCACCTCCTCAGAGAGTCCTTCCCTAGCCACCTTATCTAGAACGTGATTATTACTGGAATGAGGGCAGGAATCCTGTCTGTTGGGTTCTTTGCTGTATCCCTAGACACAGAGCAGGCACTCAAATATTTGTTCAGTAGACAGAGCCCAATTGGACAAGTAGAGAAAATGAAACTCAAGAAACCTAAGTCGTTTGCCCAAGGTCACACAGCTTGTTAAAGTGAGAGCAAATGCCAGCCCAGCTCTGTCTGGACTTCAAAGCCCCACCATGCCAGAGGGAAGCAAAGTTTGTTTACAACGCGCTTCCTCCCTAGAACTTTCGGGCCTTCGTGCCTGGGAGGCAGAAACACAATTCTATCCTGTTTGTAAGGGATTTGTAAGGGATGTCTGCTACGTGGACAAAGGACTGCAAGGAGACCAGGGTGGAGCAGAGAGGCCATCTGAGGACGATGAAGTGGTTGGGGCCAACGAGTGGTAATCTCAGGGCTCCTTGGTATTTGGGGTAAGGGAAGTTCCACTCTCCATGAGTCAGACCAAAGTCAGCCTTCAGCCTCTGTGTCGGGGCTCACAGTGTCCCCAGCCAGAGGAATAGAAAGTGGAATTCAAACTGCCAAAAAGAAGAGATGCTATAACCCAGAAATGGTTGTCCCTCTTTTCCAAAAGGTCACCCGAAAGTATGCCCATGGGGAAAAGGAGGGGGCAAGAGCAAGGAGCAGCTTCCTTTCCAGCCATGGGTGGAGATGCCATAAAAACCCTATTCATGGAGCCCAAGTGACGCCTTTCTGCTGCTGGTAGGGAAATTGCTTCGACATGAAAATCTGACTCAGCCTGATGAAAGGGTCTCTTTCCAAAAGAATAGCTCCATAATGGGCTGAAAATAAAACGCTTGTTTTCCCATCAGAAAATTAGCTGTGTTAAAGTGGCTTAAAGTTCTCTAAGAAGAAGCGGCGGTCCTAAAAGTCTAGAGTGGCCCTGGACACCTAGCATCCTCCGAGGTGCTAGTTATGTCTCCTCCTGAGCGGTGGTTGAGAGGAAGCTAAAAATAATTAGCAAAATTAGCAAATATTTACTATGTACCTGGGACTGGACAAACAATGTGTTTTCAATATCTTACTGAATCCCTGCAATAACGCTTTGAGGAAAGTACTATTATTATGCTCACTTAACAGTAGGGAAACTGAGAACTAGGGAGAGTTTGTGGTTGATCAGAGGCTACAGGTCACATAGCCCAGGAGGAACATAGTCAGGCTACACCTGCACGTTGCACCACAATGCCCCATAAGGCCTCTGGCCAGAAGCTGACCCAAGGACTGCAGAGTGGGGGAGGAAGGGGAAGCTGGAAATCACTCACCCAGCTGTTCATCCCTCTGCCTCTCCCACCCCCATTAGAGCACAAGATGGATCAAAAAGGAAGCAATCAGTAGTTCTGTTACATCGGATTTGGTTTATCAAAGAAGGCTTCTATACGTATTCCCAGGTATCACCCACTGTCACATTTGGGACACACAAGGGGCCAACCCAGAGCACATGTATTTGGGCTACAACGTTGGCACCACTGATGGATGTCTATGTCTGCCCATTGCATATTTATAAGGTCGCCTGCCTTGACTCTGACATAGAAGTTATTAAATGCTCTGGAGCCATAAGGGTTGTGCTCAGTACCCTGAAACAAAGGCAAGGAGCCTGCCAGACCCATCTGGGGCAGGAACAAAAGCATTTAATTTCTGAAGGAGCTGGTTGGGAGTTTTCTCATAACTGGGTGCCCGGCACACATTACAAATGAGGGAAAGTAGAGACACACGAATAGAGGGAGAAAAAAATCAAAGCAGGATTTTCTACCTATTATAGTATCCAGAAAACAGCCCTCTTCAAAGAAGCATATGAGTGGTGGAGAAAGGAAGAAAGATGCAGTAATCCAAGAAAGCATGTGTTATGATAGTGGACAATTCTCTCCTGTCACCAGTTTTTCCTTTTTATGAAGATGCCAGGGAGGATTCACCTCTTCTTTTTACATCACCAAACGAAGAGCCTGTAAGCTTGCACCCCAACTTTTCCCAGCCAGAGCCCCAGCCGCCAGATGCATTAGGAGGGCACCCAGATCCCTTGTCTCCCAAACATAATCATTCCAATCCAGGCTGGGGCTGCCTGGAAGTCAACATTCAAGGCACATTAATAAGAAACATCTGGCCACCGAAGAGGGTTGACACAGCGCAGGCGGGCAGTGGTGGATTTGTGGTTGGGACCCAGAGTTACAGGGGCTGAATTAAAAACACAACTGGAAAACACCAGCTAGTCCAGGGAATCCTATGCATGCTGCACTGTGGCACAGGGCAACGCTGCCATGCCCAGGTTGAATTGTTTTGGGGGTGAGTTACCTCGAGACACAATGCCAGTGGCAGTGTGAGGGATCTAAAGCTCTTACATCAGGGAAATGCAGCCCCAGACCAGCGCTCTGCATCCCCCAGTGTCTGGCCACCACTTCCACCTTCAATATTTGTAGCAGATGTAGCCCTGCTCTTAAAGGAACAGCCTTTGCATTCTTTCCATGTGACTTACAAGTGAGGTGGGGGGGGCAGATATGACTATGTGTATATATGTATGTATTTTTTTCTCACTGCAGTGGTGTGCATTTAAGGCGTCCTACCTCCATTTATGCAAGGCGAACCCAGGGCACTGGTCACCACAGGCGTTACATGGCTGGCCTCGCTCTATCCTCCCCAGTCCGGTCAACTTCAAAACAAAAAGACAACACACGCATGTCTCCAGCACGGGGGCTCCCTCCAAAGCCCCACTTGTGTCCCAGGCAGGATGGCCTGTCCCTCCCGCCCCACCTCCTGTGTGATTGGACTCAACTGTTCCTCTGGATGTGGGGACACCAGGGCGGGGCGCTGCCGGTGCCCCAGGGGTGGTCTCCTGCCTGCGGAAGTGTGTGCGGACCCACACGGGCTACCTCCGGCGTGGGCACCAAACCACCAAGAAATGGCCATGGCTGGGGCTTTGTCTCCCCCAGACACCTTGGTCACGGGTTTCTAAGAAACAAAAGCAAGACCTTCCAGTTCCCTAGAGTGCGCGAGAGGCGACCATCGCGCGCCCGCCCTGGACCCGACCCGGCTGGTGCTCCCGGGAAGGGGGCAGCAGAGGACACCCCAAAAGACAGCCCCAAAGTCCAAGTCCCCGGCTAGAGCTCCAAGTGACTGGACGCTGGAGCTTTGCCGCTGGGATTCCGATCTGCCTTAGGGGAGGCGGCTAGGGAAGGGGCTTTCCAGGGTTCCCCCAGACTGTGATATTAAGGGCCACGGTTCGGGTCTAACTCTCTCCCAGCTTGGGGGGTCGGGACTTACCCCCTCCCGCCCCTTCGACCGCTCTCTCGCGGCCTGGACGCGCCCCCGACGCGCCCCCGCCCGCGGGGCCGGCTTACCTGGGGCCACAGGTGCGCGGCCGCGGGGCGGAGGGGGGCTGGGCACGGGCGCTCGCGGCCGCCTGGAGGTACCCGGCGATCGGCCCCGCTCGAGTGGGGGACACTCACCGAGCGGCTGGAGAGTCTTTTCCGGGAGCTCCGGCTGAACATGGCCGGGCGCCTCCTGCACACAGCGCCGTCCGTCCGTCCGTCCGCACCGCGGGCGGGAGGGCGGGTCGCCTGGGCGGGCACCCTCGGCGGCCGCCGGCCTGGCTGTATCCGCCTCGCAGCCCCCGGCTCGCTCCGGAGCGCACGCCTCCTCCTCCTCCCCTCCCTCTGTCTCTCCCTCCCCGCCCGCAGGTCCCTCCCTCTCCCGGCATCCCCCCGCCCTCCTCGTGGTCGCCCCGCGGTCCCCGGGCTCGCCCCATCCCTCCCCAGCACCCGCCTGTGGCTACTTTCTCCCTTCCCGCCCCCCCCCCCAGGCCCTGCCCACTGGGTCTAACTTCCTTGCTTACCTGGTCCCACCCCCAAAGGCTCTTCCCTCACCCTTGTCCCCAAGTTAGGGGCAGGGACCATTTCACAGCCCCCTGCTGCTGTAGCTGGGATAGGGAAGTGGAGATGAAAGGCTGAGGGTTGAGTTTTCTTAAATTAAGGTGTAATTCACATACAGTAAAATTCACTCTTTTTAGTGTACAGTTCTGCCAGATTTGACAAATTCATCCAAATGTGCAACCACCGCCACAATCGAGATACAGAACAGTACCATCACTCCCCACCCCAAAATGGACTATTTTGAAAGTGTGTACCATGCCTGGAATCTAGTTAGTATTCACTAGGCATTGGTATTAATCGATGAGGAGAAGGAGGATGAATTATGCCCCCATCTAATTGTACAGTGCCTGGAATATAGTAGGTGCTCATTAAATCATTTTAAATCATTGCATGCAAGCTCTGAAGCCACTGTGCCTTTGTTCCCATTCTTTTCCCACCACTTACTAGTTGATGATCTCCCCAAATTAATTAACCTGTTTGTGCCTCTGTCTCCTTAACAATAAAAAAGGGATATAACAAGAGTCCTCATCTCACCCTGTTGCTGAGAGAGGTGTGTTGGGTTGTCATAACAGGCACAAACTAAGGCTGATTAAAGATCAGCTGTCAAAAAAAAGGTTGTAAGTCTGAGAGGTACAGGCCAAGAGGCCCACTTATCATTGATGTTTCAGCTCAAATATCACCTCCCCTGAGAGAACCTTCCTGACCCCCTGATGTAACATCTCTCACACGTACTGTCACATCGCTGGTAGCACATGTTGAAATGATCCTCTTTGCTTATTTATGTGTCCTTACTCAAACCCAAGTTGACTGACAGAAAGCACATTGTCTTCTTCACCCCAATCGCTCCAGAGCATATAACAATGCCTGCACATAGTAGGTACTCATAAAATATTTGTTGAAAGAGACATTCCTGTCATTGTCAAAAAAGATAACTGTCCCAGCTTAGTGTTTTACAGATGAGACACCGAACTTTACTAAAGAAAAGGTGTCTGCCTGGGGTGGCACTGCAAATTAGTGGCAAGGCCAGTCCACCTATACTCCAAATTCAAAAGAATAGGATGACACAACTCAGATACCCCCTGTGTGTCAGTGTTAGCTGATTGTCTTCATTGCCCAGAGAGGAAAGTTTGGTTTGGTTTCTGGGCCAGAACTAGGGAGAAGCAAGTAAGGCCTTTGTCTCTGGAGCAAAACACAGGGATGCCAACAAATTCGGTAATCAAAAGAATATTTGTATGCACTATTCTAAAGAAGCAAAGTTAACGCCAAAAAATTCCATAATGACCAGAATATCAAAGACAAGATCCTACCTTATATAATACTGAATGTGACCCTGCCTCCCTCACCTTAATCCTGGCCCCAGTAAAAATGCTCCAAAACTCAGTGACATTATTCATATTGTATTTATCTGTGTACTCACTGCTCACCATGGCCATGAGATGGTATGCTCACAGAGGATAAACGCCATGGCTTTTCCATCTCTTTATTTGTTCAGGGTTAGCCTATTTCAAATGCTCAACAAACATTTGTTAAACGAATACACTGAAGGCAGTAGCTTCCGCAGGGGGAAGAGAAGGGGATGTTAGCAATGGAAACCTCAGGCTGTAGTCAGGACCAGGGCAGGATGCTCACCTGGCCTTCTCAGCAGGACTACCACACACCCAGCTCTGCTGCACACAGCTTCGCATCTGGTGGAAGGGGTCGGGGATATTTGTATTTTAATTATGAAAATTTTTAGCAAAGGTCAGGAACAAAGTCAGTGCATTACAAATTTCCAACAGATGGAGGGCACATGTCTTAAGGAAGTGGCACCTTATTCCATTCCCTCAAAGGAACTACAAGAACTAGGGGCAGTTGTCCTGCCCTGCATCTTGCTTCTGGATAGATGTGGCTGGTGAATGACGCAAAGATATAACACCCTTGAGAACATGGTCTGAGTGTTTCTGGGCCTTTAACTTTGGCTGTTTGGGCAAAGAGGATATGCCAAGAAGATGTGAGTGGACTCTAAATGTTGTTTGAGTAAACCCGCCCCACAAATTTGGCTTCAAGTGCTTCTCCCGACACCTGCGGTAAAAACCAGCCCCTCCTGGACCTAGACCCTGTTGGTCTATCTCCTCTGAGCAGGAGCCAGTATTCCCTGGGCTTATTTACACCTGAGTTTCATGTATGGGCAGCAGTATCTTCCTTATCTATTCAACAACCACTTTATCTTGCTTAGGCAGACAAAGTTTAGTAGCCCAGGAAGGAAAAAAGCATTCTTGCTGTCAGCAGTAGGTGAACAGTAGACAATTTTCTTTTGCTTTATCACTGCATTTGCCCTTCCTAGACATCTCTGATGCATGTTCTTTCCGCATTTCTCAAGGCAGTGCAATTACTAACGGAACTTGAAGCAATCCTCACGCACAATTGTCAACAGGGGAGAAAGCCTCTGCTATAATGTAAAGTGGAAAAACAAAACTAGGATAGACTGGCTGTAATTAGTCTTAAAATATGCATCAAGAAACTGGAAAGGAATACACACCACATTAAAATGGATTGATGGTGAAATTATAAGGCTTTTTTTTCTTTCTGCCTTTGAAATAGATTTCCTATAATGAACATGTGTTCATTTCATACCCAGAAATGTAAAAGTATTTATCTAAAATTGAGAATTGTGCCCTTGTTCCCTGAGGTCTTCTAACATCAAGTCTGGATCAGGTGTAGCAAGAAGCTGTGTGTCCCACTTCCCTTGACCCAGCCTATATATAGGTTCTTATCTTCCGTAGTTTGGCTTTTCTATTTTTTTTTTAAAATAAATCTGTGACTTTTAAGCCAGGTGAAGCTTCCGGCCTACTGTTCCCACAGAGCAGCAGGAAACCTCAGAAATAGGTCCGTAAAGTACTTTCTAAAATAGAGAAGAACACAGTACAGCCTCACCCAGGTGCACATTTATTTCTGTTACCTACTAGAAACCATTCTGAATGCGGCAAAAGGAGAACGATCTCCCTGAACAGCGGCCAACACTTAGAACCTCCATCAAAGCGTCCTCTGAATCAGAAGTCTATAAATGGTAATTTGAAAAGAGTATTTAAAGCCATGGGTGGTGGGAGTTAAGGAGGATGACTGGAGAGAGCTAGTGGTGGGATTATAGGGGGCTTTCCTCTGTCTTCCCAACGTGCACTCTTTTGTAGTCTACAGATTTTCCTGTCTGGGCGTGAATCAGACATACATAATCAGAAAAAAACTAAATCAGGGGAGAATTGGAATAAAGAGACAGTGCCGGTGGGCTCTTTCACAGGGATTAAATAATCTTAAATTTATTAATATATTCTAATATATTTAAAGCAAAAATATTTGAAGAGATAAAAAAGTACTACACTAAACAGCATAGATCCTTCCCTTTGAAAAGCCTTAGAATTCTGCAGAGCCGTTGGCTCAGTTTATCCTAAAAATTGTTACAAAAAAAGCACAGATATGTGGTTTAAGGGATAGTCACAACAGTCCTGTTTCTAAGACCAAAAAAAAAAAGAGTGATCTAAAAACTTAACATTAAAGGACCCAATAAGTAAAAATAAATAATGGTAATCCTTCCAATGATATTTTGCCCAGACATTAAAAATGATGCAGTAGAATTAAGGGAAATTTGTATTAATATTGTTCCATTTGAAAAGCAGATTATAAACCAATGATATAAATTCACATTTGCAAAAGATTTGGGGTATCTATGACACTTTCAAAAATACACATATATTTGCAAAAAGTTCTTTTTGAATATTACTGGTTATGATAACTTGAATTTCAAATGATTGAAAGCTTGAATTTCAAGTGGTTTAATAGTTTCTATTTTGCTTATCTAATTTTTCTAAAATGAACATGTTTTCTTTGTATAATAAAGGTGAAAGTATAAAATAATAATTATTGGACTTTTTAAAGTTCTTAAAGACTAAGAGGTACAATACAGATTTTTTTTACTTTAGGTGGTAGAATACGGATTGTTTTTACTGTTTCTTATCTATATATTCTCAATTTCTAGTAGAAGCAAGTATTGTTTTGAATTAAGAAACATTTTTAAATTGAAAGTATAAATGAATTTTAAATATGCATTAAATAATTATCTTGTAAGGCTAATGCTAGTTTTCCTTTGGAAGAAAAAATTTCAAATTTTATTTCTTTGTAATTTTAAAAATATTCTAGGGTTGTTTTTCCCATGAACATAGTATCTTTTGTAATAACAGAAAAATATATTTTTGATCTCTCTCTTCTGCCACTCCCTTCAACCAGGGATCTGAGGGCTTTATGATATAATGTTCCTTGTTTTCCCAATACCCTTATAAAGGCACAAAGATGCAAAGTTGACTTTTTAATAATCCCTCTCACTTGTGCTTTTATAGGGGTCTACTGTTTGCAGAGTACTTTCATAAGCACCATACTGGAATCCCAAGACTCACGGTAAGGTCAGAAGAGGAAACAAATGCCTGCTGATGTTGTGTGACTTGCTTAACACCCTAAGCTGGTAAGAGAGGTGGTTTCAGAAGAAATAAAGCCTAGGTTTATTGTCCCAGGTTTTCATGATCCCTTTCCTGCCTTCGGGGATAGCTTTCTATTAAAGTGCTCGCTCTCCCATTTGTGATCTCTCTCTGTCTCTTTCTCCATCACTCACACACACACCTAGATGAGTGTTTTCCTGTGTGCCCTGCTGCGTCCACTGGGTTCATCCAGAAGAAGGGAGAACCTTTTAATCCACACAAAGGTGCGTTTGAGGGACCAGCATGGGTCCGAGTGAACAGCATGTTTTGGGGGTGTGGAGTGGACACTGAGGAAAACAAGGACATTCACACTCTGCCTCCGCCTCGACTACATTGGTTTCCTGTGATCCCTGGCTGCTCCTCCCCGCTCACCTTGCATGGCCACCCTCTTCCTGAGTTTTCCTCCAGTCCTTGTTGTATCACTTTTCTGCAGTGGGTTTGTCGTGGCTCCTGTCAAACAAATAGAAACCATAAAAAGGAGAAGAAGGCTTCCATGCACATTATTTCCCATTTCCCTAATCCATGCTTGAGAAGCATCGAGAAACCAAGCCTATTGGTTTGACACAGGGAGCTGGTATTTCTCAATTCAAACTCAAATTCTCTCTTTCTCTCTCTCTCTCTCTCTCTCTCTCTCTCACACACACACACACACACACACACACACACACGCACACACACAGAGCCATTTAACGACCTCTGTCTCACCAAGATTTGGAAGTACTGAGTGGTTCTCAACCTCTCTGTGCTTATACCTTCTAGTGGTAGGATTTTGGAGGGCTCAATAGAAGGGATTAAAAGACTCAAAACAAGATGAAACAGGTCAGCAATGAGGACAAAGCAATTGCCACTCTAATGTAGGAACCATGGTTGTCCTTTTCGTTTGCCCTTTAGTGCTAAGTTGCTTAGATAGAACAGCCTCTCTCAAATTTGGCTGCACATTGGGAATGACTTGGAGAACTTTAAAACATCCTAATGCCCAGGCCACACCCTGGACCAATTAAATCAGAACCTCTGGGGGTACGGCCCAGCCATCAGTATTTTAAGAACTCCTTGTGTGATTCCAATGCGCAGTTGTGCAGAACTGTTGACTACCTGACCTTTCAGGCAAAGGCTTCCCCTGGCCAGCTTCTTTGGCTGGGATTTTGCATCAGTTTGATTTCTTCTTCTCACCAGAGGCTGTGACCAGCTCTATATCCACTAGAATGACCTCAGCAACATTTATAACATACATGTAAAGAGGGTGGGTCTGGGTTTCTAAAGGGCTCTGTGTTTGCTATGCATGGGTGCAGGCAGTCAAGTGTGGAGCACCTGAGACAGAGCTAAAGTCAGCTCTGTCTTGTAAAGGAGTATAAGAATGGACAAGGGCTGGGGATGGTGACAGAGAGGAATCCTCTTATTGGCTGTGTGGATAGGGATTCAGGAGAGAGATGTGTCTAATGGGGATTGTGCAAACAAGATGTTGTTCAGTGCCTGAGTTGGCTCCATCCCAGGACATAAAGAATCTTCTGGAAAAGCATATTATTTGCAGATGCTTGGCATGCCTAGATCTTAGGGAATCCCGGAAGGGGGCTGAGCTTTGTGTCAAGGCTGGCAAAGGGCCATGTATTAGCTGGCTTCTGGTACAAGGGGGCTGCCTACACCTGGGCTTCAAGAGTGTAAAAGCAATTACCAAGTTAATTATGCTCATTGGTCAGAATTTGCTGGAGCACCTGCGCTGAGCTCATGGCACCCTGATATAGCCCCACTGGACTGAGGCCTGGTTAAAGCCACCAGAAAAGGCTGGCTTCCATGCTCAAATGAACATTGTTCAACAGCCTCTGCAAGCACACAGGGCAACCAAACCCACAATGTTAATGAAAGAAGAAAGAAAGTCTCCAATTCCAAGAAATGGCATAGATTTCACTTCTCCCATTTACCCTTGGCTTCTCAACAGACAAACAAGTCACTTTCAAGATCCAGAGCTAAGGTATCATTTCAGTTGAGGCAGAGATTTAGTGTTTTTGTAACAGTTTGATCAGATGATCTGATTTTTCAAACCAATTGGCTTGTCTTACCTTGGCAATTTCCATGAAGCTTTTCTTTTTCTTTCCTAACTAGCAGCCCCCCCCGAAAACCAACCTTGACATAATATCTTGATAAGGCCCCTTTCTGATTCTTTCTATCTGGGAAAGTTGCCTCTTTTGTCTAGCCCAGAGTGCTAACCCACTAGAATAAGCTGGGGAGTTATTTTCTCTAATATGTCATGTCTGGCCCCATCCTGATCAATTAAATCAGTACTGCTGCAGTGGGCTCAGACAATGGGTAGGTTTTAAAGCTCTCCAGATGAATTTAAAGACTAGTCAGGGTTGAAAACCTCTAATCCATCTCTTTTTCCACGATTTTACTCATCTGCCTAGATTTGCCCTCTGTGTGCTCATTCTACATGATGTTTACCCTATCCTAAGGAGAGAGTACATCTCTTTTACATAGGTAACAGGAGAAGGAAACAGATCAGGACAAGACCTTTAGTGCCTCACTCTTCAAAGGTCATATCAGAGACCAGCAGCCCTCCAATTATCTCAAATTGCATAATTCCAGTAACTTAGAATCTGCATTTAAACAAAATCCTTAAGTGTTGTGAATGCATATTGGACTTTGGGATGCACTGTTCTAATTAACTCATAAGCCCACATCCTCATGACAGGACCATCCTGCAGCCCCTCCTTGATTTGCCAGGGTAGAACAGTGGGGCTCAAACTCTCAGTTCCCAAGGTGTTGACTCTACGAAACCCTATTCTGAATGCTTGCATGGATGCCCTTCATTCTATCCTTGCTACAGCTCTACAAGGTAGAGTTATTATTATCCCTAATTGAAAGAAAACGAGGCTCTGAGAAGTGAAGTGAGTTGGCCAAGATAGTAAGTGATAGATTCAGGATTATAACAGAGGTATGTCTGATTCCAAAGTTGGTTCTCTAAATAAAACAAATGTCACAGTGCTTTATCCAGAAACAGGTGGGCACACAGAGTAGGTGCGACAGCTGGTGTGATCCTAGCTCTTCTTGCTTTGGACTGAAACTTGTAAGACCCTTTTTCTCTTGAGAGAAACCAGTTGTGCTGCTCCAGCAGCAGGTCAACAGCTCACCTTGGAAACGACCAAAAGCAACTTTAGAGTGGTGTTCACAGCACCGCTGAGAACTCCCCCAGGAGAGCACTGTCCGTTTGGCCCCTTTTTGGCAGAACCTCCTGGACATGTAGTTCATTTCCTCTTCAACAGAGAATCTGGTCTCTTGAGTATTAAAACGTACACTTTTCTTTCATGTTCTCTTCTTGCAAGCCAAAAATCATCAAACCAGATGGCCCTTTCTCTGTCATGGATGGGACATGTACAGTTTAAAATGGTTGTAAAAAACAATTGGAACTTAGTTTTAAATGGAACCGAACCTTCCAACCTTCCTGCATAGCTTGCAGCTGGGGTCAGTATGACCAAGATGCTAAGTGCCCATTAAAGTCACCTCTTTCACCTTTTAAACAGGATAACCGATGCCATAGACTATGTTGGAAACTAGATTCAAGCAGAGCCCACTCACCGTCCTTGAGTTTGTAAAATAGACGAGCAATAGACTGAATTGTCATTTTTTCATAAAAGTGGTTGCTAGGCTTTGGGTCTGTATTAGTCATGGCAGCTTAGCTAGTCCAACAAACACCAAGCCTCACAGGCCTAGCAAAAGAGCTGTTTCATTTTTGCTCACATCACAGTCTGATGCAAGTGGAGCCAGGGAGCAGGAAGGAAGAGGGGAAGAAGGGGTGCAGAGAGGGTGCCCTGCTCCACCCAGATATTCAGGCCTAGGATTCTTCTAATGGCTGCACCTGCCACCTTCTGGAACTGTGCTGTCCAATATGGCGGTCACTGGTCGCATGTGCCTATTTACATTTAAATGAATTAAAAGTAATAATTCACTTCTTCAAATTATCCACATTTTTGTGCTCAATAGTCACAGGTGGCTAGATGCTACTATACTGGCCAGTGAAGAATAGAAGGTTTCCATCATCCCAGAAAGATCTATTGGACCACTTCCTCTAAACTTCAGAATCCTCCACAGGATGGTCTGAATCCAGCCTGCAGAAAAAGAAGAGAAGAGAAGGGGGAGGGGAGGGGAGGAGTGGTGGACATATTTCCCCCCTAATTTCATTGCCAAAAGCTTGAGACACGACCTTCCTTACTGAAAGAGGACTGGGAAGTGTCAACTAGCTTTGTGCCTAGGAAGAAGGAGAATAGCACAGACATGCGTGAGCTCTTGGACATCCCTGTCCCAGTGGCCTTGTCAGAATGACAGTACTGTCTCCTACTCCATCCCCTGTATGCCTAGTAGAACCAGCCAAGCTTCTAAGGAATATCACCTTGACTGGGCCTAGTAAATCTTGACTCTTGATGGCAAAAAAAATGTAAATTCAGGTGTCAGTGAGTGTTGACTCTTAGGTGCAGGAACTCTTTGATGACAATCACCCACTTCACTTGACAGAGAAAGCCTCATACGACATTCATCTCATCAACGGCGGACGGTGTGGAAGAGCTATTCTGTTTTTATATTCTAAATCAAGAGTTGGTAACGTTTTCTGAAAAGAGCCAGATAGGAAATATTTTAGGCTTTGTGGGTCATCCAGTCTTTATCGAAACAGCTCAACTCTGCAATTGTAGTGCCAAAGCTGCCATAAATGAATGAGCATGACTGTGTTTCAATAAAAATTTATTTATGAAAACAGGTGGTAGATCAAGTTTGGCCCATGGGCATAGTCTGCTGGCCCCTGCTCTAAGTCTTTCACCAGGTCCTCTTTACCTCCTGGCAAAATCACCTTTGTCGACTTCTCATCCTCTCCTAAAAGAATGGTAAAAAGAAAGATGGAAATATTAGTATATGTATAGAGCCAACACTTCACTGTGCTAAGGACTTTACTTGAGTTCATTAAGTTTAATTCTCACAACCTTTTGAGTTACAGTTGATGGTTGCCTATTTACAGATGGAGAAGCTGACACACAGAGAGGTTAAGTGGCTTGCCCAGTGTCACACAGTGGGCAAAGCACAGAGCTGGGCTCAAAAGCCAGGTTTTGCTTATGCAGACACTAGGATTCTAAGTGCAATGGTACACTTCACTATAAGTCACTGCTGCACAGAGCAGTATTGTTTCATATCCCCCAACATGGTAATCAGGGAAGAACTTAGCTACAGGCATTACCAGAGGGAGGGAAATAGAGCAGGGGATAGGGAAAAACATTATGGACACCAGTTGATGGAATTTGCTTGTGAACACCTGTGATACCTGTTGGGGGTGGAAAGATGGTAAGAAGAACTGAGGAAGAGCTATGTAAACTACTTAGGGTCTGTCCTCTTGCAGTGGTAGACAGGACATCATTATTGTGAGGAGCACAGGCTTATTAATATGCAAGGATGTCCGATTTTAACCCTCCCCCATCATTTTTGATAAAGGGAATTCTGTCTTTGATGTCAACTTCTCCTTTCCCCGGTTTCTGGCTTTTAAAGAGAAATGCAAAATCAGGATGTTGAGTATAAACAAGCCCAGGTGGAATGGAAGAAAGGGGGAAAGATTTTCATTTGTCAGATATTTTGTGGGCTGTCCTTTGTTGTGGAAAGTATGGGTAGTGGGAAAGGCAGAGGGAAAGATGAAGAGCAGTCAGAGAGGTGAAATCTGCCTAAATACTGTATTGCTGAGATTGGAAGTTGAAGAAAGAGAGCCAGACAAGGCATGTTGCTGCTCTTGGAAAGATTTGGGGTTGGGCTGGTGAATGAGAAGCTCTGGTATAACTGAGAGGTATTAGGGAATCAAGAAGGAAAGGAAAAAGGATTTTGAGAAATGCTACTAGGGGTTCTGAACTGGACCCCTTCCAACATTCTTTGGAAGTTACAGGTAAAATTTCCATTGTAATTATTTTTGCTTTGTAGTATGTGACTCTATGCAGAGATTAGACCACATGGGACCTTGGGACTTACTTGGGTTATACTAGCAAAGTGTCTCCAGCTTTAATCTCTGAACAGCTGAAGGGATTCAAATTATATGCAAATAGAGAATTAGAGTAGGCATAGCTGTCCAGGAGTGAACAGGCTAGCTCATGAGATAGAAAATTCTCCATGTTTACAAGTGTCCAGGTAACCACCTATTGTGACATAGAGCAAGGAATGTGTTAGCCATGTGGAAAAGTGTTCTCTAACATGGCCGGGCTTCAAAAGAATAACAGTGTCACAACCCAAGGCCCCAGGCCCCTTCTATTTCTGTAATGTTGTGGGCTGCAAACGCTTCCCAGGGGATTCAGAGGTTCGGAAACCAATGATGCCAGGAGCTGGGCAAGGTGATCCCTATTGCCACTTCCAAGTTCAACGGCATTATCTCCCATGAACCTCTCCTTTTTAAAAGGATACATCATAGAATTATTCAGCCAATCAAAGCACATTCTATTAAAAAGGAAGAGTACTTAAAGGATCTCTCAAATAAATAAAGAGAAATAGAAGGAACAAAGTCACTATGAAGTTACATCCTGTTTCTTTCTGGGTCTCCTTGGATGATATTTTAGACACATTAAACTAGTCCAGTTATTTATTTTAGTGCTCTTTTTCCAGGTCTATGGGGTGCCATCCTTTCTCTGAATTCACTCCTAAAACTCCTTTAATGAGAAAATAGAGCCAGGTGGGAAAAAAAGATAAGAGGTTCTCAGGCCCCCCACGAAAATTATTCTAGAATCCAGGTAATTGTGGTGGAGAGTTGTATCTGGAAAATGGTGAGTAAATTAACTTTGTGTAAATGCAGTCCCACATGAAAAGCTATGAGCTCCTTATGAAAAAGGCTATGTTAGAGGAAACTTTCTATAAACTGAGTGGATGTCAAGATTTTTATTTTTAATGCTTTCCCCCAATTGCAAAAGGAATATATATTTATTGTAGAAAACATGGAGCATTAGAAAAGTGGAAGAAAAGATTAAAAATAGCTGTAATTCTATCACTTCAAGAGAACTATTTGAAATATTTTGAAATAGTTCAAGAGAAATATATTTGAAAGAAATATATTTGAAATAGTCTGAGAGAACTATTTGAAATATTTTGGAGTATACCCTTCCAGATGAACACATACATATACACACATGCATATACATATATGAACATATATGTATATATAAGCTCTTTTCAAAAAATTGGAGTCGAACTGTACATATTTCTTTGTAACCTGCTTTTTCTTTCCACCTCACCTATCATGAGAATTTTCTCACATCACAAATATTTTTCCACAGCAGTTTTCAAGGACTGCAAAAAAATTCCCATCAGATTAAAGCCTATTGTCGGATATTGAGGTTGTTTCTAATTTTTGACATGATCGATAAGACTACTTGTCTACTTCAATATTATTTTAAATCAAGATGTGCGGCTATAGCCAGTGATACCATATAAAACGGTGACATTGCTAAACGTGATCTCATGTTTTATGCACTCTGAAATGTCAGAGCTATGGCTTGGGAACCGGTTAACTGTAGCTCAAGTGTGCAAACGCGCCACACTCTTCCTGGGGCTGGACTGTAGAGTCAACCTTCTTGGAGGTTAGGAGGGAAGCACATGCCCTGAGGTGCTCCAGCATCTTCCACTCTGGCTCCCAGGCGAGGAAACCTCTCACTGCATCCAATAATAATGTTAAAGAGATAGCAGCGAAAAAGAAAACGGATGGCTTTGTTACGGACTGAATCGCATCGCCCCAAAATTCACAGGTTAAAGTCCTAGTCCCGAATACCTCAGAGTGTGACTGTATTGGGGAATAGAATCTTTAAAGGGATAATTAAGGTAAAATGAGGTCACATAGGTAGGCCCTCACCCAATATGACTGGTGTCCTTAGAAGAAGAGATTGGGACACAGACAGACACACACACACACACACACACACACACACACACGGAAGATCATGTGAAGACACAGGGAGAAAACAGCCATCTGCAAGCCAGGGAAGGGGTCTCAGAAGAAACTAACCCTGCCAACACCTTGATCTTGGACTTCAGCCTCCAGAATTATGAGAAAATTAACTTCTGTCGTTTAAGCCACCCAGTTTGTGGAATTTTGTTAGCGCAGCCCTAGCAATCTAATATAGCTTGCCAACACCACTTGAGAGAAATTTTCTAGGTGAGTCAAGTTCATAAGAGCAGGTGCTTTAGAACCATAGAGCTGGAGAGACCGAACATGATATTGAGGTCTAGGAATCAGGAGCAAGCTTGGGCCTCCTGGGCCTCGGAATCCTCACCTGGGGCCCACGGCTCCTGTGACGAATAATACCTACCTTTGGGAGGCTTCCGAGGATGACAGGCACAGGGCCCGGTGCGCAGGAGGCGCTGGCTGAACCGTGTCAGCTGGGCGCCAGTACAAGCTCAGCCTTACCCCGTCAGATAAGGTGAGTCTGAACCAACCATGTGATTGTTAAAAAGAGAATTACATGCTCAGAACTTTTGCTTTCAGGCAGACTCACTTTGTTTAGCCCACACAGTGCTCTCTTAGACTTCCGATTAGTTGTCAATATTTTAAAAATAGGAGATTCTACACAAATCTGGATTTTTGGCTTTTTGAGAAATCACCAGATCTGGAAGCATGGGGCCCCCATTCTCTGGCTCACCATGGTTTCTGGGCATGGGATGCATTGATGTCACCTGCTGGGCCCTGGGGCACTGAATCTGGAACCTAAACCCTAATGTATAAGCCAATTTTTATAAATAAAAATACCTATATACATAGACACAGAGAATATATGTTTATGTATGTATATATGTGTATGTATGTGTATTCCTTAAGTCAATGCCTCTCGATTTCATTATTTCGATACCTTTTTCCTTAAAAAAATGTACCTTGGGCTGGGCACAGTGGCTCACACCTGTAATCCAAGCACTTCGGGAGGCTGAGGTGAAAGGATCTGTTGAGCCCAGGTGTTCGAGACCAGCCTGGCCAACATAGCCAGACACTGTCTCTACAAACCAAAAACCTGGGAGCAATGGTGCGTGTCTATAGTCCCATCTACTCAGGAGGCTGAGGTGGGAAGACTGCTTGAGCTCAGCAGTTGGAGGTTGCAATGCACTGTAATCGCACCACCGTATTCTGGTCTAGGTGACAGAGTAAAACCTGATCTCTTAAAAAAAAGTCTACTTTGACTGCAGACACAGGCCTTTGGTGTCTGATTCAACAAATAAGCAAAACTAAAGTTTCAAACTCCTATCACCCCATACATCCTAGAAATGTGGATAAAACTACAATTCCCCTAATCTGACTTCTTATTTTATACATGAGGTCACATAGCTCACATGGCCAAAAATTTTAGCTTTGGAAGGGGCCTCAGAAATTATCTAGTCTTTGCAAAACCCTTGCTGTTGCTAGAAACCTCGGAAATTTAGGAAAGGTTTTTGGTATCTGATTCAATTTTTACTAGAACAAAAACAAAAAGCAAAGAAACTCAAACATTTACTTAGTCTTGTTAATTTCTTTTTCTTTCCCTCCCAGCAATCTCCAAGTATTACTACAATGCTCCCAGGTATTTTCTAAAACAGGTTTACCTCCACCCAGCCCTGTGAACCTCAGCATTGTCTTGTACCAGTTGCTAGGTAACTGAAGAAGATTTATGCACATCTATTGTTAATTTCGAAGACAGTTTTCAGCTCTGCCATAAACAGCACTAGAAGCAGACACCACACTTGCACTGAGACACTCCTCTAGCCTTCCCTGAGATGGGGCATTCCAGGGCACATCTACGAAATCCAAATATTCTGGTAAAAAAAAAAAAAAGAGCATAATGCTGGTGAATTCCCAGCTGTCTGCATAAACAGTTCAGCAAATCTGAGACATTTGGGCCCATCTCCAGTGCCCTCGCTTGCCAGATCCATTGGAAGTTTTATTCAGAGAGTATTGTCTGCCCTCCCAGTTTGCCTGCATTTAATTGTGCATTTCAAGGTTGTTTGAAATTTAATATCGTGTTTCTCTCCTCTGTCCTTTCCAACAGCACCAAAATTCAGTCTTTTGTATCTCAGAAGCATCTGCAAAATTATTTCTCAATCCAGTGGTTTCATTGCTGTTTTAAAGGCTCTTGTTAAGCACAACTACAGTTTATACCGGTTTGGAACAAATGTATGGATTTTATTGCCACTGCTTGGGTAAGTGATGAAGGGACCCCGTTTATATGATGGGCCCCCAAACCAAAGTTTTATAGAGTGATCATACTCATAATGACCCTTTACATGTGGGAAGTGGTTGATGTTTTACTGCAAGCTTCCCTAGGCATCCTGTCATCGGATTCTCACCACAACTCCGTAAGAAGCCTGGTTCATGGCATCGTCACTTCTGGCTTAGATGACTTCCTGACTTCAGCAGTCTGCCAGCTGGTGGTCCGGCCTTGCCTCTTCCTAATTCATCCTCCACACAGTCTCCAGAGAGGTCGTTCCAAATAGAAACCTGAACATGCCACTCTCCTGCTTAAAATCAGACATTGACGTTTCGCAATTTATGTCCCATAGCAGGGAAGACAAGGGCCTCTATGATATAGCCCCTGCCTACCTCTTCAGCCACATCCCATTATTCTTGCCTCACATTTTGCAGCCCAGCTGTGCTGCCTTTTTTGTAGGTCCCTGCACACCATGCCATTTCTCATCCCTGGGTCTTTGTTCATATGGTTTCCTCTGTTGGAGATATCCTACCATCCAATTATTGCACCAGTGCATAATACCATAGCGTTCTCTAACTCCCCTCCCTCTCTCACCCCTGCAGAGGTGCATGCCACTCCTCTAGGCTCCCAGAAAGCATCTCTCGATCAGTACATCTACAGAAATGCTTTGTAGTTATTTGTTCATCTGTCTCCCTCTCTAAATGCTTGGGTTTTTTCCCAGGCAGTGCCTATGTACCATCTTCTTCCTTTTAGCATCCCCAGAGCCCAGCACAGTGCCTAGCACATCACGAGCACCAGTTTTTTGGAGGAAGCAAGCAAGGGGAAAGGGAGGGAGATATTAAAAGGGAAACAAGTAGCAACACTGGCCGGATTCACAGATGCAGCCACCCAGCCTCCAATGATTCAATGACCCAGGCAACACGATTAGCAAGTGGGAGAGCCAGAATCTGAACAGGGAGAAAGATTTCTTAGAAATAACTGAGCCCATCCTTTCATATAGTGGAGAGGGCTTCTGCTTGCATCCTTGCAGGGATGGGACACTCACTGCCTCTCCAGGCAGCAATTCCCATGGTTGGCCAGCTATCCTCTGAGACAGGTCGTTCTTGGGTGGTGCCAAACCTGGTTTCCCTTTTATTCGCATCAGCCTGGTTCTACTCTTGTCTTTTGCCATTAGACATTTCCTCTTGTCAGAGCAGAAACCTCAGACTTCATGTTCTGTAGATAAGTCCCATCCTGCCTCCCTCAATCACCGTTGAAAATGCAAAAAATAACCAGATTCCTAGCCTGCACATAAGTGCTTTCCATGCACTACCTAATCCAAACCTCCCAGAAACAAAGTTTAAAAACATGCCCAAGATCACACAGCTAGAAAGTCACAGATCAGGCCTAGACCCCAAGGGGCCTAACTCCAAGTTCATGGACTTAACCACCTCACAATACTCTCGCCTGTCTGAGCCCTTTAGCTATTCGGCAGTGAAAAGCTAAGCAGATTAAAGGCACATAATTCTCTCTCTCTCTCTCTTTCTCCTTTTACCCCCCCCCCCCTTCCTCCAATACCAGCGTTACGGAGACTAGCAGATCTCTCTCCTCTGAAGATTATTTTTAAAAATAAGTTTCTTTCTCATCCCTCCTCCCTTCCCAAGCCCCATCTGGGGAAGAAAGATCACCGGGTTGCTGTCTCCTCACGTACCATGCTACTCACGGGGTGCGCACCAGGATGAGACAACTCATTAGTTTCAAAGCCTCAAATTAATTTTACATTACCATCCCTGGAGGTGAAAGGTCACTTTTTTATCTTCTTAGCTTTATCCACCACCCGGGAGGAAATTGGATCTTTAGAAAGGAGGGGACCCCTCTCCCTATCGTGCCAGCTGTTGATGCTTCTCTTCTTTGTTGTGAGTGAAATTGTACACAGGTGTCTGAGACTGTTTTAAAAAAACCAGAGGTGGTTTTGTTTTAAGTAGGAGGATTTTGTAAACCGTGGGGCAGAGAAATGACTAAGAGGCTGGTAGTGAGTGTGTTGAGAAAGCTGGAGACTGAAACAAACTGCTGGTGCCAGAGTGAAGCTGATGGGGACTGGAAGGTGCGTCCCTTCTCCATCCTCCAGCGCTGCCATCTCCCTCTTGTGCCTCCTGGTGGCAGAACCTAACATGGCACCAGCTGGCCGGTAGAAAGTGCAGCCCCAGGCACCATCAAAACCAGCAGTGGGCTTGGGGCTGAGAGACAACAGGGTAATAACTGACACTAGCAATCCTACCCATACCCAAGATGTGTGCTAATAGCAATTAGGCTGGTGTGAGGAGACCCTGGTGGCGTGGGAGGGGTCCGTGTCCATGGGATTGTGCAAGCTCAGTCCCTGTCACCTCCCGAATCACGAGATGAGCCACTCTACAGAGTGAGGCATGGTTTCCAGGTTAGAGGCTGCCCCAGTTAGACTGAAATTCCTCCCAGCTGGATCAAAGTCGCATTGAGGAGAGGAAGAAAGCTGCATTGAACCCTGCCTGCTTAGGTTCCAAGCCGCTATTGTCTCTCCCACCACGGTGTAATCAGAGCGAAGGCATTAACCAGAGTTTGCTTTCCCCCACCCAAGGCTTTCTCCCAACATTTTCTCGGGGGGGGGTGGAGCATCACCCTTGGGGAGCAGAGAAAAGAGAGCCTTCTCTTTATGTGACAGAAGCCCTGCAGATAGGACAGGTTGCTGCACAGCTGTGGGAGATGAGGCTGTCAGAATGAGGCAGAAACTTGCCCTTTCCCAGTGCAATCCCCATCAAAAGTGCCCCACGCATGTCTTGGAGCCGTGTGGCCCTCCTTGAAGACAGCAGCTGCCAAACGGAGCAGGGAAAAGGTCAAGGTAGAAAGTGGGATTTGTAGGAAGAAAGCAAAATAGAGCCACCACCGTTTTTAAATCAGCTTAATTTTAAATTATATTCACCAGGAAGCTTAAAGACTCCACAAACTGGGGCCAAGGGGTTCCATTTATGACACGCCATGCTTCCAGTTCAGGTCTATTCTTTCTAGGACAGAGTCGTGCTGGGGCACCAGCCCCACGAGAGATGCAAGCCCCAGGAGTGCAGTTGAAGACTGGGGCACGCAGAGAAAGGACCGCTCCAAACCAGGGCCGGGTGTGGACCCGGCAACCATTCTAGCCGCTGCTTTTCTTCCTCCTCTGAGTTGAGCTGACCCTGCAGGGAAGGATGGCGAGTTGCCAAGTGGCAGCTTGTCAGCCAGCCAAACCCGCCTTACTCCTTCTGGCCTGGAAAGGGAGAAAAGTTAAGTCTTTTTGATTTTGGTGGAGCACCCAACGGTGAGTATTGGACCCTCCTGCCTGGCCAGCCGGTGACCGGTCCCTGGCTCTGGTTGAGTTCTACCTTACACAGCCAGGCGTAGAGGAGCAAGAAGGCTGCTCCCTGGTTTAATAGGGAGCAGGGGACACAAGTTTCCATGGCCCCTTCAAGGACAGTATAATAAGAATCAGTCCTTCTGGCTGCTCAGCCTCCTTTATAGTTACTTTTGGTATCAGCTCCGTGATTTTCCTGTGGGAAGCCATCTCCCCTTCATTTTCAGCCCCATGACTTGGTTTGAGATGCTTCTTGTTCCCCTTACCTCAGTACTAGCAGTGGATCTAAGTCTGGCCAAGTGAGGTTGATCTTAGGATTTTCATTAGCACTATCAGGAAGGAAAAACTTTTTTGGCAATCGTTGTTGGGAGATAGTTTATGCATCACTCAGCTATGGCCATAACCATGCTACGTAACGAAACCCCCCACCGCTCAGCACCATACGCCATTAAGCGTTTATTGTCACGCTGGCAGGTCCGCGGTTAGCTGGCATGCCTCTGCTTCCAGCTGCAAGTCTACGGTCAGCTAGGGCAGCTCCCTCTAAATGTCTTTTGTTTCTCCAGGACTAACAGGCTACTTGTGGCATGTTCGCTTGGTAATTCCAGAAGCACAAGAAAGCGCAAATGGAAATAGGCATTTCCTCTGAAGACCTAGGCTCAGAACTGGCACGTTGTCATTTACAACCCAAACAGAGCACATGGCTCCACCCACCATCGGTGAGACGGCAAATGGACTCTACCTCTGGGGAAGAAACTGCAAAGGTGCCGGCAGAGGGCAGGCATGCAGGAGAGGTGAGGAAGGCGATCATGTAGTCAACCACATGGTGCAAGCTGCCTTTGCCAGGAGTCCTCTCGCCGCCTGATGGGGAAGGTCTGCCTGCGTGAAGCCAACGGCAAGGAGACTGAGATGGCAGAGGCAAGACGGGGAGACTGAGGCTTGATAGTATTGTTTGTGTCCTTGAATCCTGGTATGCTCTGACTTTTCAATTGTATAATTAAGACTGTTTTAATTGGATGTCTGCTGTTTGCTACAAAAAGACACCTGACCCAACTGTATCAGTCAAGAAACAAGTAAAGTCTCCAGTGCCAGGTGTAAGAGAGCAGGATTAGATTCAAAGGGCAGCAAGATCGAGAAGTGGATTCTGGAGTCTGAAATTAGAAAGGCTACCAGGGGCAACTGGACGTGGGCTGTGGAGTGTAGAGTTTTACAGGGCGCCCTCAGAAAGCCAACTGGTGTGACGGGAACACTGAAAGGACACGGTGCCATTTGAACACTCTGGGCCAAAGGAACATGAGGGCTCGTTTCTCCAGCATCCGATAGATACAGACAAAGAACACCGGAGTGGTCCCTACTGATGTCAGCCACGTCACCCAACCCCAAATGAAGAGCGTAAGTTCTGGAAAAGTGCCACAAGGACTTCTAGGACCGTAAGTCCTAGAATAAGTCCTTGACCTTGTGATCATAAAAGAAGAACCAAAGATTTCAGAGGAGCAGCGGAGACTTTTGGCTCAAGAGGAAGAATTCCCAGGACACTAATATTTGAATAGCCTGAGCAACACCATTCACTACGGACATTATCATTTATTGAGAACAAGCCGTGTGCCAAGCGCCAGGCTAAGGATTTGCTATATATTAAATCATCCAATCCTGTCAATACACTGGAGAGGTTGGCATTTAATCTCCATTTTACACATGAGAAAAATGAAGTTGGAGAGTTTCCATCCATCTTCGGGCCCAGGGCTGAACCTCTGTCTTGCCCTGAAGTCACTGCAGTTAACACCAGGCTAGGAGCCTCCCTAAAGGACTGTTCTTTATTCTTCTTGACCCTAGAGTCCGGAGAGGACCTTTTAATTAGTGCTTCCTTCCCTTGCCCTTTTTATAGCCTCCTGTTCTTTGAAATTGGGCCCAGTATCAGACTGGAGAGAAAAATATCCTCTCTGTCAAAAACTTTTCTACAGTCTCATTGTAGAGAGCAATCGTGGTCTTCCCTGCTCAGCACCCAATCTCCTTTGTTCTGGCAACAGCACCAGGTTTCCTTTGGGGAATCACCTTCGCCCAACCAGCAGCCCAGGTGACTGAGGTGGGACTGACCCCACAGAGCTGATCCTACAGCCCTGCTTCTCACCCCAGGGTGGGCATCTGAGCCACAGCCACCGATCGATGTGTTGCATGACCTTAGAGAGGTATGCGGTACAGTGGGGCCCAAGTCTACTGGCTCTGTGTCCTTGGGCCACTGCCCTAATCATTTCTGTGCCTTGGTCTCCCCATCTGGGTGTCTGATATGACCAGGCCAAGGGAATCTTTGCTAGGAGTTTGTTGCAACTACTGAGAAAGCAGTTCTCTCTCTCTCTCTTCCTCTTCCTCTCTCTGGTGGGACTGGCTATTAGATATAAGATCTGATAAGGCTGGAGACAGCTTTTTCTCAGCATTGTTTGAGGGCCTGGCTGTGCCTGTGGTCACCATTACCCTGGAGTTCTCAGAAGCATGCACCAGCCACTCCATGCTGTGGGGAAGATCAGTCGCAGACAGGATCGGGGTGGGGTGGGGGTAGCAAGAGTGAAAAGAGTGAGAATTGCTGGAGAATCTTCAGACTCGGCAGCTTCTGGCTTTTGTCTCCTCTCTTAACCCTTGAGACATGCACAGTAGTAAGCTACGACAGGGAAAGAGAAAAGAACGCACCTTCCTGGAATGATTTCCTTCCTGTCTGTCTTCCATGCATCGGGCAAAAGAGCACAGCTACGGAGGTACCATACACACCTGGGTATGAGTCTCAGCTCAGCCATCCCCCAGTTATAACAACACGGACAATTTTTGTAAACCC
Organism: Varecia variegata; assembly: GCA_028533085.1. Lineage (NCBI taxonomy): Eukaryota > Metazoa > Chordata > Mammalia > Primates > Lemuridae > Varecia > Varecia variegata. The sequence continues at coordinate 153,060,421 of CM052436.1, read as the reverse complement.
TCTGGGCCCCTGGGAAATAATAGCATTAGGTTCGACCTTATGAACATTTCTGTAGGCCAAATTGTTGAATATTGACAATTTCACATTGCTCACCCTAAAAGTTCCCACCCTACAGAGTCTTGTCAGCATTAAATGAGATGATACACTTGCAGTTCTTATTCCAGTGCCTGGCAGTGAGGTAATGGCTAATCAATGTTAACTGACGCTGCTACTATGATGATGGTGATGATGATGATTGCTGAGAAACGGAAGTACAAATCACAGGAAACAGAAAGAGCAGCCCCTTGTAGGTTTTCAGTGGTGGTTTTGGACTTGACTGCCAAAGCTGCTCATTTCCCCTCAAATCTTGTTCTTCAGGTTTTTATTTGTTATTGTCTCCAGCCAAGGCAGGGAAGCCCAAGGTTCACAAAGGTAAAACAGGCAACTTCACGCCTCAGTGGCTCTTCTTTAGAACTGAAAACGTCCTCTGGGATCCCCGGTTGTCTCAAGTTCTGATTACTGGGGAGGGAGAGGTGGGGAGGGAAGGAGGAAGGGGTGATTTTAGAATTGCCACTCATATTTTTAAACATCTTGACATCAACAGAACAGTTTCTAATTCAGTGACAACTGGGGCATTTGTTTTGATCGTGGGTTTCTCACCCACCAGTCAGTTATTTTGGTTAAAATAGAAGAGCATTTGTTCTCTGAAAGGTGACAATTGGATGCATAGCTTATTCTCATTTCTGAAGGCTTCAGGGCGTGGCCACTGAGCTATTCAGGCCATTTCTCCCTCCTTGGGGCCTTGGGACACATTCTGCCCTGACAGCCAAAGGTTCTCTCCTCTTTTCTGCACCTGGCTCCCCCTACAGAGTGCTCAGCCTCAGCGTGACTTCATGATATCCTCTCGGACACTCTGAAGCCATTAACCCTTCTGTTACATGCCCGCATGCTACTTGGGAATTTTACGCCACGTCATGTGTCACGTCTGCAGTGTTACTGTTCCCTGTGCCGCTGTCTGTGGAACAGCACTGGGCTTGCAGCACAGGGTGACAGGTACTGGCTGGGTCTACTTTACTCTCCACTGTCCCCAGGACCCACCCTGATACGTACCACATGGTTAATACTCATAAACAATGTATTAAATGTATGAAGTAATCATGCAATAATTCACAATAATTAATTAAACAAAATCATTAATCAGTGACAGAGGCTTAGTCCTTCCCCCTTGGTGATAAAATATTTGAATTGGGGTGCAGAAGGGGCAAGGATGCCACCTGGCCCACCCTATGAAGGGGAGCAAAGAGAAGGAAAATTCCTATTCCTACTCGTCATGGAGTCTGGGAAAGGTGATCGCAAGATGTTCCAGCATTTCATAAAAAGTCCTGCACATGCAAACACAGACTACTGGGAACCAATCTTGACCTTGAGACATGACCAACAGCCTGGAATGAATGAGAAGTATCCGTGATTAGTTTGAAGTGAACAATAACAAAACAGAATGGAAGGAATTCTAATCAGAATGAGATGGGGGAAGGGACGCTCACCCTTATCCATGAGATTGCATTCCTAATCATGGATTCTTGGCGAGTGGAAGCTGATGTTTACATCTGGGTTTGCCAGAGTCATTGGAGTTTGTGAAAAGGAACAACAATCACAGCAAACATAGGGAGAGAACATTTTGTTTGGGCTGCACTAGCCAATCAAACGGTAATTTATCTGCTATATAAGGCTACCTCCCCTGCTAGAGAGGAAACCTCCTAAAGTAAGAAACTGGGCCTTGTATAACCTTTCAATTTTATCTAGAATAAATGCTTTGGATGAACAAATGAATGATTACTATTATTGCCATATGGCTTTTATCTCTAACAAAAACAAAGTCCAATCCAAATTCTCATATTAAGATAACTCTCACTCCATAAAATATCCATTAGCAAGAAATAAATATTTATTAAATGCCTACAATGTAGCAGGCAGTATATTACACATTGAGAGGCACACGGGGACTCTGTCCTCAAAGAGTTTAATTGCCTGGTTAGGAAGTATCTAGTGAAAGCTTGTCTGGATCCACATAATAGAAACTAACTCAACTCAAGTAAGGAAAACAAACAAACAAAGAAAATTAGGATATGGAATCCAAGAATAGGAAACATGGCACTAGAACTGGAAAAGCAAAAGTGGAAGCCACCTCGCTATCTCACTCAGGCTTGTCCCTCCGCTACCAACCTTGCACTTGACCCAAGATGGCGGCCAGTCCCAACACTACATTATGACCTCAAAGATCAAGCACTCACCATACTGATTCACCACAGCTGGGGAAAGGGTAGGGATGGATCACGGGATTTACTGCCTACTCACTTGGGCTGTATGCAGGTTGCCCCTAGAAGACATGGCAGACAACAACTGGCATTTCAAATACAGGCAAAAAGGATCTACATACATGCAAGGGGCAAACAGCAGAGGGCATAGAAGACCCATAAAGGAAGTAATATTATAACTGTAGGTTTAGTCAGTCAAGAAAAATGACAAGGCTGGGTTCAGTGGCTCATGCCTGTAATCCCAGCACTTTGGGTGGCCAAGGTGGAGGATCGCTTGAGCCCAGGAGTTCGAGACCAGCCTGGGCAACACAGCAAGACAAAAAATAAAAATTTAAAAACATGAAAGATGGCAAAAGCAAATGCAATGGGGAGAAGGAATCTGTCCCCAAATCCAAACTTCAATAAGAGGAAGGGGTTCCAAAACTTCTCTCCCATAAGTCCTGGCTGCCATTATTCCAGTTGCCAGAATGTGCCAGATGGTTTTGCTAGCAAGGCCAAGCCCTCTAGCTGCTTGGAGGTGATATTTCAGGGAGGTCTTAGTTTTGTTACTTCCTCAATAGCCCCGTTGATCCCCATGACTGGGGACCCCGGACAAGAAATGTCTCGTCTTCTGAGGTGCTTGCACAGCCTAAATGAGGACACCATTAGTCCCACAGATTAATAATAATACCTACTACTCATTTAGACCTTAGTAGCTGCCAGACATTGTTCTTGGTCCTTTATATACATGAACTCATTAGTTCTCAGTGCTTTTCATTTGGGCATCAAATATTCACTGAGCTCCTACTGTCTACCCAGCAATTTGCTAGAGCGTATCAGAAGTCTCTAAGCTGCTTCTCCCCACTCTGAATAATCCTGCTTGTTATAAAAGACAACCAAACGTGGTAGTGGAGGGTGGAATTAAGAGCACAAACTGCAGAGTCAAAAAGCAAGTTTGACCTCAGTTTTGTCACTTCCTGCCAAGAGACCTTGACTCAGTTTCCTTTCCACTCTGAGCCTCAGTTTTCTCACCTGGGGATAATAATGGTACCAACATCATATAGTATTCTGTGAGGATAAAGAGGAAAATGTATGGAAAGCACTCCGTATAATCCTTTGCAGAATAAGCACCAAGCAACATTAGCAGTTCGCTTTTGCCTATTAAGAAATGCAAAGCAGAAAGTCGCTGCATAGCAAAGATTTGCAAAAGAGACTAAGAAAGACTGGCTCAGAGAAACGGAATGGGATAAAGAGAAAGGATGCACGTGGAAAATAACTTTTCATTACAATCTGAAGGTGAGTACAGGGTAGAGTCTGATATCCTCCTCCCATTGCTGCTTAAGTAGAGAAGGTCCAGTCCTGAAGCTTTTCCAGCTGCCTCATTTTCCTATTTCTTGATGTGTAAAATGCATATAGTCTAAAATCTTTTTAGTATGAATTCTATCAATACAATCTTTGAGGGGTATTTTTCCGATTAATTTTCTCTTAAAGATCAACAAATTATAGAATAGAAATGAAAATAAATAAAGTAGCCTCTACCATATATTAAGTTATTAATATTTTCAATCATGAATCATACAAGGACACTGGGCTTAAGTCGACTCCCTACTCCCAAGGGAACAATGAGATGCATATCCCCATTGTGTTTTCAGTTTGGTCTTTGGTGTTCTTCAAGATCAGATGTCCAGGAAAAACTACTGTAGATTGTAAGAAATTAAGGAAAAAATAAGCTTGGAGAAAAACATACAATAATGTTACTTACTTTCCATGTGTTCATATATATATAGGCAAATACAAAGTTAAAGTTCTGGAAAGATACCCCCAAACTTGTAACCTCCTATAAAGAAGGTCAGGGTTAGGAGTGGCGTCCAAGGGAACATTAGCCTCATCTGTGATGTATTAAGTTTTTAAAAAAGGAGACTGTATTTATCTCTTACTTAGGTAATTAAAGTTTAATTGTTAAATAGGGAGCCTTGTTTAAGGAATGGTTCTCCAGGGAGCTACAAGAAAAAGCAGCTTAGCTGGCTGATTTCCCCGAGGCCAGGTCAGGGTTCAGACCCCAACCACGTTGTTCCAGAACTTAAGAGGTGAGTTTGCCAACTTAATTATTAACTGAACTGAAAAAGTGACTATCTGGAGACTGAGGGCTAATTTTGACATTGATGTCAACATGTAGATGTCTTTTTTTAAAAAAAGAAAGCATCTGGTTGTGTTTTCCCAACTATTGTTAAAGCAAAACTAGATGGGAAGACAAATGTGCAGAAATTGCTATTCTGGGGGACTCTCGAGAAAGTAGAAATATGAAATAAACAGCGTTGAGAAAATTCCTTCAGCTGTGGATGTGTTTTAATATATCCTCACCTTTTCCAGGTGAATTGCACACACCTCCTTCCTAATTCCTTCTCTACAAATCCTCAGGAGCTCAGAAGTAAAAAATCATATAATCAACTCTTTTAAAAATTGTTAATGGGTCGGACATGTAACAGAAAATTTATAGCCACAGATCTTCCTAAACCTTCAGGCTAACCTTTGGTCTCAACGATTTCCTGTACAATCTTGATCAAATCCACTGCAAAACCACAAATGCTCACATAGTCGTCACGTGTAAAGCACTCTGTGCTTTTCTTTCCCCCAAGCCTGTTAGAACTGATATCAAATTCACCCTCCTGCTGTGCCCATCACCTCTGTGAGAAAAAAGTCCTGTGTATGGCTCCTTCCAGGGCATTCTGAATATCCAGGACTTCATAGGAGACGCTAAAAATAAAATACAATTTAAAGCTCCTTTTTGTTATTCTTTAGCAGTAACCGGGGAGAATAAGCAAACTAAAGCATAGGAATGGGGCAAGGGTTTGCTCTCTCACTATGCTGGGCCCATGGAAATGAAGGCTCCCTTTAAAGATCAGGACTCAAAAGGTCACCTCAAGACCCAGAGTAGTGTTGCAGGAAGAAGTCATATAACAGCTAGGGGGGCAAGAAAGAGACTCTTTGCAAACCTAAGTTCAGATCTTGGAGGTTAAAGAATAGCCTGGCACGTAGAAATATTCACAGTCAACAGATAGGGAGGAAACGCAACTCTGCGGACACCATCTTAAGATCTTGTTTAAATTCTCGTGACAACCCAGTCATTATCCCCCATTTGCCAGATGAGAAAACTGAAGGTTCGGGAGGTAAGGTTGCATAACTGGTAGGGAGAGCAGCAAGAGAGAAGGACAGGTGCATGCTTAGTTTAAAGAGAGGAAACTTGAGGAATTCAGGGTTTGGAAGAATCTGCAAACATCTTGAACCCACGTGATGTTTGGAGGGGAAGGTGAATGTTGGTTCACAAACAACCAGGAATATAAATCTAGCAAAACCAGAATGCATCTCTGTGCCAAGGGAAGGTACAGCAGTCAACAACCTAACAGAAACAGCTGACACACTTGAGTCAGGTGACCTGGAGGACGATTTATTTAGCAAAGGGCTGTTTAGAGAGGTGCGTGTGCGGGAGCATGTGTGCCATGTGCAAGGGGCCAGGGCTAGAAGCAGCAGAGGGCTCACCCTCCCCAGGTCTGAAGGACCGAGGGAAGGAAGCTAGTACCGGAACCTGAGGGAGTTGTGTAGAGGAGGCAGCCTGAGAGTAGCAGAGACCTTAGTTGGGCTGCAGCCACCTTGGAAGGAAGGGCCAGTGAAATCCCTACTGCTTTTGTCTTTTCCCATCCTCCAATCTCCTGCAAGCGTCTACATTGGCCGAACCCAGCTAAATGCCAAAGGGCAAGGGTACTGTATGCCAGCTAAATGCCAAAGGGCAGAGGAGGGTATGGGCTGGGGAAATCCAAGATACTCAGCCCAGAAGACAGGGCAGCACTGTTACCTAGAGACAGATGTGCAGTGGATTGAGTAGATATGGACGGAAGGAGGGGGAGGAGAGAGCTGAGATGGCAGGTCCGTTCTGACATTAAGGAGTCATCATGTAACATGCAAACACGTTCAGCCACTGGGTGGACACTGCCACTTTAATAGTGGGCCAGCTAACACCTGGGTGGAGGTTCTTTGAGTCCTGCAGGTGTTTATCTAATGGAAACCATGTAACTCAGTGCCTTATGGGAGTGTACTAACAGCTACCTGGGTTGCTAGAATACTGGAAAATGGCTACTTGGGAAAAGGACACCCGACCATTTGGGGAGCTAGGAGGACATACGGAGGTGAGAAGAGAGACGGATAAGGAGTGAGACCCACTGACCCTTCCACTCCTCACTCACAGGCAGAATCCAGGAGGGGCTTCCTATTCATAGCTGGATCCTATTCGCAAGGGACCTTGTGACAGAGTTGGGAATGAACTATGTTAAGAGATAAAGAGTCATAAAAGACAGAAGCATATGTCATTCTGGCAGAGGGTTCGCTATGTTCCTAGAGGGCTTTGAGGTGTACTGAAAGGAAAAATTAAAAACATGAGAAACAAAAGCAGCTCCTTTCCTGGGGCTGCCAGAGCCGTAGGTCTTGTTCAAGGTGTCATCACTGCTCTGTTAAGTTAGTAGCCAGGGCGCCCAGAGAGAGTGCAAGTCTTCAGGATGGCGAGGAACAGGGAAAGCTTCTGCCCAGCAGCTGAGTGTAGGTCAGCCAGCCCCGTGGGCAGACTGGGGTGCTCTGGAGGACAGGGGATTGGTGTTACCTGGGTCCAGGTCAGATGAGGGAACGGGCCAGCAGCCCAGGGTGCCAGTCCACAAAGAACCCTAATCATCACTGGGATACTTTGGAAAGAAGGTGCCTGTTAACTCAGGTTCCCTTCTACAACTGGCAGGATGCAAATTGGTCCCAATACTGTCAAAGTAGAAATTACCCTCAGGAAGAAACAAATGATGGTGTCTGCCAAGGCAGACTTATCTCTGTAGGAAATTTTTGACAGTAGCCTCCATGAGCTGCAAGATTTAACTACTGAAAATGCAAGAGTTGTCAACTGACCGCCACTTAAAGACAAAGATCTGAATAGATGAAATTTTGGAGCTGAGAGATGCATTATGTAGTGCTGTTTCGTGGGGGGCCATGATTTTCTTATTTAATTTTCTTTTTTCCTTTTGTTTTGGAGATAAGGTCTCACTCTGTCACCCAGGCTGGAGTGCAGTGGCCTCATCATGGTTCACTGCAATCCTTGAACTCCTGGGATCAAGTGATCCTCCTGTCTCAGGCTCCTGAGTAGCTAGGACTACAGGTGCGCACCACCATGCCTGGCCAATTTTTCTATTTTTTGTAGAGATGGGGTCTTGCTATTGCTCAAGCTGGTCTCAAACACCTGGCCTCAAGTGATCCTCCTGCCTTGGCCTCCCAAAGTGCTGGGATTACAGGCGTGAGTCACTGTGCCCGGCCCTTATAGACATCTTAAACCTTTAAAAACTTTCTAAGAAGTTATCTGATTTATGAAATTTCAAGATAAAATTGAAGAGAGGGGCCTAGAAGAGGAGGAAGTTTTCTTCAGTCAGTGAATGGATGAAGGGAATTCGCTTTGAACATGTGCTTTATCATCTACAACAGGTTTGTTCTCTGTCCCCACCAAATACATGTTGAAAAAATATTTAGAGAATTCTAACTTGAAAGGGTAAGAAAGTAACAACCTGTCCCAGGCAGCCCCCTGGGTGCTGAACTCTGGGAGATTTTGCTTGGTGAAGTCTGAGAGTACAGTCCCACAGATTAACACGATTTGTCACAAAACATGGCCTTGCTTATCCATTTTCCTTTCTCTTATATTCCTTCCTGACAAACTCAAACTCATTGAGCACCTGCGGTACGCCAGGCTCTAAATGTTGGACATGGCTTATTTTATTTCATATCCAAGGGGCTCTCAAGGATACACAGACATGTTCTAGACCTGCGCTGTCCAGTATGGTAGCCACTAGGCATGTGTGGTTATTGAAATGTAAATTTATTATAATTAAATAAAAATTCAGTTCCTCAGTTGCACTATGTATCAAGCACTCAATAGCCACATGCAGCCACAACTACCCTATTGGACAGCACAGACAGAGAACGTTTCCACCATTGCAGAAGACACTGCTGGAAGGTACAGTTCTAGGTTTTTCAGAGTTGTGTCTACCTCCCGTGAAATCATTTAGGCAGGAAAGCTGCCATTCACTGAGCAGCTCTGGGCCGAGCACTACAGCCTCACTGCCTCACATCTCACCCCATTTTAGAGATGAGGAAACGAGCACAGAGATGCCAAGAAACGTTCTCGCCATCACACAGCAAGTGAGTGGCAAAGCCAAGGGAGTTTGACTTCAAAGGCTTTGCTCATTCTGGTGACACCACCTTCAAGGGCATCACTCCCAAATGTGATTGAAAGCAGCGCTGTGGACAAGAAAAGTCCTGGGGAACCAGTGGCCACAAGCCATTGTGGGCTGGGCGTGGTGGCTCACACGCCTGTCATCCTAGCACTCTGGGAGGCCGAGGCGGGAGGATCGTTTGAGCTCAGGAGTTTGAGACCAGCCTGAGCAAGGGCGACACCCTCTCTCTCCAAAAAAAAAAAATAGAAAGAAATTAGCTGGACAACTAAAAATGTATTATATATATATAAAAAATTAGCCGGGCATGGTGGCACATGCCTGTAGTACCAGCTACTTGGGAGGCTGAGGCAGGAGGATGGCATAAGCCCAGGAGTTTGAGGTTGCTGTGAGCTAGGCTGATGCCACGGCACTCTATCCTGGGCAACAGAGTGAAAAAAAAAAAAAAAGAAGCCGTTTAGGGGTCAGACAGGCTAGAGGACCAAACCCAGTTCTGTCACTATCTGGGTGATATTGTCCAAGCCACTTCTCAAACTCTCTGAGTATACAGGCAAAGTGGGGATGCTTACAGCACCCATCTGGTAGAGCTATGCAGATCGAATGAGAAATGACACAGAAAGCACTTGGCACCTTGCTATCTGGTACCTAATTGCCATTTAGTACATGTACATATGATTGTTATTAACACTTCTGGAGTGAATCCTTTTCTAGCTAAGCAGCCCGCGGAAGAATTCGCCGTGCTCCCTGCCATGCACATTTCTGAAGCTGGGGCGCCACCTGCTGGTCACTCCTGGATACATCATTCAGCCTCCTGTTCTCCCCTGCAGGGGCCCATCCCAGTGTTCTCGTGAGACTTGGCTCCAAAACAGGAATGTCGGTTGATTATTAAGAAACAAAACAAAACAAAAGTCCCTTTCACCTTGAGGCTCCCCTGAGCATTCAGGAGAAATTTAGCTCTTGCTGACTTTGCTGAGATCTTCCTCATTGCCTTCACTGCTAGGCAGAGAGAGACGATGCACCTCTTTGGGGCCCTGTTCTCAGTGTCTAGTCCATGTTCCCAGGGTCTTTTAGCTGCAGGCTACTACCTACAAGCACGGGGTCTTTACCTTCATGGCTGGCCTTCCCTTCAATCTCATGCTGAACATACATCCCACCTCCCTGCCTCCATTGACCTAAAAGTCCTGTTGGGTTTTCTCCTAAATATATTTAAAATCTATCCGTGCCCCTCTGTATTCTCCATCACCACCCCAGTCTAAGCTGCCGTCATCGCTCACCTGGACCACCGCATGAGCCTCCTGATTGGCCTTCTTGTATCTTCCCCCTTCCCCTGTCCTGTGGTCCTGGCTGCTCTAGCCACTGGAATGCTCTGGGGACCGTTCAAGAGCTACCAACACACAGGTGTCAACCCATGACTAACTAAATCCGAGTCTGGGGAGGGTGGGTAGGGGGTCTCTCCACATTCATAGCTCGTACAAGCTCCTGGATGGTCTTTTGTGCGGCCAGGATTGAGAATCACTGAGCTTCCAGTCCAGACCGGCAGCACCCGCATCCCCCGGATGGCTTGTTAACATGTGAGCTCCTCAGCAACAGCCCCGGAGTTTCGGGTTCTGTAGGCCAGGGGTGGCCTGAGAATTTCCATTTCTCACAAATTCCCAAGTGATGCTGGTCTGAGGACCACACTTTGAGAACTACTGTTGCAAAAATACAACGTGGACAACAAAACTCCTGTTTCAATGGCTTCTCGTTGCACTTATTCATGTATATTTAAAAAATTCCCATTCTGTACCACGGCCTATTGGGCAGGGGATGGTCCCTCCTACCTCCCAGCCACTCCCCTCTCTGCTCTAGTCACCCACTGGCCTCCTGTTCGCTCCTGACCACCCCAAGCTCCTGTCCCTTCTGGAGACCTTTGCACCAGCTGCCATCTCTGCCCAGACGGCACCGCCTATAGCTCTTCTGTTGTGTGGTTGCTGCTCAGTCTTCAGGGCTCACAGAGATGTCACCTCCTCAGGGAAGTCCACCCTGTCTGCCCCACTGAACACTTGCCTTGCCTCCAGCTCACCTCTTACTCACTCAGCAACCTGTTTAGTTCCTTTAAAGCCTCTATCGCAATTTGCAATTATTTTACATGTCTGTTCCCTTAGCATACATTGACCTCTCTACCAGAAGGCAAGCTTTATGAGGGCAGAGACTTTGTCTTCTTACTGCCCAGCACATATTAGGTGCTCAATAAATGGTTACGGAATGAAGGTTTGATTAGAAACACAGAGTCAGAGTGTGCAGAGTTTAGAAGTAGTAGTAACACTAGAAGCAGGAGACTCATGTCCCACTGAGGGCTCACTGTGTGCTCCTCTTCTAACATTACATCTTTAACCCATGCAGCAACCGGGCGAGGTGGTATCATCTTTAACTTACAGATATGGAATGGGAGACCTAGAAAGGTGGGGAAACCAGGCAGAGGTCACACAGCTAAAGGGGGCAGACAGGCCACGAATCCAGGCTGCCCATGCCACATCCATCGTGAGGGATGGCAGGAAGGAAAGGAGGCTCTGCAAAAGGAGACCTGGAAGAGCTCTTCCCTCAGGGAGTTTTTCACTCTAAACTCTTAGCCAAGGCAAAAATATAAAACAGAGCTGAAATCAAAGAAGCCTTGCCCTACTTTCCAGCTCTCTGATTCTCCCTGAATCTTTTAGAAGAGAATGATCAAGCAGTGATGGGTGTCTCAACTTTTAAGATTTTTTAAAATAGCTTGCTCAGAGCCTTTGGGGGCACAGCACAGGCAGGAAACGGCAGAGGCAGGACCCGAACCCAGGCCTTCTTCCTGCACAGCCTGCCCGGGCTTTAGTACCCTATGCAGAGGGTGTCTCACTCAACTTCCCTTTGTGGTGGTCTGCCTCATTATTATTAATATATTAGTTAAGGTAATAATAGATGCTGCCAGATAACCAGCCTTCTCCCCAAATCCAATGGCTTAATGTAAAAAAGCTTATCTTTCACTCCATTAAAGCCAAAATCAGCGCTCCTGCTCTGCAGGCAGGGGCAGTACTTCAGAGGCCCAGCCTCCTTCATCCTGTGTTTCTCCTGTGGTGGCTGGAGAAAGGGAAGGAGAAGGAACATGGCAGTTTTGACGGGCCAGGCCTCAAGTGGAGTGCATCCCTTCCAGCCACACGCACTGGCCAGAACTCAGTGACAGGGCTGTACTTAACTGCAAGGGAAGCTGGGAAATATAGCCTAGTTGTCAAGGTTATGCAACAGCCTGCCAGTCTCATCCTCATCTCCTGAGTCTGTGATGAATTGCCCCCCATCTCCTCTGATTACAGCATTTCCATAATTGTAGACATGATGTCAAATGCAATGAGGAGAGGGGCCACCTTGATCGTAAGTTCATATTACAGAGGAAATGACAGGTCTCCAAGGTCCCCTGGAGAGGAGGCTGGAGGTTTGGGGAAAGGCAGAGGAAAGGAGAGGAGGTTCAAGGCACTATTTGCTTAAGTCCAGTCCTGGCCTAGAGAGGAAGACAGCTTTGTCCAACATTTTGGTGTCGTTTACAAAGTTTACCTTGACTTTGATTCTGGATATTTCAGAATTTCACTAATTAAGTAAACATTTATTGGGCAGCCAATGTTTTGCAGACATAGTTCTAGGACTTTGGGATACTAAACAAATGAATGAATGAATGAATATAAGATTAGCCCAGTCTTTATCTGGTTGGTATTTTGAAGACACCTGTGATAAAAGTTTGACAAATTATAATAATATCCAGGACAGTATTCGACACTTAACATAAATGAGCTCATTTCATCCTTACAATAATCCTATGAGGTAAGTCCTAGTGTTATCCCCATTTTACAGAGAAGAAAACTGAGACCTAAAGAGATGAAATAATTGTTCCAAATTTCACTGCTCTGAAGAGGCAAGAATGACCCCTAACTACATCATACTGCCCCTATGGTTGAATTACAGTTCTGTCTGCACATTGACACAGACGTGGGCATAATTCAGTCGGCTTCAGGTAACAGAAGGAGGTTTGGAGTTCCTAACAGTTACCGAATCCCAGAACAAGTTGAAACTGAGATCACGATTCCTCCAAGTAATTCAAAGGTGACCGGGGAGCCAAGCAAGCTAGCTGACGCTGGAGGAGACACTTTGTCTCCCTGCTCTTCAGTTTCCCCGCCTTTAAAACAAGGGAGCCGGCCTTGAAGAACCTGAAGTGCCCTTCTTCCTCTGTCAAGCACCAAGGCTACGGGAAGGGCAGATGTTTTCATCAGCCAGGCTCGGGGGACTCGTTCTGCCTATCTGAGCCTCCGTTTTCTCATCTACAAAGTTGGAATTAGTTCTGATTTGCTAGTTTTTCTCTCCTTGGTGTCTGGCGCAGGGAAGATAATAGGGGCTCAATAAATCTTCCTCATCCCCTGAGTCCCCCACCTGACTGTGGATGGCAGCAGGCCATTGCGTGAACAGACGGCAGACCTCTAAGCTGCAGGCTGCTTGGGAGAGCGTGGGGTATCTGAATTTCCCTCCTGGGCAATCACGGCCGTTTGGGGAGCAGCTGGCTCCTGGCCCAGTGAAATGGCCTGCAGCTGAGGCCAGAGTGCAACACCGCACAAAGCCTCCGCTGCCGCCTCTGCCCCACACCCCATACCCTCTGCATCACGCACAGGGCAGGCCCTGGCCCCGGGAATTTGGATTCCCACCATTCGCTCAGAATTCCCAAGAGGCACGTCGGGACTTTGGGGCGCAGAGTTCAGAGAGGTCAAATATTAGTGTCCCCGCAGGCCTCCCCAGAAAGCCTTATTGCTTATGATGACTTCTGGGATGTCCCCAGGAGCCTTGACCGCCTGGCAGATATTGAATAAGGCAGACGCTAGCATGGACGGAAAGCAGCGTCTTGGAACGGTTGCCTGGTTACGGGTGGCCTGTGTCACATGGTCTCCCCCCTTCAGGGCGGGGAGCCTGCTGAGCAGGGCAGGGAGGGGAGAACCAGCTCCTAGACACTGCGCTTGTCGCTTGTCCTACTCTCACCCTGACTGCCACAAGCCAGGCCAAGACAAGACGACAGGCAGCCTGGGTGGGAGCCCGGCTCTCCCACCCACCAGCTGCAGGATTAGGGCAAGTTAACTTAGCCGACGGGTCCCTCTCCTTCCTCACCTATAAAATGAGTCTAATAATAGTACATACCTCACTGGGTTATGACAAGGCTTCAGACAAGAACGTAGGTCCTCGAACGCAGCAGATTGACCGTGGACACACCGGTGGGGCTCAGTGGATCCGGGGGCTGGTGCTGGAGCAGCAGAAGTCCTGATGGCGACCTAATGTGAAGCGCAGTGTACGACACACACGCACGGCCCGTGCTCCACGGGCAGGACGAAGGTGCCCTGGGCTCTCAAATTGGCAGCCAGTTAAAGGTACTAAATATAAAACCCCGCCCCCACCCTTTGTGGCTTATTGTGCTTTTTATTTGCTATTTAATTAATGCCACACTCCCTTGGGCATAGAGCTAGCTACTGAGAGGAGAGGGACAGTGACTTCAGCAAGACAGATATTTTTCTCTGTCTCCCAGAAGCACCTGACAGTATGCCATCTGAGACTACGGCAGCACAACGGTGGCAGGAATCCAGGCTCTGTCCGGCTCGTGGCACCTCCCTCCCTGGCTTTCATTGCCAGGGTCACTTCAAAGTCCACGATGATGCTGGGGTTCCCGCCATTTAACCTGCATCCCACCCTTTCAAAGATTCCGCTTGGACGTTGCAGACACCGCCTGGGCTTGCATTCTGTGGCCTGGGGCGTAAGTCACATGACCACACCTGCAAGAGGGGCTGTGAAAAGTAGTCCTTATTCCAGACAACCACATGCCCAGGTCACTCTTGTGTTTTTATTAATGAGGTTAATAATTAATGAGGTTTTTATTAATGAGGACAAAGGGCAGGATGGATTCTTGGGAACAACTTGATCTTTACCACATAATGCTCCCATAGCTCCCTATTGCACTTGAAATAAAACCCAAACTCTTTCTCACGTGTCACAAGACCTGGACCATTTTCCCACGATCTCTCCCTCCTGGTCATGCTCCATGCCCTCCTTCACTGGCCTCCTTTGGGTCCCTGAGAGGTTAAGGCTCTCCTTGCCCCCTTGCTCAGCCCCTGCCTCCCCCTACCCCAGGGCTGTTGTCCAAACAGTTCCCTGGCTGGGGCACCCTCCCCTCCCCTCCATGCCAATCGGCTCCTCCTCCTTTAGGTCTCTGCTTACAAAGCACCTGCTCAGAGAGGCGCCCCCCCCACCCCATCCCACACACTTCTTACTCTTTCTTGACTCCTTTTCTTGTTTCTTGACAGCATGAATGACACCTTGAAACTATCTATTCAATTAGCTGATAAACAAAACAAAACACAAATGCGGGCATCAGCGCCTCCTGCCTTTTTGCTCTGTCTCCCCCATTAGAAAGGAAGCTCCCTGGGGGAGGGTTTGTGTCCTGTTCACAATGGTGTCCCCAGAGATTCTCTCTACAGATATTTATTGTTCTCCTGCTATTGCAATATTTGGTTTTCTTCTCAGCTGCAGAGCGGCTGAGACATGAGAATTAGGTCTGTCTGCCCCAGAAGAGGCAGAGACATGAGCAGAGAGCCCTGCAAGGATGGGGACAAGGAGTCCAGTCACTCCTAAGAACAACCTTGTGGCTGCCAGAAACAGGATTAGGGGTCCTTTTAGCCTCAGTTCTGGCTCCACTGTGTGTCTCCGCCCTTATTTTAATATGTTCTTTTGTCTCATTTTAAGTTATATCAGCCTATTGTTTGCTCCTTATCCTTTTTTATAAAAGAAATTTATTTCAGAGTGTTATGGGGGTACAAATGTTTTGGTTACATAAATTGCTTTTGTACAGTTTGAGTCAAAGTTAATACAAGAGGTATTAGTTCACCATTTTTTTAATGACTGAGTAGTACTCAGTGGTATACATATCACATCAAATAACCCCCTTAAAAAGGGGGCAAAAGACATGAACAGAAACTTTTCAAAAGAAGATAGACTAATGGCCAATAAACATGAACAAATGCTCAATGTCTCCAATCATCAGGGAAATGCAAATCAAAACCGTAATGAGATATCACCTAACTGCAGTGAGAATAGCTTTTATCAAAAAAATTCCAAAATAACAAATGCTGGCGTGGATGCAGAAAGGTAGGAACACTTACACACTGTTGGTAGGACTGGAAACTAGTACAACCTCTATGGAAAGCAGTATGGCGATAACTCAAAGAGCTAAAAGTCGAATTACCATTTGATCCAGCGATCCCACTACTGGGTATTTAGCCAAAGGAAAAAAGGACATTTTATAAAAAAGACATCTGCACCCAAATGTTTATAGCAGCATAATTCACAATTGCAAAGATGTGGAAACAACCCAAGTGCCCATCAATACATGAGTCAGTTAATAAAATGTTCTACATCCTTGCAAGCAGCTTTACATCCTTTCTGGAAGAGGGTGGGGTATAAACAAACAAATAAATACTAGATAAAATACATAAGGTATTTGGGTGTATCCAGTTGCCAGAAATAGAAACCTACTCTAGGCAGTGCCAGCCCTCTCTGAGCTACAGAGCTGAGCAAGCATCCAATAGTCCATTTGCCCTGTCCTCTTGGTGTTTGAAAAGACCTCAGCTGAATGTGTCCAGAAAGCAACTCAGTCACCCTCAAACTGGTCTTCCCCTAGTGTGGGTAAACTGGTCGTCTAAGACAGAAGCCTAACTGCTGCCCTTCGTAGGTGCTATAATAGTGATTGCCAGCAGGGTTTCTCAACCTTGGCACTATTGACCTTCTGGGCTGGGTAATTCCTTGTTGGGGGGGCTGTTCTGTGCACTGCAGGTTACTTAACAACAGTTCTGGCCTCTACCACCAGATATCAGTAGTACTCCAACCCCAACCAAAAATGTCTCCAGACGTTGTCAAATATCCCTGGGGGGCAAAATTGTCCCCAGTTGAGAACCACTAGTTTAGCACTAGTTTAGCACAAGGACTTGAGCTTTTGACTCTGAGTGTTCACATCTCAACTCTGCTATGGAACCTTGGGCGAGTTATTTAACTTTTCTGTGCCTGAAGTTCCTCTCCTATAAAGTGGGGAAAATCATAGTCCCTCCCGTGTCCCATGGTGTAAAGCAATTATAATGGTGCCTGGCACCTGTCAGCTATTATTACTTTTGAAATTACTCCTTACCTTCCCCTCACTCCTCAATCAAATCCATAATCATTTCTGAATACCTATACTTCATAAAATAATTTTACCCTAAAATCCATCCACCTTTCTCCAACATCACCCTTGCCTATGCCACCAGCATCTCTTCCCTCTGAGTAAGGCTTCCTACAATTTGCACTCTGCAGAAAAACCACTTTGATCTATTTAAACCCTTCAATGCTTAAAACCAATCTAAAATCCCATTGATCTTAGGAGAAAGGCTCTTACCAATGGTTTAGAGATTATGGAATAACCCAGGTCCACTCTAGAGCCTTATCTCCTAACTTCGTTTTACTTATTTGCTAATTTCAGCCACAATGGTTTTTTACTCCATTCCTCAAAGATGTCATTCCCCCTCCTATTCCCTAGGCCCTCAAGTATTCCAGGTTCTCTGCCTGCCACCTCAAACAAAGCTATTTCAAAGCAGTGATCAAGAGCTTTTTTAAAATAAAGACAGGCCTCTTCCTTGGAGAAGCAGAAATAATTTAAGCAATTGAGCCAGGCAGGGCTGCCTTGTCCAGAGGGGCAGTGTGTGCACTGCACAGAGACACTCAGCCAAGGAAACAAGGAGGGACTGCAATTCATCCCCAGCTCCACTTGTCAAACCACACCCTGGTGCATAGCCATCTGCTCTCCAAGCTGTTTGTTTGCAGAGCTGTGTTCCCTGAAAGAGGGAGTCCTTTGCCAATTTGCAATGAAGATGCCACACAGGCTAATGGCAGCCTTATAGTCACAGCACACAGTAGGTGGATAGGAGTGGAGCTACATTTTAAGATGTACATTTCTGGTCTGTTGTAGAGACATTAAGTTGCTAGAAGCAGGAGAAAAGACCCATTATGCAAACAGACTAGCTCTCCAGCACTCTCTTTTCTTCCATAGTTGGAAGGGGAAGCTGGGTGTGGTGCGGTGGCACGTGCCTGTAATCCCAGCTACTCAGGAGGCAGGTTGAGGAGGGAGGATGGATTGAGCCCAGGAGTTTTAGTTTCAGCCTGGCCAACATAGCGAGACCTCATCTCTATAAAAATAAAAAAATAGTAAAAAAAAAAAAAGACAGTGAGCTGTTCTTGCATGACTGGTACTAGTACAGAATTGAGGCAGACTTGAGAAGAATTTCCCTTACTTGGTGCATCAAAAAATTGGACAAATTTCAAGTTTTGGAGTGAAGCAATTAGCACTTCCCATAATTAAATTCATAATAAGATGCCTTCTGGGAATTCAATATCTTTTTTAATTAACTATTCTTATTAACCTCATTCATCTGTCTCATAAAAAAACATAAACTAAGCCTAGCCATAAAGAACACACATCCCCAAAAATATAATTAGCACTAAATATTTAGCATCACAGTTAAAACATCTCTGAGCCAGAAGGGACCTCAAAGATCACCTAGTACAAGCACCCACCTTAGTAATGAGGAACCTGAGGCTCAGAGATTGGGATAAAAGTGCCCTGGATTACTGGGCTCAGAATGGGTGTTAGAGGATACCTGCTTGCTGGGTAAGTGTGATACCAGAAAAAGAAAAAAATTAATCCCCACTATCTAACCAGGTAAGAGATGTAAATGAAAACCATATTTCTGACTACTTGGTCTGCATATAAGGGGTACTTTTCTAGGGTACTGGTTGGTGATTCTGTGTTGAATCTAATTATAGTCAATTAGAGGGATTGTTATTTTTTGGATACAACACATTTTGAGGGTGCCACTCTCCTGAAATACAGGGCCTGGCTTGCCAAGTTTTATCATTCTCACATGCATTAACAGGATTAAGGCCTCTGAGACTACTATGTTTTAAGCAAACCGAACACCCGCACATGTAGATTTGCAGAATATAAAATAAAAGTGAGTGCTTCCCAAAAAACGTTGACCAGAAGATTGAAAGAATGTTTTCCCCTTGTATATTTAAATGGGAATCAATTTTTAAAATCCATTTACACCCATTTTGAACTCTGTGCCACAGAAGTCAGCATTTAATTATGTGCACGTGTGGTGTCCCAGTGGGTGTTAAGGAGTTGACGCTGTCGTGCACAGATATAGGGTGTGCTTCAGTTGGGCAGGCCTGGGTTTAAATCCTGACTGAACCACCTACTAATTGTCACACTGTGCAAGTCACTTCAATTCTCTGAGCCACAGTGTATTCGTCCGTGAATCAGAATACTATAGCTACCTCCCCGAGTTGGGAGGATTAAATGAATTGAGAATACCATGCGTATACCTAGAAGAGCTGAGCCCTTCTTATCCCATTCCCCTAACAAAGCTGTGAGATCTTTGCAAAGCCTTTCTTTGCCTATTATCTTCATCTTGGGTCTGCAATGCCGCATAGGGGGTATTTTATAAAATATGTGCTCAAATGTGTATTGAATTAATTAAAAGATGAGTGAGTGTGGGAATAGGTTATATCTTTCCTATAGCATTAGCCAGCAGTAGTGTGTTGAATGGTGGTCCCCTACCCCTAAAATACATCCAGGTCCCAACCCCCAGACACTGTAAATACAACCTTATTTGGAAAAAGAGTCTTTGAAGATATAATTAACAAAAGGATCTTGAGATCATTCTGAATTATCTGCGTGGGATCTAAATCCAATGACAAGTGTCCTTATGAGAGACAAAGAGAAGATACAAGTGCAGAGAAGGCCATGAGAAGATGGTGGCAGAGGTTGGGGTGGTGCAACTGCACGGAATGCTGGAGCCAGCAGAAGCTGTCAGAGAAAAGGGGGAGCTTCTCCCTTATCGCCTCCTGAGAGAGCAAGGCCCTGCCCACACCTTGATTTCTGACTTCTGTTCGACTTCTGGCCTCCAGGACTGTGAGAGAATAAGTGTCTGTTGTTTTAAGCTGCCCAATTGTTGTTTTAACCTGCCTCAGCCTCCAAGTAGCTGGGACTACAGGCGGTATGCACCACTACACCCTGCTAATTTTTCCATTTTTTGTAGAGATAGGGTCTTGCTGTGTTGCTCAGGCTGGTGTTGAATTTGTGGTCGTTTGTTGCAGCAGCCCCAGCAAATGAATCTACCAGCACGTAGGAGGCATCCATGCTTCACTCTGGAACTCAACACTTAACACTGGGAGTGGTCAACAGAAGGGATTCTGACTCCTGTGTTGAGATCAAATCCTTACTCTCTACTATATGCCCAAAGCATTTACCCAAGGGGACTCAACTAGGAACTGGAAATCTGGGAGACAGTACATTAACCTTTAAAATTCCTTTGCAAAACGAGCCAGAGACTCTGACAAGCCACTCAGATGACACTATTACTTTTCCTTGAGGAATATACCAGGTATTTTCTCTAGTTTGTCCCCAGCCAGCCACCCAGGGCAAATAGTGCTAATCGATAGCAATTGCTTCTTGCCGAGAGTCAGAGATGTCCCTCAGGTATCGTAGGGCGGCACCAAAGAGCAGCTGGACATTCAATCTGGAGCTCAGGGTGGAACCTCGTCAGCACCTGGAATGGCTCCAGCCTCCACCCCGAGCTCTAAGTTCATGGGTCCAACTGCTCCTGACGTCTCCCCGGCTGTCTCCCACCTGATATGCCCCAAACTGAACCCCCGATTTTCCCCACCTTCATCTGCTATTCCGCCAGTCTTCTCCATCTCAGAAATAAGCCACTTCATTCTTGCAGTCACACTGTCCGTCTCGATTCCTCTCTTGGTCACACTAATTGTGTTGGTGCTGCCTTGAAAATGTATCTAGAATCCAGTCACTTGGCAAATTTCCATTGCTGCCACAGACCACCATCCACCATGCCTTTTGAATTGTTTCATTTTAAGAGGTTTTTGTTTTGTTTTGTTTTTTGTTTTGAGACAGAGTCTCACTCTGTTGCCCAGGCTAGAGTGCAGCAGTGTCATCATAGCTCACTGCAACCTCAAACTCCTGGGCTCAAGCGATCCTCCTGCCTCAGCCTCCGAGTAGCTGGGACTACAGGCGGTGTGCACCACACCCTGCTAATTTTTCCATTTTTTTGTAGAGATAGGGTCTTGCTATGTTGCTCAGGCTGGTGTTCAACTCCTGGCCTCAAGTAATCCCTCTGCTTTGGCCACCCAAAGTGCTGGGATTACAGGCGTGAGCCACTGCACCTGGCCTAAGAGCTTTTTCCTAACTGGTTTTTCTGCTTCTATCCCAGCCCTATGACATTCTGTTCCCCAATAGGCAGTCAGAGAAACTTTTCTAAAACCTAAATCAAGTCAAATGGCTTTCTAGCTCATTCACAATAAAATTCAAAATTCTAATCCTGGTCCGTAAGGGCACATGTACACTGCCCAATCCCAATACCCTGTCCCTTTTCCTCTGCTTTCATCTCTTATTACTGTCCCTTCACTCACAACTCAAGGCCCCCCGGCCTCGTTGCTGTGCATTTAAAATGCCAAGCACACTACTACCCTTCCTCCTCCCAGATGAGTGCGTGGTCCTGTCTCTGGCATCATTGCATATCTCATCCTCTGGCCGTTCCTGGCCACCCTGTAAGACAGCACCCTTCCCATCACGCCTACTCTGCTTTGTTTTCCTTCTTTTCATATCGCATAGCTTGTCTGTAGAATGACCGTGGACATAAAGCTTAAAAATTCCTCACTCTCCTGAAAGATAGCCACAATTTAATCAGAAATCTGTAAGAGTTGGGTGGCCTTGAGATTATGACAAAAAAAACCAAAAAAAGTCAATTCTGGTCAAGTTCATGAGTCTTTTAGACCGGGTGGGAAAAGATGGACATGTCTGTCTATAGAGGGAAAGAAGTGCAAAAAACCAAAAGTGTGGCCGTGTGAGTGAGAAGTCATGAATCACATGAATATAAGGGACAGGAGTGGAACCGCCACCTTCTTTTATAGGCATCTCTTAAAAAGGAGTTCAGTTGGGCAGTTAGAGCCTCAAAGATCTAGCCATGTCCTAGTCAGTAAACTCAGCAAACCCCAAACCTGAAGGGGTTGATAGCATTGTTTCTTTAAAAATTATTTCAGCCCTGAGGAAATTTATGATTAACTATAAAAATGTTTAAGATAATCAGATAACACTAATATGTATATATAAGTATTTTATATTAAAATGTATATTTTATACGCCTATTATAAGAATTTGGTCTATTGGAATGAACACTTCAGCCTAGTTAACACCCATTTGAAATATGCAATAGCTGGGCGTGGTGGCCTGTGCCTGTAGTCCCAGCTACTCAGGAGGCTACGGTGGGAGGATCACTTGAGCCCAGGAGTTCAAGTCCAAAGTGGGCAAAATAGTGAGACTTTGCCTCTTAAGAAAACAAAAAAAAGGAATATGTAATTGAGTAATAATTGATCTTGACTTAGGATTTTAATTTGAAATCTTATTAAGTTTATAAATATTGTTAGAACATTTAAGACACTTTAAGAATCACCATATTTATTCACTTAATTTAATAGATTTATAAAAATCATACAAGCGCCTAGGAAGATCTGTCAATAACACAAATGAGCTATTAAAAAATGAAATTGAATATACAAGATTTATAAATGTAGCTTCAAATGTGTGATAGTATTAGAATTAATTAAGTTTGCAAATGGAATTAAACATTATTCAAATGACCTTTAAAAATGATAGCGCACATTTTTAAGACTTGCAAGTAGATGTACAAGCTAAGCCTAAACCCTTGCTTTTTTTTAACATGTGACTTTAATAAATTAATTAATAATTTCTAAAACCAAGATTCTAAAACAACATTGGAATTATCTTTTCTGCACACCAAAACCATCAAGGACGTCAAACATTATTTGTTTATCTTATTTACCCCTCATTAGACTATAAGCCCTACAAAAATAGGTATTTTGCCTGTTCAATTACTGCTGCTGTACTTGCAGTCCTCAGGGCTGTGACTGGCATGTAGTAAGTGCTCAGTAAAACTGTGTTGTGTGAAGGTGAATACTCTTTGTCCCTATGTCCTGTGTGATTCCTGGGCATTCAGTACATCCTAAAGAGACTAAAGCCCAGTGACATTGTGGAAGATACCCAAGATCCTGAATCAAGTCAGATCTGAGAGTCTGAGGACAAACCAAGGACCCTGACTTCCTAGGCCCTCTGCTCTTCAAAAGCATCTATGTTTGCTGCCTCCTCCATGAAGTCTTTTTTTTTTTTTTTGGAGACAGAGTCTAGCTCTGTTGCCCGGGCTAGAGTGCCGTGGCGTCAGCCTAGCTCACAGCAACCTCAAACTCCTGGGCTTAAGCAATCTTTCTGCCTCAGCCTCCCGAGTAGCTGGGACTACAGGCATTCGCCACCATGCCTGGCTAATTTTTCCTATATATTTTTAGTGTCCAGCTCATTTCTTTCTATTTTTTTTAGTAGAGACCGGCTCTTGCTCTTGCTCAGGCTGGTCTCAAACTCCTGACCTCGAGCGATCCTCCCGCCTTGGCCTCCCAGAGTGCTAGGATTACAGGCATGAGCCACTGCAACTGGCCCATGAAGTCTTCCACTGAACTCAAGGCATGTTATATCATCCACATGACTCAACCTTGCAATAAGGTTACTTTTGTGCTTGTGTCCTCTCTTCTTCTGGTGGGCTGAAGAGCTCTACATTTCTATATCACCCCAACACTTTCACATGCCTTTTGAATGCATGAATGAATGAATGGACAAATAAATGGCGCTTTGGGAAATCACACTTTTGTGCCCATTGCTGTGCAGATGTTAACAGCCCGGGCTTTGGAATCAGATAACATGAGATCAAACCCCAATTCCATGGCATGGTGGTATGTAACTTCAACCCATGTTTAAGAAATATTGACAATACTGCACGCTTTAAAAATAAACACTAGCCTCAATCTGCTTACCAGGGAAAATGAAGGGAAAAGCTAAACTCAGGACACCAGTGGAATCGTTTTAAATTGTTTGCTTAAGATATGTCAATAGATACCTGCAGATGTAAGGGCTTACTGGGACACGCAGGCCTTTTGGAGAAGAGTTTCAACATGGTTTACATTTCAGCTTCAATATTTATAAACAGAACAAAATCCGGAGGGAAGGAGCCCGAGAAGATAAGCCTTTAGATAAATAGTTCAGGAGGCACCAGAAGCTGCTTCCTGGGATGGGCCAACAAGGCTTAACAATGCGGCTGGTTGGGCACAGCTGGAGAGTCGGGTGGGGGCTGGGGGGAAAGGTGGACTAGATCAGGATGTTAGACCAGTACTTCTCAAATTTTAAAATGCACAGGAATCACTTGGGGGTCTTGTTCAAGGCAGCTTCTGATTCATAAGTCTGGATGGGGCCTAAGATTTTGCATTTCTACCATGCTCCTAGGAGGTGCTGCTGGCGCTGGTCTGCAGACCACACTTTGAATAGCAACATTCTGTGGTATGAAAGCATCATACATCCCTCCAAAAGCAGAAGGAAAAGCAGAAGTACAAACAAACCAGTAAAACCCCCTGCAAGCACAAATAAGGGCTAGTGCTTTGTTTTTATTCTTATCAGATAGGTGTATTAGAAACTGTACCTTAATATAAACCACCTTGAAAAGATGCTGGTCAGATTTATTTATTTTACCATGAAATATTTATTGAGAATCTACTAAGGGTCAGGCCTTGGTTCCAAATTTTGGGGGTACAGTGGTGAGCAAGCATGCCACAGTCCCTGCCCTTGAGGAGTTGACATTCTAGTGTGGGGAGACAGACAATAAACTCATAAACACACAGATATACGCAAGCAAAAAAAGATGAAATTGTTTCAAGTTGTGACAAATGCCAAAAGAAAGTAAAACAGGGCTATGGATCAGAGAGTGGCTAGGGAAGGAGAGCTGTTGGGAAAGGGCGAGAAATAACCAGCCATGAAAAGTTCTAGGGGGAGAGTGTCCCAAGGAATAAGTGCAAAGGTCCTAACTTGAGAAAGAGCTTGGCAAGTTTGGGGGCAGTAACTCAGTATAGTTGAGGTGCAGTGACCAATGAGGGAAGAAGTAGCCAGGGGCCAGATCATGGTTTAGAACTGGGTTTTTATTCCATTCATGTTGGGTAGACCTTACAGGGTTTTTAAGCAGAGGAGTGACGTGAACATTTTAAAAAAAACCACTCTGATCAATTTAAAAATCACTAGTAGTCACGCCTGTAATCCTAGCACTCTGGGAGGCCGAGGCGGGTGGATCGCTCGAGGTCAGGAGTTCGAGACCAGCCTGAGCAAGAGTG